>OY757917.1:67445294-67660803 GCA_963585895.1 Sepioteuthis lessoniana
TTACAAAAATCATTGGGCAGTAAAGAAAGATGTTTGAGAAATCGAAAAAATTGAAAAATACAGTCAGGCGAATGGTTATGTTGAGATTTGTATGACTTTTTTGTGTGCGTATATATGTGTAAGTAAAATTTGTATTAGAGTTAGTTAGAGTGTGTTTGTCTTTGTGTGTGTGTGTGTGTGTGTGTGTGTGTGTGTGTGTGTGTGTGTGTGTGTGTGTGATGATACATGCGTGTCGCGGCAGGGTTGAGATTATCACCTGGATATTATTGTAGCAAAATGTAGTAAAGGTTCTTAGTAAACAGGATATGACCGAATAAATTTTTTATGCATTCGTGTGTGTGTGTGTGTGTGTGTAGTGGTGATTTTTACTAATGAACGAATAATCATCATCATTGCATTACGAATAATATAAATTTTGATTTATAAGCATAATAGACGAAAAACTATGGTAGGTCTGAAAAGTAAGATATATTATGGGGTATTATGCAATATTTGTATTTTATGTAGTTTCGTGTTAGATTGCAATATGATTGTATTGGCTGTTTATGCTGTGTTAATGTTATATGACGTATATATTACTGTAATCTACGATTGTATGTACGTAGGGCACCTCTGGTGGTGTAATGGTTAGCAAGTTAGACTAGCAAACCTACACGAGTGAGTTCGAGTCTCATTGGGTGCCCCATTCATTTGGCCTTGTGCTAAATCGAAGTAAAGACCTTCGTAAATTACTACGATTGTATGTACGTAAGGAATATAATGTATTAAGACGTTGCAATAAGTGTTGGTATTAGCGGTTTCGTATAATTTTTTTTGTATATATGCATGTGTGTGTGTGTGTGTGTGTGTGGTGACGATTATAACTAAGGGATGAAAGTTTAAAACAGAATTTTATTGCATATCGTTCTTCCTCACGTCCAGATTGCATTTTTGAAATTCACCAGCTGTGACAATCAGGATTTAATAGGGTGTATTCCAATTGCTGCTATAGCTGTTCATTTGAACGTGAAATCATAAAAATTGGTCAGTCTTCTCATAATATGTATAGCAATAATATACTGAATTTTCAAGTGTCTACGACAATTTTAAATGCCTGTACAGAAAAGTCTGGAAACTTATTGAACGTACCAGGGTTTACATGCCATAAAACTCAACAAACCAACTAATAAATGTAGTTTTTTGTGCAAATAAAACTATTAGCGTTAGACTGTAATACTTGAAACTATTATACTGTTTGCATTTAAAGGAATTCTGACTCGTTTAAAAATTGTTACCAACAAACTATGCGTTTCTAAATATGCATGTATATAAAGGTAAAGTAAAGTTGGTGACCTTAGTCAAGGGTGACCCGAAGACTCCCTTTTTAATAGCTAGTACACCGAGGTGTTGGGGAGGGTGCTATTTCATTCCCAGGATTGCTCCACTTTACCCCTATAGTGCTGAGTGTTAAGCAAGGCGGCATCAAGAACCATTTTTTGAGTCTTTGTTATGACTCGACCTGGGATTGAACCCCGGTCTCCCAGACCATTGGGGAACACTCTACTCATTAAGCCCGGGTTTTTTGCCAATGGTCCGGGAGACCTGGGTTCAATCTCAATGACTTTAAAATGGTACTTGATTCCTCCTTGTTTAACACTCAGCAATATAAGGTACGTATCGAGGGTAAAGTGGAGCAATCCAGGGAAAGGAGTAGCGCCCTCCCCTACACCTTGGTGTAGTAGCTATTGAAAAGGGAGCCTTCTGGTCACCCTAGACTACGGTCACCAACTTCACTTTTTTAAATATGGAAAGGAATTGGTATTAAATAACCTACATGGGTTAATATGCCATAAAAAGCAACCAGCCAACCAATAAATCTGATTTTGTTTTCCATTTTCTTGGCACACTTAAGCAAACATATTTGTAATAAGTTTACACAGCTGAGAGGGAATTCTGAGAGGAAAATACAAGCTAAATGCTTTCCATTTGTTAAGCGTTAACATCGATCAGCTGATTTATATCTGAAATGTTAATCTAAAAAAAAGAATAATATCAGTCTCATTTCTTTCTAGACTAACGTCATAGATAGTTCGATAGATAGATAAATAGATAGATTCATATTTTTCTTAATCATGATGATATCAAGAAAACGGGTTAATCCACGAGTCCGCTACAGTCAACTTAGGTCCGCTTTTTTTTAGGATAAAGGATACTAAAAGTAAGCTTTTTTTTAGGATTTAGGATGCTAAAAGTAAGCCCCCCCCGCAAAAAAGTTAAAACTTAAAAATACAATTATAATATAAAAAAATCAAATTCAGCATACTGTACTTTACATAAACTAACTGGGTTCTCTCCCTTGCAGTGTAAAACGCCAGTGTTTATGCGTGTGTGTGTGTGCTTATGTATGTGTGCGTTTATGTGTGCGCGCATGTGTGTGTGTGTGTGTTTGTGTGTGTGTGTGTGTGTGTGCACTTGTGTATATATTTGCGAATGTGTGTGTTTATGTGTGTGTGTATGTTTGTGCTTGTGCATATATTTCTGAATGTGCGTGTTTGTTTGTGTTTGTGTATGTGTGTTTATGTGTGTGTATTTCTGTGTGTGCGTTTATTTGTAAATGTGTGTATTTATGTGTGTTTATGAGTGTTTATGTGTTTGTGCTTGTGCATATATTTCTGAATGTGTGTGTTTATTTGTGTCTGTGTATATGTGTTAGTGGGTATGGTTGTGTGTGCGTTTGTCAGCAAATATGTGCGCGCTTGCGTGTCTGTGTTTGTGTTTGTGTGCGTGTTTGGGCAAGTTTTATTTTGTGTATGTTTGTGTGTGTGTGTGTGTGTGTTTGTGTGTGTGTATTTGTATGTTTGTGTTTGTGAGTTTGTGTGTGTATGTTTGTGTGTGTGTGTGTGTGTTTGTGTGTGTGTGTGTTTGTGTGTGTGTGTTTGTGCGTTTGTGTTTGTGTGTGTGTTTGTGTGTGTGTGTGTGTGTGTGTATTTGTATGTTTGTGTTTGTGCGTTTGTGTGTGTGTGTGTGTTTGTGCGTGTGTGTGTGTGTGTGTTTGTGTGTGTGTGTGTGTGTTTGTGTGTGTGTGTGTGTGTGTGTGTTTGTGCGTTTGTGTGTGTATGTGTTTGTGTGTGTATTTGTATGTGTGTGTTTGTGTGTGTTTGTGTGTGTGTGTGTGTGTGTGTGTGTGTGCGTGTGTGTTTGTGTGTGTGTTTGTGTTTGTGTATTTGTATGTCTGTGTTTGTGCGTGTCTGTGTATGTTTCTGCGTGTGTGTGCGTGTTCGTGAATTTTTGCGTGCGTGTGTTTGTGTATTTTTGCGTGTGTGTTTGTGACTGTGTGTATGTCTGTGCATGTGTGTGTGTGTTTTTTATGGTGTGTGTTTGTGTATGTTTGCACGCATGTTTTTGTCTGCGTACGTGTCTTTTTATCTTTGTGTGTTTGTTTTTGTCTGTCTGTGTGAGCTTTTGTGTGTCTTTCTGATTGTGTGTTTTTGTGTTTGTCTGTGTACGTATATTTGTGTGTGTATGTGTTTGTATGTTTGTGTGTCTTGTGTGTTAATGTATCTTTGTGTGTGTGTGTGTGTATTCATGTGTGTGTGTTTGTTCATGTATGTGTGTGCGTGCGAGTTTAAGCAGATGAGTCTTTGTATTTTTGTGTGTATATGTATGTGTTTGTGTATGCTTGTGCTTGTGTGTTTCTCTATGTGTATGCGTATGCATATGAGCAATAAAAAGAAATAAACGAAAATTAAATCAACAATGAAACAAATCAATAATTATCTCTTAGATTTAAAGCCAAGTACCAGAGGGCCCTCTCCTATGCAGCCCTCCATTTTGAACTTATTGAGGTCGAGTCACGGTCACGTTCTAATGCCTGAGGTATCCTAATGGTAAATAACCCTGGATCTGTAAATTTCTATCTATACCCGCACATACATATGAGGAGCCCCACAGTAAACTCGCAATCCTGGGTGGACGAATACGTATTTACTCACATAAACAATAAACCACATTGCTGGAACTCTTAGAGAGGTTTGTCTACGAGTTATCAGGTATATCATCCTTTCAACCATTATTCTTCGATCGGTGTCATAAAAATCTGTCGTGCATCTGTAGAATACAGAGATATTCAATTAAAACAATAACATCTGCTGCGACGAGCGCTGTTATCTTCATGTGGAAGTCAAAGCTCATAATACAACTAAGTTTGAGTGATTTTTTTCTCTAAAAATCAATATTAAAATCTCGTCTTTGCATTGGAATTTCCACTGCTGTTTCTGAGCTTTTTTTCGGGGCTGTGACAATAGTCGGTTTTAATTATTTCTATTTTAATCACAATAGTGCTCAGCCCTTGGTAAACTCCGGTTAATTGACATATACAGTGGTCTACAAACAGTTTTTAACCAGGAGAAATAAACTTCATTCAATTTCAAAGTTTAATTACGTAATACCAACTTAACATGGAGTAGGTCCTCCATGTGCGATTTTCTGTGCTTGTATTCGATTTTTCATGGATTTGATCAAGTTATCAACAATCGTATGATCTATATTTTGCAACTCCTTTATAAATGTGTCTTTAAGAGTTGCCACTGACGGGATTTTATTCGCACGCTCTCGAAGTTTTCGGTCAAGGTGCTCCCAAAATGCTCTCATTGATTCATGTGTGGACTTTGGGATACTCATCGCAGTAAATTGATTCCTTGACATGGCGCTCTATCTTCTTGAAAAAGGTAGTCATTCTTGTCAATCCGATTAGTTTCAAATAGTGGGAGTAATTCTTTCTCTGATGTTTGACAGTATTTTCGACTATTCAACCGCTCGTCAATAAGAATCAGATCAGATTTCCCTCAAAACCAGACAGCCCATCTCACCATTACTTCAATCTCTCCATGTTTCACGGTCGCCTGAAAACATTCTGTCATCCAAGTCTCATTCTCATTTCTCCAAACATAAACCTGTCTTGAATTCGAATGTTGGCAGAATTTATTTTCATCTCACTAAATTACAGACTGCTAAAACTCATAATCTTTTCTATCGAATTCTCTCACCCAGTTGATATGCCTCTCTCTCAAAACCGTCAAAATCAAGGGCTTCTTTCTTGCAACTCTCCTTTGATAGCCTACCTCTTTCAGAGTCTTTTTCACTACATATGGTGACATTTTTATGCTGTTGGTGACATCTTTGACGCATTGATGACGGTTTCCGATGATTTCCTTCTCCTCTACCCTTTTCGTTCGCTTAGACACGATGATTGGTTTTCCTGAACGTTGTTCCACACAACAGTGGCATTTTTCATTAAATTTCTTGACAATATTATAAACAGTTTGATGATTAGCCTAGAAAAACCTAGCAATTTCTCTATTTGACTTACCTCACTGATGCCATCCTTTTATTCGCTCTCGTTGAAATTCACTAATTTCCTTACTTCCATGAACTTTCATGACAAAATATAAGTCAATTATCGTTCATAGATAAGAGTATTTTGATACTATCACGGTATTGTCTAAAAAAAAAAAAAGAAGTGACGCTATTACACTTGCTAAAATTGCTGTAATCCAGGGTCGCTAAAAACCTATCATAGCCCACTGTAAATGAAACATAGAGAATTGGCTCAACTATCTAACAAAGACTCGCGGTCGAGCCATGCTGAAAACATTAGTTACCGTGAGTCAATCGAATTTAAACAACGATGAGTCTTTTCACTTCTTAGATGGATGGTAATTCAAGCAACTGCCGGTACAGTAGACAACTCGTAACCTATTTGGTTGGGTTCCTTTGCATGAGGCCTGTGTCCCATACCTAAGCAAAGATTAAAAAATAGCAATAAAAGCAAGTAAATGATTCCATGACTAAATTGTCGCCATTTAAAATTTTTAATATCTCGCATGAGCCTTTTTGTCTATTCTCCAACAAATTAGAATCAGTTGGACGCTGTATGTGAGGAACGAAGAACCATGATACAATTCACTCCTCCAGCAGTTTGGAAACGGCATGCTGTACTGTTGGAATTCAAGCCGAAAGCTTCAATACGAAGATTTTAAAATATCTAGCTGTCAATCTTTGGAAGGTACAGAGGATTCTAAATGAGTTGGGTGAGACCAATGGGGATCTACAAAGATATGGCAGCTGAGAAGTCTCACCCTGATCGTTCTAATAAGAAAAGAACTCCCGAAGTTGTTGGTTATATCCAGGTCATGATTGATAAGGATCCCAGCAAGTCAATCAGATCCATAACCAGGGATATGGGAGTCTCTGAGTTTCTTATCAGGCACTTAGCGCATGAAGACACTCACTATTTCTCATAAAAGTTGAGAAAGAGACAATTTTCTTTTACAGTTCATGAAAGACAAGAAGAAAACCGTGCTGCAATGATTTTCAACAAACTGAAGCAGTCCATCCAACTGAACACGCTTTGTATGCGAATATCAGATAGTGAACTCACAGAACATCTTATCTTGCTGTCCTCTTAAGATGTAGCATTACTGATGGAAATCAAACACTCGGTACATATCACGGTGTTTTACGTGGTCACTAACGATAGCAACGTCATGTCTCTGTTCATCTTGCCACATGGCCTCACACTCAACATGGAGTCCAACATAAAACTAGTGGAGTTTGTCCTGTCCTGGATCAAGAGAGAGAGAGAGAGAGAGAGAGAGAGAGAGAGAGAGAGAGAGAGAGAGAGACTATTGGAATACCCCATGCCTGTTCGCTACATGTTACAGGAAAACTCAGTCTTGGCAATGAGACAATTTCTGCAACTACATCACCCTAAGGTCTGCCCGCCTAACTCCCAAGGTCGCAATCCTCTGGATAATATTGTTTGGTCGGATTGAGCAAGAGATAAAAAAAAACTTCAAGCAGTATCAAAGATTAACCGAAAGCAAGAATAATGACTGCATTTAAGAATTTAGATAAAGAGACCGTTGGAATGACAGGCAGGAGATTCCAAAGTTGTTGGGAGGCCGTGGCTGAAGCCGGTAGCGATTTAAATATATTTAATGTACAGTTGTCGTATATTGAACCACTGGACAAACAACGAAAAACTCGTTGATATATAAAAATATAATTTATATTTTTATTCTTCGCCGGCAACGTTTGTGTGAAGTAGGGATACAGTCAGAGAGAGTTAGCACATATCTTTCTTCTGTGGCAGAGACCCTTTTTATGAAGTAGTGCAACGGTCGGAGAACACACACGGTGGGGAGGGGAAGGACTGACAGGCTCGCCCGAGCGACCGACGGATCTTTGCTTTCGGTCCAAAATTACAGACCTTATATTGTCTTTCAAGTCCCATACGGAAATATGAACATCCTCTTTGCCTCACGTATTTTCTGTTTATAGCTGGTTATCGGAACTTACATACTTTCGTTTTTTCCGGTAATTTTTTTTATCTTATCAGCGAACGGAAATATCTGTCATTCTATCCACTGGCAATAAATTGCCTTTTGCTTTTTCCAGTGAAACCAATTTGTTGATGTTATCATGCGACCGCATTGAATCTGCTAAGTTCATCGTTGCCAGCTAAGCCAGAATATTGCACAGTATTTCAAGATAATTTTAGTGGAGGTGCCCGTGGTATAAAGGTTATCGTCGTAGGAAATGGAGACGGCGACACGAGTTCAAATCCTGGACGAGACTGATTGCATTTCACATAGCACTAATACCCTTGGGAATGGTATGAATCCAATTATTCTCCCTCCAGCTATGGGTAAATAGTAGGGCAGAGTGGGTTCTTTAGCCTTGGTTAGGCAACTAGTCTAGGAGAAGGAATATTCTGAATTCAAAACCTGTTAAACTCCACTTAAAAATTGACCTTGTGTCATATCCTGCCCAAGCGGAGGGGTTGGGTAAATATGGTATTTCAAGATAATTTCTTGTAATTTTGGTAAGTCTATCTGATAAAGTGCGATGTCTGTGTCATTTTCAATTTTGCTTAATTTGGATGACAATTTACCAATCGCATTTGTATACTAAGTAATCTAAAGACTAATGAAAGTTAAGTTACAAAAACAGCTCAGTGGTCTTCTCACTTAAGTAAGGCAATAACTTTATTTTCGGTGTGGCAATCTTTCCTCAAAGCTTGCAGAGATTCATCAACTGAATGTTCACCCATACATTGTGTAGATTCTTTTAAATCAAGATTAGTCTTTCGCAGGTTTTAGTTTAAACCATACAAACCATGAGTCAGCTCTACAAGAAAAATATGAATGAATAAAATACCAATATGGCTGCCTCTTTATGTTTTTCCTTAAAGTCTTAATAGAAGAGAGCACGTGGCGTAGTGGCTAAAGTGCAGAACTACGACATCTTAGTAAACGAGTTCGAACTCCAGCCACGCTATTAGGTTCACTTTTGGACTGATACCTTTGTGAAAGGTATGGACCTTTTTATCCTCATACTATGAGTTGCATAGCAATGTTCTTCTACAAGAATAAGTGAAAATAACCCACGAGGGTTTATATGCCATTAAGCAGTCACTTAACTCCCTTCTCACCAACCATCTACGTAAACCGATGAAGATATGCTGGACACTGCAGGAGAAATTTGAAAAAAAAAAAAAAACCCTCATAAGCGACGTTCCCCGATGGAATCCTACACGTGGGCATACCAGTGTTGGATGACCAGCAAACATTTACCCTACAGCTTTGTGCAGATGCTTGATACAATCGAGAGGGCTCACTTAAGACGGATGAAGAGAAAGTGTGTGTGTGTGACAGACAGACAGAGAGTTTTTTTGTGTGCGTGTGTGTGTATGTGTGAAAGAAATCCATTTAGTTTTGTTGTATCATATCAACTCTTGTGGGTTATTTAATGCTACATCTTATATATATATATATATATGTGTGTGTGTGTGTGTGTGTGTGTGTGTGTGTATGTGATTTGTAAATTAATTGTTTATTGGTAACATTATTTTTAAACGATCCAGAGTTCATTTGTTTGCAACCTTAGGTGGAGACAGTTTTTGATGTGCAAAATTTGATTACGCACAGTTAATAACATTAATCCCTTGTGTACACACAGTTAAATGGTTTCAAGTATTGCAATTTAACATGAGTAATTCTATTCGTCCAGTATTCTTTTCTAATTCAATATTCATCATTTGTTTGCATACAGTAAATGATAATTTATTTGAATAAGTCTATTTGACCGATAAATGGAACTCTAACAGGTACAACAGGAAGGTGCCCGTGGTAAAATGGTTATCGTCGTAGGAAATGGAGACGGCGACACGAGACTGATTGCATTTCACATAGCACTAATACCCTTGGGAAAGGTATGAATCCAATTATTCTCCCTCCAGCTATGGGTAAATAGTAGTAGCAGACTAGGTTCTTCGGCCTTGGTGAAGTAACTAGTCTAGAAGGAAAACTCTGAATTCAAAACCTGTTAAACTCCGCTTAAAAATTGACCTTGTGTCGTATCCTACCCGAGCGGAGGGATTGGTAGATATATACAGGTACTACAAATCCGGTTTAGCGTGGATCAAAGAATGATGGTAAAGATGAGGTATTCCACAATACTGGAGTCCGACCATCAGATACAATTGAATGTCATATCCCGGACACAGGAATCTGTTTTGTCAGCACGATTTAATGATGATAATCATGATGTGTATCTAGAGGCTTGGTTGGGTTTATTTATATAATGGAATATCAACCTTTGTAGGTAATTTAATGCCAAATCCATCCTTGCCCAGTCAGCTGGGGCTGTAGAATACATCGACTGCTTCTCTGCTGAGGGGTAAGACCTCCTCCCAACGAGTGTACAGATATGACACTAAACAATCTGATAGTGAGGTTTCAGTAATTCTGGAGCTTTGAAGAATGCAGAGTACCCCTTCATTGCCGTCACTCCCAGGTTCACTCTGACCCGTAGTGGTAGCACCTGATAGAGTCCTATCTATGGGTCAAATAGAATTAAACTGTGTACTTATGGTAAACTAAATTGTTTAAAATAGAACTGTTTGTGACATGAAACTGTGTAGTTATGCCAAACTGAATTGCTTGAAATAGAACAGTTTTGTATGCTAAACTGAATAGCTTGAAATAAAACTGATTTTTGACATTGAACCTGTGTGGTTATACTAAACTGGATTGTTTGGAATAGAACTGTTCATATGTATAGAAATGGATTTGGCATTAAATAACCTACCATGGTTGGTGTGCCACAAAATTAAACCAAACCAAACCAACCAAAGTCATCCTTTTGGAAGAACGACGATAATACTATTTAACCCATACTTTGATGGATTGGTTTATACCTTTACCAAGATCATTGTAATTTGTAATTTTTAATAGTAGTCTGTTTTATTTAGTACTACAAAAATATTTGTTTCGTCAGCTTTTTTTAAAATTGTAAATTTAATTACCATGACCAAAAAATTTGGTAAACACTTGTGTGTGACAGACGGAACCACTGGACAGTTGTTTTATCCTTACTAGGTGTCATTAGCAGTGTATACCGTGATCTCCCCCACTGAAGATCAAACCAGTGACCACAGAATGCTGAGCTGAAACCCTACCACTGAGCTACTGATCCGCATTGCACACAAGCGATGCCAAATTAACTAGTCATGGCAATTGTGCGGCTAATTAACCTAGTGCATCTTGTAAGTTACATCCATACTCTTACAGAGGACACAGTCACCTCCAGGGTCACGTCTTCCCAAGAGGATTGGAGATACGCATCCACATAATTATAACTTCTATTTTTTTTTTATATCTCTCTGTTTTGAGGCTACCTAAGTAGTTATTGACTACTGAGACATAACTATAAGAAGCAAACACTTCAATTCTATTTTGATACGCTATACAGGTTTTGTAAAAATTTATTTCAATCACTAAAATTTCCCCCAAAATAAATGAACATAATGGCTCCACTAGAGTTTGAACTTGCTTCCTTCGTGGCCACAATCCAGCACTTTGGATATTACACCACGGGGAACTTCCATTATGAATATCATCGATGTATCGAAGAAAAAAAAAGTGATATTTTCATGATATGTCAATCAAAATTTCATTAAGATTATTAATTTTGAATTTAACAATGTCATAATTAAATAATTTCATTTCTCACTTTTTAATTGAAGAATTGGCGACCGTAGTCGAGGTCGACCCGAAGGCTTCCTTTTCAATAGCTACTACACCGAGGTGTAGGGGAGGGCGCTACTCCTTTCCCTGGATTGCTCCACTTTACCCTTGATACGTACCTTATAATGCTGAGTGTTAAGCAAGGAGGAATCAAGTACCATTTTTTAAGTCTTTGGTACGACGCGACCTTGGACTGAACCCTGGTCTCCCGGGCCAATGGGCCGGTTATAAATGAAGATTAACATTGTGAAAATATTGTGAAAATGTACATAAAAACAATAAAATTGGTTTCTAATTTGTTCATTTGACTATACGATAAAGTAAACTGGTGAGAATGAAACAAGACAAACAAAATTTTAATAAACGTTATTTGCTTCGTGGAATTAAGCGGGCCATTCGTAAAGTACTGTGGGCCATATGTGGCCGGCTGGTCGCAGTTTGCTGATGGCTGTTCAAATCATTTAGACTTGCATGGATCAATATACTTGTACCTTGACGTATGCTAAGATAAATCATTATCTAAAATGTCTTGTCAATGTATAATGTTCCATATTGGTTAACAACCAAAATATGGTGAACATTGAATACTAATATAAAAAATGCTTATTACCTTGGTTATATATATATATATATATATAACCCGGGTAATAAGCTTTCATTACTCATTCGGTTTTCTAACCGAGTTTTCGTACATATAAATAACTTTTTTCAATATTTATTGTATTGCGACTAGGTTTTAGTTTTATTATTTCCGACGAAGTCACTTTCTTCTTTCTTTACACACACACACACACACACACACACACACACACATATATATATATATATATATATATACTGTATGTTATTGCTATACATCTTATGAGAAGACTGACCAATTTTTATGATTTCACGTTCAAATGAACAGCTACAGCAGCAATTGGAATGCACCCTACTAAAGCCTGGTTGTCACAGCTGGTGAATTTCAAAAATACAATCTGGACGTGAGCACACATTATAAGAACGATATGCTATAAAATTGTGTTTTAAACTTGGAAAAAAAAGCCACAGAAACGTATGGAATGCTTCAGACTGCTTTTGGACCATCTTGCATGAATCGAACATCAGTTTATTAGTGGCATAAGAGATTCAAGGAAGCCAGGGAGTCTGTGAGGGATGATGAGAGGTGTGGGAGGAGTAAGGAAGTCAATACACCAGAGTCGATTGGCCAAAGGGTTAGGGTTAGGGTTACTATGTTTAGGTTTTAAGGGAGTTCAGGAAGAGATTCATTGGGAAGAGGCCAGCACTCTTCACATCGGGTCAATGGCATTGCCAGCAGGATTATACCCCAGTCCACAACTGCATCCTTGTCACAGACCTTTTGACCAAGAAGGGCATCAAGACAGTTCCTCAGCCTCCTTATAGTCTAGACCTTGTTCCTTGTGACTTTTGGTTATTCCTTAAGCTCAGAGGCTGTCGTTATGAGACAATTGAGGCGATGAGGCTGTGACGAAGGTCATTGGCACGCTCACAGAAGAGGACTTCCATGGGGCGTTCCAGAAGTTGTTGGAATGGTACAACAAGTGCATTGCAGCCAGAGGAGATTACTTCGACGGGGACTAGAGTTTCATGTGTGTACTATCAATAAAAGTGCCCATACGAAAAAAGTCTGGAAACTTATTTAACGATCCTCGTATATAAGTTAAAATGCAGTGTTTGTATGTAAATAACATGTTCAAATGCAATGTGTGTGTATATAACATGTTCAAATGCAATGTGTGAGTATATAACATGTTCAAATGCAATGTATGTGTATATAACATGTTCAAATGCAATGTGTGTATATACAATATGTTCAAATGCAATGTGTGTATATAACGTGTTCAAATGTACAGTGAGGTTATATAACATGTTCAAATGCAGTGTGTGTTTATATATACTAGATTCTAATGCAACGTTTATATTGCAGCTTCAAATACACTCAACGCTTATATAGAACTGAGGTTATTATTTTTTTTCCCCCAACAAGAAGAATTTGCTATGCTACTATCTAAAATCTAGTAGCAAGTCACATATCGTGAGAAGAAGATTGTGTTGCAACAATCTTTAAAGTGAAGAAAAAGTGACTACTTTCAAACGAGAACAACTATTTTTTTTACATTATTGCCTCCCGTATTTCTATTATTGCATGGTTTGAAAAGTATTCCTTAAATGACATATAATGCAATGCAATATAACAATCATTTGCCGAGAATTAGTCAAGTCATTTAGACAATCCTCGGAATGATAATGACTCTTTTCAAAGAGGTTGACCATATATTTCTATTTCTATTTCTATAAGTAATTAATTCGCAATGTATTTCGATACAAATCTCGTTTAGAAAGAATGGGTTTAATCATCTGAATTAATATTCGAATGGTTGTGACTCTTCTGAAAATTAGAGACAAAATGAAACACTTTACAATGTATTTTTATTTTATCCATAATATTCTCATCACAAACTACGTCCCCAGCTAATATTGCAAAACTTTATGGTTGACAAAGGAAAAAAATCACAAAAATCAAAAACCATTGGAAGTATTTATAAACAAATATGAGGAAGAGTTTGTTACGTTATCTACTGATGAAGATGAACTGAAGTAAAGCATGAGATTTGAGTTAAGACAAAAACATTTACGTGACTGAACCCTCACATGATACAACACTCATGTGACCGAACACCCCCACCAAATCGGTTGGTTGTTGTTTTATGGGAATGGAATAGCGTCCTCCCATACACGTCGGTGGTTTAGCTATTGGTTGTCGTTTAATGGGCTATCAACCCTTGTAGGTTATTTAATGCCAAATTCTGTATTATATATATATATATATATATGATATGTTGTGCGTCTGAAAAGTAACAGGGCAGTTGTCACAAACAATTTATTTCAAATATTACTCACCTCTGAAAAAAAAGTACATGGTTTCTCCTTCAAAGTAATTCCCCTCGACTGTAATGCAATTTCCCATCCTTCTCTGCAACAATTTTAAGTATTGCTGCAAGGATTCTTGTAGGAACACCCCTCATCTCCATAAATGCGGCCCCTTGATGACTTTCATGTCTTCAAAATGGGTCCTCTTGATGATCCACTTGAAGTTGATGAAAAAAAAAAAGTCTTCCGGAGCAAGATCGGGGAAATAGGAAGGTTGTTCCAGTAGGACGATATTCTTCTCGACTGCTGGATGCTCTGAGCGTTGTGAGCTGGTGCATTATTTTGGTGAAGCAGCCATGATTTATCCAGCAACAACTATCATCACTTCACATGCACTAAGCGATGCATATGCGGCAGGATCTCCTGGTAGTCCTGTTGACGGATCGTGTTGCTCTGTTGCCACAACCCACCGCGCTAGATACTCTTCATATCGAATATCATTATCAGCATTACTTTTAACTTTTGATTTTCACTGTTTTGCTTTCTTGGGCCTCTGCGAATTCGGAAACTCGCACTGACTTCTCGGGCGTTTGGTTTCCGGTTCGTACTCAAAAATCCATATCTCATCACCAGTGATGACTCTACAAAGCAAGTCTGGTTCAGTTCGAAGACGCTCGATGATATCTTGACACACCTTCTGATCATTATTCAACAGTCTTGGCATCCTTTTGAGCAGACTCTCCACATGCCTAAATCTTCGGTGATAATCTTGCAAACACTCTCCTTTTTCATGAATAGCTGACCTGTAATCCTTTTGAGCGGTCAACCGTCGGTCACCACACGACACCTGCTTTACCCGCTCGACGTTGACCTCAGGTCTGCTTGTTGAAGGCCTCCCGCTCCTGGAGTCATCTTTCACTGCCTCCTGCCTCTCTTTCACTCTCTTGTGTCACTCATAAATGCGTGTGCTCGATATTGCATTATCTCCATAAACTTGCTGAACCATTTCAGAGACTTATGACGGAGTTTTCCTCAACCAATAATTTC
Organism: Sepioteuthis lessoniana; assembly: GCA_963585895.1. Taxonomy (NCBI): domain Eukaryota; kingdom Metazoa; phylum Mollusca; class Cephalopoda; order Myopsida; family Loliginidae; genus Sepioteuthis; species Sepioteuthis lessoniana. The sequence continues at coordinate 67,460,303 of OY757917.1, forward strand.
AGGTTTATTCGTTGCTCGGTGTTCATCGCTCGTGCCTCAGTACTCATAACTGAACGAACTGAAAAAGTGGAAGTGTAAACAAGAAAATGAGAAAATGAAAATGTAATAGTTGCAGAAAGCTAAGATTAAAAGGTATCATATAAAATGACAATATAATTCGCCTACCCCTCTTTCAGTGATTGCTCATGAAGCACACTCAGCCTATGACTTTTCAGACAGACTTAGTATATATGATTTGAGAGTGAAATGTTTGTAGGTAAATGTTTTTGTTTTTCAAACAAATTGTCAGTAGACCAATTTTACTCCACAGGCTTTCGAGATTATTTTGTTTCGTAGATGTATTTTATATTACCCAGATCTAAAGTTAGACTAAATATTGCTCTGCAGACTAAAACATGATTAAATGCACATTTTTTTTTTATTATGACTAGAGTGGGAAATGGGGATATCTTCCTAGAAAAGGAAATATTCTTAGCATCCAAAAAATTTTATAGCGATATTCATTGGAATGAAATAAAGAGGCGTTTTATTGACTAACAAATTATTGCTAATGAAATGTAAATTTTTCTTTAAAAATACACCTACCATTTCATTGAAATCTTATAGCTTTTATGACTTTATATTTAAAGTATGTTATGATTCTATTATATATAGTTTTTGATATTGGGTGAATCAAACATTTTGCATTATTTAGCGTGAGGCTTTATTCGGCAGCTCCGTATGTTTTTGCTGAGGTAGTGAATGCGATGAGCCACATTGGACCGTAAGATACCGAGCTCGCCTTAATCTCTCCGAGTACTACCAGGCAGATTTGCTTCTACAGCTTGGAACACGGCCTCGGGATCTACGGTTTTAGGCCGACTTGACCTTGCCAGATCGTCGAGTTTCTTGCAACCCGTGCAAATTTTTTTTAATCATCTGTTTACTGTACTGCGTCCTCACCTTTCGCACAACAAATGTTTTTGGTTGCTTTTGCAGCAATATGGCCCAGTTAGAACTAGTACAGCATAAGTTTCTCAATTATACTCCGTTGCAATGTTAATCCGTGAAGCTTTGCTCGTCACAGACTGAGTAAAGCAATGCGTGTCAGCGCACGAACTACCACGATATCACCAATCAGAGTGGGTAACTCCCACGGATTGAACTGTTTCAGTCACCTGATATTCGCGCTGCAAACTAGCACATACCAAAAATACTGCCAAACGTTTTCCACGTATATATGATGTACATGTTCGTCTTATACATAATGCGTTATATGTAGTGTATACCATGATCTTATAATATATAATCACCAGATGGAGACACAGAATACTTCGACATTGTAGCAGGAGTACTACAAGGGGACACGCTGGCTCCGTACCTCTTTATCATTTGTCTAGACTACGTACTTAGAACATCGATTGACAAAATCAAAGAGAATGGCTTCGAACTGACGAAGAAAAGAAGCAGAAAGTACCCCGCAACAACAATTACCGACGCCGACTACGCCGATGACATAGCGATACTGGCAAATACACCTGACCAAGCCGAAACACTACTGCATAGTTTGGAACGAACAGCAGCAAGCATAGGCCTCTATGTTAATGCACACAAAACGGAATATATGTGCTATAATCAAACGGGGGACCTCTCCACTCTAGAAGGAACCCCTCTTAAACTAGTAGACAAATTCACTTACCTAGGAAGCAGCGTCGAATCAACCGAAAAGGACATCGAAACGAGGTTAGCAAAAGCATAGACAGCTATCAATAGGCTATCGATTATATGGAAATCAGACCTAACCGATAAAATGAAACGCAGTTTCTTCCAGGCAGCGGTCACATCGATACTGCTATATGGCTGCACTACATGGACGCTGACAAAACGGCTGGAGAAAAAGCTAGACGGCAATTACACAAGAATGCTACGTGCAATCTTAAACAAGTCCTGGCGACAACACCTCACAAGACAGCAACTGTACGGCCACCTGCCCCCTATCACGAAAACTATTCAAGTTAGACGAACCAGACATGCAGGACACTGCTGGAGAAGCAGGGATGAACTCATAAGAGATGTACTCTTAGGGACCCCCACACATGGCCGTGCAAAAGCAGGACGACCAGCACGAACATACATTCAGCAGCTATGTGAGGATACGGGATGTTGTCCTGAAGACCTACCTAGGGCGATGAACGATAGGGAGGAGTGGCGAGAGAGGGTCAGGGATATCCGTGCTACCAGCGTGATATGATGATGATGATGTATAAGGTATAATAAGTAATGTATCTTCTGATCTTGAATATGATTTATAACATATAATGTTTTTTTAAATAAAGAATGATTTGTTTTATTATATGTATAATGTATTATCAATGATATATATAATGTATGTTATAACATTTTTGTATAAAATGTATCATATATAATGTATTATATATAATATATGTTTTGTTTTCATGATATGTTATGTTGAGAATCGGGAAATAATTCAGACGGTACAATAAGGTTCAAATATGGAAAAACACAAGGATGATTTTACTTATACTTTGAATAATTTGCCAACGTCAAATATTTCGTTTTCTTTAAATATGAAAACATCAAACCTTTATCAAGGCATTTGAATTGTTAAATGAAACAGAAAACGGTAAAAGTTTTTAACATAATATTCCCGTTGGTCGCTTTGTTTTTCAAATCTGTATGATATAATTATGGTTCGAAAATTATTTCAAAAACGCAACGTATTTCCTACAAAAAAGTTCATATCTATCTATCTATCTATCCATTAATCAATTTTATTTTTTCAGATCTATTTCATATATTTCATTGCAAGGTCAGTCGGCTTCTTTTATCTCTCTCAGTCTGATCTATCTATCTATTTGTCAAAGTATATATATATATATATATATACATAAACGATGAAGCCAAATTTTTAAAATAAGGACTTTTGTAAGTTTTTGTGTTAATTTGACCAAATAAGGAGATAAATCAAAAAAGCCGAATATATATCTCAAAGTATGGTAATTTTAAATGATACTACATTCAACAATTTTCTGGGGTACTTTGTCAAGTATATAAACTTACATTTTGGAATCGATAAAAATAAAATTATAATTAGTTTCTAAATTAAGTAAGACCAAATTTTTATTCACATTTCCTTATTAAAAAAAAAAGCAAGCCCCGAAACGTTTAACGTTGACAAATAATTCAAACTATAACTGAAGTTATCCTCGGAAGACTTTGTGTTTTTTTTTTTTATATTTTACGTTCTCATATAACGTACCAAATAGAAAGAATGCTCTGTTCATATCATTTATTATGCATTATATATAATGTATTAATTATTATCAATTAAAAGAGAACCATTGCGTCGCTCTCGACCACAGTCGCCTACTTATAAATAATGTCTTATATATAATGTATTAATTATTATCAATTAAAAGAGAACCATTGCGTCGCTCTCGACCACAGTCGCCTACTTATAAATAATGTCTTATATATAATGTATTAATTATTATCAATTAAAAGGGAACCATTGCGTCGCTCTCGACCACAGTCGCCTACTTATAAATAATGTCTTATATATAATGTATTAATTATTATCAATTAAAAGGGAACCATTGCGTCGCTCTCGACCACAGTCGCCTACTTATAAATAATGTCTTATATATAATGTATTAATTATTATCAATTAAAAGGGAACCATTGCGTCGCTCTCGACCACAGTCGCCTACTTATAAATAATGTCTTATATATAATGTATTAATTATTATCAATTAAAAGGGAACCATTGCGTCGCTCTCGACCACAGTCGCCTACTTATAAATAATGTCTTATATATAATGTATTAATTATCATCAATTAAAAGAGAACCATTGCGTCGCTCTCGACCACAGTCGCCTACTTATAAATAATGTCTTATATATAAGGTATTAATTATCATCAATTAAAAGAGAACCATTGCGTCGCTCTCGACCACAGTCGCCTACTTATAAATAATGTCTTATATATAATGTATTAATTATTATCAATTAAAAGAGAACCATTGCGTCGCTCTCGACCACAGTCGCCTACTTATAAATAATGTCTTATATATAATGTATTAATTATTATCAATTAAAAGAGAACCATTGCGTCGCCCTCGACCACAGTGGCCTACTTATAAATAATGTCTTATATATAATGTATTAATTATTATCAATTAAAAGGGAACCATTGCGTCGCTCTCGACCACAGTCGACTACTTATAAATAATGTCTTATATATAATGTATTAATTATTATCAATTAAAAGGGAACCATTGCGTCGCTCTCGACCACAGTCGCCTACTTATAAATAATGTCTTATATATAATGTATTAATTATTATCAATTAAAAGAGAACCATTGCGTCGCTCTCGACCACAGTCGCCTACTTATAAATAATGTCTTATATATAATGTATTAATTATTATCAATTAAAAGAGAACCATTGCGTCGCTCTCGACCACAGTCGCCTACTTATAAATAATGTCTTATATATAATGTATTAATTATTATCAATTAAAAGAGAACCATTGCGTCGCTCTCGACCACAGTCGCCTACTTATAAATAATGTCTTATATATAATATATTAATTATTATCAATTAAAAGGGAACCATTGCGTCGCTCTCGACCACAGTCGCCTACTTATAAATAATGTCTTATATATAATGTATTAATTATTATCAATTAAAAGAGAACCATTGCGTCGCTCTCGACCACAGTCACCTACTTATAAATAATGTCTTATATATAATGTATTAATTATTATCAATTAAAAGAGAACCATTGCGTCGCTCTCGACCACAGTCGCCTACTTATAAATAATGTCTTATATATAATGTATTAATTATTATCAATTAAAAGAGAACCATTGCGTCGCTCTCGACCACAGTCGTCTACTTATAAATAATGTCTTATATATAATGTATTAATTATTATCAATTAAAAGGGAACCATTGCGTCGCTCTCGACCACAGTGGCCTACTTATAAATAATGTCTTATATATAATGTATTAATTATTATCAATTAAAAGAGAACCATTGCGTCGCTCTCGACCACAGTCGCCTACTTATAAATAATGTCTTATATATAATGTATTAATTATTATCAATTAAAAGAGAACCATTGCGTCGCTCTCGACCACAGTCGCCTACTTATAAATAATGTCTTATATATAATGTATTAATTATTATCAATTAAAAGGGAACCATTGCGTCGCTCTCGACCACAGTCGCCTACTTATAAATAATGTCTTATATATAATGTATTAATTATTATCAATTAAAAGAGAACCATTGCGTCGCTCTCGACCACAGTCGCCTACTTATAAATAATGTCTTATATATAATGTATTAATTATTATCAATTAAAAGAGAACCATTGCGTCGCTCTCGACCACAGTCGCCTACTTATAAATAATGTCTTATATATAATGTATTAATTATTATCAATTAAAAGAGAACCATTGCGTCGCTCTCGACCACAGTCGCCTACTTATAAATAATGTCTTATATATAATGTATTAATTATTATCAATTAAAAGAGAACCATTGCGTCGCTCTCGACCACAGTCGCCTACTTATAAATAATGTCTTATATATAATGTATTAATTATTATCAATTAAAAGAGAACCATTGCGTCGCTCTCGACCACAGTCGCCTACTTATAAATAATGTCTTATATATAATGTATTAATTATTATCAATTAAAAGGGAACCATTGCGTCGCTCTCGACCACAGTCGTCTACTTATAAATAATGTCTTATATATAATGTATTAATTATTATCAATTAAAAGGGAACCATTGCGTCGCTCTCGACCACAGTCGCCTACTTATAAATAATGTCTTATATATAATGTATTAATTATTATCAATTAAAAGAGAACCATTGCGTCGCTCTCGACCACAGTCGCCTACTTATAAATAATGTCTTATATATAATGTATTAATTATTATCAATTAAAAGAGAACCATTGCGTCGCTCTCGACCACAGTCGCCTACTTATAAATAATGTCTTATATATAATGTATTAATTATTATCAATTAAAAGGGAACCATTGCGTCGCTCTCGACCACAGTCGCCTACTTATAAATAATGTCTTATATATAATGTATTAATTATTATCAATTAAAAGAGAACCATTGCGTCGCTCTCGACCACAGTCGCCTACTTATAAATAATGTCTTATATATAATGTATTAATTATTATCAATTAAAAGAGAACCATTGCGTCGCTCTCGACCACAGTCGCCTACTTATAAATAATGTCTTATATATAATGTATTAATTATTATCAATTAAAAGGGAACCAATGCGTCGCTCTCGACCACAGTCGCCTACTTATAGATAATGTCTTATATATAATGTATTAATTATTATCAATTAAAAGGGAACCATTGCGTCGCTCTCGACCACAGTCGCCTACTTATAGATAATGTCTTATATATAATGTATTAATTATTATCAATTAAAAGGGAACCATTGCGTCGCTCTCGACCACAGTCGCCTACTTATAAATAATGTCTTATATATAATGTATTAATTATTATCAATTAAAAGGGAACCATTGCGTCGCTCTCGACCACAGTGCCTACTTATAAATAATGTCTTATATATAATGTATTAATTATTATCAATTAAAAGAGAACCATTGCGTCGCTCTCGACCACAGTCGCCTACTTATAAATAATGTCTTATATATAATGTATTAATTATTATCAATTAAAAGAGAACCATTGCGTCGCTCTCGACCACAGTCGCCTACTTATAAATAATGTCTTATATATAATGTATTAATTATTATCAATTAAAAGGGAACCATTGCGTCGCTCTCGACCACAGTCGCCTACTTATAAATAATGTCTTATATATAATGTATTAATTATTATCAATTAAAAGGGAACCATTGCGTCGCTCTCGACCACAGTCGCCTACTTATAAATAATGTCTTATATATAATGTATTAATTATTATCAATTAAAGGAGAACCATTGCGTCGCTCTCGACCACAGTCGCCTACTTATAAATAATGTCTTATATATAATGTATTAATTATTATCAATTAAAAGAGAACCATTGCGTCGCTCTCGACCACAGTCGCCTACTTATAAATGTCTTATATATAATGTATTAATTATTATCAATTAAAAGGGAACCATTGCGTCGCTCTCGACCACAGTCGCCTACTTATAAATAATGTCTTATATATAATATATTAATTATTATCAATTAAAAGGGAACCATTGCGTCGCTCTCGACCACAGTCGCCTACTTATAAATAATGTCTTATATATAATGTATTAATTATTATCAATTAAAAGGGAACCATTGCGTCGCTCTCGACCACAGTCGCCTACTTATAAATAATGTCTTATATATAATGTATTAATTATTATCAATTTAAAGAGAACCATTGCGTCGCTCTCGACCACAGTCGCCTACTTATAAATAATGTCTTATATATAATGTATTAATTATTATCAATTAAAAGAGAACCATTGCGTCGCTCTCGACCACAGTCGCCTACTTATAAATAATGTCTTATATATAATGTATTATGTATAATGTATTATCTAATACATTATATATAATGCACTATGAACACTGTATGATATATAATGTATCATTTATAATGTATGACGTGTGTTTATTATGTATTGGCGTAATGAGTAGAGTGTTCGGCAATGGTCCGGGAGACCGGGTTTCAATCCGCGCTCGAGTCAAACCAAAGAGTCAAAAAAAGTACTTGATGCCGCCTTGCTTAACACTCAGCATTAAGGATTAAGGGTAAAGTAGAGCTATCCAAGGAATGGAGTGATGCCCTTCCCTACACCTCGGTGTTGTGCCTATTGAAAAGGGAGCCTTCGAGTCACTCTCGAGTAAGGTCGTCAACAACTTTTATATAATGCATTATAATGTATTATATATAATTAATCATGCATAATGTATGTCATGTTTTTTTTTATAATGCATTATATATAATATATTATGTATAAAGTAAGTTGGCGACCGTAGTAGAGGGCGACCCGAAGGCTCCCTTTTCGATAGCTACTACACCAAGGTGTAGGGGAGGGCGCTACTATTTTCCCCGTATTGCTCCAATTTACCCTTGATCCGTACCTTATTATGATGAGAGTTAAGCACGGAGGCAACAAGTACCATTTTTGAGTCTTTGGTACGACTCGACCTGGGATTGAACCCAGGTGTCCCGGGCAATTGGCGAACACTCTAACCAACATGCTAATTTCGTATTATGCATAATGTATTTTAATGTAGTAGATAAAATGGATTTAAATTGTCATTACAATTCTATATTTTCCTTGTGGAAGTTGCGGTATAAGTTGGGGTTTTCGTCACGTGAGGTTTTTCTACTGGTTGTTTTGTTGTAAGATAAGGAATGTGGACATTATGGAAATCAGGAAAAATCTTTGGAATGATAAGAAGAGTCAAAGAAAAATTATTAAACGTCATGCTTGATTAGAATGCAATACTGAAACACCTCTGATGACATCTGAACTATAAAAATCTCTCTAGGAACTGCATAAGGAGATGAAAAGAAACACGTAATTTAAAATCCCAATGTTTTTCTTTTCCAAAATTGTTTTCCTACATCTCAAAGTCCCCATAATTGATTTTTAAAAAGCCCCAGCCATTAACTCTTGAAAAAAATTAAATGACAATTTTTATTTTTTATTTTTAACATTTTATATTTTTATATTTTATTCTTATTTTTTATTTTTAACAATTTATAAACAATTTATAAACAATTTGGACTATAAAAATTCTGGCCGACATTAAAAATTGATATTTTTAAAAATAGAACATCACATCTTAGTGTAAACATAATCAAACTTGTCTTGCATAAAAATTACTTCTGACCAGTGAGTTTGATCATCTCAAATAGTTCGAACTCGCTGACTACAATTCTGCAGTCAAGCGTGTTAGCTTCGACTTCACGGGGTCTCTCCCGGTACACAAGATTTATCGAGGATGGGAAGGCTGTATGAAATGTTCATTAAGGGTTGTTGGGTTGTTTTCTTTGTTTAATGGCATATCAACGTTTGTTGGTTATTTAATGCCACAGCCATTCTCCAAGAAAAACAGTAGTGATACTATTTAACCCATAGCTGGGAGGATATGGGGGTTCATACGTTTCCCAAGGGTGTTTGTCCGAAAGTGAACGTAATAGCGTGACTGGAGTTCGAACGCACTGACTACGATTCCGCAGTCCATCGCTGTAACCATTACACCGAGAGGACATTAAGGATACCATCCATATGGTTTATTGTGGCGAGCGGGAAGGCTGTACACAAAGTTCGAGGTGAAATATAAGCTCCTTGTTCTCTGTTGGTTGATAACTAACCGACTGACTAATGAAAATTCCCTCAACTCGTATCTGACTTCTTGTACTTACAACGAGAGTCCCCATAATTGACTCCTCGGTGTTGATTAAACAAACAGTCTCTGATTTCACCAGGAGTGCATAGGTTGCTACTACATTAAGGAAATTCGTGGAGGTCGTAGAACCTATTTTTTGCAGACAATGAGGATGTGCTATATCTGATGTACTTTTGATCAATTGACGGAAACATTCACAGTTACGCTGAACGATATAATGCTGAAATTCAAAAAGCTTGTATTATTCAAGTAAAAGATCGGTGAAGCAGGATTAAATGCCCTTCGGATTTCTTAGTGTTTTCGAGTTGATTAAAAATCAAGCATTTGTATTTGACTGGGTGAGGCCAATAGGACACACGAATGAAATCAGGATTTCCGCCTTTTCTTCTTTGTGCTTTCAAGCGAACAGAAAAGCGCCATCTTTCTTCTTTCTTTTAGTGAAAGTAATACTCATTAATATCTCTGATAAAAGTACGCTTGACCTCATCGATATATTCCTCTTCTACGAATCTTATGCGTGACATCATCAGCAAGAAACTAGATACATACATTTTATTTTCGGTCTAGTCACGATAAAAGCATCGGTTCCAGCCAGAAGTTAAGCAATGCTAAGCTTGTTTCATACTAAGATGAGTGATCACTTAGTAACACAAGTTATAGCTTGCTTGGTTAATTTGTCCTGCGGCATATCAACTTCTTATGGGTTATTTAATGCTAAAATTTGATTATTTCTAAAATATTGACTATATTTTCACTGTTACATTATATATCTATAATCATTTGTTTAGTTATATGATATCAAGTATTCCAATTGCATCATCAAGGCAGGCAGATTGCACAGATACTCTTGATTCAATCTCGCCACCCGTCCCTATCGGCCATTGCTCTTTACAAGTCCTGTAAACAGGATTCAGTGCCTGAAAAGAGCTGATGAATGGAAATTCTTTTATTGTTGGCCAACAGTGGTGTGTCCATGCGTACGAGTCCATAGGAAAATAATAATTTATACACAATTATATGGTTTCAAGTAACAAGTCCTCTACTACTAATAATAATCATTTGTTAGCCCACAAAGCAAGGACGAGCTCATAAGTGATGTACTCCTATGGACCCTCCCATATGGCCAGGCAAAAGCAAGACGACCAGCTCGAACATGCATACAGCAGCTATGCGAGGAAGACCTGCCAGAGGCGATGAACAATAGGGAAAAGTGGCGAGAGAGGGCCTGGGATATCCGTGCTAGCGGCACGACATGATGATGATGATGAAGTATTCTTATCTGATACAAATAATTCACACGGAATCAAGTATTGCAACCAAAACTAATATTACTCAGTCGGCTGGGGCTTTAGAACATACCGACTGCATCTCTGCAAAGGGTAAGACCCCCCCCATAACGAGTGTCCTGGATATGAAACTAAACAATATGATAGTGAGGTTACAATAATGCTGGAGCTTTAGGGAATGCGGAGTACCTCCCAGATCCACTCTGGCCCGGAGTAGTAGCACCTGGAAGGGTCCTATTGATGGGGCAAATAGAACTAAACTGCGTACTTATGCTTAACTGAATTGCTAGAAATAGAACTGTTTTCACATCTAAACTGCGCGCTTATGCTAAACTGAATTGTTAGGATTAGAACTGTTCGAACTGAATAGCTTGAAATAGAAATGTTTTTGACAACTGAACTGTGTACTCCTGTTAAACTGAATTGTTTGAAATAGAACGGATTATTTGCATAAAAATGGATTTGGCATTAAATACCCTACAAAGGATGATATGCCATGAAATCCAACCAACCAACCAACCAAATACTAATAATTCATACATAATCATATGGTTTCAAGTGACCACTTCTATTTAATAATAATCATTTGTTTGCATAGAGATGCTTTCTAGTAATAATAATAATCCTTAGAAAACAATTATAACTCCAATTAATAATACTTATTACACTGGTTAACATACCATAAAAATAAATCAATATGAATAAAAATAAATGAACAAATAAACAAGTAAATAAAACTTTAAGCCTTTTGTATTGAAATAATATTATAAATAAAGCAAACAAAGAAATATACAATCCTTGGTGGTCGTTTCTAATTAAACCATGGAACTACCATATGTTCAGCTATTGTTAAATGACTTTGATAAACAATGAGAAGCAATAATATTTCAGACTCTTGCAAGACCGAGTAATTTTGTAGGTTAGTAAGTTTAGATGTAAAATTTGTTATTTCTTGAATAATACCATAAAAGACGCTGATAAATACTTAAAGGGAAGTGTCACGTTTTTGAGAAGTTTAATATTTAGAAAAGTATCCCATGAAAGATGACTGTGTGGGTGGCACTTAGCTGACGTGGGAAAATCTGTTGTGCGAACAGTTACACAGGGGGTCGTTATCAGGGATTGTATTGTATGTTGGTTGTTTAAAACCCTTTAAAAATGTTGGAAAATGTTACAACCACAATCAAAAATTCTTCGGCCGACAGATCAAAACCAGTTTATTCATGGCTAACCATATTTAACAGGATTATATATATATATATATATATATATCATCATCATCATGTCGTGCCACTAGCACGGATATCCCTGACCCTCTCTCGCCACTTTTCCCAATCGTTCATCGCCTCTGGCAGGTCTTCAGGGCTACATCCCGTATCCTCACATAGCTGCTGAAGGTATGTTCGTGCTGGTCTTCCTGCTTTTGCCCGGCCATATGTGGGGGTCCATAGGAGTACATCGCTTATGAACTCGTCCCTGCTTCTCCAGCAGTGTCCTGCATGTCTGGTTCGTCTAACTTGGAGAGTTTTCGTGATGGAAGGCAGGTGGCCGTATAGTTGGTGTCTTGTGGGGTGTTGCCGCCAGAACTTGTTCAATATTGCTCGCAGCATTCTTGTGTAATTGCCGTCTAGCTTTTTCTCCAGCCGTTTTGTTAGCGTCCATGTAGTGCATCCATACAGCAGTATCGATACAACTGCTGCCTAAAAGAAACTGCGTTTCATTTTATCGGTTAGGTCTGATTTCCATATGATCGATAGTCTATTGATAGCTGTCCATGCCTTTGTTAGCCACGTGTCGATGTCCTTTTCGGTTGATGTGACGCTGCTTCCTAGGTAAGTGAATTTGTCTAGTAGTTTAAGAGGGGTTCCGTCTAGTGTGGAGATATCACCTGTTTGATTATAGCACATATATTCCGTTTTGTGTGCATTGGCATATAGGCCAATTCCTGCGGCTGTTCGTTCCAAACTATGCAGTAGTGTTTCGGCTTGGTAGGGTGTATTTGCCAGTATCGCTATGTCATCAGCGTAATCGGCGTCGGTAATTGTTTTTGCGGGATATTTTCTGCTTCTTTTCTTTGTCAGCTTGAAGCCGTTTTCTCTGATTTTATCAATCGATGTTCTAAGCACGTAGTCTAGACAGATCATAAAGAGGTATGGAGCTAGCATGTCTCCTTGTAGAACTCCTGCTACAATGTCTAAGCATTCTGTGTCTCCATCTGGTGAACGTACTTTCACTTTGGTGTTTCTATAGAGAATCGTTATTGCTGCAACGGTTTCTTTAGGTAGGCCGTAGGGTAGTAGGATTTGTTCCATCTTTCCTCTGTGGATGGAATCGAAGGCCTTGATAAAATCGACAAATAGTAATGTCGCTTGTATATTTTTTTCTCGTACACCTTCAAGTATTCTACGGATGGTCAATATTTGTGAGGTCGTGTATCTATTTCTTCGGAAGCCATTTTGGTTTTTCCTAAGTATGTTGTCGATTTTGGGTTCTATGCGGTTTCGTAGTAAGGCATTGTAAATTTTGGCTGCTATGGATGTAAGTGTAATACCTCGGTAGTTCTTGGCTAATCCGAGGTCACCCTTTTTTGGGAAGTGGGGGGGATGCATCCCTTCATCCATCTGTCTATCGGATTTTGGTTATAGACTGCGTAGCAGCGTCGGAGTAGTATGTCTTCGAATTGTCTGGTGTTTCATACTTCCGGGGGAATCTCGCCCAGCCCTGCAGCTTTCCTATTTTAAATTTTTCTGAGAACCGAGTCGAGTTCTTCTTGAGTGAACGGTCCGTAGTGTCGATACTGCTATATGGATGCACTACATGAACGCTAACTAAACGTGTCTATGAGGATTAAACAATAGCTTATGTCGGATTCAGTTGATGAAATCCGATGGAGTTTTAACTAGAAGACGAAATTCTATAAAATGAAATTAATTATAGGCAACTATAAAGTAAAAAAAGTGAGGTCGAAAAGTATACACCATCCCCAAAGAAAGCTGACGCATCGGGTGCTTTTAGCAGACAAGCGTGAAAATGAACTAAAGACATCACCATCTATCCTATTACATTCGTGTCTCGTCATCAAATGTGAAGGCTTAAAGAACCTCAGATAGTGGCTGAGAATAAAGAGCAGCCTGACCTGATCGCCTACGTCGTAATTAATACATGCGTTGACTTCCTGGGAAAGATCTTTCTTTGGTAAACTTTAAATGGGTTATTTTATAGCAACGACTTTTTTCTTCAAGTGTTTCAGCGAGTCTTTGCTAAATCTTTTGCAATGATCCCGAAAAATAAAAAAATAAAAAAATGAAGAAGATATTTTCAGAAGTTATTTCAGGAGACATTTCGTTTAGATTTGATAAAATACTCAAATGAAATATCTTCCAATTATTAAGAGCAATATCGGAACTCTTCGAGGAGGAGATGCGAGTATTTTAACAAAACATTAGAACCCGAAATACAATAACAGTCAAAAGAATTGAAATAATCTACATAGAAATCTACCGCAATGGGTGTTCCATACTTCTAGCTTTATGCCAAATCTAAGCTATATTTAATTTTCAAAGGTATGGCAAGCTCCAGCAAATGAATTCGATTCATACACGGTACCTCAGACTGCTTGGTTTTTGACAAGCTAAGCAGAGTTATTAATGACTACATAGTGAACTTTTTTTTTATTAAAATCTTTATTTCGATCATAGTTTTCTTTCTTTCTTTCTTTCTTTCTTTCTTTCACGTTTCCTTTTCTTTCTTTTTTTATTTCTTCTTTTGTTAGTACGTCTCCTAATTTTGAAATCTTCGAAGTGTTTCCGGAGTTTATCTAGCTCTTTTCTCTGTTTGTTTGTTTCTTTCTTTCTTTATTTCTTTCTAAATTTTTCTTTCTTTCTTTCTATTTCTTTTTTCTTTCTTTCTTTCTTTCTTCCGCGTATCCATTTCTTTCTTTTTTTATTTCTTCTTTTGCTGGTACAAAATTTTGCCGTCTCCTAATTTTGAAATCTTCGAAATTTTTCCGGAGTTTATCTAGCTCTTTTCTCTGTTTGTTTGTTTGTTTTTTTCTTTTAGTCTAAATTTTCCTTTCTTTCTTTCTTTCTTTCTTTCTTTCTTTCTTTCTTTCTTTCTTTCTTTCTTTCTTTCTATGATTATTCAAAATTTAGCTTTATTATAATTTAGAAATCTTTGAAATGAAATTTCTTTATTAAAAATCTTTATTTCGATCATAGGTTTCTTTCTTTCTTTCTTTCTTTCTTTCTTTCTTTCTATGTTGGTGCCAAATTTTGTTTCCTAATTTTTAAAATCTTTGATTTTTTCCGGAGTTTATCTAGCTCTTTTGTTTTATTGTTAGTTTGTTTGTTTTTTCTTTTTTTTGTCTTTCTTTCTTTCTTTCTTTCTTTCTTTCTTTCTTTCTTTCTTTCTTTCTTTCTTTCTTTCTATTTGCTAGTTTGTAATTTTTCTTTTCTTTATTTTTTATATGCTTTTCTTTCTTTCTTTCTTTCTTTCTTTCTTTCTTTTTTGTGTGTTATGATTATACAAATTTTAGCTGTATTATAATTTAGAAATCTTAGAAGTGTCTCAGAAGTTAACACAGCTCTTTCCTGTCTACAAGTGAAACTCACATTTATATACAAAATATACGCTGGACACTGTTTCTGAGAAAAAAGTAAAGTGGAAAATATCTAATAGTTCAGTGAAAGTTATGGCAACAATGTCCTGTTATGTGCGGTATATTCTCCAAGTGTCACAGAAAAATCACCACTTGACTACAAATCCATCTGAATAATTCTTTCCCCTGTTCCATTTTGAGACTTGCCTTCTTTAACCAGAAAAAGATATTTGCTGCAAGATGCCACCTAAACAAATTGACAAATTTACCCCAATATTTTTTGGCAGCTTCGGGTGTAGTTCAAGTTCTATTTCTCTAGTTAATCTGTAATTGGGTTCAGATAGCTCTGTCCTTGATTTCATTCCAAACACGTAATTTCCCCAACTGAATTATTACCATAAACATCAGTGATTCCCCACCCAACTTCCATGGTATATCATGAAAAAACAAAAAAAGCGAGCAAGATGCACAACAGGGCATTAAAAAGCTACCGGCAAAACAAGTGATCGTTTTAAGATGACAGCTTTAGATTGATTGTTGATTAATTGATTGATTGATTTTAACACCATGTGAATCCGTCAAAGATTTTTTCCCAGATGTTTGGGAATCGCATTCATTGTACTTTTATATTTACATTTTTTTTGTGTGGTTGTTTTGTATAACTGACTTTTACGATGTGAAAAACGTTTGTCAGATGCTTTGTAGATGGAAATTACTCTTTGTTAATTTGTAAGTACCAATAGTGATCACTACCTCCATAACCACTACCATGTCAACACTAAATGTGAAAACGGTTTTATATGTGTGTTTGTGTGTGTTCTAATTCCATAATATTTTCCAGGTGTTATATATGTGTGCATGTGTGTGTATACTAAGCCTATAGATTAATATATATACTACACCTGGGAAAAATTTTGGAATTAGCATAAAATTGCCTCTTGACTGCAAATCCATTGATTCTATAAATTTTCCAGGTGTAGTATATACATACATATATATATATATATGTATATATATATATATATGTGTGTGTGTGTGTGTGTGTGTGTGTGTGTGCAACAGCGGTAATGATTATATATATATATATATATATATATATATATATATATATATATATTACAACGGGAAAAATTATGGAATTAGTACATGTTCACCTTGTTTTTTCATTTAGCGGTAAATAACTTAATTACAGATAAAACACGAAGCATTTTTCTTTAATAGATGAACAGTCTGTCCACCTAAAATATACCTTAAACAGACTAGATTATTTCTATTTTATTTAATGGTATAGTCTTATATAAGCCATACAAAGAAAAATAGTACGGAATAAACCAATTTTGTGGAAAAAAAAGTATGGAGTGATCTTGTAATTTGCATTCCTAAAACAAATAAAAACAGAAGTCTCGATATGGAAATCGGTCTACAATTAAGACTCTCTCTCTCTCTCTCTCTCTCTCTCTCACACACACACACACACACCTATATATATATATATATATATATATATATATATATATTGCATTTTACTCGCCGTGGAGTAATGATTAGTAATCTTTTATGAATTCCTCTTCTTGTAATATTTTTCCAAAATAATAATCATCAAGGCGTGCCGATAACACGGATCTCTTTGATTCTCTCTCTCTCTCTCTCTCTCTCTCTCTCTCTTTCTTTCTCCATCAGTCCATATCAGCCATTAGTTTTGGTAAGTCCTCCAGACGGCATCCCGTGGTTCGACAGAAAGGATGAATGTAAAATTTTGCTTGATCTACCAATGCCAGTGTGTCCAAGTGTAGGATCCCATGGAAGAACGAAAACCTTTTTAGTCTATCCTTACTTCTCTATGGGTGCCCAGCGTGTTCTGTTCGTTCACTTTGATTGTTTGAATGACAGGAGGTTTGGTTGGTGTTGTGCACAGGATATCCCTGACGAAACTAAACTAATTTCTATCTACTAGCCCAATTGTCTAGGGCTTTCGAATACACCGACTGCATCTCTGCAGAGAAGTAATACCCCATCACAATGAGCTCCCTGGATATGACACTAAACCATCTGATGGCTTAGTGTCATATCCTGGAAATTTAGGGAACATGGTGTACTCTTTCATTGCTTTTTTTCCTAGATCCACTCTGGGTCGAAGTTGTAGTATTAAGTTCTCATTTATGAGTCAGAATAATCTTTTTCTATGTGTACATATATAAGTAACGTAAAGTTAGTTACTGTGGTAGAGGGCGACCCGAAGGCTCCTTTTTCGATAGCGACTACCCCAAGGCGTATGGGGGGGGGGGGCGCTACTCTTTTCCCTAGATTGCTCCACTTTACCCTTGGTATGTACCTTATAATGCTGAGTGTTAAGCAAGGAGGCATCCAGTACCATTTTTGAATCTTCGGTATGACTCGACCTGGGATTGAACCCCGGTCTCATGGATCATGGGCGAGCACTGTACCTACAAGGCCAATGAACCGGTTTATATAATCAGGATATAGTATTAGATAACCGAGAAATATTGACACATCGTAAAACACAATCAGCCAACCAATCAACCATCTATCTATCTATCTATCTATCTATGTTTATATAATTAAAAAAAAAATTACTGTTTTGTAACCGTGAAATCATTGTGAATCGAAGCTGTATTGTAATTGGTGTATGTGTAAAGTAGACAATGCATAAAATCTCACTTGGTGTTAAGTAAATTTTTTTTTTAAATTTGTTTTTTTTTTTTTTTTAGAGTGAACAATTCGCCTTATATACGGAACAGAAGACAACTTCGTTCCCTTTCACACGCTCATTCTTCCCATAATTCCATTTATTTTCCATGCTTAATAAGTAGAAAAAAGAGGCCCCACCAACAGCCCAGACAAACAGAAAAAAAAAAAAAAAATGAAAAGAGTGAAAACTTATTTTTGTTTATTTTTCTAGCATTTTTAGTTGCCAACTCTGCACTCTTTTAAAAGAACAAAGGCAATTGTTCTTTTTATTAAAAAAACAAATAAACAAACAAACAAACAAAAAACGTTTTGGTTCTTTTTTAATCCGAAATCTCTTCTAGTAAAGAAAAATTAAAAATTTTTAATGTTTACTATTTGATATCTACGACAGTAAGAAGTCTACTATTTAGTTTTTACGACATGGGTTTGTTTTTGTGGGTATATCAACCCACTTGGGTTATTCAATGTCAAATCTATCTTTCTAGAAAAACAGTAGTGGTAGTATTTAACTCATTGCTGGGGGAACAAAAGAGTTCATACCTTTCCCAAGGGTATTTTTCCTAAAGCTAACGTAATATCGCGACTGGAGTTCGAACTCACTACGATTTCGCTGTCCAGCCCTTTGGCCATAACACCACAAGGACACCCCTAGTTTTTATTACAGTAAAAGTCTTACTATTCAATTTATGATGCTGGAAACGGCCTACCATTTGTTTTCTACCACAGTAAAAGCATTACTATTTAGTTTCTAGTGCTGTAAGCGGCCCACCATTTAGATTTTGCCACGGTAAAAGTCGTGCTATTTAGTTTCTAGTGCTGTAAGCGGCCCACCATTTAGATTTTGCCACGGTAAAAGTCGTGCTATGTAGTTTCTAGTGCTGTAAGCGGCCCACCATTTAGATTTTGCCACGGTAAAAGTCGTGCTATGTAGTTTCTAGTGCTGTAAGCGGCCCACCATTTAGATTTTGCAACGGTAAAAGCCGTGCTATTTAGTTTCTAGTGCTGTAAGCGGCCCACCATTTAGATTTTGCAACGGTAAAAGTCGTGCTATTTAGTTTCTACTGCTGTAAGCGGCCCACCATTTAGATTTTGCAACGGTAAAAGTCGTGCTATTTAGTTTCTAGTGCTGTAAGCGGCCCACCATTTAGATTTTGCAACGGTAAAAGCCGTGCTATTTAGTTTCTAGTGCTGTAAGCGGCCCACCATTTAGATTTTGCAACGGTAAAAGCCGTGCTATTTAGTTTCTAGTGCTGTAAGCGGCCCACCATTTAGATTTTGCAACGGTAAAAGTCGTACTATTTAGTTTCTAGTGCTGTAAGCGGCCCACCATTTAGATTTTGCATCGGTAAAAGTCGTGCTATTTAGTTTCTAGTGCTGTAAGCGGCCCACCATTTAGATTTTGCAATGGTAAAAGTCGTGCTATGTAGTTTCTAGTGCTGTAAGCGGCCCACCATTTAGATTTTGCAACGGTAAAAGCCGTGCTATTTAGTTTCTAGTGCTGTAAGCGGCCCACCATTTAGATTTTGCAACGGTAACAGTCGTGCTATTTAGTTTCTACTACAGTAAAAATCTTACCATTTAATTTCTAATGCTGTTGTTGTATGAAACTTCTTTTCCCCCCTGTTATGGTTTATGGGTTACGTCGTATCCCTGGTATTCTTCTAAAAGGATGGTTTTAAAACTGAATAAACCGCGAAAATTGATATGCCATCAAACAAAGAAAACAATCCAAAGTTTTTTTTGCTGAGTAAATAGCCCCATAAATTATTTTCTGATTGAACGCCGCACTTTCTTTTTAAACGATAAAGGGCTCCACTAACAATTTTGTAAATGGGCCCACTACTTCCTTTTTTGTTGGGTAGAGGGCTCTGAACTTTCTTTTTTTGTAAGGTAGAAGGTCCCACTAACAATTTTTTTAAATGGGCCTAGCCCTTCCTTTTTTGCAAGGTATTTTTTTTATCACTCGTCATGTTTACAAGCATATATTATCATGAAAAAATTAACTTTATTGTGTATTAATTGTAGTGCGCATAAAACTAATTTAATTAATTAAATAAGTTAATTAATTTGAATATAGTTAGAGTTTTGGTAATTACAGAGTAACTACCACTCATTTATTCATTTATTTATTGTGAGCTAGTTATCTATCAGAAATATTCTATAGTAAAAGGATTTATTCAAGAATTATGATACAAATTTGTGTTCTGTTAGGGGAGTATTTTATATAAGGAGGTGGATGGAGCTGGTTGATTTAAATAAGTAAACTCAATCACCGGTTGGTCCACACACAGAGAAAATGAATAACAAATTCCAGATAGCGTAGCAGCCATTCTTTGAAGTTCATAATGGACGGTCTAAAAATTTAAGCGAAGGTTATTTTTTAAAGTAATAAAGAGATACCTATCAGATGGGAAGTCAGAGAGTAATCGACAGAGTGGATTCGACCATCAGAGAGAGAGAGAGAGAGAGAGAGAGAGAGAGAGAGAGAGAGAGTAGATGACCGGCGTCAAAAGAGAGTGTATCCAACCTTCAACGCAGACAGTAAGAAAGTTTTGAGCATCCAAATAGAAGAGTCTAATTGGTATCAGAAGCGAGCCACGAGAAATATCTAATTGTTTCTTTTTCTTTCTCCTGCTTGCTTCAAAAGTCAATCATATTTTGATTAATTATTGACGGACAAAAAAATAACAATAAAATTGAAATTCCTTGCGTTGGTGTCGGCAGGTTTTACCGTGACAGGAAAGATATCTGGCATCCAGATAGAAATCTGGAACCTGATTGCTTTTCGGGAAACCAAAAGACGACGAATATTCGACCACTTTTCGTAAAAAAAGACAGGTAAAAACCTACCCTCCGAAAAACCACTTAATCAAATTAATCAACAATAATAGTCCGAAGTGGTTTTTTATCACACACTCCTCCGTGCGCAAAAACCCGTGTCCTCGTGGTGTAATGTTTAAAGCGCGGGACTGTGCAATCGTAATAAGCAAGTTTGAACTCCAGTCGAGCTAAGTTCACTTTCGGAAAAATGCGATTGGGAAAGGTAATAACCACCTTTATCCTCCCATCTGTTGAGGTTAGATAGCATCACTCCTGTTCTTTTATAAGGATGGCTTGGTATTAAATAATCCACGAAGTTTGATATGTCATTAAACAAAGAAACCAAAAACTATTTATCTTCGCAGTTGCTGCAGTAGAAAAATACGACCGTGACTACACAAAATTCAGCGTATTAGGGCTGCTTATATTAGTACATGAGCCGTTTGTAAACATGTAACAGAGACCAGTACAGTATTTTAAAAAAATGTTGTTTTATCCTCCTTTTTAAAGTTAACTTTTAGAAATATATCAAAAGTCATTTTGTTTCGTTCATCTTTTGTTCAATTTTTTGTGTTCAATTCTTAAAAAACTAAATTAAATATGACCGTAAAAGAAATGAATATATACATTTCTGATGTTTTTGCGGTCTTCAAATATTTTGACGGGAGACATCCCCGTTGAGTGATGACTAACTTGCTGGACTGTGACATCGTTGTAAACGAGTTCGAACTTCAGTCGGATATTGAGACCGGTATGAACTCCCTTATTCCTCCAAGTTATGGGTTAAATTATACCACTACTGTTCTTCTTCAAGGATGGCTTTGGCATTCTTGTAAAACAGTCGTGGTATAATTTAACCAATAACATGAGTTGCCCAGCCGGCTGGAGCAGTAGAATACACCGAATGCTTCTCTGCAGAGGGGTGAGACTTCCCTACAGAGTATCCTGAATATGACACTAAACAATCTGTTGGTGAGATTCCAGTAATGCTGGAGCTTTGGAGAATGCAGAGTACCCCTTTATTGCCATCGCTCTTTGGTTCACTTTGGCTCGGAGTGGTAGCACCTGATAGGGTACCATCAATGGATCAAATAGAACTAAACTGCGTACTTATGCTAAACTGAATTGTTTTTTTTAAATAAAGCCAAACTGTGTACTTTATCGTTTGAAAAAGTAGTTTTGACATTTAACTGTTTGTAAACAAAAACCTATACTTATACTAAACTGAATTGTTTAAAATTTAATTCGGCATTAAATTACCCGAAAAGGGTTGATACGCCGTAAAACAAAACAACCAACCAACCAACCATAACTTGGGGAAATGAAGGAGTTCATGCCTGTCTTTTGTGTGGTCACAGTAGTGGTATAATTTTAGAAGGCTGATATGTCATTAAACAAAGAAACTAAACCAAATATTCTGAGTTGGATATACATATGTATGTGTAATATTTCTTGATTTGTTTATAAATAATGCAAGTTATATACATTCGAATTTTTCAATGTCTTTCGTCCGTAGTCGTGATCATCATCATAAAAAAATCTTTAACGTGATTAACCAGTGAGAAGGATATCTATAGAATAATTTATGGAAATAAGACAAGGAAAAACGTATATAAAGTTTAATTTCTATGGCTTATTCTAATTATTTACTTTTGTATAGTGGGTGTCTCGAAGAAAAGTCGAAAGGACAAAGAAATAAAGAAGTTCTCTATATTAAGAAAAAAAAAGTAAAGACAAAGAAAAACACGTGTTTACAAAAAATATCCCTCTCATGTTTATTTCGGAACTTACTAATTATTTTTGAATAGGTTTCATAAGCCGAAAGTTGTGAAGTGATTTCTTGTTCAGTTGATTGAAGAAATTCATTGTTTTATAAATCAT
Source organism: Sepioteuthis lessoniana (assembly GCA_963585895.1). NCBI lineage: Eukaryota > Metazoa > Mollusca > Cephalopoda > Myopsida > Loliginidae > Sepioteuthis > Sepioteuthis lessoniana. Next base: position 67,482,998 of record OY757917.1, read on the forward strand.
TGCTCATCCTCAGGGATGTGTGAGTCGGGGTGCTTTTGCTTGGCCCTAAATTTTGGCCTCCTCTTTTTTGCTGTTTTAGCAACTAGCAAACAGACACTTAAAAAAAGCAAACAAACAATACCCCAAGTCTCGTGTCTGACCACCTCTCGCCTATACGACAAGAGTTCTTTTGATTGATCTTTTACTGTCAGTCACATAGTCGAATTAAAAGATCACTTGTATGGGAGGTGAATATTAATTTATATTATGAATAAGTGTATGTACCTATAAGGTATAATGAAAGTTTTGGTTTCAGCAGTAGGCCAGCTCATTTGCTAAAGCAAAGAAAGACTATTCAGTTGATAAAACATGCACATTTTGCTCGGTTGCATTCTACAGTAACATTCGATTTTTTTTACGCTGGGGTGGGGGTTATTTTAGCCTTTCTTTCTATTTATGACTATTATCTTGGTGTTACTTTTGCATTGTTCAATGGAACTAAGGTGAAAGGTCTGTGTCAATTTTCGACGGGTGTCATTTTCACCGTTACTATTCTACTTGTAAAATCTAGTATCCACTTAATTCTTGTAATGCACTCGGGTGGAATGATTCAGTGGTAAGATACATTGGCAGTTAAGAAACATTAAGTTCGCGGGGGCTTTAAAACTCATTAACTCATGAGAGGAAATTAATTAGTTTTAAGTTAAGACAAAGGATATTTATTCATAATGAAATAAAATGAACTCTTAGTGAAGGTCGCAACATGATTGGAGCATTTTAAAAAGCAGTGGGCAAGCAAGATTGACTGTATTTTTAAACGATTTTTAATTCTTTAGTTCCCTTCTACGTTAAAAGATAAATCTCATTGTTTCTATTGCTATTTGTAATTATGGCTTCATGACATTCCTTTAAAAATAAATATCTGAATACCTCATTTTATTTTATTAATCTCACGATCTAACCAGTTAGTGTGGCTTAGAATACATTGACTATAAACCCTGTAGAGGGGTCAGACCTCTAAAATGGCGTTTCATACAAATAATCAGTTCTATTTCAAACATTTCAATTTAGCATGAGTACTCACTTTAATTGTCCAAAACATTTCTATTTCAAGCAATTTAGTTTAATCAAATAGTTCTATTTCAAACAATTCAGTTTAGCGTAAGTACAGTTTCAGTGTCAAAAACGGTTCTATTTCAAACAATTCAGTTAAGCCTAAGTACGCAGTTTAGTTCTATTTGACCCATTGATAAGACCCTATCAGATGCTACCACTCCAGGCCAGAGTGGACCTAGGAGTGATGGCAATGAAAGGGCACTCCGTATTCCCCAAAGCTCCAGCTTTACTGGAACCTTACCATCAGATTGTTTAGTGTTATATCAGGCCACACCCTTTGACGTCACTCGGACGATGTATCTGGTCTCTGATGTCGTTGGTGGTCGGGGAGGCCAATACTTTTGTTTCATGCATAATTATTCTATTACTCAAACGGAAAACTTTAGTATCTGTACGAATTATGATAACAAAGTCACCTGTGTTATCCAAAACAGATGGAATATGTAAATTATAAAGTTTAAAATTTTACCACAGAGCTAAATCTGTTGCCCAGCGAGCATGATTTAAGTAGACGTTTACATATCTCTTTAGGTTCTAAGTCTTTGATAATAATCATATGGTTACGAGTATTTCAAGATATATTGTTAAAAATTTTATTGTTACAAGTATTTCGGGGAATTATATGGATACAAAACGGATTAACTAATCTAGGCCATACGACCAGACCTTGTAATAACCAAAACAAATAAAAAAAGAACTTGCAGAATTGTGGACTTTGCTGTCTCGGCTGACCATCGAGTAAAATTGAAAGAAAGCGAAAAGAAGGATAAGTACCTGGAGCTTGCTCGAGAATTGAAAAACACTGGGGAATATGATAGTGGCAGTCATACCAATTGTAATTGGTACATTTGGTGCAGTCACCAAAGGATTGGTACAAGGACTGGAGGACTTGGAAATAAGAGAACGAGTAGAGACCGTCCCAACTACAGCATTAATGAGATCAGCCAGAATACTGAGAAGAGTCCTGGAGACTTGGGGAGACTTGCTGTCACTCACATTCCAGTGAGAAACCATTAGCTTTTGCCGGAGTGAAAAACTCAAAAAGGAATACAACTACTACTACTATTAATAATAATAATAATTCTTTGTAAACAGATATAGCTTCGTGTAAATATTTTTGGTACAACTAATTTACACCCACTTATATAATTTCAAGTATTTTTCATCACTTAAAGTATTCAGATTATTGTCTTCATCTTCATTGTTATATTCACAATGTTTCGGTCCATACGTCCGTCGGCCTCCTTCATGTGTATCTGTCGAACTCGGGAGCCCACACTAAACTTCGTTATGTGTTTAGCAGGACACATGGTGCAACAGATATCTGTTGCACCATGTGTCTTTTGGCTGAAAAGTGCTTCTAGCTAAGATCATCTGGAGGTTGCAGGTTCAATCCTGACTGCAGGTAAATAACAAGGATCACTTACTATACGTACTCGGTCATGGTTGCCGGAATTAGAACAATCTACCAGAGTGCATTAAATAAAGGATTCGTTTCGAAGTTCTGTATATGTTTGACATGATTCACCTGAAGAAGACCGAAGGACACGTCGGCCGATTACAACAACGAAGAGGAAGATGATAGTTCGAGTACTCTTAGTGATAAAAATTATTTAGCTTCATCTCAGAAATTTAGACAAATCAAGTATTTTTTATCAAACACTGTTAATTTTTACAGATCTGTTTGACACAGAGATGGGTCTGTAACAATTACTACCGTAGCAGGTCAGAGTGGATCTGGGAGTAATGACAATGAAGAAGGGACTTTACACAGTCTAGAACTTCAGAACTGGAGCCTCACCACTATGTGCAGTCTCTTATCAGGCCTAGAACACATTCTCTTTTGAAGGTGAGGACTCACCCCTCTTTGCAAGGGAAACTTTGCCGACAGGGTGAGATGGTTTTGTAATTGTGTTTTATTTGTAAATGTGTAGGTGTGTGTGTGTGTGTGTGTGTGTGTGTGTGTATAAGGAATGGTTTTGCTAGCTGCGAAAATTAAACTACTTGTCCTCTGTCGGTTTTTGATAATCTGATTCACCCTTTTAAAAATCATAAACTCTCGTGCGACCATTTCTCGCACTTACCATGAGAGTTTGTCGCCCCGAACAAATCTAGAAGCTGGCTTTACCATTGTTAAAGGGTTGCTTAAAATAGTATCATTCTGGTCATTAAAACCTTACAAACTTTATAATATTACCACTGAGCTTAGTCTTTGAGCAAGGATGTAATTAGATGTTAAGATATCCTTTATGTTCTAAGTCTAGACATCCAACCATGCTGTGCTTGGGGATAAAAAAAAAACAGCAGCATAAAAACAAAACAAAAGGAAAGTTCTAACAACAGGATGTAACCTACCGAGTATGTTAATTAAGTAGGTCCTTCGGTACGCAGATTTATTTGGCGCTATACACTGTTAGGCAAAATAGTTACAGCTGCAGGTTTAAAACGTTCGGTTCAATTTCATCAATAATACAGGGTGTTTAAAAAAATATATCATTTCGAAATCTAATATCTTGACCAATTCTCTTTCAAAGGTTTCCAACACAGTCGGCTGGGGCTGTAGAATACACCGATTGCATCTCTGTAAAGGGGTAAGATCACCCCGTCACAACGAGTGTCCTGGATATGACATTAAAGCATCTGATGGTGAGGCTCCAGCCTTGGAGATTTAGGGTATGCGGAGTACCCCTTCATTGTCATCTCTCCCAAGTTTACTCAGACTCGTAGTGGTAGTACCTGATAGGGTCCTATCTATAGGATAAACTGTGTGCAAACAAATGATTGATGTTAAATTGTGACTCTTATACTAGAAACAATTTAACTGTGTACAAAAAGAGCTCAGGCTCGTTTAAGAATGTTATCTACAAAATATCTATCTATCTATCTATCTATCTATCTATCTATCTATCTATCTATCAGCTTGTATATATATATATATATATATATATATATATATATATATATATATATATAGGTGCTTTATGCTCTGGATTCCAAGCTAGAAGCTCCGGGACTACGGGTCTTTGGTCTCGTACAACTTGCACCATGATTATACACTTTGAACCGACTTTTGTCACATTTTGTCTTCGTGGGGAGTCAAATAAATATCTGAATACTTTCTCACACTTATGGGAAATCTGCACTTACCTTGGCAACCTAGGAGGTCAGGGTTACCAATTTGCCTACAATTTAACAACTATTGAATCATTATATTAACATCTTTTGATATGAAAGTGTAATTTTCTTCGCCATATTCTTCTGTGAATAAAATAAAAGCCTGTTTAATTGTCAGTGTGACATTCTCAGCGGGAGATTTATTTGTCATGATTTCTGTTGATGTCATTTGATTAAGTGATTGCATTCTGGGTAAAAGAAAACGAAGAAAGAAAAAGAAACATGGAGTTCATTGTAAAGGCAAGATACTAGGAGTCTAACTCGGGGTTATGTCAGCTGCGGATTTTATATCACTTTAAATCAATCTTCTCTAATCTACTCACTTTATATATATATATATATATATATATATATATATATATATATATATATATATTTACCATTTCATATCTATCTATCTATCCTAATATTTTCATAGTTATGTCTGTCTACATCAATAAGTTTGCATCTCTCTTTCTTTTTATTTGCACCAGTTTGTTCAGATCTATCTATCAATCTATCTATCAAAATACGTTCATATGTATGATGTGCGTTAGAACGTATTTGAGACGAGAGTCATACTTACCAAGACAAATGTGAACAAACACTGATACATTAATTTTCTTCTAGAGTCCCTTTTTCATTATTGCAGTGAGTTTTCCATTCGTCGAAGCACTCTGAAACTCCTGATTTGAGATAGTATAAAGCTGCGTCGTTGTATTTGCTTTTAATGTCCTTCACATCTTCGAATCTTATTATTGTAATGAACCTTCAGTTTAGGCAACAAGGAAAAGTGGTACGAGGCAAAGTCTGGCAAATATGGATAGTAATGAACTTGCCTATTCTGGTATTTTGTCAAAACTGATGATAAAAAAGAATCTAGGATTGGCGCTTGACGTGTAGACTCTGGACACTTTATTGTCTAATTTGCTCGGCTGTGCAACTTATATAAAAATTTAGATTAAAACTTTAATTTTCTGCCTTTATGCTTTTTAGTTTGGTTTGGTATTAGGGTATATCGGCCATTGTAGCTTATTTAATGCCAAATCCTTTTTATACATATATATTAAACATATATGATTTGGTTTTGTTTTGTTTTATGGCATATCAGCATTTGTATTTGACGTCCACCTACTTCTTGCGAGCGTCACAATTCGCACTCAATTCAACCCTTCGACATTCAAGGTTGTCCCCTGATATCTTCGACCGGATGCACCTGTTATTTACACTGGTGCATTTCTTCTTTTGACAGCTTGGCCGGGGTCAATATGTAACATACAGATTACAATAAATGCCTCGGATTCATCATATCATAAAACAATTTAAAATTGACAACCTCGTTGTCGCTATGAAGAAATAATGTTGTATATCAAGTCTCGTGTCCCATGCGAGATTGCATTTCCAACATTAATGATGATAAAACAAAATTAAATTCATATATTGGACACACTACAACTACATTTTCCCGAGCACTAACCTGTCATTTATCCAAATTTCAGGCTATCCGTGCACTCATCAATAAGTACATTAGAGAGGACAATAAAACACCCACAAATATACGAAAAATTGTTGTCGATCATACAGAAATATCATATAATATAAATTACCCTAAAAAAATTAAAGTATTAGAAGCGGAAACAAAATAATCTTTTAGCTTGGGAGCTTGAGTCCTGAAATGCATCCGACACAGGTGCAAAGTTCTACAGCCTCAGTGGATTCTCATTAACGTGATCCTTAGTTCACGGTCAAAAAATTCCTTGAACACAGAATTAATCCGGTATTTCTCATCACAGGAGTATCCATGTCCTTGATAATGACTGAAAATTATCGAAAATACCCTTACTTCGATTATGCTAACTTAGAACGTTTTTAAAAAAAAAATGCCTTCAACCACAGTTGCCATATCGTTCGCCAACAAAAAAAAAGAAAAGAAAAAAGCTGAATAAAAAACTTGACATCAAATCCTTGTCAGTTGTTTTTGTAAATACATACACTACGACAAGGTGACCCCTCGAACAAAAGCGGTTAAAAGTCACGGAAGTGTTGGATGTTTCAAAGAAGATATTGTTTCACCATTTGCCATAATCTAATAATTGGCGAGTTCACTTCTATTCTCTATTGTTTAAGGAAATTAGAAACTGAGCCATTTGTAATAAACCAAGTTTTTTTTCCTTTCTTTCAAAGTAATGAGTGCATGATTGGCATACCACAGTTTCTGTGCATCAATGTTCAGCATTTCAAATGAATGAAGTGGTGAATAATGAACTATTTTAAAAACTAAGTTCGTTGAACTATCAAATTTATTTATGTGATTAACAATGAGAACAATAGAACGTATTTCATCTTATAGAATTAAGTTAGGAAATCTAGTTTGGGAAAAATACGAGATAATTCTTGTCATTCAAAATTCCTCTTTGGGATTTGGCAACTGCATGATTTCTATTGCTCCCTGTGCAGAAATCAATTCTGAAAGGTTGTCTATTTTAAACAAGGGAGGCAGAAGAAACTGTGCTATGTATAAAGTATTAATATTTTGATGTTATATATATATATATATATATATATATATATATATATATATATATTTACATATATATATATATATATATATATATGTAAATAATTTTACACACACACACACACACACACACACACAGATATAAAAATCATAATCAAGTTGCGCTGACAGCACGGAGTTCACTGATGCTCTCTCGCCATACTTCCCTTTCATTTATCGCTCTTGGCAGGTCCTCTAAACTTCATCTAGGATCCTCACAATTATGATGTAAGTAAGCCTTTGCTTGTCGGCCAACAATGGAGCGCCTATGTGCTGCGCCCCTAGACGAACGTCGTTTATGAGTTTGTCTTTGCTTCTCCAACAGTGGCTCGCATGTTTTACTTGCTTGTGTAACTTGGATGGTTTGTAAGATGGGATACAGTTGTCATACAGTAGGTGTTTTGAGACTTTTTGGACGTAATTCTTCGATATTTCGATGGCTAGTCAGAATCTGTGAAGTTGGGGGTCGATTTCATGCAAAAAACGTTTTGATTTTTCTACAGGATTTTCTCGAATTTAGGTTTGATACGAAATTACTGCCAGGTATAATAAACCTTAGCAGCTATAGGAGTTAAGCCTCTGAAGTTCTTAGTGATTCCTAGGTTGTTTTTCTTATTCACTGACAAATTTTTCTTTAAGAATAGAATATTCTATAACAAAAAGTAATAGACTATTAACACACACACATATATATATATATATATATATATATATAGTAATCCACAGACAGATCTGTTTCGTTCTATCAGAACTCACCAGTGTGGCTAGACAGTAGATACCCATAGCTGGGATCGAAACCCGGTTTGACTCAAACGCCAAGTCGAAGCCTCTAACCATTCAGCCACGAGCAGCTATTAGCTGCGAAGTAAATTTAAACGGTTATGAATCATAATTACTACTGTTTACATACATCCGTTCAACGGCTGCCGAGACCTCAATTCAAATACGAAGAGACTTGCAATGTATATCTCTATAGACATCCACTATATATATATATAGTATTACTATTTTCATGAGCGTTTAGGTAACATACCCAAAGTTAGTAATAAAGTGTATATAATGAAACGTTCTCATAGAGGCAGAATTTTCTAGTTTTAAAATAAACCTAAATAAAACTGTAATCAGCTACCATTCGTACTCTATTTTTATATATTTATTACATTAAAAACGATGTACTTTTGGTCATATAAATATATATAATTAGATATAGTAAGTGTACATTGTATATATGAAATATATATATATATATATAGTTTAAAACTACATTGAAAATTACTTTAATTTCAAGTAAATTGATTTTTAGGGCATTATTGTCATACGATGTCACTATGGATGTATCGTTTTTGCTTTATAATGCTTACACGACCGGCCCCCACTTACATACAGCAGCTATGTGAGGACACAGGATGTAACCCAGAAGACCTGCCGGAGGCGATGAATGATAGGGAGAAGTGGCGAGAGATGGTCAAGGATATCCGTGCTGGCGGCACGACATGATGATGATGATATAGCAGAAGCCCAGTTGATTGAGGCTTTTAAATACACCGACATCTCTGCGGAGAGGTAAGACCCAACCTAGCGAGTATTCTGGGGATGATACTAAACTATCAGATGGTGAGGCTTCAGTCTATGAGCCTTGGGGAATGTAGTGTACCACTTCATTGCCATTACTCCAAGGTCTTCTCTGACCGTAGTAGTAGTAGTACCTGTTTGGGTCCCATGTACGGGTCAGAAAGGACTATTCAATCATTTACTATACTTGAAACCATTAAACAGGGCGCAAACAAATGAGCTCTGGCTTGTTTAAAAATCTTACCAATAAATAATTCACTAAAAATCATATCTATCATATTTACCAACCCCTCCGCTCGGGCAGGATATGACACAAGGTCATTTTTTAAGCGAAGTTTAACGGGTTTGAATTCAGAGTTTTCCTTCTCCTAGACTAGTTGCCTCACCGAGGCTGAAGAACCTAGTCTGCCCTAAAAATCATATCTATGAACAGGATTTGGCATTAAATAACCTGTGCCATAAAGTACATTCAATCAACCAACCAACCAACTATATATTAAGTTTTGAGCACTTTCCTGATTTAATAAAGAAATTTTTATAACAATTCCTTGATTTCTTTCCCCCATATTTCAATCTATCTATGCACACACACACACACACACACGCGTGTGCACATATGACGGTTATATATATATATATATATGATTGAATGATTCATTAGGGACAAGAGAATCTTGTTCATTCAGTTACTTCTATTTTGCACACAGTCCTCGGGAATACAAAGAATTGTTAAACATATCTATTCGACCCATAGATGGGGCGCTAACATGTACTCCGCACCCCCAGATCTTCGAAACTGGAGCCTCATCATTAGAAGCAGTTTAGTGTCGTAACCAAGTCACTCCTTTTTGGGTGGTTCTTACCCTTCTTCAGGGCATACTGTCAGCATTTTTTTAAGGCCAATATATATATATATATATATATATATTAATCTTTATATCTCATCTATAATTCTGTTGGTGTACAATTTGCAAATTCTACAAACTGATATCTGGGAAAAAATTGTAAAATAAGAAAATACGAAAAACACATGTGCTACTTGAAAATAATCAAGTGGCACGTATGTTGGTCAAAAGAAAAAAAACATCGACAGAATTACCTTAGTTAAAACGTAATAAAGTGCTCAATACATGAGATAGAGCTAATATTATGAAAATGATTCCTACATGGCCAAGAGCGAATCAACCTAAGTTTCCCCCAAACTGCTCTTCAGGATGGCTCCGGCGAAGTGGGTCAGGATATTGGTTAAAAGGAGCCCTCAAATTTAAAAAAAATTATCTAAGAAACCAACAAAAAACGCCCTTTATCTTTTTCTGTCTTTCCTTTCCCTCTCTTTTTCTCCTACATTTATCATCATCATGTCGTGCCGCCAGCACGGATATCCCTGACCCTCTCTCGCCACTTCTCCCTATCATTCATCGCTTTTGGCAGGTCATCAGGGTTACATCCCGTATTCTCACATAGCTGCTGTATGTATGTTCGAGCTGGTCGTCCTGCTTTTGCTTGGCCATATGCGGGAGTCCATTGGAGTACATCACTGATGAGTTCGTCCTTGCTTCTCCAGCAGTGTCCAGCATGTCTGCTTCGTCTAAATTGTATAGTTTTCGTGATGGGAGGCAAGTGGCCGTATAGTTGGTGTCTTGTGGGGTGTTGACGCAAGGACTTGTTCAATATTGCTCTCAACATTCTTGTGCAATTGCCGTCTAGTTTCTTCTTCAGCCGTTTAGTCAGCGTCCAAGTACTGCATCCATATAGTAGTATCGATACAACCGCTGCCTGGAAGAAACTGCGTTTCATTTCATCGGTCAGGTCTGATTTCCATATGATCGAGAGCCTATCGATAGCTGTTCACGCTTTCGTTAGTCGTGTGTCGATGTCTTTTTCGGTTGATGAGACGCTACTTCCTAGGTAGGTGAATTGCTACTTCCTAGGTAGGTGAATTTGTCTACTAGGCGATATTACCACACTAGACGGAGCCTCGCTGAAACTAGTAGACAAATTCACCTACCTAGGAAGTAGCGTCTCTCCTGCATTAAACAATTTTTATTAATCCCTTTATGCACTAATTAACCAATTTTTCCTATGTCTACAAATATCAAATACTTCAGACTTTTGATTTAGCAATTCCTTTGATTTATAATATTTAGCTACGGTTAATTTTTCCTCCATACGTAGTTTACAATATCTATCCACCTTTTATAATTTACTACATCTTTTCACGATTTCCCATTTCAATATAGGATCTATACCAAATTTGTTTTTGACTTCTCATACGTAATTGAACAAACTAGTTTTATGTCTATATATTTCATGTGTGAAGCCGTATGCCTAACATTTTCACATTAATTAGTAGAGGCATCTCAAAAAAGCTTAAGAGAAATAAAAATACTGAACCCCCAAACTGTAACTGTATTAAGAAGAAAAACTGCCCCCTTAAAGGAAGATGTCAAACAGAGGGTGTAGTGTATAAGGTTAAAGTACTCAACCCAAGAAGTAATAGTAACAATAGGAATGATAAAAAAGTGTATGTTGGTTCAACACAAGGCCTTTTCAAATAAAGATATTACAATTATAAAAGTAGCTTCACACATGAAATATATTGACATAAAACTAGTTTCATTATATATAGTTTCATATATACATATATATATATATATATATATATAAGAATAGAAAGGCGGAGAAAAATGAACTAAGAAAAGAAACGGGTTGATTGAACGACTCAATAAAAAATCAAGGAAGGAAAAAGGAAGGAATAAAGAAAGCTGGAAGGAAAAAGAGAAATAATAAAAGAGGAAAAGGTAAGGAAGAAGCAATGAATGAAACGATGAAAATAGATGAAGCGTGAGAATTTGTTCTGCGATCCTTTCTCTTTTTATTGATGTCCCTGTAACCATTTGACATTCTCTCAGAATGGCTCTGTGTGCATGTTCGCTTATTTAAAGCCGAACGAAAAATATTCCCACGACTATTCTTGACGTCATCATTTTGTTATTTTCTCAGTTAATCCTGGCCTAATTGCAGCAATGAGGAATTCTATTCAGATTTTAATTCGCCTTTCTAATTAGGTCGTATTTTTTATCCATCCTGTCGGCTGGAGGTGTAGATTACGCCGACAACACCTCTGCAGAGGAGTAAGAACCCCCCTCCACTATTCTATAAGAGTCTTAGGAATGATAGTACACCTGAACGGCACCTGAGTTTTGGGAAATGTGGAGTACCTCATTCTCATTATTTCCATTAGTTTTGTTTGTTTGGGTTTTATAGCATATCAACCTTTGTAGGTAATTTAATGCCAAATCCACTTTTATACAAACAGTTCTATTTCAATCAATTCAGTTTAGCATATGTACACAGTTTAATCGTCAAAACCATTTGTATTTCAAGCTATTCAGTTTAGTCAAACAGTTCTAATTCAAACAATTCAGTATAGTTTAATAATAGTTTTTGTCCACACACAGTCAAATGTCAAGACAGTTCTATTTCAAACAATTCAGTTTAGCATAAGTTGGCAGTTTACTTGTCAAAACAGTTCTATTTCAAGTAATTCTGTTTAGCATAAGTACGCATTTTAGATATATTTGACTCATAAATAGGACTCTATCAGGTGCTACAACTCCGAGCTAATATGGACCTAGGAGCGATGGCAGTGATGGAGAACTCTGCATTCCCAAAAGCTCCAGCATTACTGGAACCTCCCCATCAGATTGTTTAGTGTCATAAACAGGACACTCGTTGCAGAGGAGTCTTACGCCTCTACAGAGATAAAGTCGGTGTATTCTACAGCCCCAGCCGATTGGGCAATTTTCCATTAATAGTAGTTGTTAGGGTTAAATAGCTCTCTTTCATCATTTACTAAAAATTATTATTAATTAGTTGAAATCAAACAGCTGTAAACAAATTGTTCGTTTTACATGGGAATACTTGATAAATAAAAGTACTTATTTTGAATAGTAATGCTTGAAATAATTTTACGGTGTGAGAACAAATTATCAATATCAAACAAAATTATTAATGCTAGATAGTAATAATTGAAACCATTTAACTGTGTGCAAATAAATGACTAATATCAAATATAATTATAAGCATTAGATAGAAATACTTGATACCATTTAATCGTGTGCAAAGAAATGTGCTCTAAAAATCGTTTAAAAAGTTACCGACAAATGTCACACTCCATATATATATATATATATATATATATATATATAGAGAGAGAGAGAGAGAGAGAGAGAAATGGTAGATTTGTTAAATCCGACGAGATGTGAAAAAAAGGTAAAAAAGTGGATAAACCAAAATATTGACAACGAGGAGAGAAAGAACAGAAAGAAAAGGAAAGATAGAGATATATATCAGAGTGGTAGCAGCAGGGGTTGTTAACTGTGACTGTGATTCATTTTTGGAACATCTGGACCATGGCTAAGTAGAAAGGGGGAGGCTACAGCCATCGTCATGCTTATCAAATTTCTTCAAAGACTTGACCAACAGAAATGAAAAAATATCGCCACCACTCTGATATATATATATATATATATATATATATATATATATATATATATATATCTTTACTTTTCGTTCGGTTCTATCTCCCCTTTCTTATAACCACTCTCTATCTTTATTTTTTAATTGTATATTTTCTTCAATGATGAACTCGTTATTCTGAATCAGCAGAATCCAGTTAATGGTACACATTTCGGCCGGCCGTGGTGTCAACGGCACGGATCTGGTCGGGTGTGTCTCGTCACTGGATATATCTCGAGCTTCAGGGGCGGGTCATCCCCCAGGATTTAACCCTCCTTGGAGGGGTTAGGTTTATCACCTGGCGCCTGAGGCGTCACTTTTTAGCGGAATGCCGACGGGGGCCGAGGCATTTTTGTGAATGCCGGGCGTATCTGGGCTATGGCTTTGCGCCCGGACCCATCTTAAAAAAGGCCTTGTGTCGCACTCGTCTGAATGGTGGGGCGGCCAACAAATACCGCCGATGAAGTCTTTTTGAAATAAAGACAAAATTTCATTTTTGAATCCGTTATCAGTGTTTTCGGTTCATTCAATTTTCCACAAATTTTTTCCACATATAGGCATATATAAACGGGATTTAGTATGAAATAACCTAAAAGGTTTGATATGTGTTAAAAACCAACCCAACCAATACCACCAACAAATTATTTTAGATTACCTTATAATTAATTTTTTTTTTTTTAGAAAGAAAGAAATGAAAACTCGCACATATTTTAAGAATATTTCAAAGATATTTCTGTTTGCTGTTATCGAACGCCTTAAGTCTTACTTGATAGCTCAGGTTGGAATCTAGAAAATATTATACACATTAGCTATCTATCTACCGGGATAAAGAGTTGGACTACAACATCGAAGTGTAAGGGCACCTCTGGTGGTGTAATGGTTAGCAAGTTAGACTAGCAAACCTACACGAGTGAGTTCGAGTCTCATTGGGTGCCCCATTCATTTGGCCTTGTGCTAAATCGAAGTAAAGACCTTCGTAAATTACTACAACATCGAAGTAAGCAAGTTCGAACTTCAGTCGCGCTATTAGGTTTGCTTTTGGACTAATATCTCTGGGAAAGGTATGAACTCTCTTATCTCGCCTATCATTTATTAAATAGTATTAAATAAATCAATTATTTATTAAACAGTATCAGTGCTGTTCCACAAGGATGGCATTGGTATAAAATAACCTAAGAAAGTTGATATGCTTTTTAACTAATGAGACTAACCCTAACCATTTATCTATCGTTTTACTGTGTTTAAAGATCTCTAATAAGAGTGCACGATATATGGAAATGGAAGTTTTAGTTTATTTGATTTAATAGCATATCAACATTTTGGGTGTTATCTAACGCCGAATCCTATTTAAACATATATGTAGATATAATTTATAAGTGAATAATTTGTAGGCCATTTTATTTTCAAATGCGATGTAATTTGTTTGCACACAATTAAATAGTTTAAAGTATTACAATTTATTTTTTGCGTACAGTTAAATGGTTTCTAGAATTGCTATAAAAAAATGATAATGTTATTTAATACTCATAATTTGTTTGTATTCGGTTAAGAGGTTTCAAGTGATGTAATTTAAGTTAAATGTTAAGTTAAATGTAATTTAAGTTAAATGTAATTTAAGTTAAATGGTTTCTAGTATTGCTTTTATAAGTTTTTTATGAGTTAAAAAAGTTTTTTATAAGTTAAATGTAATTAGTAGTTAAATGTAATTAGTAGTTAAATTAGTAGTTAAATGGTTTCTAGTATTGCTATAAAACACTGATAATGTTATTTAATACTCATAATTTGTTTGTATTCTGTTAAGAGGTTTCAAGTGATGTAATTTAATATTAACAATTCTATTCAACATTATTCATTCGTTTGTATACGGTTTAATGGTTCTAAGTATTGCTATGTAATACAAATAATTAATTTTACCATCAGTTATTTATTTGCACACCGTTAAATGGTTTCAGGTATAAAAAAATGATTAAATATTTCTATTTGACCTGCTGATTGAACCCTTACAGATACTACCAGTTCGTGACAGAGTAGTCCTGGAAGTAATGATAATAAACGGGAGGAGCAATGGTTAATGGTTATCGTCGCAGGAATTGGACACAGCGACACGAGTTCAAATCTTGGACTGATTGCATTTCACATAGCACTAATACCCTTGGGAAAGGTATGAATCTAATTATTCTCCCTCCAGCTATGGGTAAATAGTAAGACAGACTAGACTCTTCAGCCTTGGTGAGGCAACTAGTTTAGAAGAAGGAAAACTCTGAATTTAAACCTGTTAAACTTCGCTTAAAAATATTGACCTTGTGTCATATCCTGCCCGAGCGGAGGAATTGGGTAAATATGATAATCGGGTACTCCACATTCTCCAAAGTTCCAGAACTGGAACCTCATCCACAGATAGTTTAGTTGGGGTGGGTTCTTATCGTTCTGCCTATATGCAGTCGGCGTATTCTACAGCCCCTGCCGACTGTGCTAAAGGAAATTAAAATTCCGAAAGGTAGTAAATAAACTAAAAGTCTTCAAAAACTTTAAATTGGGTTGTAATTCATTAAAAAAGCTTAAAATATCTTTAGATTTTAAGGAATTATAATGTATTTTATAAGTGGTTTGATGGTTTTAAATAATAAGCTTCATAATGTTTAATATATTTCATAAATATGAATTTGTACGTTTGATTTCTGCGTTACACTACCTATATATATATATATATATATATATGTGGAAAGTTGAATAAATCAATGACTAAAAATCAGTTTAGAGGCGCGATATTACGTTTTTGATTTCATTTTTAATTTCTAAATTTCTTAGAAATTAAATATAAAATAAAAGTACGAAATATTGCGCCTCTAAACCGGTTTTATGTGTTTGATTTATCCAACTTTCCGCATATTTCTATAATGTTGTCAGATTAACCACAGTCCTCATTTCAACATAAATATAAGTTAGCCGACCGTAGTGAATTGCAACTTCACTGAGGTGTAGGGAAGGGCGCTGTTCTTTTCCCTGGTTTACTCTACTTACCCTTGATCTGTACCTTATAATGCTGAATATTAAGCAAGGAGGCATCATGTACCATTTTTGGAGTCTTTGCTATGACTCAACGTTGGATTGAACCCAGGTCTTCCGGACCATTGGTGAACACTCTACCATTATGCCATTACTCACCATGAGCTTTTTACACCAGTTTTAACTGTTTTGTATGAGTGTCAGCAAGTTTCCTAAGATTTCCGGGAATCTTACTATACTCTAGCTGATTTTAACACTGCCGTTGTCTGGATGGTCTTGATTCTTCCTCTTGTCTCGAGTTCTCTATTTCCTCCAGTTTCCTTTCTAGGCCTTTGGTGACCATTCCAAGGCCACCCATTACAATCGCATAAATCTGATCGTTCAATTCACTGATGTTGTAAACAGGGATACTACTTAATTTGTTCACCTTTTCAGTTTTTACCTTGCCCAGTCGGCTGGGGCAATAGAATACACCGACTGCACCTCTGCAAAGGGGTAAGACTCCCAACGAATGTTTTGAATATGGCACTAAACAATCTGATAGTGAGGTTTCAGTGATACTGGAGCTTTGGAAAATACGAAGCCCCACTTCATTGCTATTGCTCCCAGGTCCACTCTGACCAAGAGTGGTAACACCTGATAGGGCCCTATCTATAGGTCAAATAGAACTAAAATGTGTACTTATGCTAAACTGAATTACTTGAAATAGAACTGTTTTGAAATGTAAACTGCCTACTAATGTTAAACTGAATTGTTTGAAATAGAACTGTTTTGACATTTGACTGTGTGTAGACAAAAATATACTTATACTAAACTGAATTGTTTGAATTAGAACTGTTTGACTAAACTGAATAGCTTGGAATAGAAATGTTTTTGACAAATCAATTGTGTACTCAAGCTAAACTGAATTATTTGAAATAGAGCTGATCATACGTATAAAAATGGATTTGGCATTAAATAACCCACAAAGGTTGATATGCCATAAAACCCAATCAACCAACCAACCAACCAACCAACCAACTATCAGTTTTTACTTTGACTTTAAGATGGTAATACTTTCTTCTTTTCGGTCATTATTTCTACAATGTTTCTTTTCTATTGTCTTAAGATTTTTGTTGTGATTTTAGTGCTGGATTCCGAATCGTAATTTTAATTCTTTTGTGCTTCAGTTATTTCAGGATGGTCTCGTTATGTATTTTATTGATGGCTTATTCATACACACCGTTCTATTTTTTCACTCCTGGCTAACTTTTTTCGGTTTTAACAGGTGGTTTTCACTGGAGTCATAGCAATAGCGAGTTCTCCTCATGTCTCTTGCAACTATTCTAGATGATCTTAAAAATGGTGTGGTCTGTATGGCGTGTTTTTTTTTAAATCTTATCTCCAATTCCTCTAATCTCTTTTCCAATGTTTTGGGAACCGCTCCAAGTGCATCAACTACGAATAGTATCACTGTCGCCCGCATGTTCCGACGGTTTTTAGCTCGCTTGCAAAATCCAAATATTTGTCTACCTTTTCTCTTTTTCATTTTCTCTCTCTATTTCTTTAAAGAGCAAAATTTACTACTTGACAGGTTATTTTTTCATGATTATTTGCACTGATTCTGATCTTCTCTCCGGGTTGGGGTTATCCGTTTGTATCTGGAAATCCCAGAGAATTTCATGGGTCTCATTCATCGAGAGCAGATTCTGGTTTGTGCTTATATATTTTGTCAGCATGGTCAAATTTTAATCGCTTGAACCATTCCCAGTGGATCATCTTTCTCAACCAATCATGCTTAATATCGTATTCCTTTTGTGCCTGTTAGCTGCTTTCGATTATCCTATTATTAACCATCTCATCTTTGTCACCACATTACTTCCTCTTGCTCAAAACGTGTAGGACAATTTTTCAAGTGCTAGAGGCCTTAATGAAACAGAACAGATTTAAAATTTAGAATACTAAAATAGTCAAAATGTTAATTAGTCCACGACTCAGAGTATCACGTACGATAGGCAATACGATCTGACAGATATTGTGAACATTTTAATAATTTAGATTCTCTCTCTCTCTCTCTCTCTATATATATATATATATATATATATATTGTGCGAAATAATTTTCCAGTTCACTAAAGTAGTCTTTTACAAAAGCATAGGCGAATTGAGTACTGAGTAAGAAATGTCTCAAGGAAATGAATTTTTGCATGGATATTGACCTTTTGGAAGGTTGACCTCTGAGGTCAATGAAGGTCCGAAAAGGGCAAAACGTGTCATTTCAGGCTAAAGAAGATTTGAGAGATTTTGATACGATGCAAATAATGTTTTGGATCTAATAAATGGTAGAATGGAGAATGACCTCGATGTCACTGGAAGTCATAAAATGCTTTACAATGATATTTTCAGCAAAGTAAAGTGAGATATGACATGATTCCGAAGTTCAAGAAAAGTAACTTGTAAAAAGTATATATATTTATATATATATTACGAGGCTCTCCACCCTGACAGAAGAAGGAGAATCCCTTATAAAGAGACGTTTATCTTATGGTACTAAACTACATCTGATGGTGAGGCTTCAGTTCTGGAGGTCTGTGAAAAGTAGAGTACCCTTTTATTGTCATTAAGTCTTGGTCCACTCTGACCCGGTGTAAGAGTACTTGTTGAGTCCCACTTATGGGTCAAATACATCTGTTTTATAACTATTAGTATTATATATGAATACTTTATATAATATAACTGTGTAAAAAACTCTAAAGAAACAAATCCCCAAAATATAACCTTTAGGAATAAAATAAACTCAGACGGCTTGACATGTCGTTAAATTCAATCAATCAATAAATCAATCAATAATTCAATCAATTAATCGATCAATTTACAACGAAGCTCTTAGAAACTTATGAAAATGTTCGTATCATATTTAAAAATCTTTTGGTAATGTATTATTGTTATGTTAATATTTGTGTATCTTGAAAATCTTGCCTAATTATAAAGCAATACTCAGTTTTTACGCAATTTCGTTCTTCGTTCGGTTTGCTTTTAAAGACGGCATTTTTCTAAACTAATTTTCAGTTCAGTGAACGTTGTTACGTCTAGCTTTACGTCATTGAGCAACTTGAGCCATGTCACAATAAAAGGACATGAAAAATATTAATAAAATAAATAAAGATTAATAATAACGAATAAAAGAACCTAAAAAGAATTTAAAATACAATAAAAACACGTTGAAAATTCATATACAGTACGATAAAATATTTACATCGAAAAACTGCAGACAAATCTACGCCATAATTTTAGTGAACTTATTTTTTCTTTAAATTCTGCCTTGGCAGAAAAATTTCCATTTCGAGTACAAATATTAAAAAAGATCTTTCTACCATAATTAGAAATTCCATTAATTATTTTGAAAGTTACAACTGGGTCACCTCACATTCTAGTTGAGTAGTTAATCTTAATTTCTATAATTTTTTCCTGTAACTGAAATCCTTTATTCTTTTTATTATTTCTGTCACTATTTTTGGATGCCCTCTAATCTCAATATTACACATCAGTTTCCATGTCTCGATACTTGGAGCCCAGACCTGAGTGCTGTATTCTATATGAGGTTGTATTAGTGTTTTTTTTTAATTGTTAAAACATTTGTTTCCCTTGTAATCAAATTTTTAAGCATCCAGGCAATCATTTCATTTGCCTTCGATAAACAGACAAAATATGATTGTCAGGTTTAAATGAATCCTCAAAGCTGACCTGAAATCTTTCCTCGTTTACATTTCTTTTATTACGTTGTTATTTAGTTAATATGTTTCTGTTTAAAGAGTAAAATATTTTTGGAACAGTTTGCCAAATCAGATTAAAACAGTAATTTTGTCGAAAATTTGAAGATTAAATTAGATTATTTAAGAAAAAATGATAAGAAAAAAACATAAAAGGGTATTTTTTAGGAAATTATCAAATGGATTGCTTAACAGAATTTGATCTTTATATAGATATTGTATAAATAGGGTATATGTTCTGTGTAAAGATTTGTTTTTTAGGGTTGATATGAGAAGATTGTAAAAAGAGATTCGTCATCTTAATTTTACTTATTAATCTTTTCAGATTAAGACTAAAATAATCTTGAAATTCTTTAATGCCTTTACGAAAGGTATATTGTAAGGAGTTTGTCGACATAGTTGAGCAGTTTTTTAAAGAGTAAATCTGTAGGTGAATTTCAGTTTTCTTATCTGAGTTCATTATTTAAAAAAAAATAACATAAATCTGTTTTTAATTTTCTATGACAATTTCTGTATTATTTTGGGCATTATTCAAGCAAGTTTTATGGGATTCTTTCTCGTTTTTAAGGCATTTTAGGATATTACATTAGGTTTCCGTCAAAAACTATATTACACCAAAGCTTTGGAAACCATTTGATGACGTAAAGTGGGTTATGATTGTATATTTTATCTTTTTCTATTCTGTCGACGAGGCTTGGAATATGCTGACTGTGTTCTCTGTTATGGGGTAAGACCCCCTCATAATAGGTTGTGCTGGGCATGACTGTAAACTTAAACTGATGATCAGGTTCGAGTTCTGTAACTCTTCACAGTCATTAATCTCATGTCCACTTTGACCGTGATTGATAATAGGTGTTGGGATCTCATCTATAGGTCAAACAGATGTACTTCAAAATTATTTGTATTCGATGAAAATACTTGATACCATATAACCGTGACTAAAAAACTTAAGAAACTACAGAAAATGAGCAAAATAGAACTGTTTAAAAATAATTTGTATTAGATTGGGCAAAATAGAACTGTTTAAAAATAATTTGTATTAGATTGGAATACTTGATAAATGTTAATTATTATATTAAGATAAATGTTAATTATTATATTAAGACTTGCTACTTGAAGCTATATTTTCTAAGGATTATGATCATTATTAGTTGCTTGAAACCAGATAATTGTGTCCAAATGATTTTAATTCGACAGAAATTCTTGATATCACATAACCATGTGCAAAAAAAAAAAAAAAAAGATCTCTTAACACACATCGATAAAAAATGTAAATATGAATGCACAATGAACACGATTCCCTAATCTTTAGGTATAAATATCTAGTCGGCTTGGGTTGTAGAATACACCAACTGCATCTCTAAGACCCACCCTTAACAAGTTTCCAGGATATGAAACTAAACAATCTCACGATGAGGCCACAATCCTGGAACTTTGGGGAATGTGGAGTACCCTATCATTGTTTTCCCTCCCAGATCCACTCAGGGCTGAAGAGGTAGCACCTGCTAAGGTCCTATCTATGATTCAAATAGAACTGTTTGACATTTAAATTCTTTGCAAACAAATTACTTATGTTAAATTAAATTGTTAGAAATAGAACTGTTTGATCATTTAACTGAGTGTAAACAAATGACTGATGTTTAATTGAATTGTCAGTTGTATACATAGCAGTACTTGGAACCATTTAACTGTATGCAAAAAAAAGAAGGATTAACAGTTAATAGAATTATTTGTATTGGATAGAAATAATTGAAACCATTTAATTGTATGCAAAAAATTTGATGAGGCTCGTTTAAAAATGATGTCCACAAAATGTGTATCCTCATCTTATTTATTTAAAAGTAAGTGCAAACATGATTTAGCATTAAATAACCTACAAGAGTTGGTATGGCATAAATCCCAACCCTTCCAAACCAAACCAAACTTGGCATAAAATAACAATTGACGGGTTTACATGCCGTTAAAATCAACAAGTCAATCTTTTATCCCGAACAGCATAAAGTAGACCTGTTTGTTCATGCCAGTCAGAAAAGATATTGATTTGAAGAAAGAGAGAACCGGTTTCTAGAAAATGTAGGATCCCACTACAGTCAATTATTAGGATGAAGAAGATATTCATAATTTCACCTTTGAAAGATATTTGTTTTGTGTCAAGACTTTGATCGGGTATCAAGAGTTTAAATCTCAGATGCTTATTTACAGAATCTTGATTTAACTGTGATGCCCAACAGATATAAATGTCAAAGAGCGACCTTATTCCAAGAAATTTACAATACCACACATACCAAATATATTTGACAACCACTATATATATATATATCGCCTTTCTGCTATTCTGACAGGCAGCTGAGGATTCGTTAGACTTCTCCTGCTCTTCCAAGATATCTAGCGACAAAAACCGAGCTGAATGCGGCAACCTATGAAGCTTTTCAAAATGGTAGCTGTCAATTTGAATGACAGTGTTGCTCTGATCTTCACCTTTCCTTCAAGGAAAATATGCCGTTTGGTGATGTTTATCACGGAAACTCAATTTTCGCATCATTTTTCGATTTGATACAGACCATTTTTATTATGCTAATAGTCTATGAATAAATGGATATGCGCGACTGGAAAAACATTACAGGGTATTATGATTTTTGAACCGTTTTTAAAGTTCCTTGACCGGTATTTTCATATATGACAAATACCAACAACTCGTTATTGTTAGTTAGTTACTGTGTTTATTTTAGTTTTCCAAAAAGCCATAAATAAAGAGCACTCAGGGAGAATATTGCTTATCAGTAATAATGGTCTGCGAGTTTATCTATGTTTGTTTGTTATTTTAATGGCATATCAACCTTTTCGGGTGATCTAATGCCAAATCCATCTTTTTAGAAGGACATTTGTGGTACTATTTTACCCATAGATGAGAGGATAAGGGGGTTCACACCTTTTCCAAGGGTTTTTGTTCGAAAGTGAACGTAATAGCGTGACTGGAGTTCTAACTCGCTTACTATGATTCCGCAGTCTAGCGTTTTAACAATTACACAACGGGGAAAGAATCTACAGAATTCCTTGTATACATATTACACACTATATGTACAGGGGTCGGAAAAAATAATGAATCAAGAATCTTAGTATCATAATTTTGAAACTCCCATAAAAACCATCAATCGTTTTTTATTTTTATGTTTTTTGGATTTATTATTGATTTTTCTTGTCTTATTTTTTTCACTATAAATCTATCAAAATCCATTAAAATGGCAGATCTATCAGACTTTAAAAGAGGACAAATTGTTGGTGTTCAAATGGTGGGCGATAGTGCAACCAAAATTATTTGGTATAGCTAGGAGTACTGTCTCGAAAGTAATGATAGCACCTGAGAAAAAAGGAAAAAAAAACCCTTACTAAAGCAAAACTCTGGAAGAAAGCGAAAACAGTCTGATACGGATCATGGGACTGTTACTCGGATTGTTAGGAAGGATCACAAGAATACAGCTCCGAAAATTACAGCAGAGCTAAATGACCATCTCGAGAACTCAGCTCACTCAAAAACTGTTTGAAGGGAGCAGCACAAAGCCAGTTTTCAGGAGAGGACTGCAATCGGAAAACTATATTAAAAAAGATTTGTTTAAAATTTTCTGGTGTTTCCGTTATTTTGTTCAACCCCTATATATATATATATATATATATATAAGAGTCTGCACGTGCGCGCGTGTGTGGACAGAAAGAACTCAAATATAAATTAGAAATATTTGGGGACTCATTCAATTGATATGGAATATAATTAAATTCTTTTTACTTGTATCACTCCAGTTTTAAGGGGGTGTTATCGTGGCGTAATGGTTAAAGCGATGGACTGCGGAATCGTAGTAAGCGAGTTCGTATTCCAGTCGCGCTATTACGTTCACTTTCGGGCAAATACCCTTGGGAAACGTATGAACCCCCTTATCCTCCCAGCTATGGGTTAAATAGTACCACTACTGTTCTTCAAGGAGAATGGCTTTGGCATTAAATAAACTACAAAGGTTGACATGCCATTAAACAAAGAAACCAAACCAAACCAGTTTTAAGATCGTTTTCTTTTAAAACCTTTCCTTTCATTCGTAAATACCGACGATTGACTTTGGAAGAGGTGTCAGTTAAAAGGCACGAAAGATTTATTTTTGACTAAATTCATTGTAATCGTTCTTAAAACTATGTTTCCCATTCTAAAACTTTATATATATATATATATATATATATATAAGCAAATCGTTTCAAAACGTTTTTCTGTAAGTCCCTTAGACCTAATGGATAAAGTAAGGGACAGCGACATCGTACTAAACGAATTCGAACTCCAGTCAATTCATTAGATTCATTATCGAGTTAATACTCTTTGAAAAGGCATGAAACCTTTTATCTCCCCAAGTATGGGTTAAGTAGCACAGCAAATGTTTTTCTAGAAGAATAGTTTCAGCATTAGATAACCCGCGAAGGTTGATAGGCCATTAAACAAAGAAACCATTCGAAGAAATCAACCCAATTTCCAGACCCCAATCCTTACCATCAGATGTATCATGACACCTTTTTGGAAGATGAGGGGTTTACTTTCTGCAGAGGATGCAGTCATCGAATTCTTTGTCCTGCCGACGGAGCGATATAAAAATTTAACTGTAAATAGTATTTAAAAAAAAAACATTACATACTTTTCCTTTTAAATAAGGTGTTTATATGATGTATATAAATTATTGTCTTCTTATAATTATTCGTTATTTTGAGTAGAAATAATTAAAATCCAATTATCCAACTTTAATTGACTTATTTTGTTACACTTGATATCCAATTCAAGTATTAAATATTCTACTGAACATGATCATCTCAAGAAATACAATGGTGATCCAAAAGACTTGACAATATTTCGGTAACGTTAGACACAATATGGCACCTGTAAATGCTTTTATTCCCCAAGTCGTGAAGATGGTAAATCACGCTGAACTGTGAGATAATGAGTTCACCTGATACTCTCCGATAACTACTCACCAGATTTGACTGAATGGCTTGAAGCACATCCTCGGGATCCACAGTTTTAGGCTTATCTGATCTTCCCTGATCATCAAGGCTCTTGCAACACGAGAGAAATTTATTCAACCATCTGGTTACTGTACTGAGATCAATCGCACCTTTATATTTCTCACAACAAAAGTTTTTGGTTGCTTCCGCAATGTTATAGATCAGTTAAAACCCGTAAAGCATGAGTGACCGAAAAAGAACGCTTTGAACGTTCTGCTGTATGGCTTTCAAAAATCACACCTAAAGTGTGAGGCAATGCACAACGTTTCAGCGCATCATCTACCACGATACTACCAATCACGGCAGGTACCTTCCAAAGTTTGAACTGCTTTTGTTACATGATATAGGGACTCCATACTAATACGTGATAGAATATTGTAAAACGTTTGACTCACCCGTCATAGATTTTACTTAACTCCTTTCACTGCTGTGTATAACTACTGTCAAATTCCCAGCGACATGTTTTGTGCAATTATAGTTGAATTTTATACTATGTTCCTTTTGTTCGAACGTATTTTCCATCCATTGAGCAATTTTGCAAAGAAATTCCTCGTTCTTCAAACTTTTTTGTTATATTCTTCATTCAGATTGTTGTCATGGAAACTCGTAGAGGTAGGAGGTTCATTGGTATTGGTATAATTTCTTTTGAAAATCCAAATACGAATGTTTTTTGGACTGGTTGCGTTTGTTGAAACAGAATGAATGAAAAAGGAACAAGGAAGCCAGTAAACTTAGTAAAATTTAAGTTTATTATTAAAGTTGCTACTAAGCTGTGAGGGAGAGATTGTTTGTCAAGAAATAGTTACTTTCACGGTTGAGTTCTTTCTTTTCTGTCTTTTTCGCGCGAGGAAGCATTTTCTTTTTCCGAGCATGCTCAGATTGTTCTTCCTGTCAAAGGCATTCTGGGAGATTGTTATTTCTTTAAAATTTATTTAATCTTGTGTTTTTTCATCTTTTTATTCTAAATTTGTTTTATTGTTGACACTTTTTCGTTTTTCTTTTTAACATTTATTTGTTATTCAAACCCCACAGAGGTAAACGAAATCAGTCACTTCCTACTGAGAAATGCCTGCAAGAAATTCCATTTAGAAAATTTTCTTTTTATTGTTTTATCTCTCCTTCATAACATTTACGTTAATTATTCTAACATTTTATGGAGTTTAGATTTTTTTTAAAGTTGCAGTCGTCTTTTTGTTGTTGAAGAATGCGACATTTAAATCCACCAAGAATTGGATACAGTAACTGCGTAAAGGTTAATAATAGTTGAAAAAGTCTCAGAATAGTTATTTCGACAAATCTAATATGCCAGAGAAGAACTGTAAAAATGATTTCTTAAATGAAAAAAAATGAACTTTCTAGACTTAATCAAGAGAGAAAAAAACACCGTAAGAAAGTGTGTCGTGTAACTCAGAACTTGTCGATACACAAATCTGTAGTTGAACTAACTCTGTCTACACGCATATAAATTTATATCATCATGTCAACCCAAAATGGTACATGACTGATTAATATCACTACATATTCATTACAACTTTTATTACTGAGCATTGTTATAATTTTACTTATTGATTTTTATCAAGCTTTCAATGAGGAGGAGTCCCTGTGGCGTAATGGTTAACGGGCTAAACTGCGAGATCGTAATAAGTTCGAATTCTAGTCATGCTCTGGCGTTCACTTTCGAACTAATAACCTTGGAAAAAGTATAAACCCCTTATCTTTCTAGTTATATGTTAAATTGTACAGCTACTAGTTTGTTTTTGTTTTTTCACTTGGATCGCTTTGGCGTTAAATAACCCACGAAGATTACAATGTGCATAATTTTCAAAGTGAAAATTATCATGAGTATGCATGCATTAAAAAACAGCATAGCCCAAATCACTCATGTGCAAACTGCAGCTCATCGGCTGCATTTAGCCCGAGGTGTTTGCAGTATGGCCCGTCTAATTTCATGAGGAAAATACATTTTATTAAAATATGCACGAGCAATTTAAAGAAAATAGTAGAAATGAAATTTTTATTCACAGCTGATGAAAATATCCGTTTTCTTTCTTCGATGAACGGATTATTTTCATATTAAATACAGCGATTTTTCAAGTATTCATTGTTGTTCTTTTTTTAAATTATTCCGTAATGTATCAGGTCAGCAGCGTATGTTAGTCACGTTGATATCAGTGATAATAAGCGTACATTTTTTTCTTTGTGAAAAAAATTTATTACCGAAGAGAAAAAAAATCAATTTATACCTATTTCAAACAGCTCAGTTGGCTAAGACTGTTGAATATGCATCCCTGTAGAGTGGTAAGACCCCCTCCACTAATGAGTGTCCTGTTTATGACGCTAAACAATCTGATGGTGAGGCGCCAGTACTAGAACATTGGGGAATGTGCACAACCTCTTTATCCTATCCTATTTACCAACCCCTCCGCTCGGGGAGGATATGACACAAGGTCAATTTTTAAGTGGAGTTTAACATTATTCTCCATCCAGATATGGGTAAATAGTTGGGCAGACTGGGTTCTTCAGCCTTTGTGAGGCAATTAGTCTAGGAGAAGGAAAACTCTGAATTCAAACCTGTTAAACTCTGTTTAAGAATTGACCTTGTGTCATATCCTACCCGAGCGGAGGGGTTAGTAAATATGTATATGATAAGTAAATAGTTTGTAGGTAATTTTTAAAATGACTAAGAGCTAATTTGTTTGCACACAGTTAAATAGTTTCAAGAATTGATATTGCTTGCTCCAAGTTACAAGCCTATTGGACAAGTGGATAGAATGTTCGCCAATGTCCCAGGAGACCGATGTTCAATCTTAGGTCGAGTCATACCAAAGACTCAAAGAATGTTACTTGATACCTCCTTTTTTAACCTTCAGCATGTAGCAAGAGTAAAGTGGAGCAATCCAGGGAAAGGAGTAGTGCCCTCTTCTACACCTCAGTGTAGTAGCTATTGAAAAGGAGCCTTTCGGTTGTCCTCGACTACGGTCGCCGACTACTACTACTACTACTACTACTACTACTATCAAACTCTAAGAATTCGATTTAATATTAATTTGTTGGTACATCAGTTAAGGAGATTTAAGTATTGCTAACACTAATAGTTTTATTTTGCACTGTTAAATTACGTTTTGATTTGAAACAATAACCAAGGATTTTAAGATCATACCACGAGTGAAATGTAATTTAAAATATCCTATGTCAGAATGTTGTATAGCTTCTTTAATAAGCACCAGTATCGCATATCATAGAGATAAAGTGGACACATGTAGCGGTTTGGTTGATCATTAAGTGGTATCACTGGCGAACGACTGAAAGTGAGCGATTGTTCTGAGTACTTGACTGAAATACTAGGGAGAGTCAAAAGATTTGACAATATTTTGGTTATTTAAGACACAATACAGCAGTTCTAAATGCTTTTACACTCTAAGCCATGAAGATGGTAAATCACGCTGAACTGTGAGATGATGAGTTCACCTGATAATCATTCGTGTTTTAAAGTGTTCTAGGTGAGTTACCTATGACAGAATAAAGGACTTACCCAAAGGGTATATTAATCAAGAACTAAACCGATAAGAGAGCAGCAGCAGCAGCCGTAGTAAGCACCTTGCCTGTCTTCGGTTAGGTTGAATCAAGGTTTCCTCCTCAGAGACTTGGATACATTTGTGCGGCACTCATATCTCCGAGTTGAGTTATTTATTTATTGACCCTTAATAACCGGTCATAACATAAAATAAAAAATAAAAAATTAAAATCCAATAATCCAAATTTAATTGACTTATTTTTTATATTTGATATCCAATTCAAGTATTAAATATTCTACTGAACACGGTCATCTCATGAAATACAATGGTGATCCAAAAGACTTGGCAATATTTCGGTAACGTTAGACAAAATACGGCTGTAAATGCTTTTATTCCCCAAGTCGTGAAGATGGTAAATCACGCTGGACTGTGAGATAATGAGTTCACCTGATACTCTCCGATTACTACTCACCAGATTTGACTGAATGGCTTGAAGCACATCCTCGGGATCCACAGTTTTAGGCTTATCTGATCTTCCCTGATCATCAAGGCTCTTGCAACACGAGAGAAATTTATTCAACCATCTGGTTACTGTACTGAGATCAATCGCACAACAAAAGTTTTTGGTTGCTTCCGCAATGTTATAGATCAGTTAAAACCCGTAAAGCATGAGTGACCGAAAAAGAACGCTTTGAACGTTCTGCTGTGTGGCTTTCAAAAATCACATCTAACGAGTGAGGCAATGCACAACGTGTCAGCGCATCATCTACCACGATACTACCAATCACGGCAGGTACCTTCCAAAGTTTGAACAGCTTTTGTTACATGATATAGGCGCCCCGTACCAGTACGTGATAGAATAGAGTAAAACGTTTGACTCACCCGTCATAGATTTTACTTAACTCCTTTCACTGCTGTGTACGACTACTGTCAAATTCCTAACTTACCGAATTAAACTACTTTGAAGGTTCATCTGTGTGGCTTTCAAATCACACACACAGAAGTAAGCATTGCACTTGTTAGTGCACCAACTACAATGATACTAAGAAAAAACACAGCACCTACTTTTATCCCAACTTATCTGCTTTGGTCATGTGATATACACGTCACAAACTCGCACTTTCCAAAATATTACAAAACATTTGACTAACCGTAATATAAAGTAAAAACGTGATCTAATAGAGCAAAAATTTGTATATTTTCTAATGAGTGGTACACCTATTTAATTTAGATACACAGTAAAAGGTTATTTAATAGAACTACCCACACCCTCGAGGATGGACTCAGAAGCCTCTGCATGCTTGAATCAGTGAATTTTCGTTCACCTTAGTCACCACATCCATAACTGAAGCCTTCAGTGAGTCCCACAACATCTTCAAAATTAATTGTCTTAGTAAATCTAAAGAAACAAAAAATGTTAATATAAACGTACAATCTAACCTCTTGGCACAAAATAAACCGATAAATACCAATAACCTTGTTAACATCAATCAATCAATCAATCAATCAGATATAATAGTCATTAACTAAGCTTTGCATTGTTTCGCACAAAGTCAGAAGTATGGAGCAACAAGTGAGAATCTTAAAATCCTTGGTTGTTGTTTCAAATCAAAACGAAATTTAACTAGGCAAAAATAAAACTATTAGTGTTAGCAATACTTCATCAAACTCAATAACAATGTTTTTTATTCTTGCCAAGCTAGCGTTAGCATCTTACGACAATAAACGTTGCACTAAAGTGAATGTATACCATACTTCTTCCCCAGCATAGAGGAACACCTCAACTAGTAATAAATAAACGATTCTTCTGACACAATTTTGTCAAGGAAGGGTTGAAAAGTTCTTGGTCTGACAAAAAAAAGAATGGTTTAAGTAAGCATGAAACTTAGATGTTGTTCAGCATCTTCCTCTCGTAGTATAACACAGTTGGCCCATTGTTCCCGAACTTTCTTTAATCCCTCCCAAAAATTTAATTGGTTGATCTGACAACTTTTCAGGATTCCCTCATCTACAAAAGATCGACTTATGCACGGGGTTGACTTTATCTTGATGGCTGGGTTTTACCAGTGAGAGCGATAGCTATACAAGTGACTTATACCTTCAAGTTGTGGATTATTAAGTCAGGCTTGTCTCTTTAGTACAGGCATTTAGTATTGTTCAAAATTTGATTGTATGAAAGGAAGGTTTGTTTTAACAAAAGTTGGTTCTGTTTGGCCGCAAGAAGTCTAAGAAGCAGCACGTAGTGTCATGTGACCGTAGCCGCAAACAACAGTCTCTTGACAAATGCAAAGGTTCATATTCTTCACTTTACATTCTATTGTATTTGACTTCCAACCAGGAGTAGTATTCTTCGTAAATTTGGCTCTGACAGTATTTCAACAACCAAGAGAAACTTGGGCAGTTTTGGTCATAAAATGTAGATCACAAATGAAAGCAGTTTTTATCTCTATGTTCCAAGCCTAAATCAAAAGTGATTTGTAGTTACTTGTGATAAGAAGTTCATTTTTACAACCCGCTTATACAGAACAAATGATTGAATTCTTTCTCATTTATCCAACTGTAAAAAAGCAACTATCTATCTATTCATCTATCTATTACTAGAATTTTAAAAACATCTTTATTTATCTGTTTCTTTGTTTTTTTGTTCCTTTCTCTGTCTCTCTGTCTCTCTCTATGTATACATATGAGCGTGCGCACGCGCGTGTATGTATGTGTGTGTGTGTGTGACAATAACTCAGTAAAAATGGCTAATCATAACGAGATTTTTAGTGAGTGAAATTGTCTAATTTAGAAAATAAAGCAATTTCCAGTCCTATTTGCGACGGAATGAGGATTTTGTTAGGTCTTAACTCTCATTCTTTATATATATATATATATATATATATATATATATATATATATATATATATCAGATTTTATGATAGTGTTCACTTTTATGATATTTTCACTACATCGTGAAGTAATTGGTCGGCTAGAAATGTATACATCTTCCCCGATCTTTCGTCAATCCAAAAATACCTTATGTCATTTAAAAACTTTTGACCTAGATAGAAAGTTATCTTCATAACCATTTATAAGCTTATTCAATGTTAGAGTAGAATTGGAATGAATTTTGACGAAGAGCTCGTTCTTGTTTTCCATTTTCAGGATACTTTAATCAAAAAATGCTCGTAATAAACCCATAATATTTCCACAGGTTTTAAATATAGATATTAACTAGGTAATTTTCAATCAAGGTTGCCAACCTGAACAATTAAAAAGCAAACATCATTCTTCGTTTTTTTTTTTTTTACAGATATTCTATTTTACATGCTATTATTTGCGTTGGATAAATTTCTTTGACCAACAGAAATTTTGTTTCTTCTGTTCAGTGCAATATTCTATTTTCGCTTATCACTACATGCCATTTATAAAGAAAAGAAGAAATGTACATATGCTGTGCTTCGTAGTTGAAATTGGCCTAATGAGAAGAGTATTCACCAATTGTCAGGGAGACCAGGGTTCAATCCCAGGTCGAATTATACCAAAGACTAAAAAAATTGTACTTGCTTAACATTCAGCATTATAAAGTAAGAATCAAGGGTAAAGTGGTGCAATCCTAGGAATAGAGTAGCGCCCTCTTCTACGCTTCGGTGTAGTAGTTATTGAAAAGGGAGCTTCGGGTCGCCAACTTTTTTTATGTCTCATTAGTGACAGATGTTAGTTTTGAGATAGGGAATTATCCTTGTTAACAATCCTTATCTGGTGTTAAGCGAGTCATATATATTCACAAAGTTCGTTTTTTCATTTATGCATAACATGCATTTTCCTTGTAAAATCTGTCACAAATACTTATATTACATTAGCATATTGTGTAACATTTATTTCGAGGTTTGTGTTCCGTAAGACTGCGAACTGCAAAAAACAAAACAAAACAAAAAAAAAAAAAAAATGAAAAAATAAATAAAATAACAACAAAACGAAATGAAACAAAAAACAAACTTATGCATTAACTTCAAAAGTAAATGCAAATATGAAAGTGATATGAATGCAATACCCTAACCTTAGACATAAAACACTATCAACGAGTTGATATGCCTTTAAAATTAATCAGTCAATCAATCTATTTTTTGATGTAAAATAAATCTTAAAAAATATTTTAGTTTTAGTTAATTCACATATCTTTCCAGGACACCGCGGGTTAGCAAGCTAGACTAGCAAACTTTCACGAGTGAGTTCGATTCTCATTGAGTACCCTATTCATATGGCCTTTCATTACATCTAAGCAAAAAAAAAAAAAAAAGCTTTGTAAATTACTATATTTCCTCCCTGTCGACTGGGTTGTAGAATTCGCCGACTAAACCCCAGCAGAGGAGTAAGACACCTATTACTATCGTGGATGGCGACCCATAACGCTTGAGGACGGTATCCTAGGGGATGAACAATCATTGACCCGGCAACCGAAATCTCGTGACCTGTAACAATTCACTTTGGCCCTTATTGGGCTAGACAGGCAGTCGGAGAGGCCCGATCCGATTAATCGCCCTGGTACCAATATGGTTGTCTCGAACGTAGTCTTCAAATTGCTCTTGTGGTAAATAAACAACCAATCCGTTTTTTTTAATCTTAAAGATACAAGAAAGCAGTGGCTGAAGGTCAACTGCACCGAAATAGCAATACTTTGAACCATTTAAACTGCGTGCAAATAAGTGAATTATATCAAATAGAATTATTAATGTTAGATAGCAATACGTGAAACCATTTAACTGTTTGAAAGCAAATGAATAATCTTGAATAGAATTATAATTGTTTTATAGGAATATTTGAAACCATTTAAGGTTGAGGGTATGATGCCATTAAACTACATCTAATGGTGAAGCTGTAGTCTTAAAGTTTGGAGAATAGGAAAGGCCCTCTCATTGCTATTACTCTCTAGTCCACTCTGATAGGGAGCTGTGGAACTTGTTATGGTCTCTATCTATGGGTCACATAGAACTGTTCAATCATTTACTAAGTTATCCAGTCAGCTGTGGCTGTAGAATACACCAACTGCATCTCTGCCGAGGGGTAAATCACCCCCAACGAATTTCCTGGATATCACACTAAACTATCTAATGGTGAGGTTGCTGTAATGCGGAGAATGCGGAGGACCCCTTCATTGCCATTGCTCCCAGGCCCACTTTGGCCCGGAGTGGCAGTACCTGATAGGGTCCTATCTATGGGTCAAATAAAACTAAACTACGTACTTATGCTAAACCAAATTGCTTGAAATAGAACTGTTTTGATATTGAAACTGTTCTAACGCTTAACTGAATTGTCTGAAATAGAACTGTTTTGACATTTAACTGTGTGTAAACAAAAACTATACTTATACTAAACTGAATTGTTTGAATTAGAACTGTTTGACTCAACTGCATAACTTGAAATATAAATATTTTTGACAATTAAACTGAGCACTTATACAAAACTAAATTATTTGAAATAGAACTGTTTATTTGTATAAAAATGGATTTGGCAATAAATAACTTATAGAGGTCGATATGCCATAAAACACAAATAAACAAACATTTACGGAGGATTATTATTTGTTATTTGAAACAATGCAGCTGTGTTCCCTTGTTCGTATTTGATAGGAAAACCAAATAAATATAATTACTAATGTTGAAAAAATGTATCGAAAACATTTGAATGTATCCAAAAATATATAGTAATACTTGAAACTATTTCAGCTGTGTGCAAACAAATGATTGATAATAAATAGAATTGTTAGTGTTAGCACTACTTGAAATCATTAAACTTTGTGTTCAAACTCGTTTAAAAATAAAGTTACCCACAAATTATTCACTTAGAAATCATGAATATAATATATATGTATCTACATTATTTAACATTAAAATACACACGAGTTAAACCAAATAACCAAACCAATTTTATATATGAACTGCGATATTGTGGCGAAACATTTCATTTTAGAATTATAACTATCAAATTGAAATATTATCTTGAAACCATACAAATTATTCGTATTAGATAGGAATACATAATATCGTATGACTGTGTACAAAAAGACAAAAAAACAAAAACAAATTTAGAACCAGAAACACAAAAATATACATATGAAGGTAATTCCCTCACCTAAAGGCATAAACTAACCCTAGATGGATGAACATCTGTCAATCAGACAGCTAAATCCATTTTGTTTATTATAGTCACAATTTTTTGACTATTTTTTATAAGGAAATATCAGTATTATTCATTCAAACTTGTGTCCTTATATTAAAATCATAATGTTTCGTAAATTGTATCCTCTGATCTTCTTCAGATGCCAATTGTATTCGGCAATGTTCGGAAAATTTCGAACAAAACAATCTTCCAGTTAATATATACTGCGGACAAAAAATCTGTGATACCTTGAATTTCTTTTAAAGAGACCTTAAAATAAGATATTTTGGTAATTTTTAAAAGTAGAAGATTCAGTTCAATAATTACAATATATTCATTTTTATTTTGACAAAAACATAGGCATTTAACAATAAAAACTTATCATACCACAGCATTATATTTTGTTTTCTTTAAAACCCCACCCCCTTGTATTTCTTTAAAAAACCTTTAAGATGAGATATTTTTGCTTTGTTTTAGTATTAAAGATAAAATTTCAGTAACTCCAATATGTTTGCTTTTAGTTTGATAAAAATTAATTATAATTCAATTATGAAAAAATTATTATACAACAGCATCATATTTTGTTTTCATCAATAAAACCACCTCATACCTTAATTACTGCTTTACAAATTCTTGGCATTCATTCTGACAGTTTTTGAAAAAAAAGTAAATGGCAGATCTTCCCAAACGTTCTACATCCACTGAAAAATCTCATCCTCACATTTTGGGTATTCTCTTTGAACTTTCCAATCCAGTTCATCCCATACAAATTCAATGGAAAAGCGGTCAAAAGTTTGGGATTGCCGAGTCATAATTTCCAAAATTTTCTTCATGTTTTTTTTGTTTTGAAGCAATTTTGATATCATTTAGGAGAGTGTTTTAAATAGTTGTCTTGATGAAAGGTGAAATTTTTCCATTTATGTGTAAACCAGTTGGCTTTGCAAAATCGAACGATGTGTTTTTTTATCATTCCCTTAACCTAAATCATGTCTTCAATCCTCTCTCCCTCAAAACACTCTTACAGTATAACAGACACACCACCACGTTTAACAATTGGAAGCATACATCATTCAGTCTTTATCCAGTCTTTCTTCCCCAAGACACTCTCCTTTTACAACCAAAAAAGTTTTAAATTTGTACTCATCGGTCCACAATCCATTTTACCACTTTTCACTGTCCAGTGCTTATGTTTTTTGCTCTTAATAGTTTTTTTTTTTTTTTTTTTTTTTTTTGCTTATTCTCCTTTCGTAACAGGAGTTTCTTGATGACTATGCATCACGCTGAGCCCTGCTGATCAAAGTCGATTTTTCAACCAGCGTCGAATTTTTGGTCGTCAAATCTAGAGCAGTTTTCCTTCTATGTCTTTTGCTCTCAATAATCAAGTGTTTATCTTCAGCATCAATTGTCACTTTTGATATTCCAGCTCTTTTTTCTATCAACATTTGCTCCAGTCACTGACATTCTTTAAAACGATCATTGTAACTAATATCTAGAAACCTTCAACTTCCTGACAATTTGTCCTTGAGAATAGACTTATTTGAATAAAATCTCCATTTGTCTCTCGCCACAATGCTTAGCTGTTTTGATTTACACATTTCGTGTAAATTACTTCAAAATTAAAGAATGAATTTAAGAAATAACCAATGAAAATTCTTTTGTAATGGCATAGTCTTTTTTTCTACAAAGAGACAGCTATGTTTGGGCAAAAATGAGTGTTCCTTATAAACAACTACCAGTGTTGCAACATTAGTCGGTGATGAGTTAACATTTAGAACCTGTATTAACATTTCATCATCATCATCCTCATGTCGTGCCGCTAGCACGGATATCCATGACCCTCTCTCGTCACTTCTCCCTATCGTTCATCGCCTCTGGCAGGTCTTCAGGGCTACATTCCGTATCCTCACATAGCTGCTGTATGTATGTTCGAGCTGGTCGTCCTGCTTTTGCTTGGCCATATGCGGGGGTCCATAGGCGTACATCACTTCTTCTCCAGCAGTGTCCTGCATGTCTGGTTCGTCTAGCTCGGATAGTTTTCGTGATGAGAGGCAGGTGGCCGTGTAGTTGGTGCCTTGTGCGGTGTTAACATTTAACTTAGCTGAAAATGTTAGCATTCTCGAAAAGTCTACAGAGGGGTTAATGATAAAAAGAAAATATAACATTTCTCATTGAAAATATTCATAATTTAGGAAAATGTATTGAGGGTAGACAAGTCAAAATTTGAACTTTTTTGTTGTAAGAGAGCGGATATGAGAAGAAAAACTTCTATAGACGTCTACTCACGAGATGAGTTGGGAGGTGTTCTTACCGCTTTGCAGAGATGCAGTTGGTGTATTGTACAGCCCCAGCCAACTGGGCCGGAATAAAGTCTAGTATTTCGACTATCATATTTACCAACCCTTCCGCTCGGGCAGGATAAGACACAAGGTCAACTTTTAAGCGAAGTTTAACAGGTTTGAATTCAGAGTTTTCCTTCTCCTAGACTAGTTGCCTCTCCAAGGCTGAAGAACCTAGTCTGCCCTACTATTTACCCATAGCTGGAGGGAGAATAATTAGATTCATACCTTTCCCAAGGGTATTAGTGCTATGTGAAATGTAATCAGTCTCGTCCAGGATTCTATAGACGTCTACTCACGAGATGAGAATACCAGTCTCATTGGGTGCCCCTTTCATATGGCCTTGTGCCACATCTAAGCAAAAAGCTTAGTAAATTACCACGAGATGAGAATACCATTTCAAATAAATCAGCGTACAGTAATCAAATTTCTTGTATTGCATGATGTTGACGCCATTTACCTTTTATTCTAATGGGTTTTTAAAGAGAATTTTATTGCTCGTGATATGGTCTTTGTTATAATTTCTTTTACATGTGCAAATTGTACTTATTAGACGACTCCACGACACTTGACTTTGAAAGTGTTTACGTTTACTGTTAATGACAGATTACCGGGAGGGAATAAGCCAACAAAACCAGATGTTTTAAGTGCAGTTTGACAAGGGTTAATTGACTGTAAAATCGAAGTTCAGTTAAGGGATTTTCTTTTCAATGAGACACTTAACACTGTTTTTTATTTTTACCCGTTTATCTTTCTTTGTTTATTTTTTTTTTAAACCGCCCACTTTGTTGAGGACCTACCTTTATAGAACATCTCCAACTGGGAAAACATTATTTCCTTTTACTGACTGGTATAATTTGTTCAAACCTTGGCGATTACCTACAGGTTGAGCATAGAGAATCTAAATTAATTGCTGACGACAATTTGTGGATAACCAGAGATAGATTCTTAAAGCAGAGATTTCGAAACATTCATGCACTCTAATCATGGCACAGAATATACAGTTAAATGTATAAGAGAGGGAGACAGACAGACAGGCAGACAGGAAGTGACTCATTTTTCAGTGAGCCACTGAAGCATCGGTTGCTTATATCATCATCATCAAGTCGTACTGATAGCTTGGACTTCTACGATTCTCCCTCACTATCCATCTTTATCATCACTTCAGGCAGTTCCTCTAGACTGTACCCAGTGTCCGCACCGAGCTGAACTTATATAAGTTCTTGCAGGTCGACCTACGCTATGTCCATTAGGGAACGTCGCTTATAACTTCGTCCTTGCGGTTCCAGCAGTTTGTCTTTCTTGAATGCTTTGTGAGATGGGAGTAAATGGGCGAACAGTTGGTGTTCTTTAAGGGTTGTTTCCAAAATTTGTTCAAAACAGTGCACAGCATTCTTATGCAGTTCCGATATAGCATTTTCTCCATATGTCCATGGGGTGCATCCATACAGTATTACCGACGCAGCTATTTCAATGATATACTTCGTTATATTGTATGCTTGAACGAAGAAAAAATTACGTTTAGCTTGACGTAAATACCACAAAATTGTCATTCATTTGCAGATTCGATTGGAAATTGCTGTCTTCTCTATGCTAAAGTAATAGATGTGTAAATTGTAGGTAAAACTACATTTACGATGTGCTGATTTTTCTAAGTTACAGTTATATATATATATATATATATATATATATATATATATATATATTATATATATATATGTATATATATATATATATTTACTAATCTAATATCTACCAGCATTCACGGTGCCAGAAAAAAACAAAAAAAAAAACCCGTCAGGAACAAGAGATAACTGTATCTCGAATCACCGCCCGGGGGAAAAAAGAAAAAATTATTGGTCAAAAAGAAAGAAAAGGCCAACGTCGTCCGACCCCTTGAAAAAAATCAAGGGATACGCAGTCAGTGGTCAAAAGAAAACTAAAAAACTTCCGCGAATCCTGCAATGCTACAATTACTAAAGTGCTCAACACAAGTGGAGCCAATTATAAAATTAACTTAAATCGCGAGTCGAAAATCTTCTACTAAAGTTTCACCTTATCGGATTATCAGGAAGCCTAAATTCGAAGTTAGGCTTCCTGATGATCCGATGAGGTGAATCTTTAGTAGAAGATTTTCGACTCGCGATTTAAGTTAATTTTATATATATATATATATAAGATTAAAATCTAACGCTAAAAGCATTTTAAATCAGTAAAATTCACTGTTATGTGCACAAGAATGTTGAGCAATATCACAATATTTCAACTCTGTAATAAAAAAGTAAGTAAAGTTAGCGACCTTAGTCAAAGGTGACCTGAAAGCTCACTTTTCAATAGTTACTACGCTGAGGAGTAGGGTGAGGGCACTAATTTATTCCCAGGATTCCTCCACTTTACCCTTGATTTTCACCTTATAATGCTGAGTGCTAAACAAGGCAGCATCAAGTACTATTTTTTGAGTCTTTGGTATTACTCGACCTAGGATTGAACACCGGTCTCCCGGACCATTGGCGAACACTCTACTCATTAGGCTAATGGCCCGG
Organism: Sepioteuthis lessoniana; assembly: GCA_963585895.1. NCBI lineage: Eukaryota > Metazoa > Mollusca > Cephalopoda > Myopsida > Loliginidae > Sepioteuthis > Sepioteuthis lessoniana. The sequence goes on from OY757917.1 coordinate 67,522,216, forward strand.
TAACAATGTAATAAAACAGGGTAAAAAATCATGACTTTGAGTTTCACGTGAAGATCTTCAGGTGAGCCTATATCGACATGTCTGAAGTCCGTTTAATTCACTTGAATAAATGTATCTTCTCCTTACAAAATCACCTGAGGACCGATCTTGTGAAACTTAAAATCGTGAGTTTTTATCCAATTTTGTTTTAATTTATCCATAAGAACAAGCCAGACAAGGTTTGGTTTGGTTTCTTTGTTTAATGGTATATGAGCTTTCATGGGTTTTAATGCCAATGACTCCCCTGTAGAAGAAGTGCAGTGACACTATTTAACCCACAGCAGGTGGGGAGTGACTAGAGTTCGAACTCACTGACGTCGAAGCAGTTGTCCAACACACTAACCTCTACACCACAGGGATAAAAAAGAAGCTAAGCAAAACTAAACTGTGTCTACTTAGTTTATCTGGATGTTTGTGATTGTCGTTTTATTTCAAGACAGGAAAGTTAAGCTTCATGAAGGTTGAGTCTGTAAGAAAAACATTTCATAAAATAATACATAAAGTAACACATAAAACATTTCAAAAAGTAATACATAAAGTATTGCATAAAGTAATACATAAAACATTTCATAAAGTATAACATAAAGTAATACATAAAACATCTTATAAAGTAATGCATAAAGTAATGCATAAAACATTTCATAAAGTAATACATAAAGTAACACATAAAGCATTTCAAAAAGTAATACATAAAGTATTACATAAAGTAATACATAAAACATTTCATAAAGTATAACATAAAGTAATACATAAAACATCTTATAAAGTAATGCATAAAGTAATGCATAAAACATTTCATAAAGTAATACATAAAGTAACACATAAAGCATTTAAAAAAGTAATACATAAAGTATTACATAAAGTAATACATAAAACATTTCATAAAGTAATACATAAAGTAACACATAAAGCATTTCAAAAAGTAATACATAAAGTATTACATAAAGTAATACATAAAACATTTCATAAAGTAATACATAAAGTAACACATTAAGCATTTTAAGAAGTAATACATAAAGTATTGCATGAAGTAATACATAAAACATTTCATAAAGTAATACATAAAGTAATACATAAAACATTTCATAAAGTAATACATAAAGTAATACATAAAACATTTCTTAAAGTAATACATAAAGTAATACATAAAACATTTTATAAAGTAATGCATAAAGTAATACATAAAACATTTCATAAAGTAATACATAAAGTAATACATAAAAGATTTCATGAAGTAATAAAAGAAGTATTAAATTCTTACTTGTCAGTTCTTTTTTAATTAAATACGTATAAACGAAAAACTGATTTTGGTCGGCAGTTTTTCGTTAATACACACAGGATGTAATGAGTAAACTGTCAGAATTTTTAAATATTAATTTTGCGCATAAACTTTATTTGTTTCAGGTTTTGCCTACTGTGCTGCAAACTAGAGTCAATTGGGCACAGTCTGTGTGGAAGATAGCACTCTTATGCAATTCACTCTTCCAGAAATTTGGAAACGGCATGCTGTACTGAATGATATTCATGCTGGAAGCCCCAAAACGAAGATTTCAGAATGTTTGTGTGTCAATCTGAGGACAGAATTATTTTTATATTGATGAAAACTAAACAAATAAACATGCGTTCATTCATATTCCAAAGTAGCCTCAGACTCAACACAGAAGCCTACATTAAATGACTGGAGAAGGTAGAGAAGGTGGCCGTTGGAAGAACAACAGAACAATCAGGAGAGCCCAGTGTTAATTGTGAGAGAATTTCTGGAACCACATCACCCCTAGCATCTAATTCCCCAGATTGCAATCCTCTTGATTATTATTTGTGGGGAATGATTGAGAGAGAGATCAACAAAACTCCATGAAACATCAAAGGTAAACTAACGGCAAGGATAAAGGCAGAATTTACCAAATAAGGAGACTGTCGGAAAGGCTTGCAGTTGTCTGGAGGTTGTAGTTGAAGCTAATGACTACTTTGAATTAATCTAATTTATTGTATCTCAATATAATTTCATGTAATTTTAGTAAATATATCGGATAAAGTTGGATGCCAGTGTTATTTTTATTTTTATTTTTGCGTAATTTAGACGACAATTTACCCATCGTACTCTGTATTTGATAAAAAGAACAGACAAGGAAGAACGTAGAACTTTAAAAAAGAGCTTTTTTCTTGTTTGCCAACAAGGCAATAATTCCACATTGAGTAAAATATAAATTGTTCAAAACATTTACGTTTCCGAACGCTTTTGGCTGTGTCTACATTCATTTTCAAGAATAGCACAGCTTTTTTTTTAAAACTTAGACAAGGTTAATATTCATTGTCTCAGGCCATATAAAAATGTTGTGAACTGGCTTTTTCATGTATTTGTTCGAAAAAAAAAATTGCTGAGGGCCATTGAAACATCAGTTGTCATATGGCAACGAGAATGGTATTAATCGATATGGCATCGGCTGATCTCATAAAATAGGAAGCTTTTTATTTGACTCTTTGCGAGGCCAGAAAGTAACACTAAGTTAGTTTAATATAGGGGTCCTAGCAAGAAGTAAGTCTCCCGCGAAACAGGTTAAAAATTATCTGAACTTCAGGCAGCATTCCTCTGGGGAGGGGGCCTATGACGCCATTTCATAAAATCAGCAATTATTCTTCTAAGATGAGGAGGAAGGTGCTGCTTTGAATGGGTGTGAAGGCCCTCTGGAACTAAGCCATTCATTTTTTTACGCGCCTTTCAGGTCAGAAGACCTAGAATGAGTCTGTGGAAGAACGATTAGGATTCTAATTGTTGAATACATTTAGAACTCTTTGTCTATATCCACGCCCGATTAGTGGGGTTTAGAATACGCTAAATGTATCCTCCGCAGAGGGATAACACCTACTCCCTCCAAAAAGAAGTGACATGGGTATGAATCTAAATTGCATCTGTTGGTGAGGCTCTAGTTCTAGAATTCTTGAGAGTGTGCAGTACGCCTTCATCGACATTACTCCCAGGTTCCCTCTGACTGGGTGTGATTGTATAAGTTAGTCTCATCGAGGAGTCAATTAGAACTGTTTAATCGTTGTTTTTACTTTACTTGACAACTACATAGATATGCGTATATAGGTAAGTTGGCTACTGTAGTTGAGGGCGACCAGAAGGCTCCCTTTTCGATAGCTATTACACCGAGGTGTAGGGGAAGGAGCTACTCCTTTCTCTGGATTGCTCCACTTTACCCTTGATACGTACCTTATATTGCTGAGTGTTAAGCAAGAAGGTATCAAGTACCATTTTAAAATTCTTTGGTATGACGCGACCTGGGATTGAACCCAATGGCAAACACTCTACCTACTAGGCCAAACTTGAAACTACACAGCATTATGCAAATTATTTGTATTGGATAGGAATACTGATATTTCATAAGTGTACAATTCTTAAAACGCAACTCTACAAAAAAATGAAACTATATACGGACAACGAACTCGATTCCCCACTCTTATAAAATAAACCAAAACAGGTTGAAATGGTAATCAATCAACCCGCCCATGTCCGGAGAAGATCTCGTTGAATGTTGTTTTTTTTTACATTTTGTTTTAAAGATATATTAAACTTTGATAAGACATCATATAGTATATTATACTCAGGCCTGGACACAAGCGTGTTGGCACGTGTATCTCTTACAAGCTGATGTGTGTGTGTGTGTGTGTGTGTGTGTATGTTAGAATAATGTATATTTCCAGATCTTTCATAAAAAATTAGAACATTGAGAGTGAAAAAGAATTTAATCTATTTTTAATGTATTGATTTTCGAAGAGCACATTTTTGTTGCTTTCAATATTCGCATCATTACACAACGCCGAAGAACAACTACAGAAGGAAGTGACAAAGTCACGTGATGAGATATGCGTGCGCATACAGGAAGTTCAATAAAATGAGCCATAATGATACTCTATAGACTTAATACTCAAATACGCGTTTAAATTTTGTAATTGTTCTTTTTATACGTTCACACACATCTTTTTTCCAGTTTTGTTTTAATTCTTTTTTTTTTTTTTTGCCGTCAGGCAAACACTAGTAATAGCCAGTCCAATCTGTCATAGATTTCGAAGAGATTTTCTGAATGAACAAGTTAAATACTCAAGCATAAGATAGAAAACTTTCGACTCCATCTTGAAATTCATCAACCAAACACAATATTGTTGAAGTGTATTTATTTACCCAATCTCTCTGCTGTAAATAGAGAATGGCACAAGGCCTATTTTAAAGTGGAGTTCAGCTGGTTTGAATTCAGGTTTTTTCTCTTTAGATTGGTTGCCTAATCTAACTAAAGAATCCAGTCCACCTTACTATTTACTCATGGCTAAAGGTGAGAACACATGGATTCATGTCTTTCCCAAAGTCACAGGGGCAAAGTGAAACGCAAACAGCCTCCTCCATGATTTGAACTCGGATCACCAATTCCATTTCCTATAATAATAACCATCACGGTAGGAAAAACTGGGACGTTGAGGTTAGAAAAGTTTCATATTAAATTTAGTTAAGCTTTAGTAAATAGTTCTTGATATTTATCTTTTGTTGGGATTGAACCTACAACCTCCAGATGATTTCACTAAGAAGCACTTTTCTACCAAATGCGACCAGTGTTTTCTGTTGGACACATGGACTTACGATAGCTTAACACTTGTACATGTTCATGGTTAACGGAATTAGAGCAATCTACATCTGCGGATTAAATAAAGGGTTCAGTTCGTAGTTTTGTGTGGGCTTCCCAGTTTGACATGAAACGCCTGAAGAAGACTAAAGAACGCATCGGCCGAAACGTTGCAAATATATCAATGAAGACAATAGTTCGAATACTTTAAGTGAAAAAATTACCAGGATTTTATAATTTATAATAGAACATTAACCAAAACTAATATGATATATTTTTTAACGAAAGTCGGCTCAGTGGCCTTGTGGGTAGAGTGTTCGCCAATGGTCCGGGAGACCGGGGTTCAATCCCAGGTCGGGTCATACCAAAGACAATAAAAATGGTACTTGATACCTCCTTGCTTAACACTCTGCATTATAAGGTACGTATCAAGGGTAAAGTGGAGCAATCCAGGGAAAGGAGTTGCACCCTCCCCTACACCTCGGTGTATTAGCTATTGAAAAGGGAGCCTTCAGGTCGCCCTCGATTACGGTCGCCAACAACAAAGGTCGAGAGAATTGTAACTCTTTGGTAACCCCACAAAAAAAAAAAAAAGGATGTCGGCTGAACTTGGTGAGGGACACGAATCTCCCATTCAACGGGGTGTCCTTATTGTGACAATAAACTGCATCTGATGGTGAGGCTCCATTTCTGGAGATCTGGTGAGTAGAGTAACCCTTTAATGCCATTTCTTCTAAGCACATTCTGACTTGGAGTGTAAATATCATTTAGGGTCCCATCTATGGGTCAAATAGATCGGTTTAAAATAATTCGTATTTGTAAAATCTGTTGTAAAATAATTCGTATTTTTGACCGTGTGCCAAAACAAAACCTTCTTAAGAAACGATTCCCCCAAAATGTATATATGAACGATATTCCCTCACTTCAAGGTATAAAATAACCCTAGTATAGCTGTAGTGCCGTAAAATCTGCCTATCCATATTTACCCACCCGTCCACTCGGACAGGATATGATACAAGGTCAATTTTTTAAGCGGAGTTTAACAGGTTTGAATTTAGAGTTTTCCTTTTCCTAGACTAGTTGCCTCACTAAGGCTGAAGAACCTAGTCTGCCCTACTATTTACCCATAGCTGGAGGAAGAACAATTGGATTCATACCTTTCCAAGGGTATTAGTGCTATATGAAATGCAATCATCCTCGTCCAGGATTTGAACTCGTGTCGCCGTGTCCATTTCATACGACGATAACCATTATACTACAGGCACCTACTATAAATCAAAAAAACTACGAGTTTCGTTCGATGTACAGTTTTCTGTATGAGTATACTTATTTTTGGACAGCTGACGAGCAACATATGGCAAGCAACCAGTCAAGAAGAAGGTCGATTTTAAATGAAAACTAGAAGCTGGAATCATTTAGCCTCTGTTCTAAGTACTCCTGCGACGGCACTTGTACTGAGCCGTAATAACCTTTACCCTCAGTTTGGAAGAAAGTTACAGCATCTTTCGTCTCTAAACCACCAAATTTATCCAGAGAACATTGTCCTGGCTTTCACTCAGATTCAGATGCAGATCCATGGACAAACTGATGCAACCACTGGTGCATCATACAGATACATGAAATATGAAGTTGCACAATTCTTTCTTGCCGTAATCTACTTTCATATATCCGTCCGCAGAGGTCTCGTCGTCTATTTTCAAACTCAAGTAGTATACCATAGCCAGATACGGCCATACGGATACAAAATGGACATCGAATGTTGCTAACATATATACATAGAGGACATAGGAATCTCGAAATTCGAAAACACCTAACGATTTCTTTGTTCAGGTACGAAACCTTTCTATTACTTTTGAGTTTAAAGTTTCGACATAAGGAGAGAGACACAATCTTACTATTCTGTCTTTATCATCTGGCCCCTATCTCGTGCGGCACCCATGGCGTGCAAATTCGTCTCACCTCAGCGAGCCCCAAAAGTCAACCGTCTCGTACGGTATCTAGGTACAACTCTCTTAACTTTCTTCGAAATCCCCCAAATCCTCAGCGCGCTTCCGGTGCGTGATGTCACCCGCACTTTGTCACCCGTTTCATCGTCTCAGGCTGTTATTGTGACATGTCTGAGTGACATTTCCGCTCTCTGCGCGTGCACGCGTTACCACCTGCATCTAGGTTGCACCTAACTAACCCATGTGCTGAGCCGAAAGGTTCTCAGCCTAACTGAACCCAAAAGCATGAACCGAAATCCCTTGGCTATTATATTACAGTTGTAAAAGGGGGTTTTGAATTCAAATATAAATCTCTATTTAGTAGCATCACATTCGAAAGTTCGCATAAAAGCATCTCTTTATGCGGATATAACGAAGCTTAATCTGGCACGGAACCACAATTATGATATTTATGCATATAGTTAAACGCCTCGGTAAGCAGGTAATGCAATTATAAAAGCAGACATTTGTGCTTATTAAATCAATTGAGGCATTGACACTGAGAATATCTAAACGCTACGAGCTAGAAGAGTTGCAGAATACAGAGTCTATCTTACAAATGGCTGAACGTATGCTTCGTAAAACAGGAGCCCCGGAAGGTCCAACAGGTTGAATAGACAGACAGTATACATTGCGTGAATGTTTATGGAAAGAGAAGAAAAAGTAAAAGGGAAAAGAAGAAAGACGAAAAGAGAGCCGAGACAGAGAGACAGACAGAAACACACACACACACACACACACATAGTTAACTACACATCATAATGAAAATGGATATAAGAATATTCATCAAGCATATAATTTTATACATATATACATATGTGGGCAAGCATTATGTATGTTTGAATTATTGTAGAACAGTATTGGTATTAGTTAACGCATAGCTGGAGGGAAAAGTGAGTTCATGCCTTTTCCAAGGGTATTTGTCTGGATGTAAACTTAATAGCATAACTGGAGTTCATATATTTCTTAAGGGAATTGGTCCAAAAGGGAACATGATAGTGCAATTAGACCTCGAACTCATTTACGACAATCCCCCTCTTAATTACATTAGCCAAAAGGTGACTCCCTTTTATACATATAAATAGATGTCTTTGTGTATGTGTGTAGCAGGATATATATTTACTATATATGTGCAACAGGATATATATATATATATATATATATATATATATATATATATATATATATAGGTAGGGGCTGACCGAGACGGTGCTTGTGTAAATAAAGATTTTTAAACTGAATAGTTTTAAACGATAATTCTGACCACGAAAGATAAATTTGAATAACACATAAGAAATTTTACCAATATATTCCTTTTTCAACTTATGAAAGTAATATAAGCCAGTGAATTTTTTCACTAAGATTTGTTGCGAAATGTGTTTCTTTTTTGTTTTTTTTAGATTTAGGTATGTGAAACTAAAATATTTATCGATTTGAACATTTTTTTGATCTGATTCTTATTCTTACCATAGCATTTGTTTTATATTTTGTTTTATAAATCATTATATATCATATATGAAATTATATATTATAATTATATCATAATTTGTTTTATATTATAACATTTGTTTTATTCTAATCTAAGCATTTGTTTTATATCTTGTTTTATATTATCATATTATACATCATTATATATGATATATGAAATTATATATTATTATCATATAATTTGTTTTATGTTATCACATTTGTTTTATTCTTAATTTAGCATTTGTTGTATACATACTTTTATATCTTAAACTTGAGGCACTACTTATACGCCTAAATAAATTCAACCTTCCTCCATCCAAACACATCGTATTTCTGATCGACCTGTTTGCTTAGTTCGAACCCCGTCTAAAATCTTTCTACACTTCCGTCGGAATAGTGAGGCGTTTGCAATTCGAAACTGTCCCGAAGACACAACCTCTGTCGTCGATCGTCTTGCATGATATTCAAAAAGTGTTGTGATTCTTAAAGACCAAAGAAACGGGTATTTTCCAACCTGAAAGCCGTGGTAATCTCCTCTGATAACGGATCTTCTGAACATGAAAAGGTGGCCCTTTTCTGGAAGAACAGGATAAGGTGGTTCCTTTTTTCGGAAGAACAAGATAAAGTGGTCCCTTTTTCGGAAGAACAATAATTCCAGTTGATTAAATATAAACTGTTTAATAACAGTATACCAACCAACTATCGTATCTATAGTAATACAAAACAGAAAACAGAGTCTGGACTGGTTATATGTATGTCGGTATTAAGTTAACTTTATAAACTTTGTGGAATGTAGGAGTCACTCTGATGAGTGCGTAAATATGTGAGTTGAAGTTTTTTCGGCTTACAAAACTGTGTATGTGTGCTTTTCCTCTCTCAAAACGAGTTTATTCATTCTCTCAACAGTCCAAATGTCAATTAACTCGTGGTGACAAACTCTAGCGTTATATGTACATTTCTTCATAATCCAAACCTATTCCCGCGCTGAAAATACATCCAAAATCAGCTATTATTCGAACCAAGTTCAAGTGTCATTTTTTCAACAATTTCAAACTCAAAACAATATCCTAATATTGACAGCTTATCTGACTGTTAACTCTTGCCAGCTTCGAAATCCATAACACGGTTTGACCTCTCGCTATGCGAGGTCAAACCAGGACTGTTCTTTGTGAAAACTAAAAAAACTTTGATTGTTCCCATTAACCCAATCCAGACAGCTGTGAAGAAAATTATAACTACAATATTCTCAAAAGTAAGTTAACTCTGTTACATTACAATTTGTTAACTTCGTTATACTTCATTATTAATGTTTAATGAAATCGAATAATTATTTCAGTCAGATAAATAAACCTATAATTGTTTTCTTTTGAAATTTGAAAATTTAAATGCGCTACATTTACTTACATCTTGTGATAATACAGCTTCCTATTGGCTTTTGTTTTTGCTAAAGATAATCTCTTGAAGAGATATCCTCTTGAAGAGATATCCTTTCAAAAAGATCCCATAGTCTCGTAAGAAACAATTATTTTATTCATTTAAATTTCAAAACCTTCCTTTGGATCCAGTAAGTATTTATATCAACGGAGGTAACGCAATATCATACCGTTTGCTTTCTTTGTTTAATGGCATATAAGCCCTCAAGGGTTATTTGATGCTGAATGCCCGTGGTGTAATGGTTATCGTTGTAGGAAATGGACACGGCGACACGAGTTCAAATCCTAGACGAAACTGATTGCATTTCGCATAGCACTAATACCCTTGGGAAAGGTATGAATCCAATTATTCTCCCTCCAGCTATGGGTAAATAGTAGGGCAGATTGGGTTCTTCAGCCTTGGTGAGGCAACTAGTCTAGGAAAAGGAAAACTCTGAATTCAAACCTGTTAAACTCTGCTTAAAGATTGTGTCATATCCTGCCCGAGCGGAGGGGTTAGTAAATATGATTTGATACCAAATGCATACTGGTAGAAGTATAGCGCCAGTTATATTTAATTCATATCTGGGGGGGGGTAAGAGGGTTCATACTTTTCCAAAAGGTATTAGTCCGAAAGTGAATGCAATAGCATGACTGAAATTCGAGCTCACTTACTACAATATCGCAGTCCACTGAGTTAGCCGCTGCACCTCGAGAACCCCACTCAAACCGTTTGTTCCTCTAACTAGGACAAATAAACATCCCTCTTATTAAATGCAGTTAGTAAATCAATTTTCGTCTTAGTCAAATAAACCAGAAGTTTTTACTTGTAAAATATCAAATGAAACGGATATCATTATGCATTATATATACTTTAGAGGACTGGAACTCAGCAAAATGATAAAAAAATTCGAGTTTGGTTTGGAAATATTGTCACGATGATTAGGATGAAGCTGAATATGTCTGTCAGTGAATCTGATACCCGGTTGTATAGTGGCCACCTCTCGCCACCAGTGAACCAGGTGCCTGACTGTGTTATGACCACTTCCCACAACTAGTAAACTTGACCCGGCTATATAGCTGCTTCCCGCCTGTAGTGTGCGTGAGTAGCAACAAAGAAGCAATTGCATGAATTTGAAGTTGGTGCGAGAAACGGTCACACGCAAGCTGGGTATTTTTCAAGTCAGTCTGTCAGTCAGTCAGTTAGTGACCAACAGAGAACAAGTAATGACTCCCCTATTGGGAGTGAGCTACGATTTAACAATTCCTTCATTAACTCGAGAATACAACTTCCTCCTTTGGAGACCAGTCCAGGGGTAGAAGGAAACATGAATGAAGTGATTGTTGTTTTTTGTGACATCTTGTCTGACTTTTTTTCCAATGAACTCTTCTTCATCTTATAATCTCATTTTAATTTTTAGACGCAACGACACAGTAAATAGAATTTTCCGTATGAAATATACTGACTTTTTGACTGTTGCATGATCATTGTTTTAGTAACAGAATTTCAATACTGAATATATTTACCAACCCCTTCGCTCGAGTATAATATGATACAAGATCAATTTTTTTAAGCGGAGTTTAATATTTTAAATTCAGACTTTACCGGTTGCCATACGAAGGTTAAAGAGCCCAGCTGTCCCACTATTTATCCATGGTTAGAGTGAGAATAATACATTTTTTCATACCTTTCCCAAAGGTGTTTGCTATTTGGGAAATGCAAATAGCTTAGTGCAGGATTTGAACTCGGTCCACCGGTTCCATTTTCTATGGGAATAACTATTACACCACAAACCCCTACAGTGAATTTTATAAATAAATCGTCATCATCATCATCATCATCATCAAATATTGACCACAGCAGGTATTCCTTTGATTCTCTCTTTCAATCCATCTCTATAGACCATCGGTCGTGGTAAGTTCTCTAGATGGCACCACGTGTCCACATAGCGTTGACGAATGTCTTTGCGGTACGACCAACGTTGGTGTGTCCGTGTGTAGTAGTCTATTGGAGAACGAAGCGTATGAGTTCGTCGGGACTTCGATCAGCAATGCTCACTTTTCTTTGATGGTTTTCGAGATGGGAAATAAGTCGCTATACAAAGGCTGATTTGTAGGGTGCTGCTTCCAATATATGTTCAAAATATCAGGCAGCATCTTTGTGTAATTCCCAAGGAGTTTTTTCTCCGAGCGTTTCATCAAAGTCCAATCGGTACAACTCTACAGGAATACTGAAACTGTTACAATTTCAAAGAACACCCGTTTTATTTTATCATTGAGACTTGATTTTCATATGGTCGTTAACCTATCAATAGCAGTCAGGGCTTTACCAGTGTGTATGCTGATATTGCTTTCAGTAGATGAAATATTGCTACCAAGTTATATGAACTGGTTTACTAATTCCAAAGGGTTGTCATTTTATGAGGAAGTTATACTATTTTGGTAAAAACACATGAAGTCTGTTTTATCTGATTTAGATCCCAACCAATTCCCGTTTCTGTCTTCTTCTGGGTATGTAGCAGAAATTCGGACATAATATGTTTATTTGCAAGAAGCACTAGATCATCAGTGTAGTCTGCATCATTAATAGTTTCTTTTTCATGTCTTTTTAGATGTGAAACTATTTATAAATAACAAATAATGATAGTCGTTTTTATTATTCAATGTTCCCCAAGAAAATCCTTGTATCTTTGGTTTAGCAGAAAATTAACTTTTAAGGACGGACTTATATATGGACGATAAGGTTGATAGTTTTCCCCATGTGAGCATATCGAAATAGAAGTAAGCGCCTATATTTGAACCCCATATATATAACTTTAAATGTCTATATCAATTTAAAGATCAACTCAGGTAAGTTAGAAGATCGATATAATTAATAATAAATTGCCGTCTCAAGGAAGATATAAATCTGCATAGAGATATGCGAAATTTGAATACTAAAAGCACTTGGATACAGAGGCGATATCCTATGTACCTACAGGTAAGAACGGGAAAGAATTCACGAATGAATTAGTTTGACCATATGCGAATTCGTTTTGAATGGACATGAAAACTTGTAGATCACTAGCCTTTAGCTGATAGAAGAATTTGCGTATTGAATATTTTATATACAAGAACAGATACCATAATAAATTATGAACGTCTGCTTATTAAGACAAGGTTTCATCAGCCGTGTTGGCAAACTGGTGACGCAGCACTGGTCGACTGAAATCCTTCCAAATCACCCACGTTAAAAGAAGAAAGCATTGGAACTGGAAAGTGAAAATGGAATAAGTCGAAAAGAAAGATAAACTGAAAAAGAGAAAAGAATGACACTTGGTAAGACAGAGAATAGAGAATACTGAAGTAAATAAAGATATAAAAAGAAGTGAGTAATATATATATATATATATATATATATATATATATATATAAGGAAATAATTCCTACATGCCCAAAAGCCAGTCTACCTAGGTTTCAACTAACGGCTCTTCAGAAATGCACTGGCCTATGCCATTCTGAAGAGCCGTTTGGTGAAACCTTGGGAGACGCGCTCTTGGTCATGTAGGAATTATTTTTATATCAGCTCTATTTTATGTAGTAAGCACTTTATTACGTTTTAGCTTAGGTAATTCTGTCGGTGTTTTTTCTTTTGACTTGTCATATATGCTTTTTGATTATTTTCAAGTAGCACGTGTGTGTTTCGTCTTTTCTTTTTTTACTGATTTTCCCCAGATATCAGTTTGTAGTATTGGCAAATTAAACATCAGTCATTTGTTAACATACAGTTGAATGATCAAATATGTCTATTTCAAACAATTCAGTTTAGAATAATTACGTTTTTTTTACACAGATAAATAAAAAAAAGTTCTGTTTGTTACTATTCAGTTTAACATAAGTACACAGTTTTAATGTCAAACAATAGTTCCATTTGACCCTAACAGGAGCAACCACTGTAAGCCAGAGTGGATCTAGGAGTAATGAAAATAAAGGGGTATTCCTGAATTCTCCAAATCTCTAGGATTACAGAGGCTGTTGACAGAAGGAAATGTCTTAAAAGTGTAATCATATCTATTCTGGTGCTTAACATAAAAAGATCTTTATTTTAATCCAATAGATACTCTTCTTGGATCTTAGATGGAATTATCGATCTATAACTATCTGTTTCGATCCAAACTATGTTACTACGAAATCCATCTATTAAATATTGAGATTGTTTTTTTTAAACCCTTATCATCAAATAAATCAAAAAATTAACCTATATCTTCTTGAAAAATCATCTACCAGCCATTAGGGGTAAGCTTCGATTTGTCAAAGAATAGATCTTTCCTTGATCGACTGATAAGTGCTTTTTCACGTCCATATATTTACCAAACTACTCTGAACAATCAGAGTGCGACACAAGGTCTATTTTAAAGCGGACTTTAACAGGTTTGAATTCAGAGTTTTCCTTCTCCTAGACTGGCTGCCATACCATAAAGAACCTGCTCTGGCATACTGTTTACCCTTAGCTGTAGTGAGAATAACTGGATTCATACCTTTTTTAGCAGTATTAGAGCTATGTGAAATGCAAACAGCCTTGTCCAGGAATTGAACTCGTGTCACCCGGTCCATTTCCTACATCAGGAGAATTTTCAAATGTCATTTCATGTCTGCCTGTTTTTTTTTTAGATCGGTCTATAGGGAAGTAATAACTTCAACAACAAAGTATGTGGGATTTTTTTGTGATCACGTGTCTGTCGTTTCTTTTCAGGATAGGAACAAGAACATCTCATCTATTCATCTCGTCTTTGTCTCCGCTAACTCCGCAACAATATGATCTATTAATCTGACACATCTAGTAATTTCAGGTTAGTTTAGATAAACATTAAACCATCTGATTTAACGACCCAAGTAACTTTCTGAATGAGAAAGTAAGGTTAATTAATGAATCTTTTTTTTTGTCCACTTTTAATGGGTTTTTAGATAATTTTTGCCAAGACAGGGAGAGTTTTCTGGTCAGAAGTCAGATAAAATGAACAAGTCGAAACAAATGAACACTCAAGTAAGATTTTAAAACTTGGATTTTGTATACAGTATTAGTGTAGCACTCCGGCATCATACAGATGTTTGTACCACCACGGTTCTAAAGGGTCTATGAGTATAGTGCAACGCCTTAAGTTCCTGTGACCCCGTTGTAATCTCATCGTGAGAAGAAGTGACGAATATACAAAACACCGTCAGTTGGTTCGTTTGATTCGAAGCTTATTTGCTACAACCCTTCTTAGTAGTCGCTGAAGCGAGAGAAACAGAATATGAAATGAGTCAACAACTTTAGATAGTGTTATGGTGATATACACCATGAGGTCACAGCATGGACCCCTCCCGACGCTATAAAAAAGTAACTGACTCGATAAACGAGTCATGTGAGTCTTGTCAGTTACTGGTAACCGTTACTGTCTGTATTTCCGTGAATATATACTGCTGTAAAACCTTACATTTCTTTCTGTTATTAATTTCTGGTCCTTGAAAGCTACAACAAATTGACAGAGAGAAATAAATAGTCGCAGGATGAGAGAAGCAGACACATCTTGGTATTATTCTTTGGAGCCGATGTGGAACTCCTTCACGGAGCTCACCCAAAATGGGTGCTGTAATTTTCGGCCTGTCTTCACATCTTCTCGGCTCGTCTCCAACTCGCTGTCTTTTTTCTGTTTTCTATCCCACGTCGACTTTAACGGCTTTTATGTTTGAGTTGCTCTCAGCCAGTTACCGAGTCAGACCTTATTGCAACTGCTACGTTTCTATTTTTAAATTGGGCGACTGCAGCTATCCTGACCTGGATTTGGGGAACCTCCCGCTCACTTTCCCATTCATTTCTCTCTTATAGCCTTTCTCTCTCTCTCTCTCTCTCTCTCTCTCTATATATATATATATATATATATATATATATCTTTAAAGAAAAAACCAAAGACCGGTTATTTTAGGATTATAAATTTATTTCCATCCTGTTTTTCAGTTTCTGGTGTGAACCAAAAACACGAAGAAAAATATAACAGGACTTCTTCAGATCCAATGGATAAATAAAACAGTATAGACACGTGGGGGTGTTTTTTCTTTAAAGAAATATTGCTCAGTAAAAAAATTACATTGAGCTCTCCACCAGGAAAATTTAAATGTTCAGCTCCTGAATGATTTTCTTGTCCTGAAGGAATTACTCCCAACTCCGGTTTAACTGGACCGAATAATACTATATATATATATATATATATATATATATATATATATATATATATATATATATATATATATATCTGTGACCCTTATCATCATGCCCCCTCCGCTCTCTTACTGCCTCGAATCTCTTTCTCATATATATCCTCCTTTTTTACTGTCTTCTGGCAGTCTAGCTGGGAAACAACTTACTATAAAAACAATCAACCAGAGTCCTTAATTATATTACATTGCTACCAGAACAAAAAATTCAATGAAGCTTAATTGGCCTAGACAAGCTTAGGAAGTGATGATTTTCCTAATTTATTGCTGTCATTGTTTTCTTAGTAATAGCAAAATGACAATTTTCTAAAAAGGCAATCAACAAGATACTTTATTCAGCATATAAAATGACAAAAAAAGGTTCAAGAATGGTTAATGTAGGGCAGTTGACGGTCCTTTCTGATGAGAAAAGTTTTAAGTCTTTTAATATCAATGACTGGAGAAGATTTTACATAACGGGCCGGGATTTCTTTTGTATTGAAGATGTAGAGCTGTATATACAAGAAAAAGAATACTTTTTACTTACTGATTTTCATGTTTGGACTCAAGTATACTTGGAAAAAAACCTAATTAATTGAAGTTAAGGAAAAAAATTGTCCAATACTGTATACAAATATAAGATTCTTACTTGGGTTGAATGAATTCTTTTTGGGGTAAAGTGTTTTGTATTACAGTTTCAACTTAATTGCCATCAACTTTATCTCCGGCAAAATAGTCCTCTTGGAAATCTATATTAATGAAAAAGTGCCCCCACCCTTTTCAAAAGTGCTGGAAGTATCCATATAACCTCATCTTTAGTTGGTTTGTCACAGCCGGTTGCGTGTTCTCAACAATTTCAGAATGGCTACCTCAGAGCTGGGTTTTTACTTTAAAGAGTAGGAAATAATTACAAGGGTTCGGATTGGGGAAAAAAAGATGACCTTGACACCATAGGGATATTCTTCTTGGTCAAAAACTTGTTTCCAAACATACTTACCCAAGTAAATAGTGCAGGATTTAATCGTTAGCCTTGATTAGACAATCAGTCGAGAAAAAAAAATGAATTCAAACCAGCTTTACTCCGTTAAAAAGATTGATCTTATATAACATCGTATCCGTAACAGATTGAGTAAATACAAATCCCTAATTCCTTTAAGACGAGAGGGCAGATGCTTCTTGGTCGGATGACCTCTCGAGAGCTGAGCTCGTAAAATTTTTATTCATCCTGAGAAAAAAAGAATATATATATATATATATATATATATATATATATATATATACGCTCCCCACGCGGAGGTGTGAGCACTCTGGAATTAGAAACTGCCACTCGTATAATGCAAAAGCTCTTCAAACGAACTAAACTTTCCGGTATCCGATAGCGCAAAATGTAAAGAAACGAAAGCTAATAGAAAATGTGTTAAATTCTCGCGCTGACATAGTTCGTTAAATTTGGAGAGCGGTAAGATATCAGTCTAGCGTAAAATTAAGCGGGTTTCGACCTCAGCTTGAAGCTTTTAGTGAGTCTAGCTACACCAAAGACTTGTGATACAACGAAATAGTCTGTCTGTGGATGACAATATATATTTATATAGAGAGAGGAAGAGAAAGAGAATTTTGTTCATAGTTTTAGTCATTCGTTGAAGGGAGGAAAACTCTGAATCCGTTAAAAATTACCTTGTGTCACACTCTGCCTGTGGTGGAAGAGCCGGGTAAATACATACAGGAAACAATAAAAAATTTTACAAAGAAAAAAAATTGACTTCGGTATTTAATAATCCTACAAGGTATATCATTCCATAAAACCAGCCGACTACCTATCCAACCTTCCTTGTCAATATACCTTACGGCGCACTTTAAAAAAAAATGATCTTGTATGTCATTCAGCAGGTGACGGAGGTGTTGGGCAAATGCTCACTTAACCAAGTAAACTTACTACAATCTAAGATTTCTCAGCTGAACGTGAATTCTCATAGGTAAGCAGGAAGTAAATGCTTTCATAGGTGTTCAAGGTCAATAAGGGTTGCCAATCTGAAGGAAAAAAATAATCAGTTTCATTATTTTATAGAATAACCTCGTGGTATTAATTCAGAGTTTTTTGCTTTTTGATTTGACTAAAGCAGACATTATGATAACAATAAGAATGATAAAATTATGAGAATGAATGTCGAACAATCAGAATAAGAATGTAGGCTGGAGAATTCGGTTAATAAATTTAAGGTTTGAATAATAGAGAATGCAAGCAAAGAATACAGATTCAAAAAATCAAGCAATAAAATTGAAGGATAGCTAATAGGATTTTCAGAACAAGAATACGGATGAGAATGAAAGTAACAGTGAATAAATGATTAATAATAATAAAAGATTCTACAAGCAAGAATAATAGTTGATGCTAATGGAAACTAAAAGAATAAGAACAACGAAAAGATACCATGAAAGTAATGAAAAATAATAATGATAATAGAGAGGGTGAGAGAAATATGATTAAGAAACGATGGGATATAAAAATTACAAAAAGGATAGAGAATGAAAATAATGAATTAGGATGAAGAAAGTGATATTAAGAATAAAGATACCAATAGAAATTAGAATAAAAAGTGAGTATTAATCCAAAATAATGTACGAATAAAGATAAAATGAGAAAAAGAAATATGATTGAAAGAAGGAAATCAGTATTGGCCTAATGAGTAGAGTGTTCGCCAATGGTCAGGGAGACCGGGCTCAATCCCAGATCGAGTCATACCAGAGACTAAAAAAAATGGTACTTAAAATCATCTTGTTTAACACTCAGTAATATAAGGTAAGGATCAAGGGTAAAGTGGAACAATACAGGGAATGATGTAGCGCCCTCTTCCACACTTTGGTGTAGTAGCTATGTAAAAGGGAGCTTCGGGTCACCATCGACTAAGATCGCCAAACTTACTTTACAATATCAATAAAAATAGGAACACGCTGATGAAAGAGGTCATAAAAAGGAGAATATCGTTTTAAGATATTTACCCCGATGAATTAAAAAATAACCAAAAATATAATTATTCAATATTTGTATGCTTATTATCATAAAACAACAAAATTGGATCATCATACCGAGGGTTTTGTAAGTGCATCAAGGTAACATAAAAAATAAAACACTTTCAGCCCAATCTGCCAGTTTTTATAAATGTTTGCAATTTATCGAAGATTGTTATTTTATAATCACGAGAAATTGATTTTAAAGGTATGTCAACCCATCTAGGGTTATTTTAGGCCTAGAAGTTAGGAAATCGCGTTCATAATACATTTATATTTGCATTTTTGTGTAATTGTTTTTTTTAACAGTTTTTTGCAGTTATACGATGTCAAGTATTCTTATTTAATACAAATAACTTACACACATCTATTCATAAAACTATAAAATTATAAAAAATTATTTCAACTTTATAATTGTCATTTGTTAGCACACAGTTATATGGTTTTAAGTATTTCTCTCTATTACTAATAGCTGTATGGTTTTAAGTAATTAATTCTACTTAATAACAGTCATTTGTTTGCACATAGTAATATGGTTTTAAGTATTTCTATCTATTACTAATAGCTGTATGGTTTTAAGTAATTAATTCTACTTAATAACTGTCATTTGTTAGCACACAGTTATACGGTTTTAAGTATTTCTATCTATTACTAATAGCTGTATGGTTTTAAGTAATTAATTCTACTTAATAACAGTCATTTGTTTGCACATAGTAATATGGTTTCAAGTAACTATTATCCTTTAAAAACAATTACAGCTTCCAGTAAACTAGTCTTAATACAAATAATTTACAGTTGTATCACATTAAATATACCTAACAAATACAAATCCTTTTAAACTGGTCAATTTGACCTATAGAAGGGATCTTGACAGGTACCACCACTCTGGGTCAGAGTGAACCTAGAAATGATAGCAATGAATAGATTCTCTACACTTCCCGAATCTCCAGAACCGGAGTCTCCCCATCAGATACATTTCAGTGTCATAGCTTAGTAACCTCTTTTTTGAAGAGAGATCTTACCCTTCTGCAGAGGATAAGTAAGTAAAATTTGCGACCTTAGTCGAGGGTGACCCGAAGGTTCCCTTTTCAATAGCTACATCACCGAAATGTAGGGGATGGCGCTTCTCCATTCCCAGAATTGCTGCATTTTACCCTTGATCCTTACCTTATTGTGCAGGCGGAATCAAATACCATTTTTTGTGTTTTTGTTATGACTCGACCTGGAATTGAACCCCGGTCTCCAGGACCATTGGCGAACACTCTACTCGTTAAGCTAAGAGGATACAAGCAGCATGTTCTAAGCCTTGCCGACAAATAACGAACTCATGACAGAGTCATTTTCCATATTTATTTACTTATTTGAAATTAATTATGATATGGATTCTATAAAAAAGTTGTGATTAAAAAAAAGAAGACTTTTAATAGTACTCAATAACGTGTATTAAAAATAACATTGAAAAAAATGATGGGACAAAAGATAAATATAAAACTATGCAGATATTTTGATTTCCAAAGAATTAACTTCATTCTTGATCAACGTCAGACTACTGAGAATATATAAAAGCTAAATTCCCAGAGAATGCCACATCTGTGTGCAGGCATGATGTCAATTCGCTGTTTAAAACGAGAGACGACATGGCTTGGCTTCGTGAACGAAGATCATGAAATGGGTGGTCTACACTGACTACAAGCATATTCGTTGCTGACAAGGCCAATACGGAACTTGGCAGGCACAGTTGCAGCGGCTGCAGCTGAAGGTCTGGTCTGAGTTTGAATGTATAGTATTGCAGTCCTCTTTCCTCTGCCTTTTGTACTTGAGGATAGCCCTGCGAGTGTTTTCAAAGGATGAAACAACAGAGTTGGTAGTAAAAAAATCAAGCTTTACGGTTTTCAGCTAGCTAGACCATCGACAATTGTTGATTTGACAGGCACTTAGGAATTTTTTAATCAGTCCTTGTAACGGTTCCTTAGTATCCATCTGTTGCGATGGCCAGCGGAGAGTTCGCCGTAGAGAGTGATCTTGTGTTAGACAAATTATTAATCAAAATATAAATATCGTTTCTTTATTTTGGTATCGAAAGGAACATAAACACAAGTGTAGCGTGGTCAGCGACAGCTGCTGTGTCGGTGATGTTATTGTTCGCAGAAACAAAATTAATTTTTGTGTTAGGGCTTTTTGTTGTTTTAGTTATCTTCGTTCAGACTTTGAGGCCATGGAAGTATGAAAAAAATGGACAACGGACACCGCATGGTTAGCTTGTTAATTTTTCTAAGAACAGGATTTTCGTATCTTTACCCCACGCTTATTTGCCTTTCACAGCGAAGAGTTTTTTTTTTCTCTTCGCACCCAGATATCAAAAGAGAATCAAAAATAATCATGAAATCCCAGCACATTTCCATTTCCGCCTCGGAGGGGTAACATCTTACGTGTATCACGTCATCCCTTGGTGACCTGGTCTTGGTATGCAAGATCAAGCGTATCGTGTTATCACAGCGCAATAGAAAAGATCTTGAACTCTGTGAGCTGGTCTTTCCTTCGGCTACTGGCATTTTTTATAACCCAGAACCATTGGCTTAATATGCTTTTAACGCTACACAGGAATGTGTGATTGCTGTGGTCATGATCCTAAAAATGGCAGTTCATTACCAAGAAATATTCGAAACCTAGTTAAGATATTTATTTATCTCTGTCTCCCATCTGACAGAATTTGATACAAGGTCTTTTTATTGGGGGGTAGGGGAGGGGAAGATCACGCAGGAGTCTTGGTTCATTCCCTGCTGGGCTATGCTGGTCTTGGACTCACGATGAGCAATGTTGTCCGGTTCGTATACCAGTTCATAGCTGAAGGTTTAGTGCTATGCTTTACATGTCATTGATCGTTCATCCACCCAAAGGCGGACCCAGCCAGGGCCGGGGGCCAAAATTGGTTAAGATATGCCTTACAACCGTTGCTTCTATTATTAATTAATAGGCAAATTCTCTCCTTATATGTAAACAGATGTTTTTTTTTTTTTGATTCCATCTCATAGCAAATATATCAGCCTCATTAATCTGAGAGAAAAATATCTAATAATGTAGTATCCACATACCATCTTCAGTTATCCAATGATATATATATATATATATATTCCAGTGGATGATGATGGATCTTTTATTTAGAAGTAACAACATGCTTGTGAATGGATTTCAAGTGAGGAATGGGATCCAGATGTCCACTCTCTCGATATCCCCTTTCGGGTTTCGTAGCAATGGTGATGTTCAGGATTGCTGAGGAATGATCAATTGCAGTGCGTAGCCAGGTCATGCTTCGTTGTAAGAGATGCCTCAGGTATGTATGTGCTAAAGGGCCATTGATTCCACTCGCTCCTTCGGCTACTGGCATTTTTTATGACCCGGTCCCATTGGTTTATTATGCTTATAACGCTACACAGGAATGTGGGATTGCTGTGGTCATGTTCCTAAAATGGCTGGACTATTCATTACCCAGAAGTATAAATATTCCATTCTATAGAGTGTCTAGTAACTCTGCTTTTCAGAAGACTGCTGGTCGGGTAAGTTTAACCGTCGACCACTCGACTATACACTAAGTATTAATGGTTTATGGAGGTGCCCGTGGTGTAATGGTTATCGTCGTGGGAAAAGAACACGGCGACATGAGCTCAAATCCTTTACGAGACTGATTGCATTTCACATAGCACTAATACCCTTCGGAAAGGTATGAATGCAATAATTCTCCCACCAGCTATGGGTAAATAGTAGGGCAGACTAGGTTCTTCAGCCTTGGTGTGGCAACTAGTCTAGGTGAAGGAAAACTCTGAATTCAAACCTGGTAAACTCCGCTTAAAAATTGACCTTGTGTCATATCTTGCCCGAGCGGAGGAGTTGGTAAATACGGTATTAATGGTTTACATGGTACTAATATCATATTTCAAGCAAACTGATATTTTCCTACGAGAGCTCACATAACAATTCTGTTCATTGCTATTTGCATTACTGATGTTTGCGTAAGTTTCGAGTGGAATAGGGTGAGTCAAAAATTTTGCAATATTTCATTAACGTGAGGCACAATTCGGCAGCTTCCGATGCTTTTGCTAAGGTCGTGATGATGACAAACCACATTGGATAGTGAGATGCTGAGTTCGACAGACACTCTCGGAGAACTACTTGCTGAATTTGTCTCTGTGGCTTGGATCACGCTTTCGGAATCCACGAAGTTCTTGTAACCGTCGTATTAATGTCGTACAAGGCTAACTTCGGAATTAAAAAAAAGAAAAAAACTAACGAAGTTATAAAGGCCATTAAACAAAGAAAACAAACCAAATCGAAATAATAGAAAAATACTCAGCTGAACATACATTCCGAGAAACAAATATAAACTGAAGGGTTTCCTATTGATTAACATTGATCAGCTGATTTTCAATAAGGGTTGCCAAACTGAAAAAAACAACAAAAAAAAAAACGAAACCACTTTCATTATTTTGTATAGCGAATTCGTAGAACGAGTGAATGAATTGTATAGAATGGTAAGAAAGGTGAATAAAAATAATACTTAAAATATAAATATTTCTGTTTGATATTTTTTTCCGTGAACGAAACATATGCTGATTGATCTTCCAGCTATGTAGAAAAAAATTAATTTTGAAAAATTCAAAAGTAATCATTGAAAAAAAAAAAGAAGTGGAAATGAGATCTCAAATCAAAGAGAACAGAAGCAGGTTTTAAAATTAAAGATTAAAGAATAATCAGAAATAGGAGTGGGGATCAAGTACATTACAAAGGAGTGGTTGATAGGAAAATAACATACCATAAAGTTTATATATATATATATATATATGTGTGTGTGTGTGTGTGTGTGTGTGATATAAATGAATATATATAAGTAAATATATATGTGCGCATTTGTGTGTAATTGTGTGTATGTGCATGTGTGCGTATATATATATATATATATATATATATATATATGTGTGTGTGTGTGTGTGTGTGATATGAATGAATGTAAATATATATGTGTGTATTTGTGTGTATTTGTGTGGGTGTGCATGTTTGCATATATACATATATATATATATATATATATGTCTGTGTATGAATGTATATGTGTAGATGTCAATATCAACCTATTTAGGTTGATATGCCATATAACATTATTTAATATTAGGTTATTCAATGGCAAATCCACTTTTATACTAATAATCAGTTCTATTTCAAACAATTCAGTTTACCATGTGTACACCGTTTAATTGTCAAAAACAATTCTATTTCAAGCTATTCAGTTTAGTCAAACAGTTCTAATTCAAACAATTCAGTTAAGTGTAAGTATTGTTTCTGTCAACACACAGTTATATGTCAAAAGTAAAGTTCCAATGTCAAAAACAGTTCTATTTCAAACAATTCAGTTCAGCATAACTACGTGGTTTAAATATCACGAAAGTTTTATTTCAAGTTATTGAGTTTAGCATAAAGGACGCAGTTTAGTTCTATTTAACCCATAAATATGACTTTTAGAAGCTACCACTCAGGGCCAGAGTAGAGCTGGGATGGATGGCAAAGAAGGGGTATTCCGCATTCCCCAAAGCTCCAGCATTACTGGAACCTCACCATTAGATTGTTAAGTATCATATACAGGACACTCGTTGGGTGGGGGAGACTGCAGTGGTGCAGTCGGTGTATTCTACAGCCCCAACCGACTAAGTAATAGGAGTGGGAATTAAGTGCATTACAAAGGAGTGGTTGATAGGAAAATAACATACCACAAAGCTTAAATATATATATATATATATATTTGTGTGTGTGTGTGTGACATGAATATATATATATATATATATATGTATATATATACGTATTTGTATATATGTGCGTGTGTGCGTATGTATATATATATATATGTATGTATGCACGTATGTGCATGTGACATATATATATATATATATATATGTAGATATATATTTGTTTATTTGTATGTACTTGTGTGCATATATTTATATATATGCTCATCTACATCATCATAACGACACAATAATAAACAGACGCAGTAAGACTTCTTTAACAAAGTATATTTACCTCTCACTTTATTGCAAGGGTTCGAAAAGGGTTACTCAAGGTTTGCGTGTGAGAGGGAGCAAACTTATGGCCGTCACATTGTGTCTTTCTTGTTCTTCTGATGCTCAACGGGAGCCCTGGGCTCCACTCTGCTGGGTGCTGGCTTTCTTTATTGCATCTTATCAGCATCTTCTCCGGACCTCAACTTATCAGGGCCCAAAGGCCCCTTCGGCCTGATGTGGCTTTCCCTACCACACCTAAGTCTACTTCCACTGGCTCGTCGAACCCAACTGAGTTATATAATCGTTCGACGCCCACTCGATCTTTGAAATCGAATGTTTAATCGTCATCAAGCGGAAATAACTGTCATGCAGTTCAGAGGTCACTCTCTTCCGGTGCATCACTCTGTAGTGGCACAGTGGGACCTTCACCTTGTCCCATATTATCAGCCTTAATCCGCCCACGCGATCTCTTTCGATTACTGGCCATTGGATTGTGTCACTTCCTTCCGGTGCATCGCCTTGGAATAGCATTTTTGGGCCGGGTCGAAGGTCAAAATATTACATATATATATGTGAGTGTGTGTGTGTGTGTGTGTGTGTGTGTGTGTGTGTGTGTGTGTGTGTGTGTGACATATATATGAATACATATATGTATGTTTGTGTGTATGTTCATATGTGCAAATACATACATGTGTGTGTGTCTGTATTCGTGTGTTTGGGCATACATGTTAATATATGTGTCTATATTAAATGTGTGTTTATGTGCACACACACACACACACACACACACACACACACACACACACACACACACACACACACACACATTCACGCACGCACGGATGCACGTACGTACGTAAGCACAAACACACACACATATATATACGGTTCAATAAATGAAATCAACGTTTGTGTTTTTAATATCTGCACATTTTCGTATGTGCGTGTATGTGTACACGTATATATATATATATATATATATATATATATATATATATAAGCGTGTGTGTGAGAGAGAGAATGTGGATGAGTGTCTGAATGTGTATATATATATATTCGTATGCTTATATATATATATATATACATATATACATTTATATATGTTCATGTTTATATACATTTATATATGTTTATATATGCTTATATGTGTATGTGCGTGTATGCGTATATACGTGTGTATGTACATGAGTCTGCGCATATATGCGTATATATATATTTGTGTGGGCCTGTATGTGTGTAAGTGTATACATATATCGTTCGGTTTCATCGGTTTCATATATATATATATATATATATATGTATATTAGAAAATACGTTATGTTTTGAAAATAAATGTTCAAACACTAATTAAATCAAACAGTTCTGAAAAAGAACTCCGTCAACGGAAATAGAATGTTAAAGACTTTCTCATTTTTTCGTTTCATTTGAAAAAAAAAAAATGAATTAAATATGATTCAGAAGATACAGCATCAAATTCTCTGATGAAGGTATAATGTTAAAAGCGAAGCGTTTAACGTTGTCAAATAACCCAATTATTAATAAAACCATGCCCTGAATAGCTGTTTTTTTCATGCGTACATATTCACACACACACACACATATATATATATATATATATATATATATTATAAGAGTGTTCGTTATCACTAAATCACTTTGTGGGTAAGTGTCGAACAAAGTGCAATATAATATTATACATATATATATATATATACTACTAGAAAAACGGGACGTTGCCTGGGATAGAAATGCTATCTGGAAGCACATTTTGGTAAATAAAATGAACATGTCCTGCATGTGCTCGGAAGATTTGCTTCATAAGTGAAATGTAGTGGCTTCTTTTCACTACCAGAGAACTCTCTCTGTAGTTGCGAGAAACGGTTACGTACCAAACTTAAAAGTTTTTGAAAAAAAGAGCAGTAAGTTTGTTATCAGGAGAGCTGAAAATTTTGGGGCTTTGCGACATTCACTCATTCTTGTTCGGTTATATTTTGTCGAACCCCACCCCTCCAAAAAAAAAACAAAAAACAAAAAAAAACCCCAGATCTTTACTTGATTGACTTAAAAATACTACTTCATATCTTTTTCTTTTTGAGATTAATCGAGTGGTAAGTTATTATATTGGCAATAAAGGCAGTGTGATTTTTTGTGATCATCTTTTTGACTTTTCCTCATATGATCAATCTCCTCTGATCGTCTTCTCTTAATTTAATCTTTGCTTTTTGATCGCGACTAGCTTCATCGAGACGCTAGCAACACAACGTATTGAAGAAAAACATTAAAGTCGGACTTCGAAAAAAAATTAATCACAGTTATTATGAATAAAATGTAAATTAAAACTGTTTAACTTGTCAAGTATTGTGTATTTATGCCGTAGCTTTTCATCCACAGAAGTTTGTGCAAAAGTGATTGAAAATTTCAAAACATATTATCTTTCATCTTATGCATTATGACTACGTCCATTTTGATAATGATAAATAGCTGAAACGAATTTATCTGTCTGTCTGTCTGTCTCTCTCTCTCTCTCTCTATCTATCTATCTCTCTGCATATATATATATATATATATACTCGAGATGGTGTCTGCAGACAACGAATGTAGATAATTCGGGAATATGAGGTATTTCATATAAATCCTTTGGAGTGCTCGATGTATGGTTATTGTCATACAATAAAATTCACGTAGAGAGCGTATATAATGTAAGTGGAGGAAAACTCAACCTGGTTAAATTGTCATAGTGAAAGTCATCTGAAGGGGCAAAGATTATAATATTCTTCACTGAAATAAACTTATAATAATAAAGCGGGATAAAAACTGGATAAAAACACTGCATTTCACGTCAATCTTCTGAGAAACTAGTATACATATAGATATATATAACAAGGGATATCCCAAGGGACACAGAGAGGAAATTTTATAGACATAATAATTTCTTGAAATGACACCTTCCTATAATTATAGTATAATCGTAAAATTTTGCTAAGGGTTTCACGGTGACAACTTTGATAGAAGGCAGTAAATCCACCATTACACACACACACACACACAATCAAACACATATACATACACACACTAGTATATATATATATATATATATATATATATATATATATATATATCGATTCTCAGAAGAGCTAGTAATTAGCTTTTCGTCGTGAGTTTTTATCCTGGCTTATTACTGTGATAGTGGTCTGAATTTTCGTACATTAAGCGATGTGAAAATTTTTGCAGATTACAAACAGTGTAGCGTTATTGTTTAATCAAAACTGCATATATATATATATATATATATATATATATATACTGTTATGATTAAACTTTAAGCCTGGAAGTCTTTTTAATTAGTAAAATCTTTACAGTGCTCAATGAATAATATATGAGTGTGTGTGTGTGTGTGTGTGTAATTGTATCCAAGTTGTCACAGTGAAACCCTTGGCATAAGTTTATGATTATGCTATAATAATAGGCAGGTGTCAATTCAAGGAATTGTTATGTCTATAAAGTTTCCTCTCTGTGTCCCTTGTGATATCTTTTCATAAGCCACGTCTGTGTCGCCTGACAATCATTTCACTTGGCAGACATTAGCTGCGAGGAATCAGTCTACCGGATCTCAGATAGATTTACGAACACAATCAAATTACTTAATATTCAGGTTGCCCATCATTCCGTTATTTCTTTAATTTACTGAATTCTCATCAAGTCATATCAAATCTTAAAGTATGTTTTATCTATTTAAAAAAAATAGTATTTCATCAGAAAAACAAAAGAAAAAAGCAACAATAGACTGAAAGACCAACTAATGAGTTATAGATATGATTTTATCTTCTAAAAAACCAGTGGTTTTCGCTGCTTAGTTGATAAAGCAGCTGGTGTGGATTACCAGGATATATATGAGTCAAAAGCGGACGTCTGTTGGAGATTTTCCTTTTTTTTTCTTTTATAAGAATGTTGTAGTGATAAGCGTATGACCACGTTGAAATTTAAAAAAAAAATGAGAGGAAATAGGGTCATTTACATTAAAAAAAACAAAAACAAAAAAGCATAAAAAAAATAAAAAATAACTTTTATTCTTTATTCTCAAGACTTTCAGACAAAAATATTCCATCGGAAAAATAAAACCAATCTGTCTTGAAGGTGTGTTGGCATAACAAGTATCGTGTAGAATGCTAGTTCATTGCCATTACTCCCAGGTCCACTCTGACTTTATGAAGTGGTATCTGTCTGGATCCCATCTATAGACCAAATAGATCTGTTTGAAAATTATTAGTATTGAATAGGAATACTTAAAAGCATGATGAAGGCGAATTCAGCGTCAGAAATAGGATCAGCTATACGAAATTGAACAAAAACAAAATGAATCAAAACAAAACAACAAAAAGACAAATGGAGTTTATTGCCGGAAGAGTCAAGAATGGAAAACATGGTTGGGTTATATACGGCATGGCAAGTCGGATTGTCCCATAAGAGACATGCAATGGCGGAAGGGAATTTTTGATTGCTCGACACTGGAGTTGTTTGAGGTATTTGCGCGAATACGAGAAGATATGTGCTGATGTATTCTGATATCTAACCTCTGTGTCGTGCGCCTGATATAGCAAGCATCACATTTGCATCAGGAATTTGTATATGAGGAAGCTTCTTTAGAAAATTGTCACACTGTCTTTGAGATTAGGAAGGAACAGTACATCGGATTTAAGGACGACACGCAACTTAACCGAATTAAAGCAACGGTTGACAAATCTTTTAATTTTTTGAAAAAGTTGAAGAAGTTGCTCGAAGGCATTGCATATCCAGAGTAACTTCAGATATACAGGATATCTCTCTGGCCCAAATTTTTATTTGGAGTAGAATTGCATGTATTTATATCTGGTGGTGGTAGTGATTATATCCTTTGGATATCCATTCTTTCGTAACGTCATTTTGATGTAGTCAAATTCATACTTACAACAGATCGTCATATATATATATATATATACATGTACGTGTTTACTAAACCCTTTCCTTATAGGAAAGATGAGAGAAAAAGTCAATTTTTAAACGGAATACTGAGGGTTTGAATCCAGTGTTTTCCTTCTACGATATTGGTTGTCTTATGAAGACTGAATAACCCTTTATGCATTACTATTTAACCCATAGCCTGGGTTGGGCAGAAACCGATGGATTTATGCTTTTTCTAAAAATATTAATGCAAAGTGAAATGCAAACTGCCTCGTTCTGGATTTGAACTCAGGTCACCGACTCCATTTCCAACGACGATACCAGTTACACTAAGCTCAATCGACATAACAGCTACCAGTATAAATTCATGAATTGAAACTTAACAGTAATCGTCTTTCAGGAGGCATGGATCCACTGCTCCCTGAGCTTTGTTTCATTATATTGACAAAATGTCTCATCAGTAGCATTCTAAGGATAGATTGATTCATGACTCTCGCAAGGCCAGTAACTAATAGAGAAAATAATCGGTTTAACACCGGGTCGAACATGGGTCGCCGTGTCCATTTCCTATGAAAACATCCATTAGCCTTCTAATGCTTGCATATAAATACGTAGATTTAAGTACTCATTTCATACATCTAAAAAACACGTTTAAATACGAAGATTTCTGTACTCTCTTCAAATATCTAAATTGTACTCTCTCCATATATCTAAACTGTACTTTCTTTATGTATCTAAATTGTACTCTCTATATTTATTTATTTTGTACTCTCTTCATATATCTAAATATTACGTCTAAATACGAAGATTTATGTACTCTCTTCAAATATCAATTTGTACTGTGTCATATATCTAAAGTGTACTTTCTTCATATATCTAAATTGTACTCTCTCTGTATATGTAAATAACACGTATAAATACGAAGATTAATGTACTCTCTTCAAATATCTATTGTAGTTGCGTCATTAAACATTTTGAAAAGTTTTTATCTCACCTTGATCAGTCGATGGTGCTTAGAATATGCTGATCAGTGTCCCCTGCGGTAAAGTAAGACTCCAGTCCTCCAAAAGCGGATGTTCTGCGTGGGACTCTATAGCTTCTTCTTAGAAATACTTATAACGAAATATTCAATTTGATATTCCGTAATATCCTCCTTTTGTTATACTGTCGAATTTAATCCCAAACTTTACCCATATAGAATTTAACTTTTAATTTTTCCACCCTGTAAGTATGGGGTTAGATTTGGCTGATTTAATCTCCTGAAGAAAGGATCGAACCCACTCAAATGGGATTTCATGGGTATGATATTAATCTGCAACCAATGATTGAGGTTGCAGTTGTGGAGCTCGGAAGAGTGTGGAGCACCCCGTCACGTCATTGCCTTTATTCCGAAGCCCATTTTGATCAAGAGTGCTAGTATCTATTAGGGTTTAATCTATCGTCCAAATAAATACGGAGTAGTAGTAGTAGTCTGTTAGGATCTCATTTATTAGGGAAATAGATCTGGAGTCGTAGTATCTGTTAGGATCTCATTTATTAGGGAAATAAATCTGGAGGCGTAGTATCTGTTAGGATCTCATTTATTAGGGAAATAGATCTGGAGGCGTAGTATTTGTTAGGATCTCATTTATTAGGGAAATAAATCTGGAGGCGTAGTATCTGTTAGGATCTCATTTATTAGGGAAATAGATCTGGAGGCGTAGTATCTGTTAGGATCTCATTTATTAGGGAAATAGATCTGGAGTCGTAGTATCTGTTAGGATCTCATTTATTAGGGAAATAAATCTGGAGGCGTAGTATCTGTTAGGATCTCATTTATTAGGGAAATAGATCTGGAGGCGTAGTATTTGTTAGGATCTCATTTATTAGGGAAATAAATCTGGAGGCGTAGTATCTGTTAGGATCTCGTCTATTAGGGAAATAGATCCCGAGTCGTAGTATCTGTTAGGATCTCATCTATTAGGGAAATAGATCCCGAGTCGTAGTATCTGTTAGGATCTCATCTATTAGGGAAATAGATCCCGAGTCGTAGTATCTGTTAGGATCTCGTCTATTAGGGAAATAGATCCCGAGTCGTAGTATCTGTTAGGATCTCATCTATTAGGGAAATCGATCCGGAGTCGTAGTATTTGTTAGGATCACGTCTATTAGGGAAATAGATCCCGAGTCGTAGTATCTGTTAGGATCTCGTCTATTAGGGAAATAGATCCCGAGTCGTAGTATCTGTTAGGATCTCGTCTATTAGGGAAATAGATCCCGAGTCGTAGTATCTGTTAGGATCTCGTCTATTAGGGAAATAGAT
Organism: Sepioteuthis lessoniana; assembly: GCA_963585895.1. Taxonomy (NCBI): domain Eukaryota; kingdom Metazoa; phylum Mollusca; class Cephalopoda; order Myopsida; family Loliginidae; genus Sepioteuthis; species Sepioteuthis lessoniana. The sequence continues at coordinate 67,554,244 of OY757917.1, forward strand.
CCCGAGTCGTAGTATCTGTTAGGATCTCATCTATTAGGGAAATAGATCCCGAGTCGTAGTATCTGTTAGGATCTCATCTATTAGGGAAATCGATCCGGAGTCGTAGTATTTGTTAGGATCTTATCTATTAGTGAAATAGATCCGTAGATGTAGTATCTGTTAGGATCTTACCAATTGATCAAATAGATACGGTGGAGGACAACACCTGTTTGGGTCTCATCTATCGGTCAAATAGATTTGGAGTGGTGATATCTGTTTGGTTCTTAACATTTGATCAAAAAGATAGGGAGTGTTAGTATCCATTAGGGTCTTATCTTTTGGTCAAATAGGCACGGAGTGGTAATATCTGTTTGTGTCTCATCTATCGGTCAAATAGATATGTTTGCAAATTATTTCTATTACATTAGGAATACGAGATAATCAACCGTGAGGAAAAACTCTCAAGAAACTACACAATAGATATTAATATAAATATTTAATGTATCCACTTTTCTAACATTTTAGCATAAAATGAAATTAGATGACTCGACATGTCATTCGAATCAATAAAACAATCAACCAGTGTAGTCGTGTTTGTTAGGGTCTCATCAATGGATAAAATGGCTTTTCTTTTTTTTCTTTTTTTTTTTTTAATCTCGTATCAACCTTCTCGTGTAATAAAATTAAGTCATCCTTGTAGAAAGACAGTCGTACAATTTAACCTATAGCTGGGGGGGAGGTTATTTATATCTTTCCTAAGGGTATTAATCCAAAACTGCGCAATAGTGTGACTGGAGTTCGAACTTGCTTACTATGATGTCGGAGTGTAGCATGTTAACCACAAACTGAGAAGGACTTCCCACCTTTCTTCAAGTAAAATAGATCTGTTTGAAAATTATTTGTATTAGATAGGAATATTCATATCATATAAATTGTGTGCAAAAAATCCCTTAAGAAACAACTGCACAAAAAATGTAGATATAGATGTACAAAGTATGCGATTCCCTAACCTCTATGCATAAAGTAACTCCAGACGGGTTCACATGCCGTTAACATCAATCAATGAATAATTTACTGGTTTTGTATTCGTTTTTCGATCGAGTTATTCGTATTTCAAATGCATCCGTTTACAAAGACCAGATTTAGTGAAATTTGTTCCCGACGTTCTATTTTTAAAAATCATCTGCAGTGTTTCTCTAAGGTGAAGTAAATGTAATACAAGGTTAGTTTTAGGTTTAGTTTATTGGAAGGAAGAGAAAAGGAAAAAAGATTATTTTGAACTACATAGTAAAAAGCGCTTCAATTATCTAAAACTACCCCAGAGGCATTTTCTTACCAGTTCTGGTCAGAAACTTTTAGATGATATTAAAAAGTATCAAGGAACGTTTCAAATCAGCCTCGCGAGGTTTCCTGGGTTGTTCTCTGAAAGCCATTAGCCCGTCGGCCATTTCGGATTTTGTTTGGTCATTTAATAGATTTCGGATTCCAGTTGACTCTTCTAACACAAAATTTGAAAACAAGTAAAGTAATAAAACGAAGTAATATGAATAAAACTAACAATAAAAAAGACTTTTTCTTTATTCGTCTTTAAGTTTAGACTCGCATTTATTTCAGTGCTTCTTCTTAAGTGAGTGGAAAATTTTGTGGACCGGGGAGTAATGGCAATGAAGGAATACTCCAGACTTCCTCGAGCTCGGAAACAGAAGCCTCACCACCAAATGCAGTTTACTGTCATACCCAGGACACCATTTTTGGGTGTTGGGGGTTATCCCTCAACCGAAGATACAGTGAACGTATTCTAAGCCTCACCTCCAGATGTGGTTTACTGCCATACCCAGGACACCTTTTTGGGGTGGGGGTGGGGGTTATCCCTCGACAGAAGATACAGTGAACGTATTCTAAGCCTCACCTCCAGATGTAGTTTACTGTCATAAATAGGACACCTCTTTTTTTGGGTGGGGGTATCCCTCTATAAAAGATACAGTGAAAGTGGTCTAAGCCTCACTGACAGTGCCAAATCTGACGGTGAGAATGATTAGTGATGAATTAAAATTTCTCAATACAATCTTTAGACAATCTTTTGGCCAAATTGAATTTTCTAGTGCTTCTATTGCTGAATTTTTGTTATTATTAGCTCGTGGTATAAAGGTTATCGTCTTAGGAAATGGACATAGCGACACAAGTTCAACCCTTGGTATTTGTTTGGTATCCCACCATGCCAAAGAGTGGCACAAGGCTTTTTTAATGTGGGAACCATGCTTTGGGCCGTAACCTAAGTACGTCTGGTGGCTGCAAAAATGCCTTGTGCCCCGTCGGCATTCCCCTAAATATAGGGCGCCTCAGGCGCCAGGCGATAAACAAAAGAGAACCTGGAGGGACGGCCCCATGAGACCCAAATAGAGTTGGTCTTAGTCACGTGACATTAATGCTAGGCTTCTCTGACACCCGTGTCAGGCAACCTCGACAGACAGCCACAGCAGCAAGTACACACGGTACTTTGTCCGTCTATCAGGGAACACATCCGGCCGAAGTGTACCCTGACCCTGTGAGCCAGAACTGCAAGTCAAAAAGACTAATACAGAATTCGAGTTCAACTCCCGGAGGAGATTGTTTGCATTTCGCATAGGGAGAAAAGGACGAATTCAAGTATTCTTACCCCGTTTATTGGTATATAGTAGGGCAAACTTGGCTCTTTATCTTTGGTACAGCTACCGGTCTAAAAAGAAAACTCAGAATTCACATCAGTTGAAGACCTGGAGAGGGATAAATTCGTGCGCAAAATCCATCAGTAGCGCCCCACGACGAAACCAGCATAAGAAACCAGTGAGAACTAGATTTATAATATCGAGGACGATGAAACCATAAATGTTAAAGTGAAATGCAGAAAAAAAAAAGAAACGAAAACATTACTTTTATAAAAAAAATTAGTGAAATATTCTTGTCAATAGTTTTATGTTTAGAAATTGGATCATATTAACCGTAAGTCAAACGTTTTGCAATATTTTAATACGTGCTAACTTGCAGCGTGTATATCACGTGATCGAAGCTGTTCAAGTTGTGAAAAATTACCGTTGAGGTTATTACTATCACTGTATTTAGTGCGCTGACATGTTGTGCAATCCTTCACTCCGTACAGATAAACGTAATTCACGTCATGCAACTATGTTTTTTAAGAGTTCAAACTGGGCCATAATGCTGCGGAAGCAACAAAAAGTAGTTGTTGTAGGAAAGTTTCTGGTGCATTTGATCACAGTACAGTATCCAGTTCGTAGAAACAAATTTGCTCAAGTTCTAAGAATGTCGACGATCAGGAAAAAAACAGGTAATTCTAAAACCATGGATTTTCAGGCTGTGTTATAAGTCGTGGAGACAACTTCAGCTTGTAGTACTCGAGGAGCTCGGCATCTCAAAGTTCTGTGTAGTTCCTTACCTTCAGGACTTTGACGAAAGCATTCGGAGTGGCCAAACTGAATCTTGCTATGATACGGCAAAACATTTGACTCCTCCCAGTGTATGCACACACACACACATACACACACGCGTGCGCACACACATGCATAGATTCATACATGTATCTATTGATGGAAATCAAAATTGTACAAGCGAGGTCGTCTGGGGCTGTTGAAAACGCTAACTGCATTTCTGTAGAAGGGTAAGACGCTCAGCGAGTGTCCTGGTTACGACACTAAATATTCTGATGGTGAGGCTCCAGTCCTGGGTCTTTGAAGACTGTGGAATACTCCTTCATTGCTCTTACTCTTCGCTGCTGTGGTAGTACCTGTTTGGGGTTCCATCTATGGGTTAAATAGAACTATTCAATCATTATTTAATGCTTAGAACCATTCAACTGTGATCAAACAAATGATTAATGCTAAATTTAACAATTAGTATTACATAGTCATGCTTGAAACTATTTAACTGTGGCAAATATTAGTCCTAAATAACAATTACGGAAGCCATTTACTTGTGTGTAAGCAATAGCAATACTTGAAACCATTTGTTATATTGTCATCTACATTATCATCACGACACAATAATAAAGAAGCAGGAAGACTTCTTTAGAAAAATATATGTACCTCTCACTTTACTGTAAGGGTTCGAAAAGGGTTACCCAAGGTTTGCGTGTGAGAGGGAGCTGGAGACCGAACAGAAACCGCAATATTTTGACCCCCAGTCTTATGGTCGTCAACGTTAGGTCTTTCTCGTTATCCAGATGCTCAACCAGAGGCCCAGCGGCCCAGCTCTCTGCTGGATGATGGCTTTCTTTACTGCATCTTATCAGCAACTTCTCTGGGCCCCAACTCATCAGAGCCCCAAGTCCCCTTCGGCCTGATGTGGCTTTCCTTACCACATCTCGTCTATAACTCCGTCCGATCTCTAACTGCAACTAACTTGACTTCTGTCTTGACTGAGTTATATAATAGTTCAACACTCACTCAGTCGCCTACTCGATCTTTGAAGTCACATGTTTGATCGTCATCAAGCGGAAATAACTGTCATGCAGTTCACAGGTCACTCTCTTCCGGTGCATCAGTCTATGAGTGTACCATGGGAATTCTTTTTTTACCTCGTCCGATTTCGTCGGCTAATTTCTGCCCACGTTATTTCCTCTCATAACTGCCATTAGAATGTGTCACTTCCTTCCGGTGCATCACCTTGGAATGGCATTTTTGGCCGGGTCGAAGGCCAAAATACAACACATTTAGTTGTGTGCAAACAAATAAGTTCTGGCCTGTTTTAAAATGTTGCCAACAAGCTATTCACTGAAAAAACATTTGTATACATAGAATTTGGTATTAAATTATCCACAATTTTGATATGCATAAAATACTAAATTTACCAACCCCTCCGCCCGGGCAGGATATGAGACAAGGTTAATTTTTAAGCGACGTTTTACAGGTTTGAATTTAGAGTTTTCCTTCTCCTAGACTTGTTGCCTCACCAAGGCTGAAGAACCTAGTCTGCCCTACTGTTTACCCATAGATGGAGGGAGAATAATTGGATCATACCTTGCCCAAGGGTGTTAGTGCTATGTGAAATGCAATCAGTCTCGTCCAGCATTTGAACTCGTGTCACTGTGTCCATTTCCTATGACGATAATCATTACACTACAGGCATAAAATACAATCAATCATTCAACCGACCAACTAACCATGAATTGTACCATCCGGAAAGAACGTGTTTATTTTGGTCTGAGTAAAATATATGCATAATAGTACATATTCTGATAACACTTTCGTAGCTTTCATTTATCTTGTGTTCAGTGGCACACATATCATTCATTTAAAAAAAATAAATGCCCATTTTTCAACATAATATACTTCTTTGTAAATACACGTAAATCAGTAATAAATATTATTAAGCAGAAATCATCGTGGCGTAATGGCTGGACTGAGGCCTCGAAGTAAGCGAGTTCGAACTCCAGTCATGCTATTACGTTCACCTTCGGGGTAATAGGGTAATACTCTTGGGAAAGGCATGAACTCACTTATCTTCTCATTTATTCGTAACACAGTATCACTCCTGTTCTTACACAAGGATGGTTTTGGCATTAGATAACTCACGAAGATGGATATGCTATTACACAAGGAAACCAAACCAATATTACTTAGGCCAAAGAACAGGGAAAAATTATGATAAAAAACTTATTGCCCCCTCTTATATATATATATATATATATATATAGAGAGAGAGAGAGAGAAGCTGTGTTCTTATTCGTAGATAGATAATACTGGTACCTTCAAGACCAACACAGTTCTTGGTTCTGATGGAATCTCACTGTAAGCTCTATGTTCGTTGTGAGGTGTTTTATGTGAGAAGGAATGAAATAAATCAGACAGAATATATATAGAAAAAGGAACGAACGAAAAATATATATCGGTGTAGTTTTCATGATTTGTTTATTGCTTGTTTGTTTTGTTTATTTTTATGCCAACGCGTTTCGACTTCAAAATTTTGAATAAAAAAATCATTTTACGAGTGTAAAATAAAAAAATCATAAGATAAATCTTCATACCAGTTGGAAGTCATCATTAGGGCAAAAGAATGTTTTATTTTACGTTCGAAAATGATTACGTCATGAGATGGAATTTTTTGAAAGAGAGTAACAGCGTTTTACGGTTTGAGAAACAAATTTTAGCGGTTTATAATTTTTAATTTACTAAAGAAAGTGATATTTTGCATAAACCTTATCATTGTAATATTGTAACGTGACTGAGCGATGGGAGGTTAATTTCTGAGAAGGAAGAGAGAGAGAGAGAGAGAGAGAGAAGAAAAAAATAGGAAAAAAGCAGACAGAGAATCTACGAAACGGGTACTTAACCTGGGTGAGTCAGGCTAAAGCACACGTTGTAGGTCAGGTGAATGAATACGGTAATAAAAAATGACTAGATGAACCAGATGTCCCAAATCTTCTGCACAGGTGTGGAACAACCGGAAACGGATATGTTCTCCCTCCGAAACAAAGCAGAAGTAAAGGGACGACTCGGGTTTGAAAGTTAGTTGGCTCGGTGACGGGATGGGGGAAAGACGACAGTTGAACGCCAACCTCGAAAATGTAAAGAGAGACGAAAATTACGGCCTCCATTTTGGATGAGCTCCGAAAAGGGGTCTCACACCAGACGCGCACCTGTGGATACGAAACAAGCGAACGAGCACGTTAGGACTACAACAGAAAACCAGAAAGAAAATTCAAGGTCTCTGTTCTCTCTGTCTGTCTCTCTCCACATAACATATTTCTCTTTGTCCAGATAATGCAGGTGACTTAATTTTCACTCTCTTTTCCTTTCTCCCGACGATTACTTTAAAAGTGCAGTAGCGAATAAACTTTTGTGTTTGTGAACTAAGAGAGAGTTTTTATGTTCGTCACCTTTTCCCACGGCGAGTTTACAACAGGGTTCATCTACCACTTGAGATGTAGTGATACATGCATGAACCCGTTCGAAAATGGTGGTTCAAACGTCCTATTTTAGTGCAGTAACATTATAACCTTCTATTTGAAACCCGTAGAGGTTACAACCGCACATTTAGTGAGTAACGGTCCAACGTCTTTTAAGTACCGTTATGGTACAATAACTGTGTCAAAATATAATATAGAAACCGCTTCAATTATTCTGCGTTTGTCTCTGTCGAGAATGAAGCTGTTTTATATCTTTAACTTTTGTCAGTTTTTTCTCCGTATTGTCAAGCGAAAGCTGGTAACGATGTTAAATTGTCTCTCTCTATAAGATAGTTTTTATACTTGCATACACAGTTATCTATTATTTTTTACACGCTAGCATATCTTCGGTTTTACTTGACTTCTTCCAGCAATGTCTACACTTTTACACTCAATCTCTTCTTAAATACCGAGATAACCACACACAATGACACACACACTCACATTTTTTAATTATACTTGAAAGGCTTCATTTAGATTCACCCGTTTCTCTTTTCATTTATGACAGCGTAACACAGTGAAAGTTAAACTATTAAAAAAAAATGTATCTGTCTCGTTTCAATGCTAATTCGACATGTGGCTTCGTTGGTTTAACAGTTCCTGGCTTAAAATGATTACCGGTTTCCCAAAATAAGTAACAAAACTGGATTTTGAACACTTTTTTGAAAAAAAGGCTAGTCCTTTCTGATAAGATTTTGATGCAGCTCAGTATTCCGCATATTCCAAACTCTTTCTTCGTGCGCCCCCATGTCTAACTTTGTAAATATGAACAGCGCCGAGAAAGTGACAAAAGAAATTCCCCCATATCCACGTGGATATATTCTAAAACATCCCAACGGAGGCTTGAAACCGCAGGTACAACTCTCTGTCTGTCTCTCTTTATATATATATATATATATATATATATATATATATATATTTCGCTTGGGAAATTAAAATTTCACGTGCCCAGCTCCAAGCACCCTGCCCCCTTGTTTTAAAGAGGCAAGGACCGGGTCATATTGCTCCGCGTCTGAGCCCTCTCCACAATGGAGGAATGCAGACAAGGCTGGGCCATTTCATTCCCAACATATTTTCGATTTGTTTCAATCTCCCGTTCTTTGGCTCTGTCTTTCTCTGTAAACCTTTTATAACTGAGGAGTAAGTTCGATCGTCATTAGATGCCTTATACTTGTGACTTTGCGCTAAGAATAAATTATGCTAAAATTTTGTGATGGTTTGTAAGCTCGACTCACGGATCAAATAGTGAGTTAGATCCTCTCTGGGTGCCATATATTTACGGCTTTGTGGCAAATCTAATCGATGATTAGTTTTAAATCATCAGTTACGGGTGAGTGGATCCCTTAATAATCTTGACCTTTTAACAAATCTGCTTCTGCGAGCCTGGGCAAAAATAAATTATCTTTCGTTGTCATTTCTTTTGTTTCTTAAACCTGTTCTTTCTTTTTCTTATCTCTACCCTTTTTAAGGCAGAGTCCCCGTGGTGTAGTGGTTAACGTGCTGAGCTGTGACTTTGGAGGAAGCGTGTTCGAACTCTAGTCAAGCTGAAACGTTCACTTTCAGACTTGATAAAGTTACGAATTCCCTTATCCTCCTAAGCTATGGGTTGAATAGTTCTATTACTTTTTTCCACAAGGAGGGTTTTGGTATTAAATAACCCACGAGGGTTAATACGCCTTTAAACAAAGAAACCAAATTCAACCAATCTATTCTTTCTTGTGCCCTCTGTATGACAAGAAAATGCATCTGATGGTGAGGCTCCAGTCTTGGTGCTTCGGAGAATGTGCAGTAGTCTTTCATTACCATAACTCCAAAATACTCTTTGATCGGGATTGGTAGAGTCCGATCTATAGGTTAAATAGAACTGTTCAATCAGTTATTAAGGGTTATTATAATTAATTATTTCAAATCATAGAACGGTGGAAAAATTATTTATATTAGATATAAATACTTGATAAATAGAATTACTAACGTAAAATAGCAATATTTTAAACTATTTAACAGGTAAAAAACAGATGATTAATATTTGATAGAATTATTAACGTTGGATCGGAATACTTTAAACCATTTACCAGTGTGTAAACAAATGATTAATACTAAGAAGAATGATGAATGTTCGATTGGAATAATTTAACCAAATTTACTGTGTGCCAAAAATGACCTCTAACAACTCGTTTAGATATAAAGTTACCACCAAAGTATTCGGTTAAAAAATATATATGTATATATATATATATATATATATATATATATATATATATATATATCATCATCATCATCATTATGTCGCGCTGATAGCACGGATCTCAGTGAAACTCTCCCCTCACCTGTCTCTATCGTCCATCACTTCCGAGAGGTCTTCCAGGCTACATCCAGTATCGGCACTGAGCTGTTGTATATAAGTTCTAGCTGGTTGTCCAAATGTTGTTCGTCCATATGAAGGGGTCCTCAGTAATATATCGCTTATGAGTTCACCCTTACTTTTCCAGCTGTGTGCTGCATGTCTGGTTCACCTTACTTAGATAGTTTTTGTGATTGGTGGTAGGTGGCCGTGCAGCTGCTGTTTTTGCGGGATGCTGCCTCCAGGACTTAATCAATACATCTTGCCGTCAACATTTTTCTACATACGTTTAGTTAGCGTCCAAGTGGTGAATCCATATAACAGTATCGACACGACCGCTATATATATATATATATACACATATATATATATATATATATATATATATATATATATATATATATATATATATGTATATATATATATATATATATATATACATATATGCATTAAATAATCCACAAGGATTGCTATACCATAAAAACCTTCAACCAACCAACCAAATCTATTCTTTTCAGATGCTTTTTTGCACTTGATCATTTTTCTCTCCGCAAACATGACCCCCACCCCTATGCTTTGTTGTTTTTGTTTTGTAACCAGGTATTTCTCAGACATTTTATTATTATTTTATTCATCTATTAATTTTTTTACCTTTCTTCTCTTCTCCTTTTTAATTTTGTCTTCCTTGTCTGCTTTTATTGTTAGCAAATTCTTCTTTTCTCTTCTGTTTTTTTAAAGAAAAATCTGATTTTGAAACCACCCCCGGGCACATAAAAAATACAACTACCAAGAACAGACACGCCCCCCTCACAACAACACACACCAGTACAAATCTACGCATAAACTTCTGCAAAGAAACAAACTTGAATGAACAAACTCTGCTGCAATAAATCATCATCATGATCATGATCATGAAGTCATACTCATAGCACAGAGAACTCTCTCTCTCTGTGTCTCTCTGTCTCTTTGTCTCTCTGTCTCTTTGCAACCGTCCCTATCACCCATCACTCCTTGCAGGACATCTCGACTGCATGTAGTATCCACACAGATCTGATATATGTAAGTCCTTGCTGATAGCACAGAGAACTCTCTCTCTCTCTCTCTCTCTCTCTCTCTCTTTGCAACATTCCCTACCACTCATCACTCCTAGCTGGACATCTTGACTGCATGTAGTATCCTCACACAGCTGATATATATAAGTCCTTGCTGATAGCACAGAGAACTCTCTCTCTCTCCTCTCTCTCTCTCTCTCTCTTTGCAACATTCTCTACCACCCATCACTCCTAGAAGGTCCTCTTTACTGCATCTAGTATCCACACAGAGATGATATATGTAAGTCCTTGCTGATTGCACAGATAATTCTCTCTCTCTCTCTCTCTTTGCAACCGTTCCTATTACCCATCACTCCAAGCAGGTCCTCATGTTTGCATCTAGTATTCACATAAAGCTGATGTATATGAGTCCTTGCTCGTCAGCTAACACTGGCGTGTCCATATGTAGGAGTCTATGACTTAGTTCGTTATGACTTTACCAGTAGTGCCCGATATGTCGTTCGTCTTACTTGGACGGTTTGAGAGATGGAAAGTAAGTGGCCGTACAGCTGCTATTATGTGTATTGTTGCTTCCAGGATTTGTTCAAAAGAGCATGTAACATTCTTTTGAAGTCTCCACCAAAGGTTTTCTTCATGCATTTCCTTTGTGTTCCCAATGCGTTCGTTGACATCGCTTTCAGTAGATGGGATATTGCTACCAAGTGGTAGTTTCATGTGTTTGTCTCTTAAAATTGAAATGGCTCCCACCTGTTTTATTTTGCGTTCACGTAGAGGCCAATGACTTTTCTGCTTGCTCCGGGATATGCAGCTGGAATTCGACTTGGTTGGGGTATTTGCGAAAATAGCTAGATCATCTGCGTAAACTCAAAACTGTCAGTATATTGAATTCTAATTTTGTTTATATATACCGAAACCCTCTGCCCCAGACAGGATGTAACACAACATCACTTTTGGTTAGTGGGAACAGCTGGTTTGAATTCAGAGATACTCTTCTCATAGACTGGTTGCCCTACCAAGGCTAAAAAACAAATTTTTTGCGACTATTTTATACATTGCTTGGCAGGGGAGGATAGGCATTAGTGTGAAGTGTAATGAAAACAGTTTCGTCCAGGATTTGAACTCGGGTCACCGAATAACTTTTACACTAAGTGCGTCTCTAATTATATTTATACGTAAGAAAATTGCAATCCAGCAAAAACAGAACATCATAGCGAGATTTTTATTAGAGCAATGAATTTGAAATGCTCTTAGAGACCACTCAATCGACGGGGTTTGGGATACGTTGACTATCCCTTTAAAACCATATAACTGAGCAAAGAATCAGACCTAACCGATAAAATGAAACGCGGTTTCTTCCAGGCAGCGGTTGTGTCGATACTGCTATATGGATGCACTACATGGACGCTAACTAAACGGCTGGAGAAGAAACTAGACGGAAATTACACAAGAATGTTGAGAGCAGTATTGAACAAGTCCTGGCGACAACACCCCACGAGACACCAACTATACGGCCACTTGCCTCCCATCACGAAAACTATACAAGTTAGACGAACCAGACACGCGGGACACTGCTGGAGAAGCAAGGACGAGCTCATAAGTGATGTACTCCTATGGACCCCCACATATGGCCGTGCAAAAGCAGGACGACCAGCTCGAACTTACATTCAGCAACTATGTGAGGACACAGGATGTAACCCTGAAGAACTGCCGGAGGCGATGAATGATAGGGAGAAGTGGTGAGAGAGGGTCAAGGATATCCGTGCTGGCGGCATGACATGATGATGATGATGATGATGATTATATGTCTTCAAGCATTCGTTTCTATTTAATAGAAATAAGTTCTCTGATTATTAGCATTACATAGGAATATTGAAGCTATATAACTGTGGGTAAATTATTCCCATTAATTCATACACCCTATGTTTTCTTAGTTAATTCTTCGCTTTTAATGGCATAATCTTCGGGGATTATTTGATGCCAAAGCTACCAAATCTTATTGAACAGCAGTAATACAATTCAACCCTTCGCTGGTGGTGGAATAAGGATTCATAACATTTCCAAAGGTATTATTTCGAAAGTGAATGTAATTGTGCGACTAGAGTTCGAACTCGTTTACTGCGATGTCGCAATCCAGCATCTTAGCCACTACGTCGCAGAGACGCCTCCTTGATACTGTAAAAAAAAAACTCTTATGAAACAACTAAACTCAAATATAAATATAAATATAAATGTGATTTTTTAATCTTAAAATTATCCTTGATGGGTTGAAATGCCGTTAAACTTAATCTAACCTCAAACTATAATTCAAAATTGAGTTGGTTTTGCTGGATTAGCGTTCGAGCTGATCATTTATTTTTAATCTTTCAAAATCTCGATATAACGGCGATAACTGTAAAATGCTAATCACGTCCCCCTTAATAGAAGCATTAATATCCTCGTGGGTTGCAGTTATAATCAGAATCCAACAGCTTCGCTCTTCTTGTTATTAATAATGAACTGTCCGTCATTATTACCTTCTCTTTACCGTCTTTGTTACTAATTCTTCCAGTAGCTAGTTTTTGTTTCCGGATTTAAAAACAACGTAAAAAAAAAAAAAAGACAAGAATTGTTCATGTTCATTTCATTTTTGCTTTCAGTAAAAACCACTTCTTTTTCAATTTCAATGTTTTGTTCTTTCAGATTTCAAACTTTTCTAACAGAAGACAGAAAAGCATGTTAACACTAATAGTTTTGTTTACTTGTCTTTTTTTTTCTTTTTGTATTGTCGCAAAGGATCATGGGAAACGTACGAAAGAATAAAAGACTGGAAAGAAAGAACGGAAAATGCTCTGGGAATTGAGAAAACGAACGCGTAAAGTGTTCTTGAAATTTCATATTTGGTGAAAGTCAACATAATATGATTATAAAATATTTAAAAGCTGGTAAAAAAAATAATAAGAAGCTTTCTTTTTATTTTTCTAATAGGGAAGCTTACAAATTTTTGGAGAATGAGGTTGCGCAGCAGCAGACGATCAATTTTTCTATCTATTGAGTGGTAAGTTAAAAAAAAAAAAAGAAACGAAACAAGAACGAAATGAGAGAATTAAAAAAAAGCTAGTAAGAGATAAATATGTACATAAGACAAATATACACATAAGACAAATATATATATATATATATATATATATATATATATATATATATATATATGTATATATATTATATATATATATATATATATATATATATATATGGTGGTGCTTAGTAACGGTGATATAGCATTTGTATCTCAGTTAGGATAGCTTAGAGTCAATAAATAAACAAACAAACAAGTTTACTCATTAAAGATATAAATATAAATAAATGAATAAAGTAGATTGATATAAAATATGCCCGCACTAAAAACTGATTCAATTGATTACTTAATGTCTAGTTACCTAATCCTAAGGCCGATTGAATGTAAAGAAAGACATGATAAAATAGAAAATTATACTCATTGGAAAATTTATAAGTACTATGGAATACAAAAATCTGAACTATGGTTTAGCATCAACCAGAACCAATAACAGAAGGAAAAGGAACTACAAGTCTCAGGGATTTTGCTATCCAAACTGATGGAAAAATAAAGAGCAATAGACCAGATTTAGTGGTTAAAGACTATAAAAAACCATACCTTCTATTTGGTTTGTCAGTGCCAACTGATAATAACATTTGTCAAAGAATACAATAAAATAAGCAAATATAAAAACCTGGATATATAAATTGAAAAAGTCTGACATCGTAAAACAACCACCGTGTTAGTTCACCAAATCTCGCCCGGGCGACCAGATCTTATGATAATCACAAAAAAAGGGAAGGAAACTTGCTGAACTGCGAACTTTGCTGTCTCTGCGGACCACAGAATCAAATCGAAATAATGTGAAAAGAGGGATAAGTACCTCAACTTTGTTAGGGAAATGAAAAAGCTGTGGAACATGAAAGTGACGATAATACCAATTGTAATTGGTGCTGTTGGTACAGTCACCAAAGAATTAGTTCAAGGACAGGAGGACTTGGAAATAACAAGACGAGTGGACACCATCCAAACTGCTGCATAATTGAGATTGGTCGGAATACTGAGAAGAGTCCTGGAGACTTGAGGAGACTTGTTGTCCCTCAAACTACAGTTAGAAACCCTCAGCTAACGCTAGTGAGAAAAACTCTCAAAAGAGAACAAATAAATAGCAAAAAAAAAAAAGGCAAAATTGTGGAACATACGGTTGACGGTGAAAGTAATTGTAGTACTTAAAGGCTTAGAAACAAGGATTGGTGAAACTGAAAATCAGAGGAAGAATGGAAACCTTCAAGACCACTGCATTTTTAATATCACCTAGAATACTGAGATAAGTTCTGGAAACTTAAGGAGACTTGTCATTCAGTCTCGATTGAAAGACTAACAGCTTACTCTGCAATGGGTAAAATGATAATAATGATAATAATAATAACAAAACTATGGAACATGAAAGTGACGATGATACCAATTGTAAAAAACCATCCATTAGATCTGGTGTGAAAATCTCAAAAGAATTAAAATGATAACAATTATAATATAATTACATAGAATATATATGATTACTATTTCCCTTCACTCTACATCTTTAGTAAAGAACTGGTGAAAGATTTATTAAAAAGAAAAGTAACAGAATAGCTAGTGTATGTTATGAGGAGATGAAACAGTTAATCACATAATAAGCGAACGCTGTAAACTGACCAAAAAAGAGTGGGTAGGAAAGGTGATCCATTGAGAATTGCTCAAGAGAATCAAATTTGATTAAATGATATATGCACTGACCATTATCTATCCAAGGGAATGAAATGCATAAAATTCTCTAGGATTTTGATCTACAAGTTGGCGACCGTAGTCAAAGGTGATCCGAAGGCACCCTTTTCGAAAGCTTCTACACCAAGGTGTAGAGAAGGGCGCTAATCCTTTTCCTGGATTGCTCCACTTTACCCTTGATCCGTCGACGAACCAGACACGCAGGACACTGCTGGAGAAGCAAGGACGAGCTCATAAGCGATGTACTCCTGTGGACCCCCACACATGGATGTGCAAGAGTGGGACGACCAGCACGAACTTACATACAGCAGCTATGTGAGGACACGGGATGTAACCCTGAAGACCTACCGGAGGCGATGAATGATAGGGAGAAATGGCGAGAGACGGTCAGGGATATCCGCGCAGGCGGCGCGACATGATGATGATGATGATTAAGCAAGGAGGCATCAAGTACCATTTTTTGAGTCTTTGGTATGACTCGACCCGGGATTGATTGCAGGTCTCCCGGCTCATTGGCGAACACTCTAACCATCATGTTAATGTCCGAACTCCAGTCAGAAAACCAGACCAAGTTGTAATAACCAAAAAAAAATGAAGCGTGAATTTGCCGTCTAGTATATTTTGATATTCTAGTGGACCACAGAATGAAAGCAAAAGAAAGCGGAAAAGTTGACAATTACTTGAACCTTTTTAGAGAACTAAAACAGTCATGTAACATAAAAGTGACGGTGATACCAATTGTTGTAGGTTTACTTGGAAGGATTTCCTGGAGCTTGGAGAAAGGTCTGGAAGGATTGGAAATCTGCAAAAGAATCAAGACTATCCTAGTTGAGATCAACCAGAATACTCAGAAGAGTCTTGGACACCTTGTGAGATTTGTTGTCACACAAAGTCCACCGGTTAAAACTGGTGAGAAAAACTTGTTAGGAGTATAATAATAATAATAATAATAATAATACAAACTGACACAAAAAGGATACAAGACTAGGCACGACTGAACGGAAAAGTGTATCCACTGGGATTTGTGCTACACACGTAGTCTATTTGAGGCTGTTGTGTTACATTGTTAACGTGAGAATTTTTCCGTTCCAGTAGATCATAAACGGAAAATAAAAGAAAGCGAAATGATAGACAATTAATTGTTTCTTGCTGAAAAGCTGTAAAAACTTTAGAACAGGAAGGTGATAATGATACCACTTGTAATGTATAACCTTGGAACGGTTACTAACGGCATGGTAAAGAGATTGGGGGCAACTGGAAATCAGAGGAAGAATTGAAACCATCTCGACCGCAGTACTATTAAAATCAGTTAGAATACTCAGAAGAGTCCTGGAGACATGAGAAGACTCGATATCAGTGAATAACAAACAATTAAAACTATACGGCCACTTGCCTCCCATCTCGAAAACTATACAAGTTAAACGAACCAGACGCCGGACACTGCTGGAGAAGCAAGGACGAACTCATCAGTGATGTACTCCTATGGACCCCGCATATGGGCAAGCAAAAGCAGGACGACCAGCTCGAACGTACATACAGCAGCTATGTGAGGATATGGGATGTAGCCCTGAGGACCTGCCAAAAGCGATGAACGATAGGGAGAAGTGGCGAGAGAGGATCAGGTATATCCGTGCTAGCGGCACGACATGATGATGATGATGAAAACTGGTATGAAAAACTTGCAAGGATTTGAATAATAATGCGAGGGTTTCCTTGAAAAGTTAACCCTCTAAGTTCACTATTTTCCCCAATGTCAGTGGTGCGTGTTGGTAGCGTGACAGGAGAGGTTGTATTTTCCAGCTAACAACATATGTTTTCATACATTTTTACCGGCAGCTGCTGAACGACTCTCTGGTAAAATAGAACCTAACATGAAAATTTATACGAAGCTGAGGTGTGGCATTCAATTCCTTCTTGTGGAAAATTGCAATCATTGACTTTCAGCGACGCCCAATGAACGCTTATTGAAAACCAAACGGTGGATATGAGCACAGTAAGGCAAATAGTAATTCATTTCAAAAGGAGCGGCTATGGCATCACATTCCAGGCAGTCCTGTACAGTTATTAACCCACGAAATGAAGAGGGTGTCCTCGTGGTGTAATGGTTAAAGCGATGGACTGCGGAATCGGAGTACGCGAGTTCGTACTCTAGTCGCGCTATTACATTCACTTTCGGGCAAATACCCTTGGGAAAGGTATGAACCCCCTTATCCTCCCATGGGTTAAATAGTACCACTACTGTTCTTCTAGGAGAATGGCTTTGGCATTAAATAACCTAAAATGTGTTGATATGCCATTAAACAAAGAAACTAACCAACCACGAAATGAAGGACAAACATTTTCAACTATTTGCGAAACTATAACCTTTTTTGCGAACCCTTATATATATATATATATATATGGGTGGAGAAAGTCCTCAAGGGGTAGTGGCTAACGTAATCGACTGCGATATCGTAGTAAGCAAGTTCGAACTCCAGTTGCGCTATTCATTCACTGTCCGACAAATAAAAGATAAGGGGAGTTTATGTCTTGAGAAAAACATGAGTATTATTCCTTCTAGCTAATAGTATAACTACGATTTTTCTACAAGGTTGGCTTTGGTATTAAATAAACTACGAAGGTTGATATGTTATTAGACGAAGAAAAAATCCCAAACCAATCATACGTATGTATTAACCCAACCCCTCCACCACAAGCAGGATAGGACACAAAGTAATTTTTAGTTGAGTATAGCTGGTTTGAATTCTGATTTTTCCTTCGTTTAGACGGGTTGCCTAATCAAGGCTAAAGAACCTCGTCTGCCCGATAATTCAGCCATAGAGAAAACACAAGAATTCATACCTTTCCCAAGGGCATGAGTGTTGACCAAGAATTGAACCCAAGTCACCGTCAATAACTTTGATGATAATCATTGTTCTAAACACGGCTAACAATGTAACGGGAACCTGGTAATGTAACGGCGATTTCGGGCTCTATGTGACTACCCCACCGACCAGTGTGACATTTTGAGGGCATGTTGTTATTATGCGAATAGACAAGTTATTTGAAAAAAAGCTAGCAGTCGGAAGAAAAGAGAGTGGACAAAATTCAGCATCATATTTCGTGGGCTATATGTAACAAGATATGCTTCATCTAGCACTCCAGAGTGGAAGCAGTTGTTAAGCGGGTCTTTCTGATGTCACCAGAGTTCGGATATCTAAGTGGTGGAACGACATCTTAAAATATCGTACACTACACGAGTATTATGTATATATATTTGAGTCATATACATGCATATATCTGCCCCAACTACGAGTAGGATGCGATACAAGTTCAATTTTTAAGCGGAGTTGAACTGATTTTAATTTTCCTTCTCCTTGACAGATTTCAATACCAAGGTTAAAGAACCCAGTCTGCCTTACTATTTACTCATAACCGACGGGAGAAGATTCGGATTTATACATTTATCGATGGTATTAGCGCTTTGTGAAATACAAGCAGCCTAATTTAGGATTTGAACTCGGGTCTCTGAATTTCTTTCCTACAATGGTAACCATTACATCAGGAGTATTGGTCTAGTGGGTAGAGTATTCGCAAATGGCCTGGAAGACCGGGGTTCAATCCCAGGTGGAGTCATATCAAAGACTCAAAAATGATAATTGATGCCACCTAGCTCAACACTCAGCATTATAAGGTACGGATTAAGAGTAAGGTGGAACAATCCAGGGAAAGTAGTACCGCTTTCCCCTACACCTCGGTATAGTAGCTAATGAAAAGGAAGCCGTCAGGTCGCCCTCGACAACGGTCACCAACTTTACTATTTGTTATACTATAAAGATCTGAAGGAAAGCAAAAGAAAGTACAAAGAAAAGAATATTTAAGCTTACACTTTTTATACTGGGGGTATTTCTATTGTTATGTTGGACAGAGGCTTCATTTTCCATTCTTTTATTTGCTATTTCGCTATTTCCGTTTCTGATTTAAGCTGACATCAAGGGCGTAACTAAGCTGCTAGAGTTGTTTACCTTTCTCTCTTTTTAGGTGGATGATGGGAAAGTGTGAGAAAAAGATTTATTTATTTGTTTATACCTATTTATTTATTTATTTGTGTTTACCTTTCATTGTTTGTTTGCACCAATGCGAATGCACATTATTTTGCATTTAGAGTAGATTATATGTGCATACGTAGCTGCATGAGGATATACAGTGTATTGATATGGGTTCTGAATTATGTTGATATATCTATCGACCAATCGGCGCCTTCGCGCTTGTTTTTAAATTTCGAGATACTTCGCAGACGACAATATTTGACTAGCACCGAAAAATTTGAAAGATAAAAACCTCAATGAAATTTAAGAAGTTTTTTTCCCTCCGCCCAATTAATGTTAAAAATAAATCATTAATGTTTTTAGTTATTTTAGCCTACTTAAATTCTATAAATAAACGAAGTGTCGTGTTACACATGATAGCTTAAGATCCCTTAAAACTTACCTCCTCATAGCGGCCACTTTTCAGCAGTAGCACTAATCCTTAAATTGTCACTGGTCTAAGGACTTCCGGTTTCCTCCTATTCCTGCCAGATATCAATGAGACAAGACATAGATTCCATATTCTCCGAGTTGATTTTAGAATACGGACCAAAACGATAAGAGCTTGGCCATTAGCCTAATGAGTAGAGTGTTTGCCAATGGTGCGGGAAACCGGGGTTCAATCCCAGGTCGCGTCATACCAAAGACTCAAAAAATGGTACTTGATGCTGCTTTGCTTAGCATTCGGCACTATAAATTGAGGATCAAAGATAAATTGGAGCAATCCTGGGAATGGAGTAGCGCCCTTACCAACACTTCGGTGTAGTAGCTATTGAAAAGGGAGCTTTCGGGTCACCTTCGGCTAAGGTTGTCGCCTTTTTACTTTTACATTAGCGTCATTACAATTTTACCTCATAATTTACGACTACGCCATCCTTTTGCGCATATTTAGACGAGTACCTTTTTCTGTATATTCGCGTGTTGTCAACTCCCTGTAAAGGCGCTTGGTCCTTTGAATGTAATGTCTTATGTCGGTAAAATTTCTCCTTAATTGTAGAAACTCTGTTAATACAGTAACTATTACTTTATTTCCTCCTTAGCTACATCTCCCTTAATCAGAAAAGGTGACCTCTGGGGATTCAATAAAGGACGTAGTTTGAAGTTCCGTGAAGTTTCCCGAGTTCGACAAACACCTGAAGAAGGCCGGAGGACATATCGGCCGAAACGTTGTGGAAACAATAATAAAGATGAAGACAATAGTCCGAAAACCCTTAATGTTAAAAATCATCCAGCTTTGTCTCAGAAATTTAGACAACTTCATCTTTCTATTTAGGGCCTTCAGAAGTTATTGTGTCAGATTATTTGTTAGTGGTCTCCGCCAGCCTTTTTGTGTAATTCCGTTAGCTTCCATGACATTGTCCTAATTAGTTGTCAGTACTCAAACAAAGCCCACAACAAACCCATTTATTTGTTGTATTATTTCGTTTCCAACTTTACAAATGTAAAATGTATTTCTCCATTTCAGTTTTTACACATTTCTCCGGTGTTTAAACCTGTTGACATCAGCAATTCGTCTTGGGAGTATTTACTGTGCGTAAGTGTTTAGCTACGCGCCATAAAGACGATTTGACGTTTCGAGGAACCTAGAATTGTCTACAGGGGAAATTGTTTACACGAAGAAATAATTATATCTTCAGTAAGTGTGAATTATTACTTACTTACTTAAACTTTCGGTTTATTTCTTCTGAGTTAAAATTTAACATTCTTTTTTAGAGAATGTCTTTTATTTCAACTTCATTCTATGTTTCTTGTTTATATAAATTCATTACAACTACTATAACAAACTAACTCTCTAAATTACTAATTGTTGCATTTTGCTTACAAACTGATATTAGCGTCATAATGTTGTTCCCCTACTACAGAGTTACACACTCACCCAAGATTTTTTACACACTCAAAATGTCCCCGTATTTTAAGCTAAGAATTACTACTCTACTTCATTCCCGAGTCTTAACAATCTCTATCAAGCATATCTAAGCTCTGATTAATATCTTTGCTAAAAGAAAAAAAAACATTTGTAAATCGAAGTTTTATTCACTCATTTACATTTTTCATTGCATACCTTTAATTTTGTAACTTATGCTTGTATTGATCTTTATATCTCATCATTTACTGTGGTCCAGGTATATTTTGTTTCATCTTTAGTAAATTGGAAGACCTTATTCAATGTTGCAGTTTTATTTTCCGTTTGTGAAAATAGCTAAAATATGTTTGCTTGCAAATAGCCAACAAATATAAATTTCCCTAACCACTTTTGACACTTTTAATCATTCACAGAACCTTATCCATAAACTGCAAAAATATTTTTGTGACTAAATTGTTACTTTGCGTTTCTTAGAATGAAATAAAAACATGATATTCCTAAAAAGTTAATTAATTTTCTTCTATCATCAAAAAGTATTAGCGTTTTTTTTTTGTTTTTTTTGCGAGCATTTATTCCAAAAGCTTCATGGATACATCTAAATACTATCCATAACTTCACTACACTAATAATATTAGTTACACTATAAGCACGTTTGAGAATTATATCCTTATCTTGTTCGTTATATTCACAACGTTTTGGCTGCAATACTTACCGACTTTCATCAGGGGTCATTGGTCATTGTCTGTAATCTACAAAGAATTTTGAACCGAATCCTAATGAAATTTTGTGAAAAAACTATCACGATAAGCACAGTACATATTAGAGAGTATCAAATGTATTTCATATATCCATTTAAAACTAAAGATTATAATCAATACAATTCGGCTCTACATTTTTGTGTAATCATAATAGTAGATACATGTTTTTACATTCTTATAGTTTTGCGATATTATCTTTTATTTCAAACTGGGCCTCAAAGCTGCTGAAGTTTCTACCAGAAATCAGTTAGTCGAAGAACAAGAGAAAAATATCAGAACGTACTTTCCAAAAGGGGTTTGAATATTTTAAGTTTGGTGATTTATCCCTTATATTTTATGTTTTACAGATCTTTACTCCAACGTTTATTCATATATTGTTCATTTAAAGACTATGAATTATTTCTGTTTTTTATATCCTTATCATATATATTATATAACTATAAAAAAAAATGTTCAGCTATATCTTTTATTTCATGTATTATAATGGCGGAAGCAAAGATTGAGATTATAACAGCTATTTTGGGCCATGCCTTCAAGTCACTGTAACTCCAAGCAGGATTCGGTAAGTAGGACATGAAAAATCTGATTTTACCGGCTTATGTATTTCAAGATTTGCGCCTAGAAATAAAACTTGGTTTGGTTTGGTTTGGTTTGGTTCATTTTATGACATATTAATTCCGTTTTTTAAAGTTGAATTTTGTAATTGCTTGATTAAACTTATAACTATTTAGATTTTCAAAGCGAATCAGTTTTTAAATCCTCTTGTGAGGAGTTATCTTCACCATATAACTGTGTGCAAAAAATGTAAATATAAATGTATAATGAACACAAATCCCTAAACTCCAGGAATGAACCAACTCAAAACATTTCGTCATGCTGTTAAAATCAATCAATTATTTAATGATCATTTGTTTGCACACAGTTACATGATATCAAGTACTCCTATCACAAACAAATAATTTGGACAGTTATATGATATCATGTATTCTTATCTGACACGAATGAATATCACACAGTTATATCATTTCAAGTATTCCTATCTAATACAAATAATTTGGACAGTTATATGATATCTAGTATTCCTATCTGACACGAATAAATATGACACAGTTATATGATATCAAGTATTCCTATCTTATTCAAATAATTTGCACACAGTTATTTGATATCAAGTATTCCTATCAAATACTAAAAAATTTGCACACAGTTATATGATATCTAGTATTCCTACCTAATACAAATAATTTGCACACAGTAATACGATATATATTAAGTATTCCTATCTAATACAAATAATTTGGACAGTTCTATGACATCAAGTATTCCTATCTAATACAAATAATTTGCACACAGTTCTGTGATATCAAGTATTCCAATCTAATACTAATATTTTGGACAGTTATATGATATCAATATTCCTATCTGATACAAAAACATTTTCACACAGTTACTTGGTTTCGAGTATGTATTTATCCAACTCCTCGGTCTCAGTGAACATATGTTAAGTTGTCACCAGAATGAATGTCTATTATGTAGACGGATAAGGGATAACTCTAGCGTGGTCCCCGGCGGGTTGCTAAGTCGGTGAGAGTATACATTGAAACACACAAAGCAAAACTCGATTTTTTAAAAATGTTTGTACATCTCGTTGTTCTATTTTACCTGTCCAGGCATTGCAGAGTGGAAGCAGGTAAAAATGGTGACTTCTGCGTTATTTGAGAAACAGTCTCGATCGTGCATTCACATCACATCAGCCACCGCCAAACCAGAAAACAGAGCGCGAATCACGAAATCAATTAATGGCCGAGCTGTCTGAGACTTAGTCTAACGTAAAGTTGGATGGGTTTCGATCCCGGCTTCGAGCGTCCTACGTGTCTAGCTACACTGAAGAGTTCGGATAGAACGAAACAGTCAGTCTGTGGATGAAAATATATATATATAAATGGGAAACAGAACACGTCACCCCAACTTTCACTGTGGGGAAGGAACACAGTGTATCATGTTACCACAGTTCAATGAAAGAAAGATTTTCTTTTCTTTTGCTTGTGTTTTTTTTTCATAACCCGGTGCCATTTTGATGCTAATGAGGTACCATTATCCAGTTATAATCTACCATTATAATGTTAATGAGATACTAGTATTGTGCCAAGAAGGTTCTATTATAATGTACCATTATAATGCATTTATAATGTACCTTATACCTTAATGCATATTATAATTATCCATCATAGCGTACCATTATATTGCCTGGTCGACTGGGACTGTAGAATACAATGACTGTATCATTGTAGAGGGATAAGACCCCCACCTAAAGAGTGTCCTGGATATAACATTAAACAATCCGATAGTGAGGTTCCAGTAATGCTGGAGCTTTGGGGGATATGGAGTACCCCTTCATTGCCATCACTTCCAGGTTCACTTTGGCCCGGAGTGGTCGCACCTGATAGGATCCTATCTATGGGCCAAATAGAACTAAAATGCGTACTTATGCTAAACTTAACTGCTTGAAATAGAACTGTTTTGACACGTAAACTGCGGACTTCTGCTAAACTGAATTGTTTAGAACTAATTATTTGTATAAAAATGTATTTGGCACTAGATAACCTACAAAGGTTGATATGCAATAAACCCAAACAACCACTCAAACATACCATTATAATGCTGATGTTTCATTATAATGCTTATGATGTACCGTTATAATGTACCATTCTTAAGCTATCATAACGTACCTTATATATTTATGTACAATACAATGTACTAAAGCTAATGAGGCATCATTATAATATGACATTTTAATGCACCGTTACAATGTTTCATTATCAAACTATCATAATGCATCTTATACCATAAATTACATTATAATGTACCATCATAATGTTAATGAGATGCCGTTATAATATACTACTATAATGCTTATGAGGTACTATTATAATGCTAATCAGGTACCATTATAATGTAGCATTAAAATCCTATTATAATGTACCTTATACCTTACTATACATTAAAATGTACCATTTTAATGCATATGACGTTTCATTATAATATACTATCATAGTGCTAATAATGTACCATTATAATGCTAATGATGTACGATTATAATGTACCCTCATAATGTTATGATAATGTACCTTATAGCTTAATGAGGATGTCCTCGTGGTGCGATGGTTAAAGCGTTGGACTACGGAATCGTAGTGAGTTCGAACTCCAGTAGCACTATTACGTTCACATCTGTGGGTTAAATAGTACCAAACGATGGTTTTGGTATTAAATGACCTACAAAGGTTGATACACCGTTAAACAAAGAACCAAACTTTATAGCTTAATGTACATTAAAATGCATACTGCTTATAAGGTACCGTTATAATATACAAATAACATGCTAAAGAGGTACCATCATAATGCTACACGGATCAACGCTTTTAATTTACACATCTTCTTGCTGTTCATCCCAGCATCGTTTCTTTCACTCTTTTCGAGGACATAAGAACACTGGACACAGATAGATTTTTCTGGATATCATATTTGTCTCCTTGGTTCGGAGAAGACAAATTGCATACGCAGCTTCGCAACTTGCTTTTTCATCAATACCATTTTACACGGCTGTACATATAATCTGAAGACAAGGCAATCTTTAATTCGGTTCACCTAATAACGTGCTAATGCAACAATATCTTATTTATAATTCATAGTTTAGTAAAACGTCACCCTACATTTCCAGACAACTGGAATATAGGGCAGTGGAGGTGCTAGAATAGACGGAATGAAAAGGCGGCCATTTTGACACAGCAAATCGTTGTCAGTGATGTTTAGGGCTCGATTATATGATTTAGAATATTTTTTTTTAAATTGACTGTGATAGTCATACTCAAAAATGTTTTTTATGTTGAGGAGAAGTATTCAAATTCAGACCAATGTTCACTTTTAAGTGTCGGGGAGAAACCATTTTATGGCTTAAGAATTTTCTTTAGAAATTGTAAAAGTCTTACGATATTTGACTGGTTTCAGCAGCAAAACTGGGGGAGTAAAATACTAAGTTACTTTCGGTTTTGTCATTTGCTTTTATTATATCAACTCTTGTGGGATATTTAATGTCAAATCCTGTTCACACACACACACACACATATATATATATTTATATAAATGTGTGCCTGTGTGTGTGTGTGTGTGTGTGATTTGTAAGGGTGTAATATAAAGGTCCACAAAATATACGACCAAGATATGAATACGTGAAATAGACATATTCATACGGATACGGAAAACGTTCACAATGTTCGTAGATTGTTCATAATGTTCACACGCGTATCGGAATCCGAAAACACGAAACACGACTTTCTTGGTTCAGGTACGAAACTTTTATTTACCCGTTTGAGTTTAAGGTTTTTCAACATGAGGAGAGAGAGAGACACACAATTTTTTCAACAAACGCGCGGCACATTTCGTAGACTCCAGCTGGTCTCGCCGAGGCGAGACCAAAGATCGACTACCTTCCTCTAGACTCGAATCTCAACTTACTCGTTCGGAATTTAAATCTCAACTAACTGTTTTTTTTTTCAAATTCCCAAATCCTTAGCGCTTCCGGGCATGACTTCATTCACGTCCCTGATCACATTTCCTATCTGGGGTTTTTATTGTAACATCTCTGATTGTAACATCTACCCCGCGCGCGCGTGAACACCTGCACTCAGTGTGGGCACCTAACTAACCCATGCACTAAATGAAAGGTTCTCAACCTAACTAAACCGAAAGGCAAGATATATAAAACGAAAAATGATTGTATAAAAAAAATTCCTTCCTTAATTAGATTACAAGGGAATACTTTATGGGTAACTTTATTTTAAAATGAGTTATAGTTCATTTGTTTGATCGATGTTAAGTGGTTCAAGTATTGCTATTTATTAATAATAATTCTATTGAACATAAATCCTTTGTTTGCATAATGTTAAATAGTTTCAGCTATTCCTATCTCAAGGCAGTTGACACCCAGGGACTGCCTTCTTCCATCTTTAAGATAAAATACGGTTGGGTACTTGTTTGCTACAAGAGCAATTTGAAGAATACTGTCGGAAAAATAATATAGATGCCAGAGATTGATATGACCAGCTTATCGATCGCGTCGAACTCTTTGACCACCAGTCTAGTCAAGTAAGAGTCAAAGTGAAGTGTTGCAAATCAATTGACCTCTTCGGTGGCTAGGTTAATGACTGTTCAGTTACCAGGATCTCGTCTTCAATCATCGCGGGTCACTACCTACAATCAACAGGTAGACTCGTTATGATAACAGGGAGAAGCATCATACCGCTCGACAGATGTGTATTCGGCGTATTGTACAGCCCCAGCTGAAAGGTGGTAAGCCACTTTTAAGATTGTCTTAAAATTTTGTATAAAATACAAGTGAAATTCTTTCGCTTTAACAGTATGTGTGTATACACACACACACACACACAAACACATACACACACACACACACACACATATATATATATATATATATATGTATATGTATATAGTGGGATATCGGACTTACAATTCTGAGTCAGTAATTATTGACTGGAACGTTTGTATATATATATATATATCATCATCATCATGTCGCGCCGTCAGCGCGGATATCCCTGACCCTCTCTCGCCATTTCTCCCTATCATTCATCGCCTCCGGCAGGTCTTCAGGGTTACATCCTGTGTCCTCACATAGTTGCTGTATGTAAGTTCGTGCTGGTCGTCCTACTTTTGCACATCCATATGTGGGGGTCCATAGGAGTACATCGCTTATGAGCTCGTCCTTGCTTCTCCAGCAGTGTCCCGCGTGTCTGGTTCGTCTGACTTGTATAGTTTTCGTGATGGGGGGCAAGTGTCCGTATAGTTGGAGTCTCGTGGGGTGTTGTCGCCAGGACTTGTTTAATACTGCTCTCAACATTCTTGTGTAATTTCCGTCTAGTTTCCTCTCCAGCCGCTTCGTTAGCGTCCATGTGGTGCATCCATATAGCAGTATCGACACAACCGCTGCCTTTAAGAAACTGCGTTTCATTTTATCAGTTAGGTCCGACTTCCATATGATCTATAGCCTATCGATAGCTGTCCATGCCTTCGTCAGTCGTGTGTCGATGTCTTTTTCGGTTGATGAGACACTACTTCCTAGGTAGGTGAATTTGTCTACTATTTTCAGAGATGCTCCGTCTAGTGTGGCAATGTTGCCCGTTTGGTTGTAACACATATATTCAGTTTTGTTTGCATTGACATGGAGGCCAATGCCAGCTGCGGCTCGTTCCAGACTATGCAGTAGTGTCTCTGCTTGATTAGGCGTATTCGCTAGTAACGCCAAGTCATCAGCGTAGTCGGCGTCCGTGATTGTTTTTGCGGGGTACCTTTTGCTTCTTCTCTTAGTCAGCTCGAAGCCATTTTCTCTGATTTTGTCGATCGAAGTCCTAAGCACATAGTCTAGACAGATGATAAAGAGGTACGGGGCTAGTGTGTCTTCTTGTAGTACTCCTGCAACAATGTCGAAGTATTCCGTGTCTCCATCTGGTGAACGTACTTTCACTTTGGTGTTTCTGTAGAGAATCATTATCGCTGCTACTGTTTCTTTTGGTAGGCCGTATGCTAGTAGGATTTGCTCCATCTTCCCTCTGTGTATGGAATCGAAGGCCTTGGTAAAGTCGACAAATAGTAATGTCGCCGGTAAGTTTTTTGCCTGAACGCCTTCAAGGATTCTACGGATGGTCAGTATTTGTGAGGTTGTGGATCTATTTCTCCGGAAGCCGTTTTGGTTTTTCCTAAGGATGTTTGATTAAATAATAAAGACACATGTTGTCCATATAATTCTATTAGCATCCTTTCAAGTTTCCTTACAAGTGTTTTGGTTTTAGATTGGAGTTAAGATGAATTTATTGAAGCTGTCCCGAGCGCTTTCGGGCCCTTCTAGGCCATCATCAGGGGTTATTTGCAAAGTTTAAATATTTTAAAAAAGTTTTTTAAAGTTTTCTAAAATTTTTAACTAGAATTGATAGAATTAGATTTGAAAATAGCGGCAATGTTTTAAAATGCCTTTAATTTTTCTTTGTTATTAACGAAGGGAAAAAAGAAAATTCTAAAATATTCCATTTCTCTCGACAAATATTCTAGTTTTGTTAATGGCATTTTGTTTTAGATTCGTTCGACGTCGTCTGTATCTCAGTTTAATCCAATAATACGTCCACGTAATTTCTACAATGTTAAAAACTTAAAGAACATGAAGAAAGAAAAAATATCTTTACACTTGTTAACAACTTCTGATCATGGCCTACGAAGAATCCCAAAGCATCTGGGACAATTTTGGTAAATTTATCAACCAACTCCAACCTAAAACCAAAATTCTTATCAGGAAACTAATAAAGTTATATAGACAATATGTGTCTTTATCATTTAATCAAACATGCTTAAATGAGGGACTACAGCCCAACAAAACATATTCTAATATATATATATATATATATATATATATATATATATATATATATATTAGACGAAAGAAGTCATACGGCAAATAGAATATCTCTTTATCTCTTTTGCGTTATTCTTGTTTTTGATTTTTCTCAACTAGTTTCGATCTTACATCATCATCGGGGGAAAAGTTTTCTGAAAGAAAAGTTTTTTTTAGAAAGTTTTAACAATAGTTTTTAAAACAGTTGATATGTTATAAGAGAAGCGATGAAAAATGAACTAGTGGAGTTGTTTATTCATTCGTAGAATGAATATTATAAACTCAATGGATCAAGTCATAAATAATTTCCATTTTTTAAGATCAAGTTGTAACTACTCATTTCAAACTTCCCATGTCTTGAAAGTAACCGGAAGTTATCAGATTAAATAGTATCTTTAGCTGTCATTCTTATTTCAGTAGTGAATATAATCATCATCATCATGTCGTGCCGCCAGCACGGATATCCCTGACCCTCTCTCGCCATTTCTCCCTATCATTCATCGCCTCCGGCAGGTCTTCAGGGTTACATCCTGTGTCATCACATAGTTGCTGTATGTAAGTTCGAGCTGGTCTTCCTGCTTTTGCACGGCCATATGTGGGGGTCCATAGGAGTACATCGCTTATGAGCTCGTCCTTGCTTCTCCAGCAGTGTCCTGCGTGTCTGGTTCGTCTTACTTGTATAGTTTTCGTGATGGGGGGCAAGTGTCCGTATAGTTGGAGTCTCGTGGGGTGTTATCGCCAGGACTTGTTTAATACTGCTCTCTAAAATGAAGGAATTGAAAGTGCACATTGAACATGTAGTTGTGTTGAGTTTAAGAATAACGAAAATTCTACAGAAACAGCAAACAAAATTTCTTGGGTTCCTTAAACCCAAGAAATTTTGTTTCTTGTTTCTGTAGAATAGTTTCTAATACTAAGGTGTCATTACTGACCGCCACATCGGAAACAGTTTTTTAGTTTCGTTCTGGCGATGCCTCATTGAGAGATGAACCCGAACCAGGATGCTCATCAGACCTCGATTAAGATGCTTTCAGAAAATTGAGGTGTTGCAATTTGCCCAAAAGTTCCTGAAAATTAGTACTTGATCTCAACACATCTCTATCAAAAATTTGCTGCACCTGAAAAATAAAGGATAAATGAGCAAGCTAGGAGTTTGTGTTCCTCATCCTCTTAGTGAGAAGAATAATATCTACGGTACCAAGTCTTCTTTCAAGCCAGAGAAGTAACCAGTTTCTGGAGAATATCATTAAAACTGACAAAAAATGGGGTTTAGATGACAATATCCAAGGCAAAAGGTTGTGGATTGACAAGGATGAATTTACGTAGTCTCCCTTAAAAGCTGGAGCTTCATGGAAGAAATGTTACGTGGTGTGTATAGTGGAATCACCACGGGATTATTCATTTTGAGTTTTTAAATCGCAATTAGACATTCAATGCAGACTTAAACTCTCAAAAGCTGCAACGTGTGCATGAAAATCTTCTTAGAAAATGCACCACACTCGTCAAACGGAGAAACATTGTGCATCTCCATTCAAGGAAAAATCATGCAAAAAATACTAGATTTAGGCTTCTCTTTTATATCCAATCGACCATATCAACTAAACCTTACAATAAAAGATTTCGAATTTTTTCCTTTTCGACAAAATGCCTTGAATGACAAAAAATGTTCATAAGATCAGGTAAAAACATTTGTGGAAAAAAATTCTTGCGCTCGAATCCAGCTGAATATATCATTGAATAAAATTAATTCATTACCAAATTATATATGAATAAATTACATCGTACTAAAACAGAAATTATACATGATACAAGTTAACACACACACACACACACACACACACACACACACACACATATATATATATATATATATATATGATAACTACACATCAAATCTGAATGTCGGATCAGCATCTCCCTCCACTATAAGATGACTTCACATCAAATCTGACTTAGTGGAAAGTCGGATCAACATCTCCACCCCCCCACGCACAATAAGATGACTGCACATCAAATCTGACTCAGAGGAAAGTCGGATCAGCATCTCCTCCCACTATAAGATGACTTCACATCAAATCTGACTTAGTGGAAAGTCGGATCAACATCTCTCCTCCCACCCCACAATAAGATGACTGCACATCAAATCTGACTCAGAGGAAAGTCGGATCAACATCTCTCCCCCCCCCACTATAAGATGACTTCACATCAAATCTGACTTAGTGGAAAGTCGGATCAACATCTCTCCTCCCACCCCACAATAAGATGACTGCACATCAAATCTGACTCAGAGGAAAGTCGGATCAACATCTCTCCCCCCCCACTATAAGATGACTTCACATCAAATCTGACTTAGTGGAAAGTCGGATCAACATCTCTCCTCCCACCCCACAATAAGATGACTGCACATCAAATCTGACTCAGAGGAAAGTCGGATCAACATCTCTCCCCCCCCCACTATAAGATGACTTCACATCAAATCTGACTTAGTGGAAAGTCGGATCAACACATCCCCCCCTATAAGATGACTGCACATCAAATCTGACTTAATGAAAAGCCGGATCAACATTTCTCCCCACCCCCATTATAAGATGATTTCACATCAAATCTGACTTAGTGGAAAGTCGGATGAGCATCCCCAACGACAAAATGACTTAATGTCAATCTGACTTGTTGAGAAGTCTGATAAATATAATAGAAACCAACGAATCAAAATTCTCGCTGTGATCTAGAATTAATAACAGAATCGCTGATCCAAGTTGTAATAACAATGGCACTTAGTACAAACATATTCAGAAGTAAGAAGAACGCCTGAGAAATGGTTGTTTGAAAAAAGTATCCAAACTGTCATAGGAATAAAATAGTAATAACTACAGTAACGTTTGAAATGCAGGATCGGCGGTATTAAAAAGCAGTTGAAGTAATAGAAAAAGAAAATAATCCCACTATTAATAATGACTAAATAAAAATATCCGTTCTTTTTTTATCCTCATACGGCTTATAAAAGTTTAATTTTCACTAAACTGAAAAAATATCGCATTTAAATGTCATATCAACATGCATAGTTTTCTAGAGAAATGGACGAATTGTTATTGGTGACTTTGGAACATTTCCAAAGAAGTTAGAAAGAAGACTAGGAGGGCTAAATTTCTAGACGACTGTACTGCTAGATTACTGAGGAATGTCCCGGGAAACTGATGAAAATTACTGTTGCTCGAACTCAGCTGGTATTATGTGAAAACTCTCAAAGAGTAAAATAACAAAACAGTAAGACATGAAAGTGACGGTTAAATCTATAATTGTTGGAGCACTTGGAACAATTGTCACAAAGAAATTGGTTGAATGGGAAATCTTTGGAAGAATTAGGAAACATCCAACCAAAATAGAATTTGCTGGTATTGCAAGAAGGTTGCAGCTGTAACGATGAGACTTATTGTCAAATGATCTGTATTAAAAGTTGCTTGATAATACAACTGTTAAGAACTAACGTAGAATTTTCCATTGAGAAGTTCAGAAATAAACTAAATGAATTTTAGATTAACTGATTTGAGTATGGTAACACAAAGAATACTTGAAAAGGGAAAGGATTTTTTCCTGAATAGCTCAGAAGAAATAAAATAGTATGAAGTTTATCTAAGCTGAAATAGCTTCTTTTTAAAAGTCGCTAATTTTCCCAGCATGGAAACAAAGATAAGAATGAAAGTCATATAATAGGTTCAAGAAATTAGCTAAAAGAATAGAAATAACCATGAATTTTTTGACGAACGCAAGACAGGAACGCGCGCCCACACTCCCATTTATATCATCTCTCTTTCTCTCTCACGCTCTCTCGCTGTTCAGCTTGATAGCAGCAGGAGTCAAACAAACTGAACGGTCAAGACAATTAAAAGCTAAAAGACAATTCTGATTGGATAAAACCGGCTAATAAGAGAATAGAGAGATCGCGGGTATGCCAACCGATTTTGACCACGCGATGATTTTTTTTAGAAAGGACGGTTGCTGAGAATGTATTAAAAGGAAATGCACTCATGTGTTAGTGTTTGTTTACAACCCCCCCAAAAAAAACCCCGAAAATCCCGACAAAAAAATAGGACGGAAAAGAAAGGGTTGCAGGTGATAAAAGTCGACAAACGAAGCAAAGTCAAGCCTGAAAAAAAATTATGAAATAAGCGTTTATGTGCAATGGAATGACGGTGTAAGAGAATAAAATAATTCTAGCTATTGGAGAGAAAATTGAGAAAACAAAAGAAAGATATCTTGTTCATCAAACCTCCTTGACCGCTGAACATGAAACCATCTCGTTAACGAACTCAGGAAGTAAGTTCTTCTGTGCATTGGAATGCCAGTGGGAGAGAAATTCTTAAACTTTATTCTGGCTACTATGTAGAAAAATTGCATAAAAGAAGAAAGATAACTTATCCACCATATTTCTTTGGCCGCCTTATAGAGTTAACTCTTTTTTGCACTGGAATCACAGTGGAAGAGAAAACCATTAAATATAATTCTGGCTATTATGAAGAAAATGCCGAAAACAGAAGAAAGATAGCTTGTTCATCAAACCCCTGCGACAGCTGTACCTGAAACCAGCAAGAGAACCTCACTTACTAGCAAATTTAAGACACTATTTACTTCCCGAACAATTTATAATGAAGCTATAAAACCAGGAAAATATGAAGAAAAGAAATAGAGAAAATAAAAAGATAAAAAGAGAGAGAAGAAAGAATTAATCAAAATATGTTTAAATTCAGCAGCACAAACAACATTTCGAGTTAGGAACTCTATTTTTGCCCTTTTCTAAAACCTTTGCTCATTCAGTATCCCTAAATATGACATTATTCAGTTAGTTGGCTTTACTTTTTTCTTCTTTTCGTTTCTTCCGAAATTCTGTTGTTGTTCATAAATTTCTATTAACTCAATTTATCATTGTGTCTGTCACTTCAATGTTGCTCCTTAATATATAGATATATCTATCTATTGATAAGCCGCTCTATTATAAAAATATATCTATCCACGCGTGTATAAAGAAGGGGATCCGGAAAGTAAGACAAGACCTTAGCATTCCATTTTTCGTACATAATTTAATTGTCCCACCAAATGGTGTTACTCTACCTACGGTCAAAGGAGAGCAACAACTGACCTTTAACGGACGGTCTGCGACACATTGTTGAAACTCCAATGCACAAGGAAATAAAAAATGTTGAAAAGTGAATCATTTTTTGAAAAACCTTTCAGATTGGCGTACCTGAGGTAAAATGAACTGATTAGTGTTGACCATGAACATATGTGAAAACATAGAGTTTGGAATTCAATATCAGCTGACTAATTTTAGTTTGGTTGGGTTTTATAGCATTTCAACAATTATTGGTCATTTAATGTCAAATCCTCTTTCTACATATATATTCAATATATATGATTTGGCTTGGTTGGGTTTTATGGTATATCGACCATTGTTGGTTATTTAATGCCAAATCCTCTTTCTACATATATATCAAATATATATGATTTGTTTTGAATCGGTTTTATGGCATATCGACCATTGTTGGTTATTTAATGCCAGATCCTCTTTCTACATATATATCTAATATATATGATTTGTTTTGAATCGGTTTTATGGCATATCGATCATTGTTGGTTATTTAATGCCAGATCCTCTTTCTTCATATATATTTAATATATATAATTTGTTTTGATTCGGTTTTAACGGCATATTGACCAATGTTGGTTATTTAATGCCAAATCCTCTTTCTACATATATATTTGATATATATGATTTGTTTTGAATCGGTTTTATGGCATATCGACCATTGTTGGTTAGTTAATGCCAAATCCACTTTTTACATTAAGTATATGATTTGTAAACATTTTTGTTGATACAGACAGATGATCAAACAGTTCCATTTCTAAGAATTTAAATTAGCGTAAGTCAACAAAGTTAAATGGTTCCTCGTATTGCTAGGTATCACTAACTATTCAATTAAACACAAGTCACTTATTTACACGGTGAATCAAACAGTTCTATTTCAAATAATTTAATTCAGCCGAAGTAATTTGTTTGCACTCAGTTTAAATGGCAAACAGCTGTATTTGACCCATAAATAGAACCGTATCAGGTGCTACCACTCAGCACCAGAGTGAGCCTGGGAACAATAGCAATGAAGGGGTACTCCGCATTCCCCAAAGCTCCAGCATTACACGAGCTGCACAATCAGATTATTTAAAGTCATATCTACGACACTCTTACGGAAGTCTTACCTCTATGCCGAAGTGCAATCGGTGTATTCTAACACCAGAGCCGGTTGGACACAGTTTGGTTGGACTAATCTTGAATTATTAGTGTTTAGTTTAAGAGCGTTACGACAACATCAAATTGTGCATCAAATTTTAAAACAAAAAAAAATAGAAAAGGACCACGTAGATCTGTTATTGATATTTGATAGGAATACCTGATAACATATAACTGTGAGCGAATTATTTGTATTAAGTTACTTGAAGCTATAAGTTTTTATTAAGGATTATCATCAGTCACTTGAAACCAAGTAATTAAGGAGGAATCTTCTTGGCGTAATCACAAAAGTGCTTGACTACGGCCCCGAAATTCGAACTCCTGTAACACTATTAGATTCCCTTTCGAACTAGCACAAGCTGATGAATATTTAGCGCACATGTTTTGAGGTGAGCGATCTCTTTAGGGAGATGAGTCCTTTCTGGCTTATCGGACATTCCACGAATAATGAAAAATTAGTTAAAGGTCTGATCGACGTTTGTCAATGATAAATTTGATCAGGTGATTTAAAAAAATGTTTTATACATTTATCCAACCTCTTGGCATTGAGCAAGATGTGACACAAGCTTAATTTTTAACGGATTCATACTGGTTTGAATTCAGAGATTTCCCCCTCCAAGATTGGTTGTTTTACCAAGGCTAAAAAACCCAGTCTGTCCGACTATTTGCTCAAAGCTTGGCGAAAACAGATGAATTCATGCCTTTCCTAAGCGCATTAATACAAAGTTAAATGTAAGGAGCCTCATCGAGGATTTGAACTCACGTAGCTGATTTCATTTCCGACGACGATAGCCATTACACTAAGCTCGCTTCTTATTTCTGAAATGATTTTAAATCAATTTTTCTAACTTGAAAAAAACCTCTCATTGTGAACGAGTTTTGGGTCTAAAAAGTATTGCTATGCCACCACAGCTCTTTAATCTCGAGGTCGAGTTCTTGTGACCACTTCCTGTTTCCAAATATCAAAACGCAACTCCGTGGTCTCCATTCGGAAATTGTTGATGGCATGCAACGGTTCGTGAAGAACTAATTGGAAACAGTGTAAATTAAAGACTTTAAACATTGTATTCATCTGTGAGAACAGCAACCACTTTGGTGTGTTACTTCCCAAGAGAACTATTTTGAAGGAAATAAAATTGATCTTGAAGCAGATAACAAATATTTGTATTCTCATTGTATATAAGACTGTCCTTGTATACAAACGAGTATCGCCTTATTAGTGGGATTTAGAGTACGTAGACTAGATCCTCCACAGAGAGGTGAGGCTCCCTTAAAAAGGTATATCCCGAGTGTGACACTAACTGTATTTGATGGTGAGGCTGCTGTCCTAAAGCTCTGAGGAGTCAGTCATCTCTTCACTGCTATTAGTCCCAGGTTTATTCTGACTCCGATTCGTAGTAACTGTTTGAAAATTATTAATATTGGATAGGAATTCTTGATAACATATCACCATGAGCAAATTATTTGTATTAAGTAACTTTAATTGTTTAGTAAGGATTATTATCATCAGTTAATTGAAATCGTATATAATTGGGAGAGTCTTCTTGATATAATGGCTAATGTGCTGCATTGCGGCTTCTAAGTAAGCGAGTTCGAACTCCAGCAGTGGTATTATATTCACTTTTGGACAAATACCTTAGGCAAAGTTATTGAACACCTTATTCCAGTAGCTATGGGTTAAATAGTATCACTGGTGTTCTTCGACAAGTATGGCTTTGATATTAAATAATTCACAAAGGTTGATTTGCTTTAAACAAAGAAACCAAACCAAACCAAACCATGTAATTGTGAATAAATTATTACCATTAGATTGGAATACTTGAAACAGTACGAATATGTGAAAATTATTTGAATTATATTGGAATACTTGAATCATAATTGTGTGATAGTTATTAATAAAAAGTGCAATTTAAGAAATTTAACTGAAAATATAATTATGGTTATAATCAAATATTTACTAATGAGTTAATTTTTGAATTGAATAACCCTTAAAGAGTTAATATACTTGTATTAGTATCGTCCGCGGCTTACCCACTTTCGTCTACTAAACGACTTCAAATCCAGATTGTACTTATTAAAAAAAATAGCCAGACCTTGGTTCTGGTTGAATAAGCCACAGATCAGCACAGCAATAAAAAAAAACACCCCCGCAAAAAAAAAAAGAAAAAAAAAAGAAGAAAACAAAAACGAATTCCGCAATACGTATGTATTATCGTTTTTATTCCCTCTTATGCTTTATTCAAGAGAGAGGGAATCTGTAACATTTTGCAATATAGACTTGCGAACTGGGTAGTTTTGTTTCTGTTTTTTTTTTTTTTTTTTTATTCCAGTCTGTGTTTAAAAGCCAACCCTAAACTCTGCTGTTTATGAAACTGTCACCGCTGTTTGCCATCCAAGACTCGAGCTTTCAGTCTGACGGTGAGCCTGAGAGGAACCTTAGCCCATTCCAGCAGCATATCTATCACGGTTATGGGCCGCAATCACTCTGTCCGACTTCTGATGGCTCCTTTGTATATATGAGGCCCCGAAGTCCGGAAAAGAAAACCACATTTTTTTGCTTGAACCTCAAGTGCTAAAGCACCTAAAAGAAATACCCTCTTCTTCTGATCACTGGTCGTACTAGCTCTGAAGACTTATGTATATGAGAAAATTTCAAAAAAAATAACCCTTTCGTCCGTCTCGAGATATACTTTTATTATCTATCAAAATATGCCAACGTCCCTCACTTGTTTAGCAATCATTTTGTTTCCACTCCACACACACACACACACACACACATATATATATATATATATATATATATATATATATCCTACCTATGCCCACACTCATTCGTTTATACGCTCGTATCCACACGCATATGCGAAAATACATATACACTAAACTAATACATATACATCGTCTAATAGACACGCTTACAGCTACACGAATATGCATTATTGTATTTTAATATTCGCACCTAGAAGCAAAAGAGCTTTTAGTGTCATATACTGTTAAGCAAATAAACCAAATCATTAAGAAAACGTTCAGGATTTCATCTTATTGGTTGCGGGGGTGGTCTTAACCATTTCCTGAAGATACAGTAAGAGGATTCAAAGCCCCATCAACAGGGCGTCATAATAAATAGGCGGCATTACTTTTGGAGTGATCCCCTTACGAACGTGGATTGGAAGCTTATCTGCATCACTGGCGAAAATGCATTGCCAGTGGAGGTGACAAGGTAGAAAAATAATGTTTTGCAGCTGAAAACTTGCACTAACCAATTGGGTTATTCTATTTACTATATAAGTTGTCTCCGAGGAAATAATTTTTATTAATCAATTTATTTGTTATATATTGACTTTTGACCGGCCGTGTGAATTTGTGGATTTCAAAAACAAGATGGAATTGTTTCTTAAGGTGAACAAAAGACAGCGGAAATGCCACGTAAATTGTGTGGGAGGGATGCCGGATTAAAGAGTAACCACAAGGTGCGTGGGCGTCCGAAAAATATATTTTACAGAAGTTTTCCACCACAGAGCAGCGATCAATGGACCGGGAGTAGAGAGACTAGACGTCACGTCGTTTTGGACGTTTGCCCGTGGGGGTGGAGGGGCAGACAACCCTAAGTTGAAAAGTAGAGAAAAGTCTAAATGTAAATGCAATGTAGAAAGCGAGTACGATCCTAGAATAAAAAATTAACGAAAATGATTAAATGTTTTAAGTTGGTCTTATGCCAGCCTCGTGGAGGCAAAGCGAAGAAGAAGAAAGACTCTCTGAAGTTATCGTATCCTAGCGGTTCCTTGTCTATTCGACTCTCACTCTTCACGCTACTAATTTCACCAACCATTTCGCACCTTTTGTAACAAAGAAGAAGAGATTATACTTTTATAAATAAGTGTTATTGTTTTTCCTTCTGCCAGTATATAACAGACTGAGTTTAACGGCATGTTTAGAGGTGTGGAAGTCGCGTTCATGGCACGTTTATATTTTTTGTACTGTTTTTTCTAAAAAGCTATTTTAAACAAAGAAATTTTTATTCAAAAAAGAAGAAAATTAAATTCAAATGTATTACTCAGTCTAGGCCAGTGGATTGTTGTCTTTCTTGTAGAACATTGGGTATAACTGAAAGCGATGGAAAAATTAACATAATGAATTTACCCAACTCCTCCGCGCGAGCAAGAAGTGATATAAGTTCAATTTTTAAGCGGACTTGAAACAGGTTTGAATTCAGAGCTTTCATTCTTTTAGACCGGTTACCATGCCAAGGTTAAAGAGCCCACCCTGTCTGACTATATACCAGAAGCTAGATACATACCTATTCGTATTAGCACTAGGTGAAAGACAGTGTCGTTCAGGATTTGAATTCAGGTTGCCGTGCCTATTTCCTACTGCAATAACCATTGCACCACGAGCGTGAGTTAATATACAGATCTCACCAGGGATCGGAAATGGAGCAATACCTTGAACTGTTTTCATTTTTACAGGTTTTGATTTGTATTGAATTATAATAATAAAGAATTATTTCTTCAAGATGTAAAGCTTCTTTTTTTTTATTTGAAAACAGTTCTCGTTCTTTTTTGCCCCGTCAGATGGGGCTGTAGAATACACCGACAGCATCTCTGCAGAGGGGTAACCACCCCCCAATGAGTGTCCTGGATATGACAGTAAACAATCGTATGGTGAGGTTACAGTATTGCTGGAGCTTTGGGGAATGCAGGGTACCCCTTCATGGCTATCGCTCCCGGGTCCACTCTGGACCGGATTGGATGCACCTGATAAGGGTCCTATCTAAACTGCGTACTTATGCTAAACTGAATTGTTTTAACTAGAACTATTTTGACATTGAAACTGTAATTACATAAAACTGAATTGTTTGAATTAGAACTGGTTGACTAAACTAAATAGCTTGAAATAGAAATTCTTTTGACAATTAAACTGTGTACTTATGCTAAAGTGAATTGTTTGAAATAGAACTGTTTAATATATAAAAATGGATTTGGTATAAAATAACATACAAAGGTTGATATGCCATAAAACTCAAACAAAACAAACCAAACCTCTTTCTTTTCTAAAAAAAATGTCACCCATTACAAATGTTTTTTTTTTTTTTTAAGTGAGTCAGTTATGAAGAATAACCCATTTTTTGATTATTAAAAATTTCTTATCCTTTTTCCTTGGGTGGAAGAAGTTACATTAAAAAGCGTTGTTGTAAGATCTTGAACCTTGAAGTTTTGAACAACAGTCTGGGGAAAAAAGCTTAGAATAGATTAATTGCAATATTTTGATTTTGGTGGTACTATGGAATAAGATTAATAATGATTGATATACCCATCAATATAGAAGAGCTGAGAATAGTCTTGTAAAGTTGGTGGTTTGGGTTTTATGGCATATCAACCTTTGTAGGTTATTTAACGCCAAATCCATTTTTATGCAAATAGTCAATTGTATTTCAAACAATTCAGTTTAATTGTCAAAAATATTTCTATTTCAAGCTATTCAGTTTATTTAAACAGTTCTGATTTAGCGAATGCAGTTTAGTATGAATACAGACTTTGTTTACACGCAGTTTGTCGGGTAAAGTCTATATAAAATTAGAAGAATTGGACATATATCAACTGAAATCCTACAGGTGACAGTCGAACTAAAATCAATCTGAACACTGGGAGTTTTAAGGAGACAAAAAAAAAAACATTTAATAGGTTGACTTCAACAGGGTCTAGTCGAATGATCGCTCAGATTTAAAATTGTGCCGCCGTGCAGTATATCTTGAATTGACGTGCAGTATGTCTTTGAGCAACAATAGCCATGCCATTTCAATTGCCGTCAGTACGTTGAATGATGACTATAGTGCGTTTTTGACTGAAATTTATCTTACTATGTGATGACATCCTGTAGCTGGTTTGTTCACCAGATCTATCCCCTTGTGATTACTTCCTCTGTAGATATCTAAAGGTCCAAGTCTTTAAACGAAGGCTGCAGACAACAGATGAACTGAATGGATTTATTCGTCCGGAAATCTCAGCTATGCCAGAGGCAATGACTAGTCAAGCGTTGCAGAAGTTCAGGGTGAGGGCCCAGGAATGTACAGCTTTAAGAATTTAGATGACATTATCTTCAGAAGAAGGTGATGGCAAAAAACTCAGCAAAGCTCTCCTTAAAAAGCTTGAATTTTGTATTTCCTTTAAAGCAAAAGTAAATATTTCTAACTTTTTTCTTGTTGTCACTTGATCTCCAGTGATAACCCATTATTTGCAACCGGTGAAAAAATTAAACGTACGGATAAAATAAGAACAATAGCATTAGCAGTAAAAAAAAATATATGTATATGTGCATTTATAGCAACAGTGATGGCCTTTAGCAGTTTAAGAAACAAAGCAAGTGGTTGTTTTCTTATTAGAATGAGAATTGCATTAAAAATCCGAGCGCGAAAATGTTACAAGTGAAAAAAATCTACTCTCATTACAACTACTGCTAGTGGAGATGATGAGTCGTTACATAAACACGTATTATATGCGATAATAAAAACAATAACTTTTTATTTCATGAGAAGTTGTTGATGCCATAGTAGATTAGACTACATTACTACTTCATATGAATGGCTTACAAATGCAAAATATGCCAGCGCACCAACTGCCATGATACTAATAATCACAGTGGGTACCTACCATGGCTCGAACTGTTCGGATCACGTGATATGCACTCCACAATCTAACACATACACAAATATTGCAAAGTTTTTGACTCACCCTAGTATTTTAGCAGGGCAGTACTCGTGGCTCCATGATTAAAGGGCTGGGCTGTGACATCGTAGTAAAAGAGTTCGAGCTCTGGCACATTTGCGTTCATTTTCGTACAAATGCTTTTTGGAAAGATATGAACCTACGTATACATCTCAGCTATGGGTTAATGAGTATTACCCTTTTTCTTTTTCAAGGATGGTATTAAATAACCCAAGAAGATTGGTATGCCATTAAACAAAAAAAAACTTAGTATTTTAAAACCTAGCATTTTAAACCAATGTACACAGGTGAGATTTAAAGCTTTTAAAAATTTCTGCCCACTGTCTGTACAGCAAGTCTAATAGGATCCCACATACGAGGTGCATACGATAAGTTTAGAGACTTTTTTCGTATGGGCATTTAAAATTGTCGTAGACTTTTGAAAATTCACTATGTTATTGCTATACCTCTTAGAAGATGACTGACCAATTCTCATGATTTCAGATTCAAATGAACGACTACAGCAGCAATTGGAATACAACCTACTAAAGCCTGATTGTCACAGCTGGTGAATTTCAAAAATGCAATCTGACACTTTAGAAGAACGATATGCAATAAAATTCTGTTTTAAACATGGAAAAATGCCACAGAAATGTATGGAATGCTTCAGACGGCTTTTGGAGCATCTTGCAGGAATCGAGCATCAGTTTTTGAGTGGCATAAGAGATTCAAGGAAGCCAGGGAGTCTGTGAAGGATGATGACAGGTGTGGGACGAGTAAGGAGGTCAATAGACCAGAGTTGATTGGCCAAACAGTTAGGGTTAGGGTTACTATGTTGAGGTTTTAAGGGAGTTCAGCAAGAGATTCTGTCGGAAGAGGCCAGCACTCTTCAAATCGGGTCAGTGACATCTCCACCAGGACAATACACCAGACCACAACTCCATCCTTGTCACAGACTATTTGACCAAGATGGGCATCAATACACTTCGTCACCCTCCCTATAGTCGAGACCTTGCTCCCTGTGACTTTTGGTTACTCCCTAAGCTCAGAGGCTGTCGTT
Source organism: Sepioteuthis lessoniana (assembly GCA_963585895.1). NCBI lineage: Eukaryota > Metazoa > Mollusca > Cephalopoda > Myopsida > Loliginidae > Sepioteuthis > Sepioteuthis lessoniana. The sequence continues at coordinate 67,597,537 of OY757917.1, forward strand.
ATGAGATAATTGAAGAGATAAAAGAGGCTGTGACGAAGGTCATTGACACTCTCACTCAAGAGGACTTTCATGGGGCCATCCAGAAGTTGTTGAAACGATACAAGTGCATTGCAGCCGGAGAAGATTACTTCGAAGGGGACTAGAGTTTCATGTGCGTACTATCAATAAAAGTGCCCCTACGAAAAAAAGTCTGGAAACTTATCGTATGCACCTCGTACTCTAGTCATTTTCTGCACGCAAGAATTATGTCTTTGTTGGTAGAAAGGAAATTAGAGAATAACCATCAATGAAAAAAAAAATTTACGTAAAATTACTTTCAGCTCTTGATCTGTATGTAGTGAATGTAAAATGAGTTAAAAAGGTGAGTTTGTAACTGTTATAAAAAATCATCGCAATACAGAAATAAGTTTCCTGTTACATTCAATAAACAAGCGGAATTTTTTTTCCGGAATTTTTCTAAAAATATAAATTCTGTATTGTTTGGAATCGGTTTATTGTAGAAATGTTTATAATCCTGCCAAAATATTTGTTTTGAGGCGATTCAAAATGGCGGCAAATCAAACCGAATGCTTGACGCTTGTCATCAAATTTTGGGTAGCTGAAAGGTAAAAACCATTAGAATTTACAGAAGAAGGTGTGATGTGTACAGAGAAGAATGTTTTAGAAAAAAAAAAGCAATGTTTACAAATGGGCTAGACAGTGCTTTGCTACAACGAGCTTGAGTCAAAAGTCCAGTCCATGGAGTTGAAGCAAACTGACTTTTCGGTAAAGAAACAGTTCCCGGAGCAGTAAAGAGAGCCATGGTGAATCATGAAAGGCCACATTATTATTGATTTCCTTGAAAAAGGTGCAACTGTAAATAGTGCTTCCTATTGCCGACTCATTTGGCAAAATTCTCCTTTTTTTATTCAATGACCCACGTATCAATAAAATGTCAAAATTTTCAAGTTATTCCGCATTTTCGTGTGTCATTACTTTACAAATATTAATCTAAAGCAAAAAAATATGTGAAGATAAAAGTTCATTTTATATCTTGTCGTCTAACTATGAGTAAAAAGATAATTATAATAAACGAAAGTATTTTTAAAAATACATATACATATAATTCAGCATCTCTAACTTTAAAAATGATGGCGTAAGTGCTAAACTGCGGCCTGAGAGTATGCGAGTTCGGACCCCAATCGCGCTATTACGTTCACTTTTGAAATTTTACCCTTGGGAAAGGCATGAAATCCCTAGCCCCTGCAGCTATGGGTTAAATAGCATCATTTTTGTTCTCCTACAATTGTTTTGACATTACATAACCCACGAAAGTTGATATGCTATTTAAGAACCAAACCAAACCTGACTTTAAAAGTTAACTAATCTTTAACAAGCGTCCCTCAAACTACTTTTAGATGTCATGGCACAGAACTATTTTTGTGCCTAATATTTTCTTAAAACTTGATAATTTGTCCTTCACCCCTGAACATGTTTCTCCCCGGTGAAAAGTAGATTGTACTTCAATATTTCAGTTACTTTTACTTTAAGATCAAAAACTGGAAAGTAGAAATTATCCGATTTTTTTTATTAATAAAAAGCAAAAACAAACTTTAATTGAATACGCTGACGACTCGCCCACTTGAGGATCGATGACGTGGAACTCTGGGTCGTTAGTTTTTCTTCTGTTTTATTATTAGTTTCATTCTTGAAATATATTGTTAAATTGTTTTTTATATGTTAGTAGATGAACATTTTCCATTTAAAGTAATCCATTTTTTAAAGTTTAAAACGGAAGTTTCCTTAGCTTAATTTTTTCTGGTAAAAGTCTACAAATATTGAGTACTCGCTGGTGATTACATTTATCCGAGTAATGATAATGTTCTGCAAGACTAACTGGCAAGAGATTTATTCATTCAGGTTGTCACTTAAGTCTGATATGGTTTCAAGTATTATAATCAAACAGGATTAGTTCTGTTCAATATTAATTGTTTGCTTGCACACAGTTAAATGGTTTCAAGTATTGTTATCAAATAGGAATAGTTCTATTTAGTATTAATTGTTTGCTTGCACACAGTTAAATGTTTTCAAGTATTGTTATCAAATAGGAATAGTTCTATTTAGTATTAATTGTTTGCTTGCACACAGTTATATAGTTTCAAGTATTATTATCAAACAGGAATAGTTCTGTTCAATATTAATTGTTTGCTTGCACACAGTTAAATGGTTTCAAGTATGGTTATCAAACGGGAATAGTTCTATTTAGTATTAATTGTTTGCTTGCACACAGTTAAATATTTTCAAGTATTATTACCAAACAGGAATAGTTCTATTTAGTATCAATTGTTTGCTTGCACATAGTTAAATGGTTTCAAGTATGGTTATCAAACAGGTATAGTTCTATTTAGTATCACTTGTTTGCTTGCACACAGTTATGTTTGCTTGCACACAGTTAAATGGTTTCAACTATTGCTATGTAATACTAACAGTTTAATTTTACGTCTGTCATTTGTTTACGCACTGTTAAATTGTAATTCATTTATGATTTGTAAGTGAATCGTTTGTAGGTAATTTAATTTTTTAATCAGTAATAGCTAAATTGTTTGCTCACAATACTGCTATTATTTGCAAACAGTTAAATGATTTCAAGTACTGCTATCTAACACTAATAATTCTATTTTATATCAATGACTTGTTTACACAGTGAGGAGATTTGAGGTATTGCTATTTCGAATTACTACTACTCTTCAACACTATTCATCCATTTGCACAGGGCACTTCGGGTGGTAAAATGGTCGGCAAGCTAGATTAGCAAACCTTCACAAGTGAGTTTAGTCTCACTGGGTACCAGATTCATATTTTTGCCACGTCTGAGCGAAAAGCTTAGTAAATTACTTCATTCATTTGAACACAGTCAAATAGTTTCAAGCATTAGTATGTAATAACAATAATTCATTTCTAATACACAGATAAACGGTTTCAAGCATTCCTATCTAACCAGAAAAATTCTATTCAATATTGCCTATTTGTTTGCACATAGTTAAAAGGCTCCAACAATTGCTATCTTACACCAATATTTTTATTTGCACATTCTTAAATGGTTCCAAGTAGAGCTACATATTACAAATAATTCAATTTTTCACACTTAAATGGTTTCAAGTATTGCTGTTCAACACTAATAATTCTATTCACATTACTCATTCGTTTGCACACAGTTAAATGATCCCAAGAATTGCTAAGTAACTCTAACAATTCCATTTAAACATCAGTCATTTCTTTGCAAACACTTCAATGGTCAAACAGTTCTATTTGACCGATCGATGCACTATCAGGCACTACCACTCAAAATTAAAGTTGACCTGGGAGTAATGGCAATGAAAAAGGGCTCCACTTTTCCCAGAGCTCCAGCATTGGAGCCTCACTATCAAATGGTTTTGTGTCATATTACTCCTCTGAAGAGATGCAGTCGGCGTATTCTACTGCCCCAGCCGACTGAGCCAGATAGGATTGAACTCACACCATTCAACACACTCCTACTGTAACAGTGCTTCACACTTTTGGCAAACTCGAACTTAGTAAATAATTTTGTGCAGTTATTATTAAAGTGTATGGATGTAGTCATTTTTTAAGTGAGGTTTGTGGTGATAAGTAAAAAATAATTGAAAAGTAAGCAGGAAAAAAAAAGAAAAGAATCAAAGCAAGAAGACGTGTCTTTTTTTATATGTACACAATAGCATGACACCAACAAAAGGATTATTTTCTCAAGAGGACGACTTGTTTGTTGAAAATGAACTTAACGTAGCGGGTGAGAGCGGAGGGACAGCAACGCTCGTTCTTCCTTCGTTACACGCGGTAAAAACGAGCACAGTTTGCGGAGAGAATGAGAGAAGTAAGCACCTATGAGAACGGACGAGTAGACGCAGTTAATGAAAGTTAGGCAGGATAGAAAGAAAAGAAAAAACTTGCCAGATAGTGTAATGCAGACGAACGAACGAACGAAAGAAAGAAAGAACGAATGGTGTGTGTGTTCTGTCTTCGACTACGAAGCTAGCAGGTGTGCGGACTTACCACAGCGGACATTCGGATGTATACTTTCTAAATCACGTTTAAAAAAAAGAAGCCCAGCAAACCATGACGTGGACTGGATATTTGGACAATATTACCTTATCACAATTTAACTTCGAGGTAAGAAAAAAATCAACTCTATGTTATAAAATGCTTTTTAAACCCCTAAATCTACTTTTATATTTTGTGGGTGGTTTTACGAAAGTTCTATACGTTTCATTGATAACTAAAAGAAGGAAAAAATGTTTAACTTCCTCTGATTATTGCAAAGTAAAAGTTTATTCAAATGCTTAATATCATTACCAGCAGGCATATACTCGTCTTTAAACGTGTGCATACATGAATAAGGGTCGTTCTGAAAAATTCTCAGACTTCCCAAAAAGAGGTGAATGGATGTTTTTGAATATTGAATTATTTTTTTTAATTAAAATTTTTTTTTTTTTTTGAGTGCTAAGAAAGAACTTGAGAATTGATTTGCTAAATGTATAGAACTACAGGTTGAATCTGTGGGTTTGCATACAACTTGCATGACTTCTTGGTTGGCACGAGAACTTTTTAGCGTGCATTTATATATCGTCATATCATATAACTCATCATATGAGTTTTTTCCCCAGCGCACGAAAGTGGGCTTTCCCAAAGTCTGTATCACACACATATACGTATACACACGCACAGACACATTATATATATAAATATATATATATATATATATATATATATATATATATATATATATATATATATATATATATATAATCCTTCTCAAATTTCGAGTGTTTGCACAGATTTATTTCTTTGTTTATTTGTCGATTTTAAAAAGGGTTTACCGTGTCACGTTGGACATTTTTTAAAAATTCCCTATTATTATGAACAAGAGGAAGCTCCGTTTTTAACATGTTTTTTCTTTTTCCTGGAAGAGACATTTCGCGCTTTAATTTCCTTGATCTTTTCAGTATTGCTTCTCACTGGAGCATGCTCCTCTCTCTCTCTCTCTCTCTCTCTCTCTCTCTCTCTCTCTCTCGCACACACACACACACACACACACACACACACACACACACACACACACACACACACACACATATATCCAGTGTGTTTTAAAATTTAAAGAGATTATAACACTATATTACAATGTATTGACATACGGTGTATAGTCTGATAGTTTCCATTCGACTTGTAAATGTTAAAAAACGGAAGACTGATCGCAAAGAAGGCACATTTTTCATGGATTAAAATACATTCTTTGTTAAACCCATGGCAACAAATGACATGGATTTAATTCTAAGGCATGAACCTGTAAAATTCAGTGACCTTATATATCAATTATCGATCCGACACTTATAGACACAAGTCCTTTTTGAATATGTACAGTTTATATGTTTAGAATATGTGGTATATCCATTTTTTTAGTAATTTGTATAAGTATTTTTATGTTCGTTGTATTTATTTCAGACTCATATATATATATATATATATATATATATATATATATATATATATATATATATATATATATGTGTGTGTGTGTGTGTGTGTGTGTGTGTGTGTGTGTGTGTGTGTGTGTGTGTATTTAAAACCATAGGGATATTGGAGGATCATAAAGATATTATCTCTGGAAGTATTATTTTCATTTTAGAATGATTTTAAAGCAACTGTATCAGTTGTGGATATGCAATTAGTGTTCAATGATTAACAGAACGACTAGGGTATGCTAGTGGGCACAGCTCATCTGGGAGAGGAGAAGAATATATATTTCATATTATAAGTCATTTTTCTCTTATCGCCAACACACTTGACACGTGATTGTTTTAAATGGGAGCTGATTTCCCACAATGATACACTGAGTTGCTTACACAAGAACGCAATCTTCTCTATTGAGAGTGGATTTTCATCTCTGCGTGTGTGCGTCACCATGTCAGACGGAAGTTGATTTGCTTAATATATTTTTAGACTGATTGATTTATTGATTTTAACGGCATATCAACCCGTCTAGAGTTATTTTATACTTAGAAGTTTGGAAATCGCGTACATTAACGTTCATAAAACATTTTTGTGTTGTTTATTCAGAGCTTTTTTTTTTGCTCTCGACTCTAATTAAATGTGAATACATTTATAACTGATTTATTTGACGAATCCTTGAAACCCAAACAGATGAAAAGTTACTCCATACTATCCCCTGAGTGAAGGTCTTACCTCTCTGCGGGGGGTTACAGACAGCGTATTTTAAACCCCACCGTCAGAGTGACCTATATAGAAAGGTTTACACCTCTTTGCGTATTTTGTAGTCCAGTAGAGAATGATTAAAATGCATTCCTGTCTGTTCCATTATTTTTGTTCGTTTTATTCATTATTTACTTATATATATATATATATATATATGTGTGTGTGTGTGTGTGCGTGAGTGTGTGTGCGTGTGTGTGTATCTGTGTGTGTAAGATGTGACTTGTACAATGTTAGTATTATGTTCAGGTTAATATTTTTAACAACAACAACAACAACAACAAATCCCTCAGCCTCTGTACTCTTATTTGGCAGAACTATATGTAAAGCAGATTAATTTAGGAAACTAGAAATATCTACCTGTGAATATTTCGAAAACGAGAGACCGAATGTTTTTTTTTTATTTTTGCAATCAACGACACTCGCAAGTAATAAACATATGCCCGCATTTGCCCATAATCTACATTGGAAAAACATGGACAACACGTGGCTTAAACTATTGAGGTATTGATCGACAACTTAGATTTTCTTTTCAATCCATTGAACTCATTTTCGGCATGTGCTTAAGATCTTTAAGTCATTAATTAATAACTTTAAAGGATATTAGTTCTGCAGTTTTATGAGGTGATCACAGCATGGTGTACTGTTTAGCGAGCTAGACCCACAAATCAGCGAGTAAGGAGTTCAATCTTCATTAGTTACCAAATAGTTACGGCCTGGTGTCAAAAATGAACTACTTTTTGTGTTCTAAAGATGCTCCGCGGCGCGTTATCATAAGCAAAGTATTCTATCAGATCATTATAAGTGAATTCAATTCTCACTGGGTGTTCCATATTTCTAAAGTGTTGCCGAACTAAGATAGTCAGAGTAGATGACTACTATTGAGTAGTCCATTGGCCTAGCGGTTAGAGTGTTTGCCAATGGCTCGGAAGACCGGGTTTCAATCCCAGATCGAGTCATACCAAAGACTTAAAAAATGGTACTTCATCCCTCCTTGCTTAACCCTAAGCATTATAAGGTATGGATCAACGGTAAATTGGAGCAATCCAGAGAAAGGGGTAGCGGCCTTCCATACAGCTCGGTGTAGTAGCTACTGAAAAGGGAGCCTTCTAGTCACCCTCGACTATAGTCGCCAAGTTTACTTACTTTATTGATTAGTGGCGTGAGGGGATTCTCCGTAGCGAAATGGCTTGGTCTGGTTTGGTTTGATGGCATATCAACCACTGTATGTCATTTAATGCCAAAATAAACTAAATATATATGATTTGTAAACACATCTTGTTGATAACACTTTTAAACAAGCCAAAGCTCATTCTTTTGCACACGGTTATATGGTTTCAAATATTGGTATGTATCACAAACAATTCATTTAAACATCAGTCATTTGTTTATATACAATTAAATGATGAAACAATTCTATTTTTGAGCATAAGTTATTTATTTGCACTCAGTTTAAATGTCAAACACTTCTATTTGACTCATAGATAAGACCCTATTGGGTGTTATCACGTCGAGTCAAAGTGGACCTGGGAGTAATGGCAATGAAGGTGTACTCCAAATTCCTCAAAGGTCCATCATTACTAGAGCCTCCCCATCAGATTGTTTGGTATCATATTCAGGATACTCGTTGGGCGGGGGTCTTACCCACCCCTGCAGAGATGCAGTCGGTGTATTCTACAGCCCCAGCCGACTGGGATGGTAGTGAAATAGCTAAACTACGGCCTCGAAGTAGACGAGTTTTACCTACTGTCGAGCTATTATGTTCATTTTCTGGCTTAAAAAAGGTTTTGAAACCCCTTATCTATCTAACTATGGGTCAAATAGTATCACTGGTGTTCTTCTACAATTATTGCTTTGGGATTGAATAGCTCAAAAAGTTTGATATACCATAAAAAGAGACCCCCCCAAAAAAACCCAAAACGGGTGGTATGATGGTTAGCGGCTAACACTATCAAACTATTATAAGCGACTTAGATTCTCACAAAGGGCCCTATTCTGTTGGAACTGTACCGAACTAAGCCATACTTAGTAAATGACTACATCGAAGTAGTGAGTTTGATCCTCATAAGGTGCCGCATACTTTAGGGCTTATATTAAATCTAAGCTGTTTTTTAATAGAACTCCATGTGATGTCATATCAAGTTACCATATTTTGTGACTTCGATTCCCACTGAGTGTCCAATAATTCTGGACAGGTGCCAAATTAAGCCTAGTATAGTAAATGACTGCTACTGAACAGAGAACTTGGTTCTCACAAGGTGCCTTATACTTAACGCTTTGTGTCCAATCAAGGTTCTGGTTTGTAAAGAACTACATTCAGGGACAGGAGTAGCGCCCTTCCCTACTCCTCAGTGTAGTAGTTATTGAAAAGGGAGCCATCTGGTTGCCCTCGATTACGGTCGCCAACCTTACTTTACTTACATGAAGGGCAAGGAAATTTCCAGTTCAGATTCCATACTTCTTAATCCATTTTTATTCATGATAAATCAAATCGGAAATACTTTCTTATCAATAATATATATATATATATATATATATATATATATATATATATATATATATACTTACAAGACCTACTTAAATTCAAGTTGTGGCGAATTAGTGACGTTTCTTATCAAATCTTACAAGGTAGCTGCAAACGATAAGTGTCTAACGTGCTACATTGAATAACAATGTTTCAACCCCCATTCTATCATTTGAGATCAAAATTGAGGTTGTTTGTATTTACCTACCCTTCTGCACGGACAGGATATGACACAAGATCATTTTTAGGCGGAGTTTTACTGGTTTGAATACAGAGTTTTCCTTCTCCTCGACTGGTTGTCTAAACAAGGCTAAAGATCTACCCAACCATTTACCCATCGCTTAATAGAGAATAATTGGATTCATACCTTTCCCAAAGGGTATCAATGCGATGTGAAATGCAGGCAACCTAGTCCAAGACTTGAACTCGTGTCGCTGTGTCCATTTCATATGACAGTTAGCATTACACAAATGGCACGGTCAAAATTGAAGTTGTTATTGTACTAGAAATAGGTTATATTTTAATGTAATCATTGATTTTATTTTTGTTAAGACATTAGGGAAAAAATCACGTGTCATTTTTACCAGATTTCATCCAAGATATGCCCACTATTTTTAGAATTGTAATGTTCATTTTTGTCTTATTTTGAAGGGAGTTGATTTTAATGTGCATAACAATGTTTCTAAAAATACTTAGAGCGTGAATGAGAAAAAAGAAATTAGCTTCTTGAGGAAAAACAAGACAAATCTTACTTGATGAATTGCCACTTTGTAAATACTTAAGATTCCAGGTAATATACACCAGATAGATTGACTGATCATCATCATCATCATCATCATCATGTCGTGCCGCTAGCACGGATATCCCAGACCCTCTCTCGCCACTTCTCCCTATCGTTCATCGCCTCTGGCAGGTCTTCAGGGCTACATCCCGTATCCTCACATAGCTGCTGTATGTAGGTTCGAGCTGGTCGTCCTGCTTTTGCTTGGCCATATGCGGGGTCCATAGGAGTACATCACTTATGAGCTCGTCCTTGCTTCTCCAGCAGTATCCTGCATATCTAGTTCGTCTAGCTTGGATAGTTTTCTTGATGGGAGGCAGGTGGCCGTATAGTTGGTGCCTTGTGGGGTGTTGCTGCCAGGATTTGTTCGATATTGCTCGCAATATTATTGTGTAATTGCCGTCCAGCTTCTTCTCCAGCCGTTTAGTTAGCGTCCAAGTAGTGCATCCATATAGCAGTATCGACACGACTTTAACGACACGTCAAACCATCTAGGGTTATTTTATGTCTACAAGTTAGGTAATCATGTATATTGGTTTGGTTTGGTTTTATGGCGCATCAACCATTGTAGGTTATTAATGATAAAACTATTTTTATACATATAAACAGTTCTATTTCAAAGAATTCAGGTCAGCATAAGTACACGGTTTCAATGTCAAAAACCGTTATATTTCAAATAATTCGGTTTAGCGTAATTACAGTTTAGTTCTATTTGACCCATTGATAGGACCCTATCAGGTGCTACCACTCTGGGACAGAGTGGAACTGGGAGCGATGACAATTAATGGATACTCGTTAAGGGGGGTCTTACCCTTCAGCAGAGAAACAGTTGGTGCATTCTACAGCCCCAGCTCATAACGTATTACACAGAGTTAAATGTAAACACAGTTTTATTTCAAACAATTCAGTTCAGCATAAGTACGCAGTTTAAAAGTCAAAACATTCCAATCTCTAACAATTCAGATTAGAACTAGTATACAGTTTAGTTCTATTTAACCCAAAGATAGAAACCTACAAGGTGCTACCTCTCCGGGCCTGAGAGGACTTGAGAGCGATGGCAATAAAGGGGTACTTCACATTCCCCGAAGTTACAGTATAGGCTTCACCATCAGATTGTTTAGTGTCATATCTAGGACCCTCGTTGTGGGGTTCTCATAGTTGTTTTTTTAGAGTTTTTCCACAGTGTCTATCGAATACAAATAATTTTTAAACATATCTATGTGACACATAGATGTGACCCAAATAAGTGTAGGCCATTGTTGCTGTCGTGATTTCAATTTCTTTCTTTATAACCAACATTTTCAGTTTTATGTCAAATTAAGCCCAGTGAACCCTTTTTGGATTCCGCTATTGCTATTAGCAAAGTTGCCTCTAAAAAAATCACTGCTGAAGTGAGTTCAATCAAAACTTATATTGCCCAGTCGGTTGGGGCTGTAAAATACACTAACGGCATTTCTGCAGAGGGGTTACCCCCACCCCGCAATGAGTGTCCTGGGTATAACACTAAAAAATCTGATGGTGAGGTTCCGGTATTGCTGGAACTTTGGGGAATGCGGAGTACCCCTCTATTGCCATCGCTCTGGCCCGGAGTGGTAGCACCTGATAAAGGTCCTTTCTGTGGGTTAAATAGAACTAAGCCGTGCTTACTTCACTATACTGATTTTTGCATTTAAACTGCGTATTTATGCTAAATTGAATTATTTGAAATTGAACAGTTTTTGACATTGAAACTGTAATTACACTAAACTGAATTGTTTAATATAGAGCTGTTTTGGTATTCAACTGTGTGTAAACAAAACCTGTACTAAACTGAATAAAACTGCTTGATACAAACTAAATAGCTTGAAATAGAAAGGTTTTTGCAATTAAACTGTACTTACATTTAGACTGAGTACTTATGCTAAACTGAGTTGTTTGATAGAGAACTGTTTTCATAAGAATGGATTTGGCATTAAAAAAACCTACAAAGGTTGATATGCCATAAAACTTAAACAACCTTATATTTTTAACTTTGTGCAAAGCTGAGTAAATATATCAGCGTTTCACCGCAGAACAATAATGAGCATGTTCATATCAGAGGTCAAAATTACTGGAAGAGATTCGATTCTTTCCAGGTGCTGCAAAATAGCAGCCTTGTCCTATTGGTTACAGTTGGTCGCAGATGATAAAATGAGAACAAGGCGCAAATTTCAAAAAGGGAACCTTAATTCCTTAACATCTCTTTGTAAATGTTTTTAAAGATATTTCATTATTATAGAAAATTGATTGTTGATTGATTGATTGATTTAAATGTTGTTATGCCCCCAAGAGTTATTTTATGCATAGAGGTTAGAGAATTGTGTACATTGTACATTTGCATTTATATTTTTATGTCGTTTCTTAAGAGTTTTTAACTTTCACTTATATAATATCAAATATTCTAATACAAATAATTTGTATACAAATCTATTTGACCCATAGATAGGACTTTAACAAGTACTATCACTCAGAGACAGAGTGAACCTGGGAGTAATGGCAATGAATGGGTACTCCACATTCCCCATGTCGCCAGAACTGAATCCTCAACGGTAGATAACAGCATATTTTAAAGAGGGGATTCAGTCTGCGTACTCTTAACCTCGCTGACAATGCGTTATAAATGAGAACGTGTCGCCTAGAAGCAATGGTTAACAAATCTTACAAATCTTTATGGCGGAATACACACTCATGACCTTATGCCACACAAAATTTACCTTAGTAAGCATCAATATCATTTTTCTGATTCTTGTGCGACACTTATGTCAGTATAAACAGCTCTTAAGATATCAACTTTTATAAGACAAGTGATTATCTTAAGTACAGTTTTGATACATAAGTCATAGTTGATAACTGTTCTCCTCTGAAGGCTACAAGTAAAAATTGCTCTGCTAGAGAACAAAGATAAACATATCAACTACAAGTGTTTATTAAAATCTCGTATTATTATAGGTATTTCAAGTTTGGGCCAAAAGAGCTTGGAGGTAGACTAAGGAGAAAAAAAAAATGAAAGAAATCAATGATTTCCTTGTCTACAAAAACACACTGGGTTGTTTAGCATATTAACAATTTTTCTCTTGTCGTTTTGGGAAGACTACAGACAACTGCAAACCGTGAACGACTCCTGAAACGTTGGGTCTCATCATGTAGAATAATTAAATAAATCTTTTCTTTGGCATGTTGGGTAGAATTAAAATAACCGTTAAAACGTCACAAAAAATGACGCGAGTCATCTTAGATTAATTGACTGATACTGACCTTTAAAAACAATTGGAAAATTGTAAAGTTAGGTGACTTAAACTAAAATTAAAAGTGAGATTTCAAATTAGTTAGCCGAGACCAGTCGAAGTGAGAGGACGTAAGTTTCCATCAATGGCCCGGCGCTTCCTACTTGCCTACAGAATTTGTGATATATATAAAATGAGAGAAGTTTTGTATGCACACAAAGAAAGAAGACTTCGTATTTGTTATTCATCCCAGCAAAAAGAATAGATCGGCTAGTAAAGAAGATGAAACTGCGAGGTAAAGAGAACTGACCTAGGCCGAAGAAAAACAAGATGGCTACCCAACAAGATGCCGAAATCTAACAACCACACAAGTGATGGGTCTCATTGGGTGCCCCTTTCATATGACCTTGTGCCACATCTAAGTAAAAATGCTTAGTAAATTACAACCACACAAGTGATGGTATTACTATTTCAAAAGATAAATGATAATTCTTTCCTTCGTCTTATCTCACATTAACGAGAACTCGGGTAGTGTAATGGTTAGCAAGCTTGACTAGCAAACCTGCAAGAGTGAATTCGAGTCTTATTGGGTAACCCATTCATTCGGCCTTGAGTCACATTTATTCAGGGGAAGGAGTAGCACCCTTCCCTACATCTCGGTGTAGTAGCTATTGAGAAGGAGAGCTTTTGGGTCACCCTCGACTTAAGGGAGACAACTTTACTTACTTTTGCTATACTGAGAAAAAGAGAGAAACGTTTAAGTGATACAGGACTTCTAAAAGAAAGTCGGCAATTCATCGAGAAACACCGGTAAAAGGTTGTATTTTTGGGACAGTACAAAGGAGCGAATCGTTAAGGTGGGACATAAAAGAGACAGATCTTCAAAAAGAACGAGTTAAAGACCCAAGGAAGTTTCCTCTCTTTTTGTTGTATATTGCAAAACTTTGTTGGGTTGTTCTATCTGTTTGTTTCTTGTACCATGGTTTCTTTTGGACTCTGCATATATGTCTACGTGGTTCCTGTGTATTCTATATTTTTGTGTTCCTGTTGCAATTTGTTGAATAAAGGCAGGAAGCTTTTTTTCCTTCCTGTTCTTTAACTTTTTCATCTGGTCTCCGTGTTTCTTATTGTTGTTGCTCATCGTCGCTCTTAATTTTGCTTGCTTGGTTATGAAATCCAGTCGTTGCAATAGCGAGAAAGCATTATGGCTTGGAAAGATGGTTAAGCAGCGAGAAACGATTCGTAACATTATTTCAATGGTAAATTTTGCACCGTCTTTGAAATACACCTTTGAAGCTGGTTTCATTCTTTTTATTATCATTATCTTTTTGGAGGTGCCCGTGGTGTAATGGTTATCGTCGTAGGGAATGAACACGGTGACACGTGTTCAAATCCTGGACGAGACTGATTGCATTTCACATAGCACTAATACCCTTGGGAAAGGTATGAATCCAATAATTCTCCCTCCAGCTATGGGTAAATTGTAGGGCAGACTAGGTTCTTCAGCCTTGGTGAGGCAACAAGTCTAGGAGAAGGAAAACTCTGAATTCAAACCTGTTAAACTCCGCTTAAAAATTGACCTTGTGTCGTATCCTGCCCGAGCGAAGTGGTTGGTCAATAGGATTATTATTATCTTTTTAAACATAATATTGTAGAACATAGTCATCATGCCCGATAAGGAGTGTGGTGTAACGGTTATCGTCGTAGAAAATGGAATTGGAGACCCAAGTTCAAATCTTGGTCGAAGCAGTTTGTGTTTCACTTTCATGTTAATGCCCTTTGGAAAGTGTTGTGATGCTGACAAAAGAAAGACACGGGGAACACAAAAGGTTAGATAGAAAAACCTATATATTCAAGTAACAGAAACAAGATACAAGTGAACCTAGTTAAACAGTAGTTAGTTGATAGAAAGCTGAGAGTCCAGTGTGATAGAGACTATCCGTCCACTACGCAAATGACATCACACGTGATTGTATCATGCTGATTGGTACACTCCCCGTTTAACGCACTCGTTGACGTGTATTTACGGAGGAGGGCGAGTCCATTGTGTTGGGAGTACAACAGAGAGGTATGAATCCATTTCTTCTTTACTCGACTTTGGTTTAATAGTAGATTGGGCACTTTAGTTGCTGTACGGTAACCAATCAAGGAGAAGGAAAACTTTAAATTTAAACCAACTTTGTTCTGCTTAAAATTTACCTTGTGTCACGTCTTGCTTAAGGCGATGGGGTTAGGTAAATTGATAGTTGGTAAAATTAAAATGCTTTTGAACATCTTTACTGAATTTTTATTAATGAAAGACTGCCACCAAGACAGTAAATACTTGATGAGTAAGACATTTTTAACTTGGGATTATTTTGTTAACTTTTTAAAAGTTATTTCAAAGTGTTATTTTCAGTATGACTCAAAAAACATGTATACTTGGGGACAGAATACATTTTTGTTTAACAAAATGAGATTATGATATTATTTTTATCCCAGGCAATGCTAGCTGCTTCAGCTAGATTACAATAACTATCAATAAGTTTATAGTTCTGTTTAAAGTATACTAGTTGTTGAATTATTAATGTTGTGTACATTTTCACAATAGGATCAAATATATCTTAAATTTTGACTTCACGATCAACCAGTAAAAAAGTATAAAAAAGTGTGGAATTGCTAGTCCCATGCCAATATGATTTTTAATTCAGCATTTTCCTTCTCCTGGGCAGGTTGTTAAATAAAACGATAGAGGCTTATTTACTCTACAATTTCACCGGAAGCTGTAGAAGCCCCTAAGAAAGGCTCATGGGTTTTTCTTTCCATGGCATTTGTGCATAGTGAACACAAAATGATTCAGCAGGAATATGAATCCAGCTGGCCGATTCTATTTCCACGTCATCAACCGTCTTTAACATTTCAAATTTATTAACATCCTCCTCTTGAAACATGGACCTTATTCTCATTTAATCCTCTTCATAAAAACAGTCGCTGCATTTCAGTGAAACAATTCAGTCTCCGTGGAATCCCATTGTTTTATTCTTAGGCTATCAGAGAAAAAAAATAAAACAATCATTGTCACCTAATATATTTAAGTGCCCGAAAAAAAAATTGGAATGTTAATAACTGGTTTCAATGTCATTAACAATATACTAATCTAAGAACAAAGAATTTATTTACTTTAGAAAATATTTCATTGGTGTAAGTAAGCTTAAGATTGCACGTAGCAAGTCCTGGCGGCAACACCCTACAAGACACCAACTGTACGGCCACCTGCCCCCTATCACGAAAACTAGACGAACCATACATGTAGGACACTGCTGGAGAAGCAGGGACGAACTCATAAGAGATGTACTCTTATGGACCCCCACACATGGCCGTGCAAAAGCAGGACGACCAGCACGAACATACATTCAGCAGCTATGTGAGGATACGGAATGTTGTCCTGAAGACCTAACTAGGGCGATGAACGATAGGGAGGAGTGGCGAGAGAGGGTCAGGAATATCCGTGCTACCACTGCGATGATGATGATGATGATGAAGTAAGCTTAGCTTAGTCTTTTCTTCACAGCTGTAAAATTCCCTGTGTAGATTAAAATCATTACATACCGTATCGTCCATAAATAAATAAACTTCAAACAATTATAAAATAATCAAAAGTTAATTTTCTTCAGACCAAAAAATATCAGGATCTCATTATTTCTAATCGAAGATTATGCAGTCAAAACATATATTCTTAGGTATTATATATTATCAAACTCTACAAGAAACTCCATAATTAAAATTACGAGTATGCAATCGTCCAAAAATAAGTACGTTGTATGGACTTATGTAATTTTCCTTTCGGTCACAGAGAGTTAGATAGTAAATAATACGAAAAACTTGATTGTATGATATTTAACTTGAAATACTAACATGCTGGTAAACTTTGTTTAGAAGAAAATTACTTTTTTACAAAAAATTTGTCAGCGCATACTTATTTCAGGATTATATATATATATATATATATATATATACGAGATAAGTATATATAACAAATATATTTCTGATCGGATTTTCATATTTATAAAACAAATATACGAAATTTATATCCTTATTTCCCAGTAGAAATAATAAAATCCTGGTATCTTTGGTTGATAAGAAAATTAATTTTTTATTAAAAAATTGCGGGGTTTTACTTATTCAAGACAATTCAGTTTGAGTATATATATATATATATATATATATATATATATATAACCAACCGAAAGTCTGGGACCTCATTGATTGTTTTTTCTTTAAACTTAAGAAATAAACACAGTTTCATGTCTTTAAAGAACTGAGAGGATTCTCCGTGGCGAAACGAGTGAATTGCCTGGTTGGGTCTTCGTAGCAAGCCTGTTCGAACTCCTGTCGCCCTATTGAGTTCAATTCGAACTAATAACCTTGTGAAAGGCATGAACCCCCTTATTCTTCCAGCAATCGGTTAAATCCTAACGCTACTATCTTTCTCCAACGATGGCTTTGATATTAAATAACCCACGAAGGTTGATAGGCCATTACGACAAAGTAATCTAACGTTATCTTTAAAGAAATAACTTCAAATTTGTATGAAATTATCCTATAATTTAAATGAATATAAAACAAATTTACATTTTCTTTTTCTTTTTCTTTTTTTTTGACAAAGAATCCACTACAAAAATTTATTACTGCAGAGCAAATCCTTAGTATCTTTTTCTGTAACTTGTAAAAATATGTTCATGGAAGTCATTCCCAAGCAGTGCATTAAAATGTAAACTACTTTGGCTTATTCTTTGGCAGTCCGAACTTCACGATCAGTGGCAAAAATAACCATCAATATGTACTTATACATTCAGGGTGGTAACGAACTTTTGGTCGACAATTCATATATATATATATATATATATATATATATATATATGCAGCATTTCTTCGTTGAGAAATATTGAATTAGATATTATAGACATCTTTTGTTTACATATTTCTATTTTGATCCTTTCAAATTGCTGTATGGATGTTATAATATCCGGCTGAAATTAGCTAATAAATGTTCTGTAATTAATTGGTCCCCAATTACTTTCGGATCCATCTTGGGCCATTATTAGGGAATGTATATATTGCAAAAGTACAATACAGTGTTTTATTGATACTGGTGTAAGTTTTTTTAAAAATAAAATATGTAGACTAAAGATGTCTCTAATATATATATATATATATATATATATATATATATATATATATATATATATATATAAAGTAAGCACCTCTAAATCGTGAAACATTTACTGTGCTCAATAACCAAAATTATAAAGCCATATCACAATATAGCCGGTAATTCACATATCTGAATCAAACGTCAATTACAATCACACTTGTCGATCGTAGCCATAAAACCCAAATGCGTGAAATTTTTCTGTCTTACATTTTCTTTAATTGATTTATATATATATATATATATATATATATATATATATACAAGGATCATTAGATAAGTTTCCAGACTTTTTTTCGTAGGGACACCTTTATTGATAGTACACATATGAAACTCTAGTCCCCTTCGAAGTAATCTCTTCCAGCAGCAATGCACTTGTTGTACCTTTCCAACAACTTCTGGAAGGCCCCATGGAAGTCATCTTGTGTGAGCGTATCAATGACCTTCGTCACAGCCTCTTTCATCTCCTCAGTTGTCTCATAAACGATAGCCTCTGAGCTTAGGGAATAACCAAAAGTCACAGGCAGCAAGGTCTGGACTATATGGAGGGTGAGGAACTGTCTTGGTCAAATAGTCTGTGACAAGGATGGAGATGTGGACTGGTACATTGTCCTGGTGGAAATGCCACCTACCCGATTTGAAGTGTGCTGGCCTTTTCCGACAGAATCTTTTCCTGAACTCCCTTAAAACCTCAACATAGTAACACTAACCCTAACCCTAACCCTTTGGCCAATCAACTCTGGTCTATTGACTTCCTTACTCGTCCCACGCCTCTCATCATCCCTCACAGACTCCCTACCTTCCTTGAATCTCTTATGCCACTCAAAAACTGATGCTCGATTCATGCAAGATGCTCCAAAAGCAGTCTGAATTGTTCCATCCGTTTCTGTGGCATTTGGTCCAAGTTTAAAACAGAATTTTTTGCATATCGTTCTTAAAGTGTCAGATTGCATTTTTGAAATTCACCAGCGGTGACAATCAGGCTTTATTAGGGTGCATTCCAATTCCTGCTGAGGTTGTTCATTTGAAGCTGAAATCATGAAGATTGGTCAGTCATCTCATAAGAGGTATAGCAATAACATACTGAATTTCTAATGGTATACGACAATTCTGAATGCCTGGAAATTATTGAATGCACCACGTACATGTACATATATATATATATATATATATATATATATAGTTGCTATATCTATGAATAAAGAGTGCCCAATATCCTTGATAGAGCCCATATATTTAAGTTAGGGTAGCTAACTTAAGTGCTTCGTGACTGTCATATACTCGCCTATTCATTCATTAGACTAATGAATGCATAGACAGGAAACTGACAATTACGAAGCACTTGACTCTCTACGCAATCCGAAATTATATATATATATATATATAACAACTCCACTGTGCAAGCAGGATGTGACATGAGGTCAAATTTTTAAGCGGAGATTTTAACAGGTTTTAATTCAGGGTTTTCTTTTCCCCAAGATTGGTTGTCATACCAAGCTTGAAGAGTTAGTCTACCCTACTATTTACCCATAGACTTAGAGAATAGTTGGATTCGTGTGCTACGTCATATGCAAATAGGACTGTCCACGATTTGAACTAGTGTCGCCGTGCCATTTCCAACAACAAAAAGCATTATTCCGCAAGTATGAATGATTATATATATATATATATATATATATATATATATATATATATATATATATATATAATCATCTATCTATCTATCTATCTATCTATCTATCTATCAACTTAAATCTGTCCATACTTATCTATTTCATTTCTTAGTGCAGAAAATGAGTTGAGTTAAATGAAGTTAGTGCTGATAAAGTCAGTTAAATGAAATAAGAAAAACTACAAACACTGTCGATATATACTGGGTTCTTAGATTCAATTTAGATTATTGTTTCAAAATTTATTGTGCTGTATCATGAAATTTGAAATCGTTAAAATGAATGAAAGTTTAATTAATCCTACTCATTATATCACACGTTATATTATGTGTGTGTGTGTGTGTGTGTGTGTGATTCTAAAAATATTAACATTACTATGTGAGTATGTTTACAAAAGCAGACCTGATATTATAGAGAACCACCTGGGAATATTCTCGGAATGGTGTACAGTTGAATGCTTTGAAATCTTAATATCATAAAAGGACTTCTATTGACGTGTTAATATTTTTAATCGCTATTATATTAGTAATTAGCTGCAAGACTAATTTGCTATTATGCAACGGCTAGTCGCACATAAATATATTTATAAGTAGAAGATTTGATATTTGCTGAGCTTAGCCCAGTTATCTGTAGGTCACAACAGTGTGACGCCCTAGTATAATCGAACTCATTAAATTAACTAATGGTATGTCAAATTAACAAGCCAACCAGTGGTCTGTGCCAGCAGCTCAAATACTTGTATATACTTGTGTAATGAAGGACTGCATTTTTGTTGAGGAGACCACGGGGCGTAAAGGCTAAAGTGCTGGATAGCAGCCTCGAAGAGAGTGATTTCGGGGGTGTCCTCGTGGTGTAATGGTTACAGCGATGGACTGCGAAATCGTAGTAAGCGAGTTCGTACTCCAGTCACGCTATTACGTTCACTTTCGGGCAAATACCCTTGGGAAAGGTATGAACCCCTTTATCCTCCCAGCTATAGGTTAAATAGTACCACTACTGTTCTTCTAGGAGAATGGCTTTGATATTAAATAACCTACAAAGGTTGATATGCCATTAAACAAAGAAACCAAACCAAACCAAAAGTGATTTCGAACTAATAACCAACAAGGGTGGTTTGCCCTGTCGGTTGGGGCTGTAGAATACACCGAAGGCTTCTCTGCAGAGGAATAAGAACCACCCACGAGTGTCTTTAATATGAAACTAAAAAATCTGATGGTGAGGTTTCATTAATGCTAGAGCTTTGAATAATGTTCCTCTTCATTGCCATCGGTCCCAGGTCCATTCTGGCTCGGAGTGGTAGCACCTGAAATAGTCCTATCTATAGGTCAAATTAAACTAAGCTGTTTAATTATGCTAAACTGAGTTGTTTGAAATTAACTGTTTTTGACATTGAAACTGTGTAATTATGCTAAACTGAATTGTTTGAAAGTGAACTGTTTTTAAATAGAGCTAAACTGTGTAAACTGTATTGTTTAAAATAGAATTGTTTTTGACATTGAAACTGTGTTCTTATGCTAAAGTGAATCGTTTGAAATACAACTGTTTTGATATTTGACTGTTTGTAAACAAAAAGTATACTTATAATCATCTGAATTGTTTGATATTTAATTCGGCATTAAATGACCCGAAAAGGGTTCATACACCGTACAACAAAACAACCAACTAACCAACTCATGAAGGTAGATATGCCATTAACCTCCCCCCGAAAAGACAAAACAATTATTTTACCTCAAAAGCAAAGGTTTGTTCGTTAAACAAGTTGCGTTATTAAAGCCTCTACGCTTACTTGCCCAGTCGGCTGAGGCTGCAGAAGACACCGACTGCTTCTCTGCAGAGGGTTAAGACTCCCCCCAACGAGTGTCCTGGATATAACACTAAAAATCTGATGGTGAGGTTCCATTAATGCCGGAGCTTTGAAGAATGTGGAGTACCCTTTATTGCCATCGCTCCTAGGTACACTTTGGCCTGGAGTGGTAGCACCTGATAGTCCTATCTATGGGTCAAATAGAAATAAACTGTGCACTTATGCTAAACTGAATTGCTTGAAATAGAACTGTTTTGACATTTAACTGTATGTAAACAACAACTATACTTATACTAAACTGAATTGTTTGAAATAGAATTGTTTATTTGTATAAAAATGGATTTAGCATTTATAATCTACAATGGTTGATGTGCCATAAACCAAACCAAACTAAACCAGTCTAAGGTTACCTTGTTTCTCGAGGTGCCCGTGGTGTAGTCGTTATCGCCGTAGGAAATGAACACGGCGATACGAGTTCAAATCCTGGACGAGACTGATTGCATTTCACATAGCACTAATACCCTTGGGAAAGGTATGAATCCAATTATTCTCCCTCCAGCTATGGGTGAATAGTAGGACAGACTAGGTTCTTCAGCCTTGGTTAGGCAACTAGTCTAGGAGAAGGAAAACTCTGAATTCAAACCTGTTAAACTCCGCTTAAAAATTGACTTTGTGTCATATCCTGCCCGAGCGGAGGGGTTGGTAAATAGTACCTTGTTTCTCGTCTTAACCATGCCATAACTTCCATTCAAAGTATCCCAATTTAGCTTATATCTAAACCAAGGCTATAAGTTGAGATAATAACGTTTTTGCTTAATATTCTTCATAATTCATAACATCTGTACATATGATATATACAAATATTACAAATAGTGAATTAAGTTACGTAAAAACTTCATAATCTTAACTAAAAGTCTTTGTTTAGAGAAAGGTCTAGACTACATTGTTTATTCATCGTATTGTATTGATTTTGATTGTATTACAAAAATCGTGAAATTTTAAATGTATTTGAATGTTTTCTCTTTATATCATTAGATGTTGAAGAAATATCTTTATAGTTTAGCAGAGCCAAAAGTTAGTGGTCATTCATTATCACAATTGATGATTTAAAACTCTTTTTTGGGGCTAAAAATTAGGGGTAGTTTATTACACGAGTACATAGTTATTAAGGTTAACTTGTTCTGGAGCAATGTCTCGATTGTAGAGCATTCAGTGAGAACTGAAGTCTCTAAATATGGTTTTACAAAATACATCTTTTTGTCAGAAAAACCAAAACTATCATTCAATGCTATTTGAAACTTTCGAATGGGGCTGTAGAATATGCCAGCTGCATCCCTGCAGAGGGCTAAGACACCTACAATTAGTATCCTGGATATGACACTGAACCATCAGCTTGGGCTATAGAATACACTGCATCTCTGCAGAGGGATAA
This sequence comes from Sepioteuthis lessoniana, assembly GCA_963585895.1. Classification (NCBI taxonomy): domain Eukaryota; kingdom Metazoa; phylum Mollusca; class Cephalopoda; order Myopsida; family Loliginidae; genus Sepioteuthis; species Sepioteuthis lessoniana. The sequence goes on from OY757917.1 coordinate 67,620,445, forward strand.
GACCACCACAACGTGCGTCCTGTTTATGACACTAAACAATCTGATTGTGAGGCTCCAGCCCTGGAGCTTTGAGTAATATGGAGTACCCCTTCATTCCTATTGCTCTCAGGTCTACTCCGATCCAGAGTGGAAATACCTGATGAGTCAAATAGAACTGCTTGATATTTGAATTGTGTGCAAACAAATGACTTATGTTAAAACGAGTTGATAGAAATAGAACATTTTGGCTATTTAACCGTGTGTAAACAAATGACTGATGTTTGATTTAATTGTTAGTGATACATAGCAATAATTGGAACAATTTGTCTGTGTGCTAACGAATGAGTAATGTTGAATAGAATTATTTGTGTTGATAAGCAATACTTGATAAGCAATGCTTGAAACCTTTTAACTGTGTACAAATAAACTATGTTTGATAGCAATATCTGAAACCATGTTAGTGAGAGCAAATAAATCATTGATACTAAATAGAATTATTTGTTTTAGAATATATGGAACCATTTAACTGTGTGCAAACAATAATAATACTTCTGTGAGGTGCCCGTGGTGTAATGATTATCGTTGTAGGAAATGGACACGGCGACACGAGTTCAAATCCTGGACGAGACTGATTACATTTCACATAGCACTAATACTCTTGGGAAAGGTATGAATCCAATTATTCTCCCTCCAGCTATGGGTAAATAGTAGGGTAGACTAGGTTCTTCAGCCTTGGTGAGGCAACTGGTCTAGGCGAAGGAAAACTCTGAGTTCAAACCTGTTAAACTCCGCTTAAAAATTGACTTTGTGTCATATCCTGCCCGAGCGGAGGGGTTGGGTAAATAGGATAATAATACTTCTGTGTAAACAAATTAGCTATGGCTCATTTGAAAATAGGATTATCTATAAACTTATTGACTAACAAATCATAAGTATAAGCATTCAATTGTATACAAACAAATAATCTCTGGTTCATTTAAAAATATTATCTTTAAACTATGCGATTACAAATTGTATATATTCAATATATATTTATATAAAGGATTTGCTTTAAATAACCTCCAGGGTTTGATATGCTATAAAGCCTCCCCCAAACCTTAACCCATCTGACATTGAGGCACCAGTCCTGGAGCTCTGGTGAATTTGAAGTACTTCTTAATTGCCATTACTCCCAGGTCCACTATGATTCAGTGTGGTGTTAGGGTTTCCTCAATGGGTCACATAGGAGTTTAACCATTTACCTGTGCAAATAAATGACTAATATCTAATTGAAATGTTAGCGCTACATTACGATACTTGAAACCATTTAAATTCAAACGAATGAGATCTGTTTTTTTTGTTTTTTTTCAGATGTTACCTACAAACCATTCGATTAAAAATCATGTAATCAGAACATATAATCTTCATCATCACTGATTTTGATTATTATTCAGCTTAGGTTTCACTAACTTTTTCTTGCCTGTCTCTTGTGGCGTCAATCTGGATCAACGTCGACAGAAAATAATAACAAATTAGCTCTCCCTGAGATTCGAACTCACACTCTTTGTTTTGATAAAGCGTAATTAAAAGCAGCAGCTTCTCAACAAAACTAGCTACGAAAAGCCACTGGTTGTCAGAAACCCAAATAAAACCTTTGAAACTTATTCTTTATTCTATTCTCAATGTCTGTCAGGGCCATATTGTTATTAGTTTTAATAGAATTCAGTATTAGTATTAATAGTATCTTTATTCTAAATTAATGAATACTTAGATCAAGCCTTGTCACTCATTATGTCTTCACTCAACCTCTCCGTTACGAGCAGGATTTGACACAAAGTTAGTTTCTTAAGCGGAACGTAGTTTTCCTTCCCTTGGACTGGTTACCGAACCAAGTCTTAAGAGCCCAGTGTGCCCGACTATTTACCCGTGGCTGATGAAGGAGAACAAATGGATCCTTATCTTATCTTAGCGCGAAGTAAAACAAAAACAGTCTCATCTAGGATTTGAACTCGAGTCAACGATTCCATTACCTACTACGATAACAGTCACACCATTAATTTTATAGAGTATTTTCTTTTTTCATCTCAAGATTTATTTTCACAACTCACTTGATTCGTCAATCTACTGCAAAAAGGTGCTACATGAATTGAAAAAAAAAAAGAATAAGCTCAAGGTGAGATTCGAACTCATACTCTCTTTCACACTCTTTTTTTTTCTACTAGTCCAAAGTTTGCCATTTCAATGAAATGTTGTTGAGAATCCTGTTATTATTTTGACGATTCCAAGACGATATTTTCTACATCGTTTTTTTTTATGAAAGTTACAAGATTTTCATGCCGAGCGATGTCAGGAAAGTTCGTGTTCCAACCTGTGCGCATTTCGAAACCTTTCTTTTTCAATGAATCACTTATTAGATTTCATAAAATGAGATTGGGATTCATTGATTTTTACAGCATATCAACTCGTCGAGAGTTTCTTCTTTTTTACCTTGAAGTTAGAGAATCGGCTTCATTGTTCATTTATATTTACATTTTTTGTTATTGCTTCTAAAGATTTTATGCATACAGTTAATAAATATGAAGTATTTCTATCTAATACAAATAGTTTGCACACAGTTATATGGTTTCAAGTATTCCTATTTAATACTAATAATTCGTATGCAATTATATGGCTTCAAGTAATTATTTCTAATAATAAACATTTGTTTGCCCTCAGTTATATGGTTTCACATATTCTCATTCAATACGAATAACATTTAAAAAGATTTGTTTAACCCATAGGCGGGACCCTAACAGGTACTACTTCGGGTTAGAGTGGAGTTGGGAGTAATGGCAATGAAAGGCTACTCTACACTCTTCATATATCCAGATCTTGATCCTCATCTTTAGATGCAGTTTAATGTCATATCAAGATGTCCCTTTTTTGTGGGGAAAGAGGAGGTCTTACCGTTTTCCCGGGGGTTCAGTCAGAATATTCTTAGCCCAATCGACTGAGTGGTTTACAGAAGGATTTAGATATTTTTGTTTGTACACAGTTTACGTGATGTACACAACTCGAACGAGTGGTGTGTGTGTGTGTGTGTGTGTGTGTGTGTGTGTGTGTGTGTGTGTGTGTGTGTGTGTGTTGTATGATAAAATGTAATACACACACAATTATAGAATCCAGAACACCATTCTTCGGTTACGAAGTATGACTAGTTCTGCGTAAATATTCATGTTTAAAAAAATCTCCAGTGTTGATAGTTTGATAAGGTTTGTCAAGGAAAATAACAACTAAATGCTAACCATAGCGTAGTATACATCAATGAATATAACAATACTATGTCAGGGAAAATAACAACTAAATGCTAACCATAGCGTAGTATACATCAATGAATACATAAAATACATTTCACTAGGATTATAGCCCAGTCAAATAGGGCTGTAAGAATACACCGACTGTATCATCGCAGAGGAGTAAGACCACCTCAACGACTCAACGAGTGTCTTGGATATGACTCTTAACAATCTGATGGTGAGGCTCCAGTCTTGGAACTTTGGGGAATGTGGTGTACCTGTTCATTGCCATTGCTTCCAGTTCCACTTTGACCCAGAATGGATGTACCTGATAGGGTCCTATCTATGGGTCAAATAGACCTGTTTTCCCATTTTAACTGTGTGCAAATAAATGACTTATGCCTTATTGAAATGTTAGAAATGGAACTGTTTGATCATTTAAGTGTGTAAACAAACGACTGATGTTTAATTGAATTGCAACTGATACATAGCAATACTTGGAACTGTTTAATGGTGCAAAAGAATGAGCTTAGGCTCGTTTAAAAACGTTGTTAACAAAAATTGTTTCCGAATTATATATATTTAAAAAAATGTGTATAAAGAGGATTTGGCATTAAATAACCAACAATGGCTGATATGCCATAAAACCGAACCAAACCAAACCAAACCAAACCAAAAGTGAGTGAAAGGTTTTGCTTTATTTTTGTAACGAGGGAAACAATTCATCAGTTCTGGAAGTTTTTGCCGAGGTTATGATGGTTCCGAATCATAATGGACTATGACATGACGAGGTGCCCGTGGTGTAATGGTTATCGTCGTAGGAAATGGACACGGCGACACGAGTTCAAACCCTGGACGAGGCTGATTACATTTCACATAGCACTAATACCCTTGGGAAAGGTATGAATCCAATTATTCTCCCTCCAGCTATGGGTAAATAGTAGGGCAGACTGATTTCTTCAGCCTTGGTGAGGCAACTAGTATGAGAGAAGGAAAACTCTGAATTCAAACCTGGTAAACTCCGCTTAAAAATTGACCTTGAGTCATATCCTGCCCGAGTGGAGGGGTTGAGAAATATGGACATGACGAGCTCGCCTGATACTCTCCCAACTCTACTTGCCAGAGTTGCCTTTGTCTTGAAGCACGACTTCAAAATCCAGGATTTTATGCCAACCTAACTTTGCCTGATCATCGAGGTTCGTGCACCCTGAGCAAAATTCCTTGAATTATCTGGATACCCTGCAATGATCAAATGAACCTTCAACTTTCGCAGAAGAAATGTTTTTAGTTGTTTCCACGGCGTCGTGACACAGTTCGAATTTGTAAAATATAAGTTCACAAATTAGACTTCGTCACTCATTCATCGGTGCGGCTTTCAAATCAAACACAAAGTGAAGCAATGTATAATGTAACAGCGTTTCAAATGCCATGATACCGATAAACACAGCTCTAAAGGGGTTCACAGGGTGCAGTAGCTAAAGAACGCAATTACGTTCACTTTCAGAATATTACCCTTGAGAAAGGTATGGACTCCCTTATCCCTTTTAACTATGGGTTAGATAGTACCACTACTGTCCTTCTACAAGGATGGCTTTGACATTAAATAACCCACACAGGTTGTTATGTCGTTAAACAAAGAAACAAGGATTTTCTCTTGTTTTTACATGAAATATTTGTATGTACCATACATGCCGGCGTGTAAGTTGACTTTTTAAGCCTGAAAAAATATTTTAAAAACTAGGGACTGACTTTCAAGGCAGAGCTAAACCTTTACCACTGGTTGACCACTGCGTGGGGAAAATTTGGATTTTAGCCCTGTTATGTAAGTCAGGCCTGAGTTTTGTCGAGATTTTTTTTATTTTCAAGCTTAAAAAGTCGACTTATACCCTGCAATAAAACTGTTCGCATAATCAACGTGTCCTTGAATACACCTACTCTATCCCTTGAAAAAAAGAAAATAGGGGAGTTGTCCTAGCGTAATGGCTAAAGTGCCGGACAGTGGTCTTGAAATAAGCAAGTTCAAACTCCACCAGCACTTTTATGTTCACTTTCAGATTATTACCATTGAGAAAGTCATGAACTTCCTTATTCCTCCCAGTTATAGGTTAAATAGTTCCACTGCAGTTCTTGACGGATGGCTTTGTCATTATGCAAACCATGAAGGTTATAGCAAAGTCGTCTGGGCCAGTAGAATATACCGACTGTATCTCTGCAGAAGGGTAAGACTCCTCACCCCCAATGAGTGTCCTAGATATGACACTAAACAATCTGATAGTGAGACTCCAGTAATGTTGGTGTTTTGAGGAATGCGAAGTACCTCTTTATTGCCATCGGTCCCAGGACCACTCTGGCCCGGAGTGGTAAAACCTAATAGGGTCCTATCTTTGGATCAAATAAAATTAAACTGTGTACTTATGCTAAACTGAATTGATTGAAATTAACTGTTTTTGACATTGAAACTGCGTACTTCTTCTTAATTGAACTGTTCGAAATTGAACAGTTTTGACATTCAACTGTATGTAAACCAAAAACTATATTTACACTAAACTAAATTGTTTGAAACTTTTATCAAAATGACTTTATTCGGCATTAAATGACCCGAAAAAGGGTTGATACGCCGTAAAACAGAACAACCAACCAACCATGAATGTTAATATGCCATTAAATAAAGAAACCAACACAAAGAAAACAAATGGGTTTGATATGAGTGTAAGATGCATTCGAGGGTGAGGCTTCGCTTCTGATATTTTGTGGAGTCATTCTTTCGTTCATGTTACTCGCAAGTCCATTTTAAGCCAATGGTGTAGTTTCTGTTCGAGTTCTATCAATCGGGAAAATCCGATAAAATCACGTTCATTTTGGAGCAAAACATTCAGCTGCAGAAATCATTACTTTTAGCATGTGACACCCTTTACATTAGTTATAAGCGGGTCGTCCAGATCAGCTTACTGTTCATTATACTACAGCAAAATCTTCAAGGGCATTTTTATCGACGTACTGAAATTAAAACAATGTGTTTTTCCGTCTCAACGGCCATCGTAATACTTGTAACATCTGTGATAAAACACGACATTTTAAAATCAATTTGTGAGAATTTAAAAAAAAAAAATACATAGCTGAACTTTTAAACAGCATTCCTACTTTCTCCTGTTGAACTTAATTAAACATGTTTCACAAGCACCTGTCATGTTATCAAGCAGCCGAGTAGAACATGTTTAGACTGTTTAACGCAATGATTTCGGTTCAAGTCCCTGATTCAAACATTTTCGCCCTGTCGACTGCAGAAGGGTAAGACCTCCCTCACGAGTGTCCTGAGACTGATACTAAGTCCTCTGATATTGAGGCTCTAGTCCAGGAGCTTTGGGGAATGTAGAGTACCCCTTCATTGCTATTACTCCCATGTCAACTCTAACCAGACTGGTAGTACCTCTTTGGATCCCATCAATTGGTCAAATAGAATCATTTACAATATTTGAAATAATTCAACTGTGTGCTAACAGATGATTAATATTATGCGTTAAATAGCAATACTTGAAACCATTTACCTGTGTGCAAACGAATGAGCCCTGGCTCATTTGAAAGTAATATTACTCCCAAATTTCTCTCTCTCTCTCTCTCTCTCTCTCTCTCTCTCTCTCTCTCTCTCTCTCTCTCACACACACACACACACACATATGATTTGTCATTAAATTGTTCACAAGGGTTGATGTGCCATGCAACACAACCAACCAAACTTTTTCCAGTTCTCTCTCAAAAAACCTGAAATCTGTGCTCTCTAGTGTAAAGCCAAATTCATGAGCAATAATCTTTGAAAGATTTTCTTAAAATTACTCTAAGGCCTACTTGACTGCGCCCCCTACAGAGGGCTATGAACCCCTTCAAAGGGTGTTTCGGGAATGGAATTAAACTGCATTTGATTTTGAGGCTCCAGGCCAAGTCTGACCCAGAAAGGTAGTATCTATTAAGGTCGAATCAATAGATGTATTTTCAAATTTTTACTGTTTGAGACTATATAATAGTAACTTATGTGCATTTGGAATTAATTACTTGAAGCTATAATTGTTTACTAAGAAAAAATTCTCGAAACCCGGCAACTATGGGCATATTATTTGTTTTTGGTAGGAATACTTGAAATCGTATGAATGTGTGCAGATAAATATTAAGAAAAAAATTAAATATAAACAGAGCACACGATTCCCTGACTTCAGGGCATAAAATAACCCTGTACCAGTTGATATACCGTTATAACCATTCAATCATTAAAAGTTTTATGTAACAAATAAGTATATATATATATATATATATACATTTCTTAAGAAACAAAAAAATTAAATATAAGCATACAATGAACACGATTCTTTAACTTTTAGGCATAAAATAACCCAAGTTGGGTTGACATGCCGTTAAAACTGAGCAATCATTAAATTACTATGTAACAAGTATATATATATATATATGTATATATATATATATGAATCATCCTAATTATTAAGCTGTACTGATATGACGTATTCTCTTTAATCTCTCTCGTTATTCATCTTTGTCGTCCATCACTCTTGATAGGTCACCTAAACGGTATTTAGTGTCCACGCAATACTGATGAATATAGGCTAACACTGATATGTCCATGTATTGGAGTCCACATGAAAACTCTGAAGAGTTCGTCCTTACTACTCCTGCTATTTCCAGCCTATCATGTTCGCTTTAATTGGATGGTTTGTGAGAAGGAAAGCAAGTATCTGTACAGCTGCTTTTTTCGTGGGGTGCTACTTCCAAGATTTGTTCAAAGCAGCACGCAGTATCCTTTCATAGTTCCCTTGTAGCTTTTTTCTCCAAGCATTTGGTTAGATTCAAAGTGGTGCATCCATAGAGTAGTACAGATATTGTTACAGCTTGTAAGAATACCCGTTTAATTTCATCAGATAAACTGTCAATAGCAGATATACATTCACGTGTATATTGATATCACTTTCAGTAGATGAGATATCTATACGGAGGTATAGCCTTGTGGGTAGAGTGTTTGCCAATGGTCCGAGAGACCTGTGTTCAATCCTAGGTCGAGTCATACCAAAGACTTTAAAAATGGTACTTGATACCTCCTTGCTTCACATTCAGCATGTAGCAAGGGTAAAGAGGCGCAATCCAGGGAAAAGAGTTGTGCCCACTTCTACACCTCAGTGTAGTAGCTATTGAAAAGGGAGCTTTTTTGTCGCCCTCGACTACGGTCGCCCTCGACTACGGTCGCCGACAATTACTACTACTATCAAACACTCCTTGCTTAACACTCTGCAATATAAGGTATGTATCAAGGGTAAAGTGGAGCAATCCAAGGAAAGGAGTAGCGCCCTCCCCTACAACTCGGTATAGTAGCTATTAAAAAGGGAGCCTTCTGGTCACCCTTGACTACGGTCAACAACAATTTTAAAACCGGCTCATTGGCCTAGTGGGTAGAGTGTTCTCCAATGGTCCGGGAGACCGGGGTTCAATCCCAGGTTGTGACATACCAAAGACTTTAAAAATGGTACTTGATACCTCCTTGTTTAACACTCAGCAATATAAGGTACGTACTGAGTGTAAGGTGGAGCAATTCAGGGAAAGGAGTAGCGCCCTCCCCTACACCTCGGTGTAGTAGCTATTGAAAAGGAAGCCTTTAGGTCTCCCTCGACAATGGTCGCCAACTTTACTTACTATGTGAAATACTTATTCTAATTTAAGATTATTGTCGTTTAAGATGGAGATTATACCATTTCATTTAAAACACATGAACTCTTTTATCTGTGTTCCCGTAGAGATCAATGCATCTTGCTGTCTGTCCCAGGCTGAGAAATAGATAATCCACTTTAGCAGGTGTATTTGTGAGAAGCGGTTGATCATCTTAGTAGTCTGCATTAGTAATAGTTTCTGCAGGATATTGTCTACTTTTTGACTTTTTTTTTAGTGCGAGACTGTTGTATAGCATGACGAAGGAATAAGACACTTTATAAAGACCGGCTCCTTGGCTTAGTGGGTTCGCCAATTATCCGGGAGACCTAGGTTCAATCCCAGGTCGCGTCATACCAAAGACTTGGTACTTGATACAATGGTACTTGATACCATCTTGTTTAACATTCAGTAATAAGTACGTATGAAGGTTAAAATGGAGCAATCCAGAGAAAAGAGTAGCACCCTCCCCTACACTTTGGTGTAGTAGCTATTGAAAAGGGAGCCTTCTGTTTGCCTTGGACTACGGTCGCCAACTTTACTTACTTATTACCTAAAAGAGTCGGGATTGGCTGTAAGTGTGAGAGACTGACGGAGACGAAGGACCCGGACACAGACAGATGGAGACGAAGGACCCGGACACAGACCGACGGAGGACTGCCATATTGATCATATTCAGAGCCCCACCAAGTGCTTCTTCTGCTTCTCCGCCGGGAACCACTGCCCCCCCCCCGCAGCGGGTGGCGCTCAGAGCGGCTTCTGCCTTGACTTGCCTGCCGTGTGACTGACTGACCATTCGACTGTTGGTACCTGTGTATACTTAATTTCGTAACACCCACACGTTCCTTCCGTTTCGTAATTCATTGGTCACGGCTTACAATCATGCATTGCTTGTTTTCCGGTAATCACTTTGTTTACACAGGTGTATCCTGTTAAGCAATCCCTTATGTCAGGTCAGTCAAAGGCTATTTTTAGAGTGGGACCATTCTCTTTCATTCGATCTATTGACGTTCATAGTGTGTAATCTAGGCAGATATTACCCAGTTAGCTGGGGCTGTAGAATACACCGACTGCTTATCTGCAGAGGGGTAAGACCCCACCAAACGAGTGTCATGGATATGACACTAAAAAATCTAATGGTAAGGTTCTAGTAATGCACGAGCTTTAGGGAATGCGGAGTATCCCTTCATTGCCATCGCTCCCAGGTTCACTCTGGCTCGGAGTGGTAGTACCTGATTGGGTCCTAACTATGGGTTAAATAGAACTAAGTTGTGTACTTGTGCTACACTGGTATATTTGAAATCAACTTTTTTAGACATTGAAACTGTGTACTTATGCTAAACTGAATTGTTTGAAATTGAACTGTTTTTGACATTTAACTGTTTGTAAACAAGAAGTATACTTATATTAAACTAAATTATCTGCAATAGAACTGTCTATTTGTATAAAAACGGATTTGGCATTATTAACCTACAATAGTTGATGTGCCATAAAACCAGACCAAACTAGGCAGATAACAAACAAATATGGCGCTAATGGATCTCCTAGCAAGACTCCAGTGACAATGTAAAAGAAATTAGTGTCAGCATCAGGTGAGCAAAACATTGCTTTTGTACTTTTGTAGAACGTAATTATAGCAGTAACAATTTCTTTGAGAAAACCATATGCAAGAAGTTTTTGCCCAATCTTTCTTCTGTTTATAGAAATAAAAGCCTTAGTGAAATCTACTGACAAAAAGTGCTGGCATGTATTCTTTTGATCAATCGACAAATAGTCAGAATCTGTGAGGTTGAGGATCGATTTCTCCGAAAGCCGTTTTGAAAGAATTTTCTCAACTTCAGGTTGTATGTGATTGAGAATCGGGACGTTATAAACTTTAGTAGCTATACAGTCAGAGTTATTATGCTTTTGTTGTTCTTAATGATTCTGAACTCGTCTTTTTCAGAAAGAAGAAGATGCAGCCTTTCGTTCATTTCTCTCTCGTGTTTTGTTTATATAGAGAGTTGCATAAACGAAGAAGTATCTCGTCAAACTTCCTTGCCTTCAATATTTTGGAGTTATTTCGTCGAGACATGTAGATTTCCTGCTTTTAATCGTTTTCAGAATTGCATCAAGTTCTTCCTCCATAAAGTGTCCAAGTTTGATGATTAGTTAGCCATTAATAATTTCTTGGGTAGGTTTGTCAGTAATTTTCGGAGTTTTTCTGAGAATATCCTTCAAATGTTCTTTCCACAAGTGAAGTCTTTCTTCTTGCTGGCAGCTTTAAGTTTTGCTCTCAGGTACTTTTTCTTCCGCAAACTTCACTTACTTTCAGCCATATTATTTGCGATTGTTTACTATTTACATAATATCTAATTTAATTAATTTGACCCAAGATGTACTTTAGTCGTTTTTTGATATGTTTTTAGTTTGTTCTCTAAGGTTGTCATTTTTTTTATCAAGAACGAAAACTCACATTATCAAAACTCTATAAGTTAGTACCGAAGATGTATAACTCTGATCAAAACGGTGACGTCAGACTTTGCGTCAGTTAAACAGGCGGTCCCCATGCGTGGCGGAATAGTGAGCAATCCAATCTTGCACACTATTATTAGTATGATCAATTCTTACAAGGTTCCCCGTCTGGCTTCATACTGAGCTAAGCTTAGAAATTGACGACGAAAGTAATTATTCACAGGTAATTAAAAATCGTTTAATGTATTAGTAGTTTTTCGAAATGTATATAAATTGATATAAAAATTTCTTAGAAGTATTAATTATTTATTAAAAAAATATGTTTAACCCAATATTTTTAAGTGTTACGCAATGAAATTTAAAGAATATTTTTCTACAAAATGCCAATCAGTTTTGGTTTGGGTTTGGTTGGTTTTATGGCATATCAAGCCTCGTAAGTTATTTCATGCCAAATCCTGTTTATACATTGTTGTATCGTGGTAAGGAAACGATACGCAGTGAAACAGAATTAATTATTTATTAACTCAAGTGGTACAGTCCAACTAGTATTTTAAGTCTCTCGTTGTAGGTGTTACGTCCGAAGTTGGTCTTCTTCTGACCGACGTCTTTCAGAGCTCTTCGGTCTCTGCTTCTGTCTCCTGTCTCTGTCTGTTTATTTCATTATTATTATAATAATGAAGGCACAAGGCCTTGGAGTTTGGGGGAAGGGGAAAGGAGCGGTCTTTGCTTTAACTAAAATTTCTAAGGGGAACCTAGCTAGCCACAGTCGCCGACCCATTCAACAATACAATATATAACCATTCATCCATCGCCATGCGCGCTGCTACCACCAAAATACCACATTTGCTCTATGAAGAAAGACCTACTTAAAACCCCCTCCTGTCTCTGTCTGCCGTGCTTGATAAACACGACGTCTTTTATACTTCGGCGATACCGGAAATCACGTGATACAAGTCACTATACATCACATCTATATATATATATATATATATATATATGTGTGTATATATTATTTGTAAGCGAATAGTTTGTTAATTACATTTTTAAACGAACCAGATCTCATTTTTAGCAGACAATTAAAAATATTGCTATCTTACGCAAATAATCCTATTTACTAAATGGTGTTAAGTATTAGGTATCACTAACAATTTAATTTAACATTTGTTTCCACACAGTTAAATGGATACATAGGATTTGTAATTGAATAGTTTGTAGGTTGGGTGGTTGGTTTTTATGTGGCATATTAATCCTTGTAGGTTATTTAATGCCCAAACTGGTTTATATATATATATATATATATATATATATATATATATATATATATATATATATATATTGACATCAATTACACAAGAATGCTGCGGGCTGTATCGAACAAGTCCTGGAAGTAACACCCCTCAAAAAAGTAGCTTTACGGCCATCTACCACCCATCACGAAAACTATCAAAGTTAGACGAACAGACATGCGGGACACTGCTGGAGAAGTAGGGACGAACTTTTATGTGATGTGCTTCTGTGGAACCCTTCACATGTTTGAGAAAAAGCAGGACAACCAGCTAAAACTTATATACCACAGCTCTGTGCCGATACAGGATATATCCTGGAAGACCGCCCGGGAGCGATGGACGATAGAGACGGGTGGCGAGAGAGGGTCAGGGAGATCCGTGTTAACAGCGCGACATGATGATGATGATCATGATATATATATATATATATATATATATATATATATTTTATATCTAATCTATAATTCTGTTGGTGTGAAAAAAAAAACAAAATTGTACAATTTGCAAATTCTACAAACTGATATGTGGGGAAAAAATCATTAAAAAAAGAAAAGACGAAAAGCACACGAGCTACTTGAAAATTATCAAACTGCACGTATGTGTAGTCAAAAGAAAAAAAGAATTACCTTAGCTAAAGCGTTATAAACTCCTCAATATATGAGATAGAGCAAATATTATGAAAATAATTGTATTATGGTAGTTCAACGCATAGCTCTTTCAAACAAAGATATTACGATCATAAAAGTAGCATTAAACATGAAATATGTCGACATAAAACTAGTATGTCCAATCACGTATGGGAAGTCAAAAACAAATTTGGTATAGATCCTATTTTGGAATGGGAAATCGTGAAAAGATGTAGTAAATATATGAGAGAATAGATATTGTAATCTATGTATGGAGAAAAAAATTAACCATAGCTACATATGGTATTGCTTAACCAAAAGTCTGAAATATTTAATATTTGCAGACATAGGAAAAATTGGTTTAATAGTGGATAAGAGGTTTGATAATAATTGTTTAACGTAGAAAAAGGGAATTCTTTTTTTATATGCCAATTTTTGCATAGGTGAGGGGTCTTTGTAACTATTAAAATGTATTTTATCCTAACCCGCCAGTGCTATCCTGAAGAGCAGATAGGTGAAACCTAGGTAGACTCGCTCTTTGGCAGGTAGGGATTATTTTCATATTTATATATATATATATATGTATGTATATATATATATATGTGTGTGTGTGTGTGTGTGTGTGTGTGTGTGTGTGTGTGTGTGTGTGTGTGTGTGTGTGTGTGTGTGAGAGAGAGAGAGAGAGAGAGAGAGATTTGTGAACACATAGTTTATAGATAACATTTTTAAACGAGCCAGAACTCATTTGTTTGCACACAGTTTAGCGGTTTTAAGTATTGCTATGTAACACTAACAATTTTACTTAACATCAGTCAGTTTTTGTCACACAATGAAATGGATATACATATGATTTTTTGTGAACTGTTTGTGAATAATCTAATTTTGAAAAACGTTAAATCTAGTTTGTTTCCACAAATTTATGTATTGCTATTGCTTGCACACAGTCAAATGGTGGTATGTATAGCTATCTAACACCAATCATTCTGTTCAACACTATTCTTTTATTTTCCCACAGTCGAATGGCTCAAAGTATTGCTATTTAATACCAATAATTCAATTTACACACGCAGTTAAAGGGCTCAAAGTTTTGCTATGTAACACTAACAATTCAATTTAACATCAGTTGTTTGTTTGCACACAGTTAGAGGATAAAGCAGTTCTATTAGACCCATACATGGGATTCTAATAGATAATATCACTCGGAGACAGAGTAGCCCTGGAAATAATGGCAATGAAAGGATACTCTCCATTATTGGAGCCTCACCCTCTGATGGTTTTGTGTCATATTAAAGACACTCATTGGCGGGGTCTTATCCTTCTGCAGAGATGCCGTCCGTATATTCTCCAGCCCTAGCTGATTGGTCCGCTATCATTTTTATATGTAAGTATGAAATATATCATGGATAAATATCTTTTCTATCATATGGATTTATCTTTAATAGAAACAATTACTGTTTCTAACAGGTCGGTGTAATTTCTTAGCAGACAACAAAATAATCAACCGTGAGGCTCGTCTTGCCCTTTAAGCCTGCGTAGACAAATACATAAGTTAGTCCTTAATAATATCACTGCCTAACACCCAGACCCCGTTGATATTAATACTCGCTACAAATAAAGGCTGAGCCTCTATGGACGTTTTGAAATAAAACCATCGTCTTATTTTTCGTACGACAAAGAAAGTTTTTTTTTGGGAGGGGTCAAAATTATGCCTATTAATATTACGAGGCTATGCAAACAAATACTCATATTCTTAATGAAATATATGCTCACATTTAGGGAAATAAAAGGCAGAATATATTCTAATTAAATTACCCCTCTACACTTTTTTAGCATTTAAAAATTGTAATTGCAGACGTATTCATCAGGATATAAAATCTTGTCAAAAATGTTGTCCGCCGTGTCGGTGGGTCTCTAGAATACGCTGAGGAGTAAGATCTATTCCAATGAGACCACCTGTTGGCCGTGTTTGGCGACCCGTATAATTTGCAAATAGGATCCTGGTGGCTTAGAAGTTCGTGACCTTGCAACACTCCACTTTGGCCCTTATTAGTTAAGACAGGCGATCCGAGAGGCCTGATCTTATCAATTGGCTTGTCACCTCACGCCTATCTATGATTGTCTCGACCGTATTCTTCTAAATGATTTAGTGGCACACAAATACCCAACCCTATTCGATCTTAATGGAGCTAGAAGGTTGTGACTGAGGGTCAAATGCGCTAAGGTAGCAATACATGTAACAATTTAACTGAGAGCAAACAGAGGAAGTATTAAAATAAAGTTTCCGATGCACTACATGGACTCTAACAAAACGGCTCGAGAAGAAGCTAGACGGCAATTACACAAGAATGCTGCGAGTAATCTTGAACAAGTCCTGGCGGCAACACCCCACAAGACACCAACTATACGGCCACCTGCCTCCTATCATGAAAACTATTCAAATTAGACGAACCAGACATGCAGGACACTGATGGAGAAGCAGGGACGAACTCATAAGTGATGTACTCTTATGGACCCCCACATATGGCCGAGCAAAAGCAGGACGACCAGCACGAACATACATTCGGCAACTATGTGAGGATACGGGATGTAGTCCAGAAGACCTGCCAGAGGCGATGAACGATAGGGAAAAGTGGCGAGAGAGGGTCAGGGATATCCGTGCTACCAGCACGACATGATCATGATGATGATATACACGCTGAAATTTGCATTAAATAACGCATAAAGCTGCTCGACTGGAGTTCGAACACGTTTTCGACGATATTGCAGTCCAGCACGTTAACTACAACACAACGTAGACACTTCCGCATATAAATCAATTCTCTTCCAGGCATTTTTCATAAAATGTTAATTTTCTTTGAAAATAAAGATATCTAGATATCAATATTCTTTGTAGAACAATATGCAAGAGAAAATAAATATTATAACTTATTGTTTATTATTAATTTTTAAATAATTCAAACTCTAAGAATATTTAGTACTTTTAAAATAGATATTCTTCTATGAAAAAGTTTATTTCGGTTTGGTTTGATGGCATATCAACCATTGTAGTTTATTTCATGCCAAAACCTCTATAATAAAATAGATTAATAAATAATTAATAAATATATATTAAAAACGGCTGGAGAAGAAGCTAGACGGCAGTTACACAAGAATGCTGCGAGCTATATTGAACAAGTCCTGGCGGCAACACCCCACAAGGTACCAACTATACAGCCACCTGCCTCCCATCACAAAAAACTATCAAAGTTAGATGAACCAGACATGCAGGACACTGCTGGAAAAGTAGGGACGAGCTCATAAGTGATGTACTCCTATGGACCCCCACATATGGTCGGGCAAAAGCAGGACGACCAGCTCGAACATGCATACCGCAGCTAAGTGATGATACGGGATGTAGTCCAGAAGACCTGCCAGAGGCGATGAACGATAAGGAGAAGTGGCAAGAGAGGGTCAGGGATATCCGTGCTAGCGGCACGACATGATGATGATGATGAAGTATGTATGATTTGTTAGCGAATAATTTGTTGTTAACATTTTTAAAAAAGCGAGAGTTTATTTGTTTGCACACAGTTAAATGTTTTCAAACATTCAAATCAACATTCAACATCATGTCATCATCATGTCACGCTGCTAAAACGGATTTTCCTGACCCGCTCTCACCACCCGTCTCTATCATCCATCGCTCCCGGAAGGTTTTTCTGGCTATATCCTGTATCAGCACAGAGCTGTTGTATATTGGTTCAAGCTGGTAGTCCTGCCTGAGCTCATCCATGTGAAGGGGTCCACAGGAGTACATCGCTTATGAGTTCGTCCTTACTTCTCCAGCAGTATCCCGCATGTCTGGTTCGTCTAACGTGGATGGTTTTTGTGATGGGTGGTAGGTGGCCGTATAACTGTTCTTTTGTTGTGTGTTGCCTTCAGGACTCGTTCAATATTTCTCGCTCATTCTTGTGTAATTGCCGTCAAGCTTTTTCTCCATACGTTTAGTTGTTTTTAAATGATTTCAATTATTGCTATGCATTACAAACATTTCAATCAAACATCAGTTCTTTGGTTACACACAGTGAAATGATCAAACATTCCTTTTTCTAACGATTCAATTTAACATGTCATTTGTTTGCACACAGTTTAAATGTCAAAGAGTTCTATTTGACCCATAGATAGCCTATCACGTGCGACCATTCCGGGCAAGAGTGGACCTGGGAACAATGGCAGTGAAGGGGTACTCCACATTCCCAAAATCTCCAAAAACTTAAACCTCACCATCAGATTGTTTAGTTTCATATCCAGAACACTCTTTGGCGGGACGGTGGGGGTGCTCTTACCTCTCTACAGAGATGCAGTCGGCGTATTGCTACAGCGTGCCTTTTAAAGCAAAACTCTTCTTCTCGGTTAGAGTTTAAATGTTGAAGAGTTAGGTTATTGGTAATACCTAATAATATCTTTTTTTTTATTGTATAATATTCCAATAGAAATGAAAAAATCCAAGTATTGGTTAAGATGAAAGTTAACTCTAAGTAAAACATTATTATGGGAGTACGTACTTATGGTCAGTTCTGTATTACGAAAATTCTTATCCGATTTTTATATGACCGTAAAAGACGATACATGATTGCAAAATTTTTATTAGATAAATATTTTGAAAATGAATAAAGCAATTTCCTGTCAAGTTTGCAAATAAATGATAATTTCAATGCGATAATTTCTTTTAAATTCATTGTATAACGCTTGGTTTGTTGGGTGATGTTTTGACATATAAACCGCTGTAGATTATTTAATGCAAAATTCTGTTATATATATATGTATATATAAATATATATATATATATAAGCGTATAGTTGATAATTATGCATAAACAGTAAAATGGTTTCTAATATTGCAATGAAAAATGAATAATTTTATTTAATATTAATCATTTCGTTTGCTCACAGTTAAATAGTTTAAAGTATTCCTATTTAACACTCATAATTCTACTTACTATTTACAATTTTTATTCTGTTAAACGCTTTCAAGTATTGCTATTTGATATTACTAATTTTATTTATAAAGTGTTCCTATTAAATACAGATAATTTTCACACAAGTGCATGGTTTCAAATAACCAATAATAATCCTTATTATACCCATAGATAGGACCCTAACAGGAGTTATAACTCCATGTCAGAATGGACCAGAGAGTAATGGTAAAGAAGGGGTAATACATATTTCTGAAAGCTTGAAGATTAGAGCTTTACCATCAGATCCTGTTTAGAGTCATCCTCAGGACACTGGTTAGGTTGAGGGGTCTTACTACTGTTTGGAGGCGTAATCGGCTTATTAAACAACCCCAGCCGGCGGGACGGGATATAACAGAGGTAATATGAAAAAAATTTTAAAAAATTAGTATAACATAGTCATTGTTGATAGCTATGTCAGTTACGGCTAATTTCCAAATTAGAGTGGAAAAAAAAAAAAACCAAAACACAACTCGTTTCAGGTGTTTGGACCTCGGTTGTTTTATTCTTTCTCTTCGGTTTCTGAGGCTGTAGAAGAAGGTGAAAATGGATGATGGACAAAACGAACAGTGTAATTTCTTCGTTCAAGTTGGAACGAGCTCTTCTTGAACCTTTGGATCGCTTTCTGTACTCGTAAACTCTTGTCTCCTCGTCTTTTATTGGGGTTCGCGGAACATCTAACTCCCACTTCCACCAGCCCACATTCTGTCTCTTCTTTCCTGGTGAGGATTAGAACATTTTGAACAACTCATGTTAATAACTGGCCTCATTTTGATTCCTACGTCAGCGGTCAACATTAAATGATTTCACTTCAAATTCTTTTCAGAAATGCAGGCCTAATTAGATTATAAATCCGACCGAGCGAATAAAACAGTTAGGTCTTTTCTCTTTTTCAGGCTTCGTACCTTACAACGCTCTAAAACCTGAATAATACCAATAATTTATTCAAAAACCTACTAAACAGAAAGGCTGTTACCATTCGATGACATTGATAATAGATTATTGTATACGCTATAGTTTATAATTAGAATGTGTAACACCTTGTTATTTAATTCGTAATAATCGATGAATGTTCTAGAATGCTAATTTTCATCTAAATCCTGATATCTGACCAGAACAAAATTGAATTCTTTCCAGCATTTGCAGTTCAAAATAATCACTGTTATGTGCGTTTTGCCTAGTCGGGGGAGTTCAGAGAATGCTGACTATATCCCCTGCATTGGAGTAAATTTTGCCCACTCAGAAAAAAAGAACAAGGGATGTTCTGGTTTTGACTCTATACTGCATCTGATTGTGAAGATCCAGTTCTGCTAATCTATAGAGTGTGACGTACTATTTTTATTGCCATTAATCCCTGGTCCACTCTAACCCGGAGTGGTTGTACCTATTGGGGCTCTATCTTTGTCAAATAGATCTGTTTAAGAATTAATCCTATTCGACTGGACCGTGTGCCAAACAAAAAAACCTCTTACAAAACAATGAACATACAATTAACTTGATTCTCTAACCTCTAGGTATAAAATATAAAATATAAAATAGAAGGGTTGACATGCCGTTAGAATAATCATGATATTTGTTTTTAGTCTAGTGTTTACTCAAGTTAATTTGGAATGCAATCACAATATTTGTAGACACATTGATAATAAAAATCAGCGATGAATTTTTCGACTAAACAGTTCCACATGTTAATCTTTATTCGACCTATGTATTTCTGGCAAAAGGCAAAGATAACGCGGTTTATAATAAGGAAAAGGTGTAAGATCTGTGAGATTAGGTGGCTTAGGATCCTTTGTACAAATATTCCTTTAATAATGACTTAGAAGGCGCTCTTTGCATAACGGTTATCGTCGTAAAAAATGGAATCATTGATCAGAGTTCAAATCCTGGACGAGACTATCAGTGGTTTACTTCGACTTATCATCGGACAACACATGAATTTATCTCTTCTTCTACTTATGACAGCCCAGTCGAATCGGGCTGTAGAATACACCAACTGCATTACTGCGCAAGGGTAAGACCCTCCATGAATATCCGAGATATGACACAAACAATCTGATGGCGATTCTCTAGTCATGGAGCTTTAGGGAATGAGGAGTACTCCTTCATTACCATTATTCTCGGGTACTTTTTGACCCAGAGTGGTGGTACCTGATAGGGTCTAATCTATGGGTCAAATACAACAGTTTAACCGTATAACAACGTTCAAACAAATTACTGATGTTAACTTGGACTACTGATGCTATTTGGGACCGTTTAACTGTGCCAACGAATGAATAATGTTGACTGACAATAATGGGAATCCTTTAACTGTGTGCTAAAAAATTGAATAATTAGTATTACATAGCAATACTTAGAACCATTTGACTGTGAAAATGAATGTTGCTAAATAGAAAATGAATGTTGTTAAATAGCAATATCTAAACCTCTTAACAGTGTGCAAACAATAACCTTTTCAAAAATTTAATTACCTATTCACATACGAATCATATATGTACATATCTTTAAATGTGTTCAAACAAATGATTGATGTTGAATTGAATAGTTGATATTAAAACGCAATAACTGTGTACAAAAAAGGATTAATACAAAATAGAACTATTTGACTGTGAAAATGAATGTTGTTAAATAGAAAATGAATGTTGTTAAATAGCAATATCTAAACCTCTTAACAGTGTGCAAACAATAACCTTTTCAAAAATTTAATTACCTATTCACATACGAATCATATATGTACATATCTTTAAATGTGTTCAAACAAATGATTGATGTTGAATTGAATAGTTGATATTAAAACGCAATAACTGTGTACAAAAAAGGATTAATACAAAATAGAACTATTCGTGTTAAATAGCAATAATTGAAACCATTTAATTGTGTGCAAAGAAATGAGCTCTAGCTCGTTTAAAAATCATACCTACTAACTATTTGTTTGCAAATCATGTATTTATTATACATATAAACAGGATTCAAATAACCTACAATAGTTGATATACCATAAAACCCAATTAACCAACCAGTTCTGGAGCTTTGGAGAATGTGGAGTACTCCTTTATTGACATTACTCTCAGGTCCACTCCAACCCGGAGTGGTAGTATTTGTTAGGACTCCAACTATGGGTCAAATAAAATATTTAATGATTTTCTATACTTGAAACCATTCAACTGTGTGCAAAAGATTTATCAATGGTAAATTGAACAATTAATATTTGATAGCGGTTCTTGAAACCATTTTAATATGTGCAAACAAATGAACACTTACTTGTTGAGAAATGTTGCTTACAAACTATTTGTTTACAAATCACACACACACACACACACACACACACACATATATATATATATATATATATATATTTAAAGGAGTTGACACTAAATAACATACAGTGGTAGATATGTCATAAACACTGCCAACCAACCAATCAGCTATGAGTAAATAGTAGGGCAGACTGATCGATAGCCTTGGTACGACAACTGCTCTAGAAGGAAAACTCTGAATTCATATCAGCTGTACTCCGTTTAAAAATTAATCTAGTGTCATTTCTTGATCGTAGTTGAGGGGTTAGGTAAATACATATACCTTTAATAATCTTTTTTTCTGCTGAATTTTTTTCTTCAGCGTGATCGGGATCAAACTAACAATGGGGTTGAGAGAATAATTTGCAGTCAGGTTCTCCTACCTGTAGTCCTTTTAGGGGTTAGCTTTTCTGGTGCGAGTGATAGGGTGAAAGTTTAGCGTGCTATTTATCACATCGCTGCAAAAGCCCGTCTAACGGTATTCTGATTAGTTTCGATTTACATCGAAGCTTGAATATACGATACAAAAACAATTACGGGAAGTGCTCCGAAAATTATGCTTCCCACTTATATTCATGGACTCTTCCAGTCTAAAACAACATTATAGCAATCATTGTTTCCATTGAATGAAGACAACACGAATAGTACGCATTTGACTCTTCTGATTAAGAAATCAAAAATATATATGCAGCAAATTGACTCAAAATGAATAAAAGCGTAATTATGACTGAGTGGGAAAACTAATCCATAAGGAATTGTGCAAGAGACAACATTTTGGCCGTGACAACAAATGATAAATGCACAAGCAAGAATATTAGAAAATAATGCTCGTAAAATCTTCTGGGACTTTCAGATACAAAAGGATGACCAAATTCCAGCCAGAAGACATTGTTTAATTTATATGAAAAAAAGATCATATCATTTTGTGGATTTTGTCGTTCTAGCAAACTAGAGTGCAAATAAAATAAAACGAAAAGATAACAAAATACCTGGATCTTACCAGAGAGCTGAAAAGGTGAGGAACAAGAAGGTGACAGAAATACCAATTGTAGTTGGTGCCCTGGAAACAGTCTCCAAAGATTTGGAAAGTTAACTGGCGGTACTAGTGATTATCTAGAAGAGTTATGCAAGGCAGGGGATACTTGCTCTCACTCGAACTTCAGTGAAAGACACCAACTAGTCCTGGTGGTAAAATTCACAAATGATAATAATCAGGAAAAGGAATTGTCATCTCGTGAATTTTGTCGTACCATTCGACCATAAAAGAAAGAAAAGAAAGCGAAATGATGGATAAACTATTGGATCTTCCCAAAGAGCTGAAAAAGAAGTTGAACTTGAGGGGAAGGTGATGATACCAATTGTAGCTAGTACCCTGGTAACGGTCCCCAAAAGTCTGGAAAAGAAACTAAGGGAACTGAAGATCAGAAAGAAGAATTATGATGATCCTGACAACATCTCTGTTAAAATCAGCTGGAAAACTTGGAAGAGTTCTGGAGATCTGAAGAAGTTTTCTGTCACTCAGTCTTCGGTGGAAACCCACCAGTTTAAATTGGCGTAAAAATGTCAAGGAGTAAAATAATAATAGAAAAATTTTAATTTTGCCGTTGGTAGAAAAGCGTTTAGTGAACAAACGGACTTTGTATTTATTTTCAAATATTTATAAATTGATATTTCAGTTTTGAAACCCAACGGAGAGATGAGACAAAAACTATAAATCTTTTGGGTCGGCATTATCTAATGTTAGAAACCATTATAAATGTTATCGTCATAGAGTTTTTCTAGTTCTGGTCAGTCATTTTTGGTTAGAGCTAGAATTTTATTTTTTAGAGATGAAAGCAATGTCAGTAATAACAAATTTATTACAATACATAGAGAAACGAAGATTTATGTAGAGTACGTCGAAATAAGTGGACAAGAATATAGTCCAATACTTACTGTTAAAAGTTCTTTAACATCTGCTGGGGTAAAATATGAAGTGCTATAGACAATTACAGGAGCATATTGAAATCTGATCTCTCTGATAGGCTAAAACGGGCTGCAGTATCTCATCTACTGAAAGCAATGTCAACATACGAATCGGTGAACCATGAATTGCAATTAATAGGTTAACGATAATATAAAAATCTGATCACTCTGATAAGATAAAACGTAAATTCTTCCAAGCTGTAGCCGTATAAGTACTATTGTATGATTTCACCACCTTGGCACCAATGGAGTGCTTGAAGCAAAAGCTAGACGAGAACTACACAAGAATGGTACATACTCTTTCGAACAAATCATGGAAGCAGCACCTTACAAAAAAGCAGTTGAATGGCCACTTATCTACCATCTCGCAAACTATCCATGAAAGATAAGCAAGACATTGGCCACAACTGATAAAGTAAGGATTAACTCATAAGCAACGTTCTTTATGGACTCCTCCACATGGACACACCAGTGTTGGCCGTTCAGCAAAAAACATATTCGTTATCTCTTTAGGGACACTGTTTACCTGCTAGAGGAACTTCCAAGTGGGTTCCTGTTGTACTCCCTACATAATGGACTCGCCCTCCTGCTTAAATACACGTTAACGAGAGTGTCAGGGAGTGAACCAATCAGCGTGAAATAATAACGTGTGATACCATTTGCGTAGTGGACGGATAGTCACTACCACACTAGACTCTTAGCTTTCTACCAACTAACTACGGTTTAACCAGGTTCACTTGTATCTTGTTTCTGTTACTTGAATATATATGTTCTTCTATCAACTCTTTTGTGTTCCCTGTGTCTTTCTTTGGTAAGCATCAGAACAGTTCCATCATAGTGATGGATGACGAAAAAGACAGAGAGAGAGGGGGGAGAGAGCGGGAATCGATATTGTCAGCACACCTTAATGATGATGAGGATAATTTCTTCTAACTTATAAGCAATTTGGTTGGGATGTTTCTGTGACTCCATTATGTGGGACAATTCTTTGTAGCGTAAGAGTAAAAGTACTGGACTGCGTCCGTAAAGTAAGTAAGTTCAAGTTCCACTCACGCTATTGCGTTCACTTTTAGAAAAATTACTCTATTCCCCGCTGTTATGGGTTAAGTAGTATCGCTGCTGTTCTTCGACAAGGATGATTTGGGCTTTAAACAACCCACAAAGGTTGATATGTCACTAAACAAAGAAATTAAACTGAACCAAACCTCCATTATGTATGGGTAATGGAATCAAGAAATTTCAAACTTGAATGAATTTCATGGTTTATTGAATACGTGTGTAAGGAAAAATATTAATAAAATAAACACAGAAAGGAGAAATAGGCACCTTCTTTATATCATGTCAATACTATTAATACATTATTTGTGTTTTCCACCAATGATCCTGGGTTTCGTATAAAGGAAGCGAAATGGGACTTAGTTTGCATACGTACATGCATGGTTAAGCACGTCAGTTAGTTTTCTTCCTGATTGATGCTATTTTATGTCAAGTACCGGCAAGTACTACTTCTATACACTGTTACCTTAGAAAAGAATCGCCGTTGTTGGTGTAGAAACGATCGTCACTTTGTTTATATTTGGGAAGATTTTTGCAGTTTTGTTCAAGGTTCATTTCAGTATAAGAACTCTAGCCACCAGTGATCCAAAGCTGATACTTGATCATACAAGACGCAGTGATTTTCTGGGACATTTTTCTGAAAAAAAAAAAGTGCGTGGTACTATTTACCAACCCCTCCGCTCGGGCAGGATATGACACAAGATCAATTTTTAAACGGAGTTTAACAGGTTTGAATTCAGAGTTTTCCTTCTCCTAGACTAGTTGCCTCAACAAGGCTGAAGAACCTAGTCCGGCCTACTATTTACCCATAGCTGGAGGGAGAATAAGGGGGTTCATACCTTTCCCAAGGGTATTTGCCCGAAAGTGAACATAATAGCGCGACTGGAGTACGAACTCGCGTACTACGATTCCGCAGTTCATCGCTTTAACCATTACACCACGAGGACACCCCCAAAAAAGTGCGTGGTATCGGACGTCAAATAAGATATATTCTTTTATGGAATATGGTGTCGAAAGGCTATTTAGAAGTTACATTTTTTTTGGTAATATTTGTAAAATTTTAGCAGCTTTTTCTCTTTTTTGTTTATTTTTTCTTTCCTTTTCTTTTCTTTTGTTTTCTTAATGTTTTTTTTAATTTCATGTGATTAAATCAAACTGTGGAAGACAAAACTGGCTTTATGGATATTTAATAAGTCAACACTCACGCCACTGACGTTGGGAGTGTTCGAGTAGCGGCGCAAAAAAAAAGCGTCTTTTTTCGCTTCTTCTTTTTGTTTGGACATGTTTCCCATAGCAACAACGATCTGTTCGCTGTCTAGTGTTGTCGAAAATAGTTTCTGAAGGGTTGATAATCGACAGTCTTGTGTATTTGCAACAATAAATCAATGATAAAAATTTGAAATATGCGGTAGAAAATGACCTTAGAATTGTTAGTTAACTGTGCTGCAAACCTCTAGCGTAAAGCGTTGAAACATTTCAAATTATTTAACGATTACAGAAAAACCTCAATTAACGAATTCTTTCTGAATAGAATTGTTGAATTATTGGAGAAATAAAATCTCAAATCAATGGAGACTCTCATTAATCATTTTTTGCAATATGAAATAGTCATATTTTGATATCCTGCCGTCACTTTTGAATGCAAGTGGATTTTTATGTTAATACAAATTTATCCCGACTATAAAAAATGACAGCATAGCTTTTTTTTGCTGGTCTGTTATAGCAACATATTACCACCCAATCGGTGAGGTTTAAAATACACTGACTGTATCCGCTGCAAAGGATTAGATCAACACTAGAAAAAAAATGTTTCACAAACCTAGTACACACATTTAGCGTAATGACTATTGTCGTAAGGTTTAGAATCGGCGACCAGTGTTCAAATCCTGGACCAGGCTACTTGGGTTTCACTTGATGCAAATGCTTTCGGAAAAGTCATGAATTCATCTCTTCTCGTCCTCCTCGATCTTTTAGAAAATACTGGAACAGTCATGGTCAGGCAACTGGTCAAGGAGAAAGAAAACTCTTACTTCAAATTAAAACCAGCTGTATTCCACTCTAAATCCTTTTGTGTCACACCTTTATCATAGCACATTGGTTGGGTAAATACATATCTAGGATACGTAAAAGGCTATCATTATCGTCGTGATCACTGCAAGACTGAAACAAGGTATTTAAAAATTAAATAGTTATAAGTAAAATGTACATCATTTAGTTGCATAAGAGCACTAACCCTCATGTTGAAAAAAATAGCATTACCGTTAGCATATCAATTAAAGATGAAGATTTAATTGCATTCAGCGGGCCTTTCACATGAAGGATAATTTTTCAAGTGACTCGGCTATTTCTTTAGAAAATCTCTTTAATTAGAATTAGATCAAAGAATCCTGCAACGAATATATATATATATATATATATATATATGTGTGTGTGTGTGTGTGTGTGTGTGTGTGTGTGTGTAGCCGAATGAGGAATTATTAGAATAAAATTGGTAATTTGCTGCTAGGGTATAATAAACGGGAAAAATATGAAAAAAATTGTTTATTTTGTTTAATTAAATCGACATATATATATATATATATATATATATGTGTGTGTGTGTGTGTGTGTGTGTGTGTGTGTGTGTGTGTGTGTGTGTGTGTGTGTATAAAAGTTCTAACATTGATATTGAGCACTATTCACTAATACTGCAATATTTGGTTCTCCATTAACTCATCAAGAGAGCAAGTAAAAACCATAAACCTCAACACTATATATATATATATATATATATGTGTGTGTGTGTGTGTGTGTGTTATATATATATATATATATATATATATATATATATATATAAGCTTACTTGCTGATTGAAGGCTTGAAAATCGTGAGATATTATCATGCCTTCTTTTCTTCACTGTTGAGGTTCAACAGCCTGGAACTGAACCGAGACACAACAGGCTGTTGTGGTAGATACTTCAACAGCCTACGAGGATTGCAGATTCATAAAGTACGCTGCTGTAAGCAACTTATAATTAAAGAATATAAATCGAATGATGGGATAATGAATCCAGATTACACGCACAGTGTTCAGAATCCCATTGCTGATCGTTAGTGCACAGATGAATTTCCAGGCACACCAAGAATTCTGTGGCCAAAGTGTTAGCAGAGAGCTACTTGGTCATACAACGATCAAGAACTCACATTAATACTTACCAAACATCTCAAAGGTCCCACAAGTCAGGAAATTGAATAATTCTGCAGTGTTGTGTATAGGATTTGTCTTGAGAAGTTTAGCATAGAAACTTTAAGAAATTGTGATAAAGCGTCCATAGTGACGTCAAGGCCAGAAGAGCAAAATAAAAGCTGAACAGAAAGTGTTGTATAGCCACATAATACATATGCATGCAGAATCATAACGACGACATAATAAAGACGAGAGACACAGTTCTTTAGAAAAATATACCTTTCACTTTATTTGAAAGGTTTCGAAAGGGTTGAGTGTGAGAGGGAGTTGAAGGCTGAACAGAACTACAACATATTGACCCCCCTACACTCTTATGGCCATAACTGCGTTTCTTTCCCGTTCTCCTGGGCTGCTCAACCGGGGGCCTGGGGGCCCAGCCTCTCTGGGACATGTTTCTCATTCTAGCATCTTCTCTCCAACTGATCTGAGGCTTTGAATTCCATCTGCTCAATCGGAGGTCTTGCGGTCCCCCCTCAGCTGGGTGCTGGTTCTCTCTACCGCATCTTTAACTCCAACTGACTGAACTTCCTGTCGCCGGGGTTATATATTAATTTGACACCCACTCTTCTTCCTGCGAGCGTCACAATTTCTCACTCAATTCAACCCCTCGACAATCAAGGTTATATCCTGATATTCCTCGACCGGATGTACCTGTTATTTACACAGGTGCATTTCCTATTTTAACAGCTCGGCCGAGGTCAATATGCAACGAAAGGTTTGAAGTGACCTCCCAACGAAAAGCGGGCCTTCAGGACCTGCTTAAAGATCTCCACAAAAAAATCTTGATGATCATCCGAGCTGAGAAGTAGGGAGAAAAAAAAAGGAAGAAAAGCAAACATCTCATGGGTGACATTTATTTTTTGTTTTTGTTTTTGTTTTTTCGCTTTTTTCTTTAAGAGAAAATTTACAGAAGCTCCTGAGTGAATGTGACTGAATATGAACGTGACAATATCAAGAGACGATGACATTAAATTAAACGGAAATCAGACGTTACTCAACCAACATTATATCATTACCGGAAATAAGAGACAAGGAAATACACGGCATTTTGACAAAATAATACCCTATCCAGTGGCCAAAGCTGCTGGTGGCGCCACAGGTGACAGTACCGTCTTAGCCACTGAAACTATGGTATCATCTTTGGTTGACGGCTGATGAGAACAGGAGATGTCACATGTAATCACATATTGTATGTATAAAAAACATTCAAAAATAAAAGATATCTTAATAGATTTTTTGATTTGATGTTTTTGCTTTTTTAAGATGCTATTTTCTTTTTCACAGAAACATAAGAAGTTACTAGATTTTCTTCAAGAAACTGTTTCTCTTTGGCTAACAGTGTCGACAGTTTCCATTTCTGAATAACTGCAAATAAAGCACTTGGACCTAAAAATAAACTTTTTCTTACATAGCCAGCTCTATGAAGCTATGAGCAGAGATGGAAATCCTTAGAGGCTGTGGATTCTTAACAAAATGGTATAGCACGCACAATAGTGCGTTGTATGAAAAAAGAATTCTTATCTTAGTCTTTTTTTTTGACACTGGAATTTAGAGATGCTTGTAGCATTATATTCTAACAATTATATATAAGTAAAGTAAAGTGAGTGACCATAGTCGAGGGTAACCCGAAGGCTGCCTTTTCGATAGCTGCTACACCAATGTGTAGGGGAGGGCGCTACTTCTTCCCTGGATTGCTCAAATTTACCCTTGATCCGTACCTTATAATGCTGAGTGTTAAGCAAGGATGCATCAAGTACCATTTTTTGAGTCTTTGGTATGACTCGACCTGGGATTGAACCCAGGTCTCCCGGGCCATTGGCGAACACTCTAACCCCTAGGCCAATGTCCGGTATTATATGTGTATGTATATATATATATATATATAAATTTCTTTAAGAAAGACAAAAACCGGTCTCATTAGGATTATGAATTTATTTCCATCCTGTTATGGGTATTGATATGAATCAATAACACCAAAAATAACAGGTATTCTTCAGATCTAATGGATAAAATAATTCAGAATAGACACAAGAAGGAAGGGTGGGAGGGGGTAGAAGAGGGGTGAAGAGTTCCCTCCCCATTTCACCCACTTCCGGGTTTTAGGTTTTATTACCGGTTGGAATTATAGTAAATAATTTTTTTTTAGTTTTTAAATTCTAAATACATTTCAACTTAAAACTCCAGATTTAATAATAATTTAGGGAAGTACAACATTCCTTAATAACCTTACGTAAGTATACAGGTGAAATGACTGTTTCTAAGCACTTATGACTCTGTCAACTCTACCCTAATATGCATCTACATAAATTCTATCACCGATATAGAGCAATCTTTATAAATACAGTAACTCTCTCAAACACACGCATATATATATATATATAGCAGACCGTCGGTATATTAGTCTCAAATTATATCTCTCTATTCATACCTCTCTATCTATCCAGCTATCTCTCTCTCTCTCTATATATATATATATATATATAAGTCTGTGTGTGTGTGTGTTTGTGTGTAAGTGTGTGTGTGTGTGTGTGTGGATTTATGCACAACCTGGACACTAACGAAACGCATAAAAAAAGCCATGGGAACTACACTGAATGCTACGCGCCGTTTTGAACAAATTCTGGAAGCAGTACCACATAAAAAAGCAGCTGTATGGCTACTTATCTCTCATCTTACAAACCATCCTAGTAATATAAACCAGACATGAGAGGTACTGCCGGACAAAAGGACAAACTTATAAGCGACGATCTCTTATGGATCCCTTGACATTGACACGCCAGTATTGACCGAATTGCAAGAACTCACATACTTCAGCTTTGTACTGACACTGGATGTCGTTTACAGGACTTATCAATACAAATGGTCGTTAGGTAGAGATAGCAAGAGAGAAAACTCCGTTGTATCAGCGCGACTTGAATATATATATATATATATAAGTTGGCCGACTGCAATCGAGAGTGACCCGAAGGCTCCCTTTTCAATAGCTACAACATCAAAGCGTAGGGAAAGGTGCTACACCTTTCACTGGATTGCTCCACTTACCCTTGATACATACCTTATAATGCTGAGTGTTAAGCAAGGAGTCATCAAGTACCATTTTAGAGTCTTTCGTATGACTCAACCTGGTATTGAATTCCGGGCCATAGACGAACATTCTAACCATTATGCCAATGGCATAAAATAATATATATATATATACATATATATAGTGGGGGTTTACACAAAGTTTCTCTGGATACTTGTGTATGTTTATGTATGTAATACATAAAAGATAGTATAGCACAGGACCAAAATACGTTGTGCCTAAAAGAAATGAGTTCGCAAAAAAAGAAACACTCAAAACTTGACTCTCAAGGAAGAAAATAGTAGTTGTTTTTATTCTTGGGGATTACAGCAGACGGTAGTAAAGAAAGTTTGTTCAATAGCGTTATTCCCCGCCTTCTCTTTTTTTTGTCGCTATCAAACGTCTCCTTTCCTTCCGCGCACTTCAGCTAGCGTACGTAGAAAGGTTCAACCTCCTCTTCTTGGCGATGACGGCGGCGTTGTTATCGTTGGCAAGGTGATACTTTCATATCAGTCGAATTGCTGACAAGCTGGGTATGACATGGATCGGGGCGTCGCAGACCTCTGTTGAACCTGTTTGGAAACCTGTCTTGAACTGCCAAAATCTCGCTACTTGGTTTCCTTATATAGCGATTTGATGGATCAATTCGAAGGTTCCCGAAGGTTCGATGATCACCAGTGAGAACAGTAGTGCAACACGTGAACGCTCACGTATGATTATTTTAGAATCACGCCTGAACTCTACAGGTTACTCTGCCTGCACGAGCGAAGTTCGTGACATTTTTGATCGTCAGACCCGTGTACCCAATGACTGATGACAGCTGATGTGCTCGAACGTTCTCAAACATTGAGCCCACCGCAATTCAATGACGGCGCCTGTCCGTAATATTACAATAGTACTTCATAAATAATTTTTATTTGAGCAATTCGCTTTCGTACTTAACCTTAAAAAATATAACAATGTCCATCTGAATTTGTAACATGGTTGATCTAAAGGGATCTTATTATATTTTATGAGATTACATTACACATTTTGAATGATGGGACCGTGTTATGGAAAGTATTCAAGTAAGCGTAGATGATTTTGATATACCATCCAATAATAGCCCCCCGTATAAAAGCATGATCAGAATGTCTCTTTAGTGTCTTTTCTGTTGCCAAGGACAAACTTTCGCTGTCTATCAAAAGCTTGGTTCGCCATAGCAAGGGTTCGCTCTACTTCTCAATACTGCTTAAACATAACAGTATATGACATAGCTTAACGATGTTTTCACTCAATTTCCTCAAGATGGATGTGGGGGCGAAGAAAGGTCACATTTTAAGCGGTGTACTGCTGATTTAATTCAGAGTTTTATTTCGAGACTCATTGTCATACCAAGGTTAAATAACCCATTCTGCCCAACTACTTACACATAGCTATAAGAAGAACAGATGGGTTCGTATCTTTCCCAAAGGAATTCGCTTGAAGTGAAATACAAATTGCTTCGTGTAGGATATGAACTCGGCTCATCGATTCCATTATCCATGACGATAACCATTCAACTAAACGCGTCTCAGGGCGTAGCCAAAATAAATAGATTGAAGAGTAAGTAGACATACTTGATTCATGTTATTGGTGATTCTGAAGATTGTTTCAGTTTAACGCCATGCCAACCCGTCTACGGTTATTTTATGCCTAGAGTTCAGTGAGTATTCTTCATTGTGCGTTCATGTTTATGTTTGTGTAGTTGTTTCTTAAGAGTTTTTTGGGGGGGGAGGGGAGCTTCGTGCACATGGTCCTATCGAATACAAATAATCTTTAAACTACTCTGTTTGGTAGACTGGTGGAACGTTTACATTTATCACCACTCAGTGTCAGAGTTGAGCTGGGAGTAATGGAAATGAAGAGATGCTCTACACTCCCCAGATCTGCAGAGCTGAAGCATCTCCATCAGGTACAGTATAGCGTTATCATCCCTTGGATACGCCCTTTTTTGGTAGAGACGTATTCTAAGTCCCACCAACAGATTGTATGTGATTGGGAAGAGTTTCAACGTGTCATTGAAGCCTTTGATTTCCCCAAGCGGCACTTTGTGGTGTTGGATAATCATGTTGAAGAATTTAGGCACTTAAAACCATATTTGGAATTTTTTCTAGATCTGCGTTGGTCAGAGAACGAATGTTAAAACTATGTTGGTCCTCTTGGAGATAATTCGCGATAACCTGAATTCTATCTGTCTGTTCATGTTTATCTCCTCCCTCTTTCTCTCGTTCTGGCATATATATATATATATATATATATATATATATATATATATATATATATATATATATATATATATATGTGTGTGTGTAGAGAGAGAAAGGGAGCGTTTGATAAATCAACGTTTGGTAACCAACAGCTGAAGATTACGGAGGTTTCTATAATGCTTAGAAAAGTATATATATATAGTATATATATGTAATATGTGTATATGTATTGTATATACATGTGTATATATATATATATATATGTGTGTGTGTATATATATTGTATATATATATATAATGTGTATATGTATATTATGCATATATTTATATACATAATGTTTGTATATTTATATATAATGTAAATATATACATAACATATTTGTATATATACGTATATATATATGTATATATATACATATATATATATATGTTATGTGGGTCGTATATATATATACATATATATATATATATATATATATATATATATATATATATATATATAATGCGTGTATGTATGGATATATATATATATATGTACACAAACGCACACGTAATATGTATATATATGATTTTTATATATATATATATATACGTGTGTGTGTGTGTGTGTATAAGTGTGTGCGTGTGTGTGTGAGTATATATATGTGTGCATAATACATATATAAATGTGTGTATGTGCTTGTGTGTGTGAGTATATATATGTGTGCATAATACATATATAAATGTGTGTATGTGCTTGTGTGTGTGAGTATATATATGTGTGCATAATACATATATAAATGTGTGTATGTGCTTGTGTGTGTGAGTATATATATGTGTAAATAATACACACACACACACACATATATATATATATGTGTGTGTGTGTGTCTGTGTGTTTGCATAATGCATATATATATATATATATATATTTATATATATATAATATATATATATATATATATATATATATATGTGTATTGAACCGTGAACATGTAGAAACTATCCTTCATTTCACAGGTATACTCAAGTGAAATGTAATTGCACCTGCAGATCGTTAATATGTATTTCCCTGTTCAAATAATTTCTGTTCCTCTCACACCTTTCTTCAATAAGTCATTCAGTTAGACATGATCACCGTTTATTCTTATTACTAGATTTATGTACCTTTGTTTCTATGGAGATCCGTGTTACGAACACCTGAATATCTGAGTGTCACTTTCGTCTCAAAACCTACCTTTCTCAATTTTCTTATCAAAAAAAATAAAGAAAAAAAAATACCCTTGCCGAAGAACCACTGGTCCTACGCACCCCCAACCACCATATTAAACTACGGCGTTTTGATCTAGAGATAAGTCACCTTCACATAAACATCACCAAATACACACGCAAGGATTGGATTTTTATGTACACAGCTTGATATCCAGATTGAATGACTTGACTGAAGATTCTGTTAGTGTCACTGTCGGGAGAAAGGGAGGAGATATTGAATTATACTTATCAATATATTTTTTATGTTTTTCGTTTGTTTGTTGGTGGGGAAATTACGCTGTATCATCTTGTGCATTTTTTTAAAAATTTGTTTGGGAATTTGTGAATATGAGAGATATAAAGTTCACGAAAAAAATAGACTGCAGTGAGTTACACGCAAACATTCTCATTGGAATAAATAGTATACTTGTGTGGATTGGTAGGAGATGTTTGAGTGCATTTCTCTTATTTTTTAAACACCTTAAATTGACAAACCTGCCTAACATATGAATAATAACCAAAAAAAAAAAAAAAAAAAAAAAAAAACGGATCAGTTCCGCAAAATCCGCTTTTACGTCAACGTGTATTCTTCCATTCAAGATTATGACAAAAATATCTTGTATTTCGTCTTGAAAATAGTATTCATAGGGGCGTGCGCGTGCACACACACACACACACACACACACACACACGTATATATATATATATATATATATATATATATACCCTGCCATAACAAAGATCCTATTATTATTGAAATAGCATTCACCACAAGTATATTCATATTAAAAGCATTCAATAACCTACCAACCATCCTAAAAGGACGAACTGATCCCATATAATAATAATAATAATAATAATAATAATAATAATAATAATAATAATAATAATAAAGCCACTCCGAATATATATAAAACTCACTGCAACAAACAATCTAACACGAACCCCGAAAATGACCGGCAAAATGGTCGAAAGCGACTGGGCTAATATTGAATTCTTTCTTTACCGAGTTGACCAAGAAGTGAGAAGACTTCACTTGAAGATTTAAAAAAAGAAACAATCCGCGGTATTCAATCAACCAAACTTGTTTAGATAATGATTTGCTGCCTAAGTATACAATATATATATATATATATATATATATATATATATATATATATATATATATATATATGTTTAAACAAGTCCTGGCAGCAACACCCCACAAGACACCAACTGTACGGCTACCTGCCCCCTATCTCGAAAACTATTCAAGTTAGACGAACCAGACATGCAGGACACTGCTGGAGAAGCAGGGACGAACTCATTCAGCAGCTATGTGAGGATACGGGATGTTGTCCTGATGAACGATAGGGAGGAGTGGCGAGAGAGGGTCAGGGATATCCGTGCTACCAGCGCGATATGATGATATATATATGTAAAAGTAAAGTTGGTGACATTAGTCGAGGGTGACCGAAGTCTCCTATTACGATAGCTACTTCACCAAGGTGTTGGGGAGTGCGCTACTACTTTCCCTTTATTGCTCAACTTTACCCTTGATCTTCACCTTGTAATGCTGAGTGTTAAGCATGTAGGTATCAAGTACCATTTTTAAAGTCTTTGGTATGACGCGACCTGGGATTGAAACCAGGTCTCCCGGACCACTGGAGAACACTGTATCCACTAAGCATTGAGTCGGTTGTTGGTGACCGTATTCAAGGGCGACCAGAAGGGTTCCTTTTTAATTGCTACTACACAATGCGCCGGTACATGCACACATTAGAAGTATATTTGCATATATGTGTGTGCATATGTATGTCTATGCATATATATAAGTGCGTGTATATCAGTACATATATGGATGTGTGTATGTCTATGCATATATATATATATGTGTGTGTATGCATGTATATGCATATGTGTGTATATCTATGCAAAAACATGTGTGTATGTATATATGTGCGTGTGCGTATATATATATATATATATATGTAAGGTAATGTATGTATATGTGTGTTTAATTATACATGTGGTTATATATACATATATATATATATTTGTATGCGCATATATTTGTGTGTATATATATGTGTGTGCGTATGAATTAATATGTGTCTATGTGTATATATTTGTATGTATAAATATATTCGTGTAAATATGTGTAAGTTTGTGCATGTACATGTATATAAGTGTACGTATACGTATATATATATATATATATATATATATACATTCTTGTGTGTATATGCATGTACATCCGTGTATGTGTGCACGTATATGTGTGTGTATTTATATAAGTATATGTGTGTGTATATATATATACGTATATATTATGAGAAAACTCGAAAGAAATGAGGTGACTGAGGCGACGACCGAAAGAGAAAAGAACAAACGGAAGAGAGGCAAGGAGATGGGAGCCTACCGATCATAGAAGTACACGTATTCATATAACTAAACAGTAATAAAATAAATTCTATATAACCTAGAACGATAGATCAAATGGATATATAATATACATACGTATACACACAAACACAAAAACACAAATATATATATATATATACATATATATACATATATATATATATATATATATATATATATATATATATATATATATATATATATATAAACACCAACCCCCCACACGAGCAGAATGAGAGACAAGAGCAATTTTTAAGCTGTGTTTAACGGATTAGAATTCAGAGTTTTCTTTCTTACAGACCTGTTGCTATACTAACGTTAAAGAGCCTAGTCTGCCCTACTATTCACGTATAGCTGGAGGGAAAAGAATTGGATTATACCTTTCCAAAAAGGAATTATCGCAATGTGAGATGCAAACAGCTTTTTTCAGGGTTTGAACTCGTGTCGCCGTGACCATTTCCAGTGAAGATAACCATTACATCACGGGCATCTCTGTCTCTGTATGTCTGTCTCACTCACTCACTCTCTCTCACTCTCTCAATCAATCTATCTCGGTCTGTCTATACCTATAGATATAAAGAAGCAGTGTGCCAATTTTGCATATTTTGTTTTTCTTTGTTTAACAATCTATACCTTCAGTTTTGGATGTGAGTGTTGTGTCTGTGTACTCTGCTTACCATCACAATATTTATACACGTAAAAATAGAATTAAATGCAACTAAATTTGATGAATTATAATTAATCAAAAACCTTCGATATACTATATCAAAGAAATACCTTTTTTTCACGTACATATTTTATAACATTGTTTCGAAAATAACAGATTCTACACACTGATCCTAGCCTGAAGGAATCGCTTTTATTCCTGGTAGTGCGTATTGATACAAAACTGATTCTCGGAGGCATGATACAGGCATAGATAATCACGTCAACAGGATGTTCGCTAATATATATATATATATATATATATATATATATATATATATATATATATATATATATATATATATACATATATATATATATGTATATTTAATTTCCATGATACTTCTATTAATCAGTTATTTTATATTATATATATCTCAATTATTCTTATACTTTGTCACTGGAATATTGTGAAGTGTTTCTCAATTTTATTCTTGTCATATCTATCTATCTATCTATCTCGGCTCCTTGTGGCAAAGCCATCTTTAACCCATTTTTTTTTTTTTACTGAAACAATGCTTCTCTGTACACATCATATATTATTTTGCAAATTTCAAATAATTTGCTTTTCTCGACCACCATTTGATTCCAGGCCTCAATTCAAGCCTGGGGCATGCTGTTTAATTTACTGCCATTTTAAATAGCTTCAAAATAAATATTTTTTGGTGATGAACATATTTTTGCCACTAAATCAATTCACAAACCATGCAGTTTATATCTATGGAAAAAAATTCTGAAAAAAATTTTCTTTAAAAAAAAAAGAGATTCCCCTTGTTTATTGAATGATATTCTCGCATATATATATATATATATATATATATATATATATATATATGCGAGAATATCATTCAATAAACAAGGGGAATCTCTTTTTATATATATATATATATATATTTATATATATATATATATATATATATATATATATATATGGATGGATGGATGGATGGATGTATGTATGTATGCATGTATCAGTTAAAATCAGATGTTTACAAACATCTTGGCCAAAGATATTCAAACTCAGGTTTTTACACTATTCCTGACATTTAATCTTAGTAAAGTTTCCCAGTGTTAGGTCAGTTAAGATCACTTTATTTTAAGAATGTGAAAGGTCAGAATAATTGTACAGAAAAGGATTCCTTTTAGTTCTTTCATCACTTTCGTTATGCTCAAATTACTTCATATCGAATAAAACATGACCTACAAATCGACAAAAACTTTCAATTATAATTTCCAATTAATTTATTTTTAAATTTACGATATTGCGAGTTCTCTGATAGATCTATGAAAAGGTGAGCATAAAGATATTTGATATTTACACTTGTTTAATTCAAAGCAATTAATTTTCTGTAGCTACGACTAACTCAACAAACACGCACTCACACACACGTATTTATATATATATTCGCTACTTTGCGACAGGAAGGAAGCATGTAAAGAGTCATCTGACGAGACGGAGAGTATAACAATAATATTCTCCGCCGAAATAAATTTAATATGACGACTTAACCGAGTTTGAGTCTCCATTAAATTGTACTATATACGCTCTGAATATGAATTTTGTTATACCCTAGGGAATAAATAGGGAACTAACAATAACCGTACATTGAGCACTCTCATATGATTACCCTCATATATTCTATGTAAAGAATAATCCACACCTACTGTCCTTGGACATTGTCTGGATATTTTAGAGTATATATATATATATACTTTCTTTAAGAAAAACCAAAGACCGGTTACTTTAGGATAATAAATTTATTTCTATCCTGTTATGTGTTTCTGATGTAAACCAAAAACACGAAATAAAATTTAAGTGGACATCTTCAGATCTTATGGATAAAATAAATCAGAATAGTCACGGGGGGGTGGGGTGGAAGAGGGGTGAAGAGTTATATCCTCGTTTTTTCTCACTTCTGTTTTTTTATTTGTTTATTTATTTCATTTATTTTTATTTATCTAATTTTACTGTCGGTTGGAAATATAGTAATTTAACTTTTTTATTTTTCTGCTACTTATCTTATTTATTTTCTTTTTTAGCTAAGTTCGATGATTAACTTTTTTTTATGTTTTTTTTATATAATAACTTTTTCGTAAGGAAAATATTAATACTTGTATTAATTTCGAGCCTATTTCCTCAGTTACCTAATTTTTGTCGTACGTATATCAGATACATTTTTTTCATTTTTTATTTTTATTTTATTTTATTTCATTTTTGTTCATTTATCATATTTCTCAATTAATTTCTATGTTTTTTTTAACAACTTTTATTTATGATAATTAGTCTATAGTTTAAATTTAGTCTCATGTCTATCAGGAAAATTTAAAGTTTTTGAATGATTTTCTTGTCCTGAAGGAATTACTCCCAACTCTGGTTTAACTGGACCGAAAAATACAATATATATATATATATATATATATATATATATATATATGGGTGTGTAAATATATATATATATATATATATGTGTGTGTGTGTGTGTGTATATATATATATATGTGTGTGTGTGTGTGTGTGTGTGTGTGTGTGAATAAAAATTGAAAAACAAAGTAATCCAAAGTGAAGAATTCTTGTGAAAGAAAGCAAGTTCCTCTTTTTTTAATATATAATTCTTCCTTTCTTTGTGTATATAATCCCCTTCCCACCTTGTTTTTGCATTTCATTTACCATCCATCGATGCTCGAATGACACTCGTAATCATCTTTTCTAAAGTCCTGATGAGGATTAATTAGAACCGAAACATTGTAACGTCGACTTTCTTTCACAATGAATACTTTGTTTTTCAATTTTTCTCCATACTGCCGGAATCTTTTCCCTTATTTACTTTATATATATATATATATATATATATATAGTTCCGTTAGCAGCTATACGTTGGAAATATTAAAGCCTTTTA
>OY757917.1:67663503-67688503 GCA_963585895.1 Sepioteuthis lessoniana
CAGACTGAAGAGTCTGAAGAAATTCTTTGACTATATATAAATATATATATGAGAAAAACCTTTTATCGAGAGGTACCATCTTCCAGAGATCTTTGAATGTACTAAGACAGATAATGAATAGAATATCTGGAGATAATGAATGTTCTTAGATAGATTTGAATAGAACACGAAAGTCAAGAGTGAGCCAGATTAATTGACAGATTTAAACATCCACATTGATAGACAGATTTAATATCTATTTAGACAAGATATCCATCTTATACTGTTTTTATATGTTTGATTTTGTTTAGAAATCTATATGGGATTTAATTTCTTTAACATGTTCTATGAAGTAGTCTATGCATCAAGACAGTTTGCTGGTTTGGTGCTTATTTAAAGAAATGGCCTGTCCTTCAGGGTGGTTCTCTCTTTTGTATTTTAAGAAGTAAATAAAAACGACTTGTTTTTGCGTTGATGGGTTTTAGTATTTCAGATGTTTCCTCCGTTTTCTTTGTTTAATAGCATATCAACATTTGTGGATTATTTAATACCAAACCCATGCTTGCTGAAGTACAGCCGTGGTATTATTTAACCCACTGCAGGGAGGGTAAGAGGGTTCATACCTTTCCCGAGGGTCCGAAAGTAAACGTAATAGAGTGACTGGAGCTCGAACTAACTTAATCCGGGTCCGCAACCATTACGCCTCGGAGGACTCCTGAATTTTCTCTGACGATTAGATTTCTTTTCATGACCTGATCTAATACGTTTATAATGATGTTCTTAAAACTTTTGAAGGGGTCAGTAAAAGCTTATGGTAGAGTTTGCTTTGTTTATTTGATGATTAGCTTCTTTGAGGCATTCATCGATGCGTCGTCACTTGGTTGTTTCTCTGGTCGTGTGATGACAGTTTATTCTTTCTTTATCAGTGTCATTAAAGCTTCACTTTGTTTTTTTTTTCTATTTTGTCATGTGATCAGTGTCGTTTTTTTTTGTGATTTCTGATGCCTTCTTTCACTGCCAATTCGAATATTTTGGATGGCTGCAACTATATTATTCTGGTTGGATGATTTGTTTATTTCTTTGGGTGAATCCAAAATAGTTGCTTCGTGGTTGGCTAGTCCAAAATGGGCTCTCAGTTGTAATATTCTAAAAAAAAATGAAAAAAATGAAAAAAAAAAAAAAGAAAAAAAAGAAAGGATTCCCATCATCTTCTAGCGTTTTGTTAAACTATAGAGGACAAAAACAAGAATTGAGTTTTTTTTTCAGTTGTTCAAATACATTTATATTAAATTTGTATTTGCTTAAATTGATTACTCGCCAATGAGGGTCATAACAAAGTTCCTTGGCAAAATTTCGTAAACTTGTATTGTTGTGGTTTGAATATCTTGTGTCCATATTTCCAAGTACTTTGATTGGCTAGTTTTCCTGTTTTTTGATTTGGTTATTTAGTATAATGGTATATCAAACATTGTGGCTTATTCAATGACAAATTCAGTACATACATTATATAAATAGTCTCGTTGGCCAGGGTTTCCGCTTTTTGGGAAGTTGGTCGTATTTATTTTGGTTTATGTATGCTTTACTGAGTTTCGGAGTTAAACTATTTATTCTTTAACTGTCCCTACTCCCTACCGGGATTCAACGGTTTTGAAAAAAACAAATAGCAATTTAGATAATAGGTAAAAAATTCTTTCGAAGAAAATTAAAAAAAACAGGAACACTTAAATATTAACATACAAAGATATCTTCTACGAAAAAAAAAAACCTTTTTCCCTTCTATCTGGAAACAAGGTAGAGATGTGTACATCATATTCCAAACACAAATGTATTATCTCCATCTGACGAGGTTCATCATATTCGAAAAAATTCATAATGGAACCACTAAATTGAATATTTTCCGTTAAATATATTTTAAAAAGTACTTTGGCTCTACATGCGAGTTTCGATATATTTTTAATCTGAAATTAATTATATATTCAATAGCCGTTGGCATCGGGCACTCAACTGGAGATTCCAATTCACCTTGGATTACCACTTAACAATCTAAGCCCAATACTATTTTCCTCGGAACATAAATACTTATATATATCAAAGTAAGGTCAGCGTAGACAAAGAATGGTCGGTGCTAAGTGATAGTGTTTTGTTGCTTAAGCGATCCTCGATCCAATGATCGTATAAGCGAGAAACTGAAAGTCACAGAAAGTCGTTGACTCTGTGTCTACGTTTCCTAACTTACATATCTATGCTCTTTCACCGATGTGGAACACTTTATTTATAAATATTGCCAATTATATATATATATATATATATATGTGTGTGTGTGTGTGTGTGTGTGTACGTGTGTGTGAATATATTTACCAACAACTCCGTACAAGCATAGTGTGGCACTAGGTCAGCTTTTAAGCAGAATTTAACAAGCTTGAATTCTGAGTTGTCTTTCTCCTAGACGGGTTGCCATTCCAAGTTTAAAGAGGCCAGTATGTACAACTGTTTACCAATAGCTGGGGAGAGAATGAGATTCTTACCTTTCCCAAGGGTATTAGTGCAATGTGAAATGCAAACACGCTTGTTGAGGATTTGAACTCGGATCACCGGGTCCAAATACAACGACGATATCCATTGCACCACGAGCGCCTGTGTTTGTGTTTGTGTGTGTGTGCTGAAGGTTATATGCACACCGTGGTTAAAACTGTTTTTTAAAAATCGTTTCTAAACAAATATTGAAAACTGGTTGGTTAGCACCAACTTTTTACATTTGTTTCACGAATTTCTGATCGATAATCTGATGATATATATATATATGTAACATATTGACCTTCGACCCAGCCGTCGATCAAGGAACTGGTGTATCCGGTCGAAGATATTAGGGTATAACCATTGACTGTGGACGGGTTGAATTGGGTGCAGATGCGACGCTCACAAGAAGTGGTGGATGTCAAACAATGATAAAACCCAGTGCGACAGGAAGTTCAGTTAGTTGGAATCAGTTTGTTGCAGTTCGAGGCAGTGAGAATCAGCTCTCAGTAGAGAGCTGGGCCTTCAGGGCCCCCGGTTGAGTAGCCCAGCAGAACGAGAAAAAAGTGCTGCTTAAGACGGTGGAACTGGGGGTCAATATGTTGCAGTCTTTGTTCAGTCTCCAACTCACCTCTCACATATAACCTTTTCGCAACCATTTCGAATTAAGTGTGAGAGGTATATTTTTTCTAAAGAAGTGTGTTCGTTCGTCATTATTGTGTTGACTATGCCTCCGCATGCATCTGTATATGTTACACACACACACACACACACACACACACACACACACACACACACACACACACACACATATATATATATATATATATATATATATATATACATATTTGCTAATCTAATATCTAATATATATATAAATATATATAGAATTAACTTAAATCGCGAGTCGAAAATCTTCTATGTTTTTTCCGATACCCTGAATACTGGTAGATATTAGTAAATATATATATATATATATATATATATATATATATATATATATATATATATATATATATATATATATATATATACCGTCATCCACAGACAGACTGTTTTGTTGTATCAATAACTCTTCGCTTTGGCTAGACACACGAGATGCTTTTAGCTGGGATCGAAACCCGGCTAACTTATATATTATGAGATGTGGCAATTTAATTCCTGGGATATCTCTGGGAAAGCGAACTTTACTTATCTAGTCACATTCAAAGTATTATCATTGTGAAGCAATGCCCTTTGAGATGAAATTTCTGGGGAAATTCTTTGAGTTCAGTTTCTGGAATATTTTTCCCGTAATGTAGTTGAGTGATGCTAGATATCAGCAAGTCTTTGTCTTTTTAGGGCATTTTTCAATTTCGGTAATAGCCAAAAATTCCCAGAGGGGCTAAGTCTGGTAAAGAAGATACATAGTCCATTTTTGTAATGGGTTTCTTA
This sequence comes from Sepioteuthis lessoniana, assembly GCA_963585895.1. Taxonomy (NCBI): domain Eukaryota; kingdom Metazoa; phylum Mollusca; class Cephalopoda; order Myopsida; family Loliginidae; genus Sepioteuthis; species Sepioteuthis lessoniana. The sequence goes on from OY757917.1 coordinate 67,667,431, forward strand.
GCCGTAACCCAGCAAACTCCTTACGGAAAAGCATTGTCGCGGTGAAGAACCCACTTCTCAGGCCGGTGTATGTTAGCCCATTCTGCTGGGGCGGTTTCATCTTTGCAGAAGGATAAAACAATCAACGATTGTCCTATATTTGACACTAATCTGTATCTGTAGGTAAGATTCCAGTATTGGATCTTCGGGGAATGTGCATACAGTACCCCATCATTGCTATTATTTCCAGAACCACTTTGACCTGAAGTGTTAGTAAGTATTAGAGCCCTTTCGAAAGGTAAAATAGAACTGTTTAATCATTTACTATACTTCCAACCATCTAACTGTGTGAAAAAACAATAAATAACAATTCTTGAGACCATTTTACTGACTCAAAACAATAAATAGCAATACTTGAAATTATCTAACGCTCTGTCAACAATAAATAACTGCATGCAAAGAACTTGAGTGCGTTTAAAAAATAATGTTACCCACAAAATATCCCCTCAAAAATTATATTTAGTGTCTCCATAAAAAGGATTTGGCATTGAATCACCATCATGAGTTGATGTGCCATAAAACATAATAGTCTAACCAAACAGCTTGTCGCTTTTTTGTTATTATCAAATGGGAATAATCACTATATACCATATTATTGCTTATAAACTATTGGTATTAAAAATTATTACTTGAAGCTATGATATTTTACAAAAAAATTGTAATTGTTAGTTACTTGAAACCATATAATTGCTTAAATACTGACTTCGGTTTTAAATAATCCAGCAAGAGTTGACATGCCATAAAATTAACGAAACAGTTAACTCAGAATAGTTACTTGAAGTTATAATTGTTTACTGAGGATTAATATTATTGTTATCAATTACTTTAAACAATATAATTGCTTACGAATTATTGATGTTAAATTGTCATACTTAAAACTATCTGTAAACAAAGGATTATTAATTAATAGCTACTTTAAATCATGTAATTGCCAATAAATTGTAATTGTTGTTTGATAGGAATATTTGATATTATAAAAGTAAGTAAAGTTGTCGACCGTAGTCGAGGGTGACCCGAAATCTCTCTTTTCGATAGTCACAACACCAAGGTGTAAGGGAGGGCGCTACTCCTTTCCCTGGATTACTTCACTTTACCTTTGATCCATTCTTTATAATACTGAGTGTTAAGCAAGGAGGAATCAAGTACCATTTTTTTAGTCTTTGGTATGACTTGATTTGGGATTGAACCCAGGTCTCCTGGGCCATTAGGCTAACACTCTAACCATTATGCCAATGTCCGGTGAAAGAGATATAAAAGTATATTAAAATTATTTTAATTAGATCGAAATACTTAATATCATGTAACCGTATGGAAATTATTTGGATTTGGTCGAAACACTTAATATCATATAACCGTATGGAAAGTATTTGTGTTAGATAGGAATACTTGGTAGACAGATAAAAAAAAAAGTGCAATTTTGAAAAATGCAATGTAACGAAAATGGAGTCTAACATGAAAGCAGATGTATTTCTCTCTGCAGAAAAAATACACCAGTTGACATTCCTCGACGCTTCCTTTACTGAGCTTAAACAATAGTAGTAAGTATTTACTCAACTTTTCTGACACAATGTCAGTTTATTAAGCGAAGTAAAGCTGTTTTAAATTGATAGTTTTCCTTCTCCTAGACTGGTCACCTAAGCAAGTTCGATTCTTTTTCTCCGAACAGATTCTTATCCCCATTTCATTACAACTATATAAAACTTATAGACTAAAAGAAAGTTTGTTTTTACACTAAGAATTTATTGTAAACTATCCCTTTATACTCACAAGCAAGAAGTTAATCTGCCTTCAAGATATGCGTGATATTTTATCAGACGAGGTGAATCCTTTTCTTCTGCGGGCTTTTTTTCCTGATCGTACTGAAATGTTTTAACATCGGTGTTAATAAATTAGGCGAATTAAAACGTCAATACAATAAACTTTGTAAACTCCTAAACAGTTGTTTGCTTGTTTGGGTTTAATGGCATATCAACCTTCGTAAGTTATTTAATACCAAATCCACTTTTATACAAATAAACAGTTCTATTTCAAACAATTCAGTTTAGCATGGGTACACAGTTTAATTGTCGTAAACAGTTCTATTTCAAACAATTCGGTTTAGCATAAGTACACAGTTTAATCGTCAAAAACATTTCTATTTCAAGCAATTCAGTTTCATCAAACAGTTCTAATTCAAAAAAATTAATTTAGTATAAGTATACACGCAGTTAAATGTCAGAGAAGTTCTATTTCGAACAATTCAGTTTAGCCAAAATACAGCTTCAATGTCAAAATCAGTTCTAATTTAAATAATTAAGTTAAGCATAAGTACGCAGTTTAAATATCAAAACTCTTCTATTCCAAGCAATTCAATTAAACATAAGTACGCAGTTTAGTTCTAATTGACCCGTAGATAGGAACCTATCAGGTGCTACCAGTCTGGGCCAGAGTGGACCTGGAAGCGATGGCAATGAAGGGGTATTCTGCATTCCCCAAAGCTCCAGCATTACTGGAACCTCACCATCAGATTGTTCAGTATCATGTCAGGACACTCGTTGGTGGGGTCTTACCCCTCCGCAGAGATTTAGTTGGTGTATTCTTCAGCCTCAGCCAACTGGGCCTCTTGGTGAAGTCTTACCACTCTGTAGAGATGCAGTCGATGTATTCAACGGCTCCAGCCGACTGAGCAAGTAAACAGTTGGTCAATGTCTCCGATCAATAACCAGTGTTCAGCATTTGCATAAGTCTCAAGATGAATGCATTCCTGTAGGCAAAACTTAAAATCTGAAATGGTCGACACCGGCAAAGTATTTTATAGCAATTAGAAAATTTATTTTTTACCCAGAATGCAACGTTAAATTGCTATATATTTCAGCAGGATACTGTTTATGGCTTAGACCAAGAAGGAAATCCAAAAATCAGTAATGGCCCTGTCAAAAGTCTCTGAATTATTCAAAAGATCAGACGAAACGTAAGGCTGCCGTTGTTTCTGCTCATCAGACAATAATTCAAGTACCATCTCTGAGGACATTTTTCTCTTTCGTAAATCCTTCTTTAGAATCTACCGCACTGTTTCCTCATTCATTTTACCACTGTCGGTGCAGGTTACAATCCGCCGACAGCATCCAAAAGGTGTACCCTGGGCATGACACTTAATTGCATTTGATGACTGAGGCTCCAATACTAAGGTGAAGTATGCCTCTTCATCGCAATTAAATCCCAGGTCCTGTATGAGCAGGAGGTTTAGTATCTGTTAGAATCCCATCTATGGGTCAATCAGAATTCGATAGAACTGTGCAAAAAAATGTTTGTTTGGTTTCATTGTTTAATGGCATGTCAATCTTCATGGGTTATTCAATGCCAAAGCCATTTTTATATTCGAACGTTAGTGGTACTCTTTGACCCATAGCTAGGGTGGGGTACATGAGGTTCATGTCTATACACCTGTAATTTATAAATACTTGATTTCTTCATAGCATATTTACCGTTTGTAAACGGGCAACGTTTCACTCGCATTTTTATTAATTTTCATTAAAAACTTTCTATAAATACACAGTTCCATATTCAAAATCATTTTTTCACCAACAGTATAACATGAACAAGTACAACTTCTTTGATCAGCAACTTCCTCTTCTGCTCAAGACTGTCTCAAGAAAGCGGAAGTTGGAACATTTCGCTACATACATGCATACCATATTTACCAACCCCTCCGCTCGGGCAGGATATGACACAAGGTCAATTTTTTAAGCGGAGTTTAACAGATTTGAATTTAGAGTTTTCCTTCTCCTAGACTAGTTACCTCACCAAGGCCGAAAAACTCAGTCTGCCCTACTATTTACCCATAGCTGGAGGGAGAATAATTGGATTCATACCTTTCCCAATGGTATTAGTGCTATGTGAAACGCAATCAGTCTCGTCCAGGATTTGAACTCATGTCGCCGTGTCCATTTCCTGCGACGATAACTATTACACCACGGGCACCTCCACGCTGCATACATGCATACAAATGTTTGCCTGATTCATCACCCCAACGACTCACTGTGGTCATTTAAGAAATTAAAGTTTTACATCTTATATATATATAATTGTGATTCATAACCGTTTAAAATTTACTTTGCTGCTACTGGTTCCTCGTGGCTGAAGTGAAGAGTCTCGGATTGGCGTTTGAGTCAACCAGGTTTCACTCCCAGCAACGGGAAGCTAGTATGTCAAGCCACACTGATGAGTTCTGATACTATTTACCAACCCCTCCGCTCGGGCAGGATATGACACAAGGTCAATTTTTAAGCGGAGTTTAACAGGTTTGAATTCAGAGTTTTCCTTCTCCTAGACTAGTTGCTTAACCAAGGTTGAAGAACCTAGTCTGTCCTACTATTTACCCATAGCTGGAGGGAGAATAATTGGATTCATACCTTTCCCAAGGGTATTAGTGCTATGTGAAATGCAATCAGTCTCGTCCAGGATTTGAACTCGTGTCGCCGTGTCCATTTCCTACGACGATAACGACTACACCACGGGCACTTGATGAGTTCTGATAGAACGAAAATGATCAGTCTGTGGATGAACTTTTGTTGTAGGTCCAAAGAGGGAATAAAAATACATTTTAAAACAGGTAGGTCCACTAAGAGATTTGTATTTCTTCAATTTATCTATTTTGTTCTTACGTATGTGTATGTTTCCAGACATACGAGGATCATTAAATAAGTTTCCAGACTTTTTTTCGTATGGGCACTTTTATTGATAGTACACTCATGAAATTCTAGTACCCATCGAAATAATTTCCTCCGCACTTGTTGTAACGTTCCAACAATTTCTGGAAGGCTCCATGGAAGTCCTCTTGTGTGAACGTGTCAATGACCTTCGTCACAGCCTCTTTCATCTACTAAATTGTCTCATAACGACAGCCTCTGAGCTTAGGGAATAACCAAAAGTCACAAGGAGCAACATCTGGACTATTGGGAGGGTGAGGAACTGTCTTGATGCCCATCTTGTCAAATAGTTTGTTACAAGGATGGAGTTGTGGACGGGTGTATTGTCCTGGTGGAAATGCCACTGACCCGACTTGAAGAGTGCTGGCCTCTTCCGATGGAATCTATTCATGAACTCCCTTAAAACCTCATCATAGTAACCCTAAGCCTAACCCTTTGGCCAATCAACTGTGGTGTATTGACTTCCTTACTCCTCCCAGACCTCTCATCATCCCTCACAGACTCCCTGCCTTCCTTGTATCTCTTATGCCACTCAAAAACTGATGCTTAATTCATGCAAGATGGTCGAAAATCAGTCTGTAGCATTCTATACGTTTCTCTGGCCTTTTTTCCAAGTTTAAAACAGAATTTTATTGCATATCGTTCTTCCTCACGACCAGATTGTATTTTTGAAATTCACCAGCTGTGACAGTCAGGTTTTAGTTGGGTGTATTCCAGTTGCTGCTGTAGCTGTTGATTTGAACCTGAAATCATAAAAATTGGTCAGTCTTCTCATGAGATGTATAGCAATAACATACTGAATTTCCAAGAGTGTACGCCAATTTTAATTGCCTGTACAAAATAGTCTGAAAACTTATTGAATACACCTCGTATGTAAGAATAAAATAAATCAATGAATAAATTTAAAAAATACAAATCTCATCGTGGGCCTATTTATTCATATATATATATATATAAATATATATATATATAAAGGGAGAAAATCTACATTTTTTAAAGCGTCAATTGTAACAATTACTGCCTCTTCCTTAAAGATGGAGAGAGTCAGAGAATGTGATAACTAGCGAAAAATAATGACCATCTTCAAAATACTGTCAAACTGATATGACCTAGATTTGAAGTTTCAAAAGATTTTAATTATCGTTCTGCGTTCGAATATATATATATATATATATATATATATATAGTCACCCACAGATGGACTGTTTAGTTAAATCACAACTCTTTTGCGTAGCAAGACACGCGAAATGCTTTAAGCTGGGATCAAAATTTGGTTGTCTCTACTTTAGTAGGGCGTCTTAACCGAGACCCATCGTCATTCTCCGCGTTAACGAACGAATTTTTTTCGCATATATATATATATATATATATATATATAATGGAAGAGTGAGTGAGACAGTTATAGAAAGATGTGTATCAATACAATACGGCATGTCAAATCTTGTTATCTAATGCAGAAAGCAATAATTTGGCTTCAATAACTAAAGATAAATGATAAACTTCAAGTGACTACTATTAATACGTATTTTTTCACTATTAAGTGATTTCAAGTATTTTCATTTGATAAAAAAACCTTCAAAGAGGCCTATTTAATCTATAGATGTGACTTTAATACATACTATCTCTCCGGGTCAGAATGGATGTGGAAGTAGGTAACGAAGGAGTACTTTTTGTCACTAGTACTCCAAATATGGAGTCTCTTCATCGAATGAAATTTTGAATCATGCAAAGCACACCTTTTTTGGTAGAAGGGGGTTAATCAGTCGCTGATATGCAACCGGAATATTCTAAGCCCAGTCAACAGGTCAGAATATTTGTCTAATATGAATGTTAATATTTGATTCGAATTTTCGAAGCTGTACATGAAGTTTTTTGCAATCAATTAGCAACCTAGTTTCCCAACTGGTAGGTTGTTCCTTTCTTATAACCATGCAAGACATTTTTGCTGCCGATGAATTCTTCAAGTTATATAGATATATATAGTCGACGAATAATATTATTGCCTAAAGGTTTTTTGCACATAGACCTAGAATTCGACGTATAGTCGAAATTTGTGATGTCGTGGATCGATTTCTCCGAAAGTCATTTCGGTTCTTCCAAAGTATTTTCTCAATTTTCGGTTCTATGCGGTTTCGAGGTAGAGCATTGAAGATCTTGGCTGCTATGGATGTAAGTATTATACTTCGGTAGTTCTTGGCTATTCCGAGATCACTCTTCTTAGGGAAAGGGAGGATTCATCTATCTGTCCATGTGTCTATTGTGTTTTGGTTATATACAGCATTACAATGTCGGAGCAGTATGTCGTCGAATTCCATTGTCTTCCATACTTCTGGGGATATTTCATCAAGCCCTGCTGCTTTTCTATTTTAAATTTTTCTTTGTACTGAGTCGAATTTTTCTTGCGTAAACAGTCCTAGTTTTATGTCTAGTTTATTACTAATAATACTCGTAATTGGTTCACGCGTAACTTTCGGAGGTTGTCCGAGTAAATTCTCGAAATGTTGTTTCCACAGTTGTATTCGTTCTTCTTGGTTGGTAGCTTTGAGTTTAGGTTTCGCAGCACTCTTCCTTCAGCTCACTTCGTTTACCGTCTGCCATGCTATCCTAGGTCTATCTTCAACCGAGTCTCTAATCTTATTGAACTAATTTTGTATGTGTTCTGTTTGTTCTTTTAGGTATACGTTAGTTAATTTATTTTGTGCCTTCTAAACTTTCTGAACCTTGATATTGGTTGGGTACCTCCTATTGCATTGGAAAGCGTTTTTTTACGTCTGTACGCTTTTTGCCAACCGCTAAAATCTCTCATGGGACTATATGTTTAGCTCTTTGTTTTGTTCGTATGCATTCTGCTACCGCTTCTAAGTAGGCATTGACGAAGTCCTCATATTCGTCATTCGGAGTAGGTGTTTCTGACGTCTCCTGAAGTGCATCGAATTTGCTTGTTAGTATTAACGTATATTTATCTCTAATATCCCCTGTAGTTTAGCAGGGACCAGTCATAGTGTACGGTTCTTGTTGTTCGGGCTGCATTCCTTCGTTGGCTCAGTCATATCTTTGCCGTGACAATTCGGTGATCGGAGGTCACGCCCTCGAAAGAGGAAGATGCCTCGCAATTCAATGCATTGTTATTTTATTTCTCATTTATAGAGATGTAGTTATATCTGTACTTTGGTATTATTTTCGCAGGTGTAGGTCCATAGTTTTCCCTTTCATTTCTGAAATTTAGTATTGAGGCATGTTAATCTATTTTCTTGCGTGAAATCTGTTTGATGTTCCCATTTCTGTTTGACGAGTCATGAAAGCTGAATTTGTTGTTTACCTTTTTACCAATTTGAGCATTCATGTCTCCACCGATGATAAAAACTTTGTGTTTTGGGATACTACGAACAAGGGAGGATAGCTCGTTATAGAACGTGATGAGGTCCGTTTCTTCACTAGCATTGGAATGGCAATAGCAGGATATGATTGTTTCGCTTGGGTTGCAACCCCATCGCAACAATCATCTACTTCAGCCTTATCAATGTTAGTAAAGACACGAACCTCATCACCTTCTACATCGAGCAATGGAACACTAATATATATATATATATATATATATATATATATATATACGAATTTGTATATTTACAGAACATTTAAGTTCAAACATTGACGCTTTTAGCTGTCATGCAAAAAGTTCCCTATAACAGAAATAATGGAAAAAATGTACCTGCATAGGCCAATATTATGCCTATAATAAATACTCACGAAAATGAATAAATAAAGTGTTTTTAAACACTTTCCCAAAATTGCTTTAAAATCAAACTAAATATCCACGAGGTACCGATTTAAAAAGGATGGAAAGACTTGGGTTGACACATAAACAGCAGGACAAACAAACCAAGCTGACACGCCTAATTTAACACACCTTGTCTTGTTGTATTTTGGCCTTCGACCCGGCCAAAAATGCCATTCCAAGGTGATGCACCGGAAGGAGGTGACACATTCTAATGGCAGTTATGAGAGGAAATCGCGTGGGCGGAAATTGGCTGATGAAATGGGAAGAGCTAAAAAGAAATTCCCATGGTTCACTCATAGACTGATGCACGGGAAGAGAGTGACCTGTGAACTGCATGACAGTTATTTCCGCTCGATGACGATCACACATGCGATTCCAAAGATCGAGTAGGCGATTGAGTGGACGTTGAACTATTATATAACTCAGTCAAGACAGAAGTCAGGGTTGCAGTTGAAGTTGGAGATCGGACGGTGTTATAGACGAGATGTGGTAGGGAAAGCCACACCAGGTCGAAGGGGCTTGGGGCCCCCGATTGAGTTGGGGTCCGGAGAAGATGCTGATAAGATGCAGTAAAGAAAGCCATCACCCAGCAGAGTGGGCCCCAGGGCCTCCGGTTGAGCATCAGGAGAACGAGAAAGACACAACGCTGACGGCCATAAGTTTGGGGTCAAAATATTGCAGTTTCTGTTCTATCTCCAACTCCCTCTCACAGTAGAACCCCATACAACCCTTTCAAACGTTACAAATAAAGTGAGAGGTACATATATATTTTGATAAAGAAGTCTTCGTTCGTCTGTTTAATTATTGTGTTGTTATGATGCTGTAGATGACAATATAACAGTCTCTTCTTTCGTAAATGGAGAGCTCAAAGCCAGGTGTCCCGTCAACAAATATATAAAGGTCAGTTGAAGACACTTGGAAGCTAGAAAATAATGTTCATTCAGCGAATGGATATATTACGTCACTAACTGATTTCGTCGCTTCTTTTATTGCACACATACTTAAAAAATATTTAAAAAATGTTTCTAAAATATTTTTTTCACAAAATCTTTCCCCAAGAGCTTTTCTTAAGGCAAAATCTTATCGATAACAGTGAAAAAATGAATAACACAAAAGAAATATTATTGCCTTATACCTTTTGTTCATGTAATATATATATATATATATATATATATATATATATAATGCTTTTAAATTTTAATATATGACATCATCTTTATTAGTATTTCTTTCATCTTATTCCAGTCGTATTTGATCGTATTTTGCTGTCAGGGAAAGATTGAATGCAATAATCTTTAATTATTCGAATATTTTCAGATGAAACATTGGAAATTATCATTAATATTTTATTAGTTTTTCTTTCAATTTGTTTTTGAGTTTTAAGCACTTCAGAAAGCTTGTCATTCTACCACCGTTAGATAGATTTTCGTAACACTCGCCAGCAACTGTTATAGATGAAGTTGGGGAGAGAGAAATCCAAAAAAGCAACTCGCTTCAAGCCTGAGGACCCCAGTTGCTTTATTCTCTCCGTTTAGTTTCTGAGGCTGTGGATGTAGTGGCAATAGATAACGAATTCAAAGTGCAGGGTAATATTTTTATTCAAGGTGGGACTGTCTCTTTCCGTATCTTTTCATCGTTGCTCATTCTACGTTCATTCGACTCTCTCTCTCTCTCTCTCTCTCTTCGTACCCCAGCTACAAAAGAGGTCGAATCAAGAAATTTCATCGTCTTTTATTGTAATTCATTGTACCTCCTACCCACCTTCCACCTCATGTGGGCAGAATCGTTAGGTCAGCCTACAGTGCCACTACATGGCCAATCGTGCCCGGTGACCTTGGCAAGTGTTAGTTAACTGCTGTTTTCAGTTCGTAGTACTAAACCAAGCACCTCTTGTAACAGCTTAGCGCACTGGGAGAGAAGTTGAACTCAGACAAATCGTCTTTCTTCCGATTGCTGACTTTTTTGATGACTCAGCTATTCGCACCCTGGTACCCTTTGCTAACAGTATTCTGCGGGGATCAGAAATAAAGTATGATAAGGGATATAAACCATAGTCTAGATGGAAGCCATACATATTTAGAGATCATAGAATGAAGATCTCGGAGTTGTCATAAAAAGGAAAGACAATTCCTTCAGATTTGCAATCTTGCAGAATCGTTCACTCAATCAAAAATATCATTTTTTTGTAAGAATTCCTGACAGGAAAATGTGATTTTATTTATTCAGACAAGACTGATTTTGTCTCGTACGCAGAAATATTATATTTTTTGCTTTACTTTTCTCCTTTCCTATCTTTAGTCTCTCAATCTTTAAACATTATCTATCTATCTATCTATCTATCTATCTATCTATCTGCAACGTTTGATTTGAAGGGGTAGAGACATGTTTTTCAAAAGCTCATAATTTCAACTTTTCTTTTTTCTTTAATGAAAAAGGGCTAAAGAATTCAACTGAAAAAAAAAAAACAGAAGTAAATTAACTTTTCAATTTTCTGTGTTTTTGAAACCTTTGTTTAACATATATTCATATGAGATTTGAAAGTGTTTATAGTCACTCATATATTACCTGAAGGCGCTTAAAATTGCATTGAAGTACGAGAAATTCTTTTGGCTATAAAGGCAAGAGAGTATTTTTTATTTTTCATTAGAAAAGGGAAATCTGCTTTAAGATCGCCTGATGCCAAAAAAAAAATGTGGATTGTCCGTGTGAAGAAGGATCATAAACTGAAAAATAACAAATACATTATGAATGTTGTGACCGATGGTGGCACCCTTAAATGTATGAGTTTTCTTACGAAAGCAATTTGTGACAAAATACGCGATTGGAAATGTCCAAATTGTTTTATATTTGAAAAAAAAATTCGAGAAAAACTGATAATTAAAGAAGACGAAGAAAATTGTGAAGTAAAAATTAAAAATAAAATATGAAAAGAAATTACAAACTTTTTACCAGGAATAATTATAAAAATTGAAAAGACTTTTAAAAATGTTTTCTTTTTCTTTTTCTTTTTTTTTTTACACAAAAGAAAGAAATTGATAAAACCTGGGCATATATAGTGAGAAAAGAAAAAAAAAAGGAAAGTGTAAAAGTGTAAACGTAATAGCGATAAACACATCTAAAAGTGAATTTAAACAAAGTATGAACTTGTCAGAAACAAATATTAGAGAACAAAAAAAAAAAAAAAAAAAAGAAAAAAACAAGAAAAAACGACATTCAAACAATATAATGCCTTACATGGAAGAAGAAAAGAAAAATCTCAATGAAAGTATTTTTATTTGATTACCAAAGAAAAGGAAATATCAAAAAAGATATAATAAGAGCAGAACGTGTTGAGGAGGAGTGGGTAAATACAGACTAATATTAATGGTGGCACTAAGACATGAAAAAGACGATAAATTTCATTATGACTATCTCAGTATGTTCACATCTATCTATCTATCTATCTATCTCCACACACAGACACACACATTTCTCTCTCTCTCTCTCTCTCTCTCTCTCTCTCTCTCTGTGTGTGTGTGTGTGAATATGCCCGTAGTAGGACATATACTCATTTATTGAATTCATATCTAAAATTTTCACCGTGTAGTGTTCAATCCGTTTTCTTTATAGTCATCACTGAATGGAGTAGATTGCTTAGAAAGTATATATATTTTTTAAAATAGATATCAACTTAATTAAATATCTGCTTTCATCATTAGGCAGTGGATTTATTGATATAACTACGTATTATTCAATATTAACGAGTTTATGAATTCAAATGAAATGTTCAATTGAGCAACTTTTTTCCTATCAATAAAAAAGTCATAAAGACATTGCATTACCCATTTTATGCCAGTGTTGAATGTATCTACGTGGGTGTGTGCTGTTATCGCTTAACTACTCTCTTGCCCAGTCGGCTGGGGCTATAGAATACATCGACTGCATCTCTGCAGAGGGGTAAGACCCCACCAACGAGTGTCCTATATATGACACTAAACAATCTGATGGTGAGGTTCCAGTAATGCTGGAGCTTTGGGGAATGCGCAGTACCTCTTTATTGCCATCGCTCCCAGGTCCACTCTGGCCCGGAGTGGTAGCACCTGATAGGGTCCTATCTATGGGTCAAATATAACTAAAGTGGGTACTTATGCTGAACTGAATTTCTTGAAATACTACTGTTTTTGACATTGAAACTGTACTTAAGTTAAACTGAATTGTTTCAAATAGAACTGTTTTGACATTTAACTGTGTGTGGACAAAAACTATAATGATACGAAACTGAATTATTTGAATTAGAACTGTTTGAATAAACTGAGTAGCTTGAAATAGAAATGTTTTTGACAATTAAACTGTATACTCATGCTAAACTGAATTGTTTGAAATAGGACTGATTATTTGTATAAAAATGGATTTGGCGTTAAATAACCTACAAAGGTTGACATGCCATAAAACCAAAACAACCAATCAACCAAGCAACATTTGTCGTTTGTCAACCTGTCCATAAGAAGTGAATTTTACCACTGATTAGTTGCTTTTTTCGTATTAAGTTAAGTGTAAGCGCACTCTACAAAACTGAACATTTATTGGGATTTTTACTTCAAGGTAACATTTTTTATTGACATTTCCTATCTGGCATTTTCTTTCATTAATGCATGGAGAGAAGGCGCGGTTGGCATGTTTACAGCACGTAGAATAGTATCGAGCGCAATTTAAAGCAATATTACTCGTGGCTTCTGGTGTGTGTGATAAGTATCATTTCAGAAAAATATATCCCCATTTTTTACGAAAGATATTTCTTAATATGCACAGTCATTTTGAAGGACGATTGACCTCCATGCAATAATAAAATAAAAGTGAACTGAAAATATGGTATTCTCAAAACTATTAAGCAACTTTCATTGGCAGGTGTGTCTCCTGAGAAAAATTCATTGAAACTGTCTCGACTATTTCACATTGGGAATAAAGATGGCCGAAAAATTTACGGAAGACGTTTTGAATGCAATTTTTTTTACTATATATCGCACAAGAAAAAAGGAGATTTAATTAGATGTCTGAAAGAATAAAGCGATTAAAGTATCTCTGCAAGAAATGTGAATTTACATTAAAAAAATTAATTAGATGTATAAAGATTTTTGTTTGCTTGGTGACACTTGTGGTGTAATGGTTATAGTCAGTGGAAATGAATGTGGCGAGCCGAGCTCAAATACTCGGCGAGGCTGCATTTCCTATCGCACTAATACATCTGGGAAGGGTAGGAATCAAAGCATTCTCCCTCCATTGCCCAGTCAGCTGGGGCTGTAGAATACACTAACTGCACTTCTGCAGAGGGGTAAGAACCCCCCCCCTGACGAGTGTCCTGGATATGACACTAAACAATCTGATGGTGAGGTTCCAGTAGTACTGGAGCTTTGGGAAATGTGGAGTATCCCTTCATTGCCATCGCTCCCAGGTCCACTCTGGCCCGGAGTGGTAGCACCTGATAGGGCCCTATCTATGGGTTAAATAGAATTAACAGCATACTTACGCTAAAATGAATTGTTTGAGTAAACTGAATAGCTTGGAATAGAAATGTTTTTGACAATTAAACCGTACTTACACTTAAACTGCGTGCTTAACTGGATTATTTCAAAGAGAACTGTTTTTCGACATTAAAACTGTATTTACACTTAACTGAATTATTACATATAACTGCTCGAATAGTTTGAAATGGAAATTTTTTGACAATTAAACTGTGTACTTATGCTAAACTGAATTGTTTTAAATAGAACAGATTATTTACATAAAAATGGATTTGGCGTTAAATAACCTACAAAGGTTGATATGCCATAAAACCCAACAAACGAAACGAAACGATTCTCCCTTCAGCTATTGATAAGTAGTTGGGTAGACTATGCTCTTTAATTGTGGTATGGCAACAGGTCTAAAAAAAAAAAAGAAAAATTCTGAAATCACAGCTTTTAAACTCCGATTTAAAAAAAATTCAACTTGTTTTGCATCCTGCACTCGAGAAAGAGTTGGGTAAATATATAAAACGATTTTTGTTGAAAACATGATTATATACATAATTTCATCATCTCTCTCTCTCTCTCTCTCTCTCTCTCTATATATATATATATATATATATATATATATATATATATATATATACGAGGTGCATGCAATAAGTTTCCAGACTTTTTTCGTATGGGCACATTTATTGACAGTACACACGTGAAACTCTAGTCCCCTTCGAAGTAATCTCCTCCGGTTGCAATGCACTTGTTGTGCCGTTCCAACAACTTCTGCAAGGCCACATAGAAGTCCTCTTATGGGAGCATGTCAATGACCGTCGTCACAGCCTCTTTAATCTCCTCAATTGTTTCATAACGACAGCCTCTGAGCTTAAGGAATAACGAAAAGTCACTGGGAGCAAGGTCTGGACTATGGGGTGGCTGAGGAACTGTGTTGATGCCCATCTTGGTCAAATAGTCTGTGACAAGGATGGTGTTGTGGACTGGTGTATTGTCCTACTGGAAATGCCACTGAGCCGATTTGAAGAGTGCTAGCCTCTTCCGACGGAATCTCTTCCTGAACTCCCTTAAAACCTCAACATAGTAACCCTAACCCTAACTTTTTGGCCAATCAACTGTGGTGTATTGACTTTCTTAGTCCTCCCACACCTCTCATCATCCCTCACAGACTCCCTACCTTTCTTGAATCTCTTATGCCACTTAAAAACTAATGCTCGATTCATGCAAGATAGCCGAAAAGCAGTCTGAAGCATTCTATACGTTTCTGTGGCCTTTTTTCCAAGTTTAAAACAGAATTTTATTGCATATCGTTCCTCTAAAGTGTCAGATTGCATTTTCGAAATTCACCAGCTGTGACAATCAGGCTTTAGTAGGGTGTATTCCAATTGCTGCTGTAGCTGTTCATTTGAATCTGAAATCATAAAAATTGGTCAGTCATCTCATGAGATGTATAGCAATAAGATGTATTGCAATAAATACTGAATTTTCAAGAGTCTACGATGATTCTAAATGCCCATACAAAAAAGTCTGGAAACTTATCGTATGCCCCTCGTATATATATATATATATACATATATATATATGTTTACACCCCAATCAGCAAGTGCTTAAGAATACACCGACTATATTTCTGCAGAAGGGTAAAATCCCCATCAAAGATAGTTTAGCGTCATATCTAGGACTATCTGATGGTGAGGCTCCAATGCTGGATATTTAGTGAAAGTAGAGTACCCCTTTGTTCCCAACTACTCCCTGGCCTACTCTGAGTTGAAGTGGTAGAACTTGTTTGAGTATCTGATGGTGAGGCTTCTGTCCTGTACCTTTTGGGAGTGAGGAGTACGCCTTCATTACCATTACTCATAGGCACTAGTAGAGTCCCATCAAGAAGAAATATTTAAAAAATTTCTATTCATGAGACCATTTAACTGTGTGCAAACAAATGATAGATTTAAAATTGAATTATCGGTATTTGACGGCAATATTTGAAACCACTTAACTTTTTGTGTTTGACGCAATACTTGAAACCATTTAACTTTAAGAAATGTGTAAAGAATGAGTGCTTTTAAGAAAATCTTACCAACAAAGCATAGGTTTATAAATCATTTATATATATGTATTTAGGTACATATATATATATATATATATATATATACATTTATATATTCATGTTTGTGTATATATATATATATATATATATATATATATGTATATTTCTATACATATGTTCGTTAGTAAATTAGTCGACTGTTGTCGAGATCCACCCGAAGGCTCCCTTTTGAATAGCTACTACATCGGAGTGTTGCTCCACTTACCCTTAATCTGTGTCTTGTAATGCTGAGTGTTAAGGAAGAAGGCATTAAGTACCATTCTAACTCGACCTGGGATTGAACCCTGGTCTCCCAGACCATTAGCAAACTCTGTAACCACTATGCCCCTGAAGTATTGATATGCATATTTATATGTATATATTCATTTATATGCATATATATTTACATGAATATATATGTGTTTCTACCTATCCATATATATATATATATATACATATATATATGTCTATTTAGACGTATGTATATATCTGCATATGTATGTATATATATATGTGTGTGTGTGTGTGTGTATATACATACGTATATATACGTATATATATATATATATATATATATATATATATATTTATTTATTTATACAAATATGTATATTTATATGTATATTTTTGTACATACATATATATATTTGTATGAACGTATGTATATATTTATTTGTATATACATTTGCATATAATTGTATATTCATTTATATATATATATATATATATATATATATATATATATATATGTATTTATATATATAAATTATAAATAGCGTAGCTGCAAAGTCAACGGTCCTTTGTGATTGCTTGTTTCTCGTGTTAGTGATTATCCGACAAACATGCTCCCATGTCGTAAATATCACTTTATATGTTTTCTTGTAAAACATTTTTGGGAGAGTAATGTAGTTTAGGGGACTATTGGTAGTTTAAAGTCAGTTTTTGTCATCTAGACCAGTGGCCGCACTAAGGCTAAAGAGCCCCGTCGGGTGGATTAAACATGAATTCGTGCGTCTGTAAATGGAATTATGTCGAAGTGAAATGCAAACAGTTTTGTACTGGGATTGAAATTGGCTCGCCAAGTCCATTTCACACGACGATACTCGCTCTGTATGGTAAAACCTATTACATAGTATAATAGACTTAACTTGATTCTTTCATAAAAAAAAAAAAACATGTCTGCAAAAATCATGCCTAAATGCATTCGGAAACGGAGATAATAAAAATATTTTTCTACTCTGACAAGATTTTTGGTGACACTTTCTATATTCAATTCAGAGTAGGCAGATATAACCTCGAAAGATTCCAAATATAGCTTACACATAATAGAACAAGAAAGAGGAGCAAATGCATTAGTCTGAAGTCATTCGAATATTCTAAAGGAAGGATAGGAAATTATTATTATTATTATTATTATTATTATAATTATTATTATTATTATTTCCTCTTCATGAATTTTTCACTTTAGCATTAGCTGATGGTTTTTCAATGGAGTCTGAGGGACAGCAAGTTTCCTCAGTTCTCCAGGACTCATCTCAGTACTCTGGCCGATCTAAACAATGCTTCAGTTTCAATTTGTCCCCCAATATCCAACTCTTTCAGCTTTCCTTCCAAGCCTTTGGAGACCATTCCAATTGTTCCAATTGCAATTGGTGTCACCGTCACCCACATATTACAGATTTCCTGGTTCTCTGGCAAGGTCCAAGTACTTGTCTCTCTTTATGCTTTCTTTGATTTTCACTCTGTGGTTCGCTGAGAAGAGAAGTCTACTTTATGGCAAGTTCTTCTTTTTCTTCTTATTATTTTACTTAATTCAACTTATTTTCGCAGCTTTTTTTTCCCAAATGAAACTTTTTCATGCATATATATATATATATATAGTCATCCACAGACTGATCTGTTTGACTCAAACGCCAAGTCAAGCTTTTAACCATTCAGCGATAAGGTGATATATATATATATATATATATATATATATATATATATATATATATATATATATATATATATATTATCGCTTTAGTAATCGAAAATCCACAAATTTTGATGTGGATTTCAGGCAAATTTGCTGAGATGTAAAGGCAGGAAGTCGCCCAAAATATGATCGTTGTCCTCTGTTGTAGCAGATTGTCAAGGTATTAGTTTTTTTACCACTCGTGACATTGTTTACAGACCCTATGGATTTATGGCTAACGTGGCAGACTGCGGCTTCGAAGTAAGCAAATTCAAGCTCCAATCGCACAATTTCGTTCACTCTTGGACTAATACGCCTGGGAAAGGTATGAACCAGCTTATCACCCCCTCTATGGGTTGAATAGTATCTCTGCTGTTCTTCTTCAAGGATGGTTTTGGCATTAAATAACCTTCGACATTGGATACGCCATTAAAGAAACTGAACAAAACCATAGGTCTGTTGCCATAAAATGTAGCAGGTACGCATCTCATATCTATATATTGAGACAATTTTGTTTTTGGTTGGAGTGGGATTGATATTGCATCTTTAGCTACGTAGTTTCAGTGGGTAGTAATTATATTTATAATATATACAATTTATAACCAAATCATTGCTTCAAATCAGTGAAGTATGTACCCCCTTCAAATACAAAAACAAAAAAAAACTGTGATAGTATCGGATATATATATATATATATATATATATATATATATATATATATATATATATATATACGTGGTGCCTTCAATAAGTTTCCAGACTTTTTTTATACAGGCATTTAAAATTGTCGTAGTCTCTTGAAAATTCAGTATGTTATTGCTATATATCTTATGAGATCACTTTGCTATATATGTAATGAGATTTTCATGATCACATTGCTATATATCTTATGAGATTTTCATGATTTCAGGTTCAAATGAACAGCTACAGCTGCAATGGGAATACACCCTACTAAAGCCTGATTGTCACAGCGGGTGAATTTCAAAAATGCAATCTGGTCTTGAGAAAGAACGATGTGCAATAAAATTCTGTCTTAAACTTGGAAAAAAGGCCACAGAAACGTATGGAATGCTTCAGACTGCTTTTCGTCCATCTTGCATTAATAGAGCATCAGTGTTCGAGTGACATAAGAGATTCAAGGAAGGTAGGGAGTCTGTGAGGGATGATGAGAGGTGTGGGAGGAGTAAGGAAGTCAATAGACCAGAGTTGATTGGCCAAAAAGTTAGGGTTAGGGTTGAGGTTTTAAGGGAGTTCAGGAAGAGATTCCGTCGGAAGAGGCTAGCACTCTTCAAATCGGCTCAGTGGCATTTCCACCAGGGCAATTCACCAGTCCATAACTCCATCCTTGTCACAGACTATTTGACCAAGATGGGCATCAACACAGTTCCACACCGTCCCTATAGTCCAGACCTTTCTCCTTGTGACTTTTGGTTATTTCCTAAGCTCAGAGGCTTTCGTTATGAGACAACCGAGGAGATTAAAGGGGCTGTGACGAAGGTCGTTGACACGCTCACACAAGAGGACTTCCATGGTGCCTTCCAGAAGTTGTTTGAACGTTACAATAAGTTCATTGCAGCCGGAGGAGATTACTTCGAAGGGGACTAGAGTTTCACATGTGTACGATCAATAAAACTGCCCATATGAAAAAAGTTTGGAAACTTATTTAATCATTCTCCTATATATATATATATATATATATATATAGATTGCTGCATAGCTTCTTACCACCAATCTCACAAACCACCCAAGTAAGACGAATAAGATATCAGGGTCTTTGCTGGAGAAGTAAGGACGAACTCTTATGGACTAACCACATGGTCGCATCAGTATTGGCTGTCTAACAAGGACTTACATCAGCCCTGTGAAGACACAGGATGCAGCCAAGAGGATCTGCTAAGAACGACGGAATATAGAGAAATATTGGGACAATCAGGTAACTCCATGCCATCAACACTACCTAATGATGATATATAATGGATAAAGCATTTCGAAACACTTAATCCAAATTGCTTTAAAATTAAGCTGAATTGTCCTCAAGGTACTGATTTGAAATAGTTTCGGATAGCACATAAATGCCAAAGTAAACAAATACCTGATTAGTTAGGGGTAATATGAAAAACACTTCACCTATTCTTGGCATATATCTCCCAAAAAGAGAGCTCAGTGCCGGGTTTCTACGATAGCAGAGTTCTTATAAAAGACAGTTGGATACAAGAAAATAATGTTTATCTAACGAAACCTCACCAGTTCGATTTTCGTCTCTTCTTTTAATGCATACGAACTCTTTTAAACTATTTTTAAAAGTTAGTCAAGTAAAATAAAAAGTAAAACAATTCACACAATAACTAACCAATGAAAAAGTGTAATTCGCAAATTATTCACTGATTTGGTCATGTCTGGGTTGATATCAGTTACAAAGGGCGAATCGAAGACATATCCTGAAGAAAATCGTTTTAAATTGGGAAACGTATTTTTGTTTTATATATATATCACAAAATTATTTTACATTGATAAGCAGAATATAATTAGTTACAATATAAACGTTTTAAATTTAGTTTAAATATTATCCCAAACAGATTTATTGAACCAATAGATGTTAACCTAAGGTGTACCACCACTTCGGGTCAGTGTAGACCTGGGAGTAATTATGACGAAGGAAAGATTTAAAACTCTCCCAAAGCCTAGAACTGGAACCTCACCACCGGATGCAATTTCGTGTCATGCTCAGGGCAGTCAGGATATTTACTTTACCCTCTATTAATAAGTGGTCCCCCATCTAGGGAATGTGTGTTCTCGTCACTGCTTATCTTCTATTTTGAGTATAACTATCGTAAGTCTTATTGATTTCCAATTAATTTTAATTCATATTCCATGAATAAGACCTGGCTCCACACCGAACTTAATGACCACGGAAGGTGTCCCTTAAATAACTATCGGTAATTACGGTATGCGTCAATGAAGAAATGTTATGCTGAAACAATTTGCGTTCATAGTGAATACTTATTAGTGAAGGTATATTAATTTCCAAGTATACATGCT
>OY757917.1:67693503-67901003 GCA_963585895.1 Sepioteuthis lessoniana
AATGTCAAAATCCACAGTTTAAATGTCAAACAGTTCTATTTGACCCGTAGATAGGACCTAGACAGGTGCTACGACTCCAGGCCAGAATGGAATTGGGAGCGATATCAATGAAGAGATACTCTGCATTCTCTAAAGCTTCAGCATTACTGGAGCCTCATCTTCAGATTGTTTTGTGTCATATCCAGGACACTCGTTGGGGGGAGTCTTACCTCTTTGTAGAGATGCAGTCAGTGTATTCTACAGCTCGAGCCGGCTGGGCTCTCACTTTGAGTAGACATTAAAAAAATAGATAAACTGGTTTTAACAACGAATGACAAATAAAATATTTTCGCATGAAAATTGGAGCCCTCTACGCAACCACCTTATTTTTAAAGTTTCATATGTATGCTCCACTTTACCCTTGATCCTTACCTTATAATACTGCGTGTTAAGCAAGGCGGGATCAAGTACCACTTTTTGAGTCTTTGGTATGACATGACCTGGGATTGAACCTAAGTTTCCCGGACCATTGGCGAACATTCAGCCCATAAGACTAATGGTCTAGAACAATTATCGCGCTGAGAGCACTGTGAATATTTTCAGATTGAAAACGCTTTCAGCGTTACAGTTGAATGATAATAGTATATATATATATATATATATGTATATATAATGTTCATTTTCCCGCTAATCTACTGTCAAGACGAATCTTTCAAATACTAATTTGGAAATTATGGTGATGAACGACGATCACTGGAAATATAAAGTGTCAACTTTATTTCCCATCATATCATAGGTATCTCAATGATATTTCCGGTCAGTAAACAGCATTTCCATTTCAGATATTTTCTATCCTATCAAATACGCTGTTGATGGTTTATTTTTGATCTTGATCATAAACCCTATTCAAAACTTTAGAAACTGATACACAAATATAATATCGTTAAATAAAATTCTAACAGTGTAAATGTTTAAATTGATATATATATATATATATATATATGTATATGTATAGGTTATTTCATATCCATATGTTCAAAAATATCGGGTTCAACAAGGGCAACAGACTCCATATGAATACACTATATATGCTCAATGAAAATGCTCGTGGCGTAACGGTAGTAGGAAGTGAACTCGACTAAGTCAGTTCAAATCCTGCAGAAAACTGCTGGCATTTTGCATACCTCTAATACCCTTGAGAAAGGTATGAATACAACTATTCTCCATGAAGATATGCATAAATAGAAGGGCCGACTGTGATCTTTAATCATAGAATGGCAACTAGTTTAGGAAAATGAAAACTCTAAATTCAAAAAGACAGGTAGAGAGATTAGCTTTATCCAACAATTCCTGTCCTATATATATATTACATGAGGATGACACCCACGAACAAAATCAGTTTACAGGACCAATAAGTAAGATATTAATAAACTATTTATCCACAAAAGTAGTCAGGCACATATTAAAAGAAACATCTCCACACTTAATGGTGGTTTTCTAAAACTAGTGGACAAATTCACGTACTTCGAAAGCAGCGTCTCATCTACCGAAAATGGCATCAATATGCGACTTGCGACAGGGTGGACTGCTATCGATATGTCATCTATCATACGGAAATCAAACATTCGATAAAATAAAACGCATTTTTTTCCAAGCAGTGGTCGTCAGTTCTACTGTATGGATGCACCACATGAACACTGACAACCGAGAAAGAGCTTGACGGGAATTGCACAAGAATGCTACGAGTCATATTGAACAAATCCTGGAAGGAACATCCCACAAAGCAGCATCTCAATGGCCACCAACCTCCCATCTCTAAAACTATCCAGCTTAGATGGACAAGACATGCAGGACACTTCTAGAAAAGTAAGTTTGAACTTATAAACGAAATATGGATCTCTTCAGACATACAGGCAAATGTTAGGCAACCGACTAGAACTTACCGACAACAGCTCTGTACGAACACAGGATGTAGTCTAGAAGATCAGCCGGAAGCGATGGACAATAGAGATGAATTGCGAGATAGATAGATAGATAGATAGATAGTGGGGGAAATCCTTGCAAGCAGCACGACATGATATCCTTATAAATCATTATCATCATGTGCCGCTTGTGCTGTATAGCCACAACCATGACCAACTATATACATATATATATGCAGGATACATATTGACGCAATAATAAAAGACGAGCGAAGACTTCTTTAAAAAAATATAATTCTCACTTTATTTAAAGGTTTGTGTTAATGAGAGGGAGTTGGAGACCGAACAGAACTGCAATATATTGACCCCCACTCTTATGGTCATCAGCGTTGTCTTTCTCGTTCTCCAGTGTTGCTCAACCGGAGGCCCGGGGGCCCAGCTTTCTGCTGAGTGCTGTTCTCTCTACCACATCTCGTCTCTAACTCATCTGATCTCCAACTAACTAACTTCCTGTTTACACCGAGTTATATAATAGTTCAATCGCCCACTCAATATCTTTGGAATGGCATGTTTGATCGTCATCAAGCTGGAACAACTCTCATGCAGTTCACAGATCACTCTCTTCCGGTGCATCAGTCTATACTTGTACCGTGGGATTTTACCTTGTCCCATATTGTCAGCCAAGTCCACCTACCCGATTTCTTCTCATAACTGCCATCAGAATGTGTCACTTCCTTCCGGTGCATCACTTTGGAATGGCATGTTTGGCCGGGTCGAAGGTCAATATACAACACTAGCACGGATATGCCTGACCCTCTCTCGCCACTCCTCCCTATTGTTCATCACTTCTGGTAGGTCCTCAGGGCTACATCCCGTATCCTCACAGAGCTGTTTTATATAGGTTCGAGCTGGTCGTCCTGCTTTTGCTTGACCATATGAACTTGTCCATAGGAGAACATCACTTATAAGCTCGTCCCTGCTTCTCCAGCAGTGTCCTGCATGTCTGGTTCGTCTAACTTGGATAGTTTTTGTGATGGGAGGTAGGTGGCCGTACAATTGGTGCCTTGTGGGGTGTTGCCTCCAGGACTTATTCAAAATTGCTCGCAGCATTCTTGTGTAGTTGTTGTCAAGCTTTTTCTCCATACGTGTTGTTAGCGTCCAAGTAGTGCATTCATATAGCAGTATCGACACGAGCGCTGCCTGGAAGAAACTGCGTTTCATTTTATCTGTCAGTTCTGACTTCCATATGACCGATAGCTTATCGATAGCTGTCCAGGCCTTTGTTAGCTGCGTGTTGATGTCTTTTTCGGTTGATGAGACACTGCTTCCTAGGTAGGTGAACTTGTCTACAAGTTTCAGAGAGCTACCGCCTTGGATGGAGATGTCACCTGTTTGATTAAAGCACATGTGTTCTGTTTTGTGTGCATTGACATGGAGGCCAATGCCTGCGGCGGCTCGTTCCAGACTATGCAATAGGTTTTCAGCTTGGGCAGGTGCATTTGCCAGAATCGCTATATGTCATCGGCGTAGTCGGCGTCGGTAATTGTTTTTACGAGGTACCTTTTGTATATTGAACAGTAGTCAGACCTCATATTTATACACTATCTCTTTAGCTGCTGACATTTATCAGACTTCCAACCAAGTCAGAAATGACATAATGTTCTTTTACAGTGGGGAGTCGTGCATGCGTGCTTATTACAAAAAAAATGCTTGGCCTCGTTGACATTCAACATTCTAAGTCGCCTCAACTACTGTGCAATAAACTCAGCTCTGCCAAGCTGGTAATGTCCGAGAGCTAAGGCCTCCGAAACCAAGCTAATTTTGCATTCTCAAACGCCAAAGTTTGCTTCTAAATCAAGTATGTATTTTGAACAGTACTCAGACCCCATCGTCAATACTATTCAGACCTCATAATGGTTCTCTTTATATCCTCTACAGTACTCAGACCTCATCGTCAATACTATTCAGACCTCATATTGATTCTTTTTATATCCTCTACAGTACTCAGACCCCATCGTCAATACTATTCAGACCTCATATTGATTCTCTTTATATCCTCTACAGTACTCAGACCCCATCGTCAATACTATTCAGACCTCATATTGATTCTTTTTATATCCTCTACAGTACTCAGACCCCATCGTCAATACTATTCAGACCTCACATTGATTCTTTTTATATCCTCTACTGTACTCAGACCCCATCGTCAATACTATTCAGACCTCACATTGATTCTTTTTATATCCTCTACAGTACTCAGACCTCATCGTCAATACTATTCAGACCTCATATTGATTCTCTTTATATCCTCTACAGTACTCAGACCCCATCGTCAATACTATTCAGACCTCATATTGATTCTTTTTATATCCTCTACAGTACTCAGACCCCATCGTCAATACTATTCAGACCTCACATTGATTCTTTTTATATCCTCTACTGTACTCAGACCCCATCGTCAATACTATTCAGACCTCACATTGATTCTTTTTATATCCTCTACAGTACTCAGACCCCATCGTCAATACTATTCAGACCTCACATTGATTCTTTTTATATCCTCTACAGTACTCAGACCCCATCGTCAATACTATTCAGACCTCATAATGGTTCTCTTTATATCCTCTACAGTACTTAGACCTCATCGTCAATACTATTCAGACCTCATATTGATTCTCTTTATATCCTCTACAGTACTCAGACCCCATCGTCAATACTATTCAGACCTCATATTGATTCTTTTTATATCCTCTACAGTACTCAGATCCCATCGTCA
Organism: Sepioteuthis lessoniana; assembly: GCA_963585895.1. NCBI lineage: Eukaryota > Metazoa > Mollusca > Cephalopoda > Myopsida > Loliginidae > Sepioteuthis > Sepioteuthis lessoniana. The sequence continues at coordinate 67,698,181 of OY757917.1, forward strand.
ATACTATTCAGACCTCACATTGATTCTTTTTATATCCTCTACTGTACTCAGACCCCATCGTCAATACTATTCAGACCTCACATTGATTCTTTTTATATCCTCTACTGTACTCAGACCCCATCGTCAATACTATTCAGACCTCACATTGATTCTTTTTATATCCTCTACAGTACTCAGACCCCATCGTCAATACTATTCAGACCTCACATTGATTCTTTTTATATCCTCTACAGTACTCAGACCCCATCGTCAATACTATTCAGACCTCATAATGGTTCTCTTTATATCCTCTACAGTACTTAGACCTCATCGTCAATACTATTCAGACCTCATATTGATTCTCTTTATATCCTCTACAGTACTCAGACCCCATCGTCAATACTATTCAGACCTCATATTGATTCTTTTTATATCCTCTACAGTACTCAGATCCCATCGTCAATACTATTCAGACCTCACATTGATTCTTTTTATATCCTCTACTGTACTCAGACCCCATCGTCAATACTATTCAGACCTCACATTGATTCTTTTTATATCCTCTACAGTACTCAGATCCCATCGTCAATACTATTCAGACCTCATAATGGTTCTCTTTATATCCTCTACAGTACTTAGACCTCATCGTCAATACTATTCAGACCTCATATTGATTCTCTTTATATCCTCTACAGTACTCAGACCCCATCGTCAATACTATTCAGACCTCATATTGATTCTTTTTATATCCTCTACAGTACTCAGATCCCATCGTCAATACTATTCAGACCTTATAATGGTTCTCTTTATATCCTCTACAGTACTCAGATTCCATATTAATACCCTCACGTATATTCATTGCCCAGTGAAATGGGGCTGCAAAATACACCGATTGCATCTCTGCAGAAGGGTAAGACTATCCCAATGAATGTCCTGATATGACACTAAACATACTGATGGTGTTGCTCTAGTAATGCAACTGCCTTGGGGAATGCGGCGTACTCCTTTATTGTCATCGCTGCCAGGTCCACTCTAGCCAGGAGTGGTACCACCTGATAAGGTCCTATCTCTGAGTCAAATAGAACTAAACTTATGTTAAACTGAATTTCTTGAAATAGAACTGTTTTGATATTTAACTGTATGTAAACAAAAATCTGTACTTATGCTAAATTGAATTGTTTGAAATAAAACTGTCGACATCTATAAAAATGGATTTGCATTAAATAACGAACAATGGTCGATATGCCATAAAACCCCACCAAATCAAACCAAACCAAGTGTTTTCAGATTCAATATTAATACATTACAACCTTTAACTGTACTCAGATCCCTTATCAATTCCCTGTAGTTTTTAAAAGTAATCAGACTCCATAATAATACACTTTACATCGTTAAAACTAGTCACATCCCATATCAATACACTGTATATACTCATTACTGGTGTTACAGTTTTATTTTCTGTCAGTTTAGATAAGTCAGTAGTTTTCGCTAAATTACTTAAACATTCTCACAAGCGTTAATCATTAAAATTGAATTTGAAATAAAACATGAAAAAAATTATACCTGATGCCTTCACAAGAATCGTTACATAAACATGTTTCTTTATTTCAATTTAACAATTATTTCTGTCACAACTTGGCATCAAAGAAATTTATTCATAAGAAGAACATTCTTTAAAGACTGAACTCTCCACAAAATAATATATTCGACTACATAAAAACAAACTACTTGTTATGAATATATAAATAAATTTCCCCTTTCTTTATTATTTTCAGATCTTTGAGTTACTCGAAAAAAGGCCATATTGGTTGGTCTCTATTAAATTAAGATCCACGATCATATGACGATGCAATGTATCAAATGAATACGAAAAATAATTAGAAAGTCGGGGATGAATGGAGATATTAATATAAACGAATTGAATGTCTCGGGTGTCTAAGAATTATTTATATACTTATTGACCTAAAACTTGAAGAACTCAATGTACTTTACTATTGTAAAATAGTCTCGAGGGTGTAGTGTTTCACATTACCGCTGTTCTTAAGACGTTGTTGGAATGGAAATTGCACTGAGAAAGATGGTTGTCAAGAAAGTATGGATGCAATTTGAAATAGAGAACCGTGTATTAATTGGTAGATTGTCTGAATCTTGTATTTGGCATGAATTATTTTTAAAAAATTGAAACTGTTGTCCCCAAAATAAAAACTGTTCATGTCTGACTGATTTCAGTTGAGTTTAAATGACTGATAATGCTCTTTTCAAAGCAGTTTGAAAGTTAAGCTTTTATCTGAGGAGTTAAAGTCGAGTGACTAAAATCCTAGAAGTTAGGAAGTAGATTTAAAAGTTTATCAGACAAAAACCGTTTAAGAGCTCGGTCATCCTTTTCCGTCTATGTTCCAGCGAGCTCTCAGCAACGTGTTAGTTGGTTCTGTGAAAAGACATCAAAGAAAATAATGTGACCACAGAAAATGTCTTCTTCGTTATGGATATTCTAGTGAGGAAGAGAGTGACAACGTGGGAGAGTGAGATGGAGCGACCAGCGACTGAGGACGAGAAATAGAAAAACTACCTATCTAATTGGAAAATCATGAATTGGTATCACTAAGATAAGGGGGCAAATCTAAAACTATTGGCACTGGTAGCAAATCTGAAACCTTCCATAAATCATAAGGATACGGGGCAAATCTAAAACCTTCCATAAAAGTGGAATGATAGGGAACAAATGTAAAAACTTCCATAAAATTACTTAGATACGGAGCAAATCTAAAACCTTTCATAAAAGGAGTAGAATAGGGAGTAAATCTAAAATCTTCCATAAATATAGTTAGATAGGGAACTAATCTAAAGCTTTCCATAAAAAAAAGATATAGAAAACTGATGGCAAGAAATATTACACCGATGAAAGAATAGTTGATGACATGTAATTTTATTTGATTCTCTATCCTATCATGGACTGATAACGAGTACAGCGTCACAGATAAAGGATCGAAACCAGAAGTCCAGGTCTGAATTGTGTATTCAACAGCAGCGCTGACTAAATAGAAAACCGTATGACCAGACAAAAACATCTCCCTAAAGTAAAAAATAAAAAAAAAACTCATGCACGCATTTGTTATTTTAATATTTCTGTACATGTGTGACTTTTATTTCTTCCAATTTCTACCCGTAACTACAATATCTTACTCTTTTTATTATTTTTGTCCCTCTTCTTTATATGCCTTCCAAATTCAATATGACTATCTTATTTCTATGTCTAGACACTGAAGCCCAAGCATGAGTACCATATTCTGTATGAGGTTTTATAAGGGTTTTATATATCTTTAAAGCAACATTAGGCTCTCTTGAAATATTATTTCACCGAGCCGATTATTCCAACCGCAGTACAATAGATAAAATATGATAGTATCATCGAAGTAAACCCAAAAGTCGGTTTTCTCATTCAATTTTGTGATTTCTCCGTTGATTAATGTAGATTCAACTTAAATGTTTTGGTTACCTATATGTGATACTTTACATTTTTCGATGTTAAATTTTATTCCCAAATATCCTCCCAATATGACAATTTATTCAGATCCATTTGTGTTATATCTTTTCATAATTGTCTAACAAGTAGTTTGACGTCATCAACATTTTAGAACATTTGGCAAATCATTCAAGAGAATTAAAAATCATCACTGACCTCTAAGGAACACCCGAACGTAAAAACTGCGATTCAGAATGATTGTAACCAATTTTTACTTTGATAGTTCTGTCAAAAGATATCTTAGAATAATTACTATTTTTTAGAAATACCTAAATTTTGCTAAAATCCAAATATATAATATCCGCATTATCGTTTTCCATAAAATATTTATTTATCATATCAATACTTTCGAAAATATCAGATAATATTGATTTACCATCAACGAAACCGTGTTGATTTCAATGTATATTCGCTGTTTTCTAAGTATATGCAATCATTTCCTATTCTACACATTTCTTAAAATATTTATTATACAATGAGCGTTATTACCTCACCTCTTGACATAAAACAACCTTAGACAAATTTACATGGCGTTTAAATCAATCAAAAATTTTTGTTACATTAAATTAGTTTTTATAACAATCATTATTTGTCAAAGTTGAATGTAAATATTTCATTGGTAACAAATATTGTAAAATAACAACTAGAGATTTAAGTCTTGATCTCTTACTCGACGTCAGCGGATATTTCTGCTAGTTTTTATAACATTCAGTAAGTGTGAACTTAAAAAAAAACTGATTTTGCTTCATAGACATTTGTTGTTTTAGATTTTGAGACTCAGTGGAAAATAGTCTACCGTTTCGAAAAAAAAATTGTCATCTATTTAAATAAACAGTATGATTGACTTTACCCTGTGAAAAAAGAAAAAAAATGAAATAAAAGCCTAAGTAAACACGACTTGGTTAACAATTCCCGAGAGGAAGAGAATTTTGTTTTAAGGAAAAATGGATGAGAAGGTATTCTTTGTGGCTTTTATATCAAACTGAAACCAACATTATTTGGAACTTTTGTGCTTTCGGCCATTGCATTCAAGCCTTTTTTAAGATATGGGGAAATATTTCTTGTTAAAGTGTAACGTAAGAGTTTCTTATCGTGTTAGGAGAAAGAAAAAATATGTAGCCTTGAAGTCACACGTCTTGATTTCTTTAGCTTGTTTTATAACTGATAGTGACGATAGAGCTTGATGGAAACAAGGAATTTCAATTTATTTGAAAACGAGGCTCATCTGTTTGAAGACCAGGATACCTTTTACTTTTCAGCTAAAGAACTGCATTTAAATTTTTTTTTTTTAATCATACTTTATACTATGTTTTGAACGAACAATTATCACCAATCTCAAAACCAGAATATTATTTATCTTTAGATAATACATTGTGAACTATGAACTGATAGATTTTTTAAAATTTTTTGATGAATAATAGTAGATAAAGTTTTGAAGAGATACTTTTGAAGATGAATTCTCCGGATACATTATACAGACTTTCTAAATTTAGCAATTACTGTGTTTGACGGCCTATAAAACGCACAATCTTTTATTTTTACTAAAAATATCTTTTAAAATTCCCCTGTGTCTTATATGCCATGTGTAGGTTTAAAATTCGCGATAGTTGTCCGAAATAAGCTACCTGGCAACTCCTGTTAGCTTAAACTTTAAAGTAACTTTCATATACCTATTGTCATTATTCAAAAGACTATTATGTTAATTAAAAGTGTTATCATTGATAATATTCATTATATTAATTACATCGCGTTTGATAGAGCTTGAAATTGGGATGCGTCCTATACACCCGTGCGTCTTACATACGGTAATATAAAATTTGTCTGTCACTTGAGATACAATTTATCTGCTCTAACTTAACGACATGATTTTGGGTGTCGGAATGGTGTGATAATTTACGTGCCGGACCATAACATCGTAGTGAGTTCGAACTCCAGTCGTGCTGCCATGTAAACTTTTTGACGAATACACATGAGGAAAAAATGTGAACACCAGCTATAGATTAAATATCACCTCTACAGTCCTTCGAGAAGGATGGCTTTGGCATTAAATAAAGCCCAAAGGTTGATATGCCAAGAAACTGTAACATGTTTTATTTTTCTTAACGATGATCGTCGTAAGAAATGGATTCTGTGGTACGATTTCAAATCTACGAAAAGTCTGTTTGTATTTTATCTCGTGCCAATACTGCCCTTCTATTCTCCTTCACTCCCAGATTTTAATCTTGTTCTGGCATAGAAGATAGAAAACTATGAATTCAAACCAGTTATACATTGCTTAAAAATTTACCTAGTGTCACATCCTGCTCATAATGGAGAGTTTGGTTAGATACATACGTAATTATTTAAGTAAGAATTAATTAAAATGAGAATGTTAAAGTTTGGTTGGTAGGTTGTTTGGGTTTTATGGCATATCAACCTTTTAGGTTATGTAACGCCAAGTCCATTTTTATGCAAATAATCAGTTCTATTTCAAACAATTCAGTTTAGCATAAGTACAGTGTTTAATTGTCAAAAACATTTCTATTTCAAGCTATTCAGTTTGTTCAAACAGTTCTAATTCAGCCGATTCAGTTTACTATAAGTATATATTTTGTTTACACACAGTTAAATGCCAAAACAATTCAGTTTAGCATAAGTATGCAGTTAGTTCTATTTAACCTATTGATATGGCCCTATCAGGTGCTACCACTCCGGGCCAGAGTGGACCTGGGAGTAATGGCAGTGAAGGGATGCTCCGCATTCCCCATAGCTCCGGCATCACTGAAACCTCACCATCAGATTGTTTAGTGTCATACCAGGACACACGTTGTGGGGGAAGGTCTTACCCCCACCCTTCCAGAGAGATGCCCCCGGTGTATTCTACAGCCTAAGCCGACTGGGCAATTAAAGTTTGGGTGGTTATGTCAAAGTAAATGTTTTTTAGTTAAACCAAGCCATCTGGTTTAAACTATTAAATCATCACGTCATGCAGCGGGCACAGATTTCCCTGACTCTCTCTCTCTCTTCATCTCTCTCTCTCTCTCTCTCTTGACATTCGTCTCTATCATCTATCGCTTCAGGTAGGTCTTCTAGACAACATTCTGTGTTCGTACTTAGCTGTTATTGATTGGTTATAGTTGGTCGTCCAAGGTGGCTTATGAATTCGTTCTTACTTCTTCAGCAGTGTTCCGTATGTCTTGTCCGTTTTATTTAAAACTTATTGAATACTTGTCTAATATTACAAACTATTCGACTGCCATCACCGCCACTACTACTACTACTCTCCGTGAGTTTATCATCCCTGTTTTAAATATTGGTTTTTGCTGATTTCTGAGTGACATGAAGTCTTTTCAGTTCTATGATTTTAAGAAAGCTATCGTCTGGATAGTCTTGATTCTTGCTCTGATTTCCAGTTCTTCTTCCAGTCTCTTTTCAAGGCCTTTTGGAATTTATTCGAAGAGCACCACTTACGATTGATATCACCGTCTTTTTTACGTTCTCCAACTTTTTCAGCTCTCTAGCAAGGTCCAAGTATTAGTTAATCTTTTCGATCTCTTTTACTTCCTCTGTATGGTCTGCTTTCTGTAATTCCCCCCGCCTTACGAGTTTTTCCACACTAGCGTTATTTGGTGGGCCCTTTCTGACGTCTGAGTGACGGCAAGTTTCCTCAGGTCACCAGGACTCTTCTCAGTATTCTGACTGATCTCGCCAATGTAGTCGCCTGGATGGTCTCGATTCGTTTTTTAATTTCTTACTCTTCCAGTTCCCTTTCCAAGCCTTTGGGGACCGTTGCAAGTGCGCCAATTACAAGTGGTATCACCGTCACTCTCATGTTTGCAAGCTTTCTTAGTTCACTGGCAAGTATATTATCATTATTATTATTACTCATTAGAGTTTTTCACATCAGCGTAAGCTGATGGTCTTTCACAGGAGATTGAGTGATAGCAAGTCTTCTCAAATCTCCAGGACTCTTCATAATATTCTGGCCATTTTCAATAATGCTGTTGTCTGGATGGTCTCCACTCGGCCGCCAATTTTCCATGAGAATTTTTCACATCAGTTTTAGCTGATGGTCTTTCATTGGAGTTTGAGTGACAGCAAGTCTCCTCAAGTCCCCAGGATTATTATTATTATTATTATTATTGCTTTACGTGTTTTTTTCACACTCTTAAGTGTGAGTGAGAATAAGTCTCTTCAGTTTTTCAATACTCTTTATATTCAAGCCAATTGTTAAAGACAATTTTAATTGGGAATTGGGCAAAAGTTTAAAATTTGGCCATACTGACAAATAGTATATGCACAAAGCAGAACCTGTCTTAAAAAACAAAATTCTCCGGGACTTTGAGATACAAAGGGATCACTAAATCTCGGTCAGAAAACTTGACCTAGAAAAAACAAGAACAAGTTTCATTGAATGAAACAAAAAGAAAGCAAAAATATTGTCTCATACATGGATCTTGCTGGAGAGCTGAAAGATTTGTGTAATATGAAAGTGAAGGTGATAATAATTGTAGTTAATGCCCTTAGAATGGTCCCAAAAGGCTTGGAAAAGAGATTGAAAGAAAACTGTATATCAGAGGAAGAATCTTTACCATTCAGACCACAGCACGGTTAAAATCAGCTGGAATGCGTAGTAGAATCCTGAATACCTGAAGAGGCTTCTTGTTGCACAGACTCAAGTGAAAAACCACCAGTTAGAGCTGGTATGAAAAAACTCACATACAAGAGAGAAAATAATAATCGTAATAATAATGTTTGACAACGCTTCATCTAAAAATAAAAAAAAAGATTTTACTTATGTTATTTATATAAACAACATTAACTTGAGCGTAGAGAGAAAGGTTGGATTTTTTTCTCTTCATAGGAGGTGAGTTCAAATCTTATCAATTGCTTATCATTTTCAGTCTGCTCCATTTCTTCATAGAGTAGATTGACAGATCGACCGGGCTGAGATTAAAAAAGAAAAAAAAAAAAAATAGCTAAAAAATTATGATGAAAAGAAATTAACAATAGGAATGATTAATGTGCTGACACACAAAAACATCTTTTCTATACAATTTAATGTCTCTATTTCCATTTGTATTCTCATCAATTTCGGATCATAATTTTCCGTTTTATAATTGTAAAATTTTCAACGCTTTTGAAGAATCGGGTAGAACACGGCCTTTTTAATTCTTTCGTTGTTTATTCTTTCCTCCCTTTTCACTTGTTCTGTCAACTAACGTGCGAATTTTATCAACTCTCTTATAATGAATGAGGTATATATATACATACATATATATATATATATATATATATATATATATTGTTTGTTTGTTTGTTTATTTGTTTGGGTATATGGCATATCAACCCTAGTAGATTATTTAATGCTAAATCCATTTTTATACCAATAAACAGTTTTATTTCAAACAATTCTGTTTATTATAAGTACATAGTTTAATTGTCAAAAACTATTTCTAATTCAGGCTATTCAGTTTAGTCAAACAAATCTAATTCAAACAATTTTGTTTAGTATGAGTATAGTTTTTGTTTATACACAGTTAAATATCAAAACAGTTCTCCGGCTATACTGGAACCTCAGCTTCAGATTGTTTAGTGTCATATCTAAGACACTTGTTGGAGGGTCTTACCCATCTATAGAGATGCAGTCGGTGTACTCTACATCCCTAGCTGACTGGGCAATATATATATATATATATATATATATATACAGATTTTGTAGTGTATATGCAAAACTTGTCTATGTATATAGATATTTGTGATAAACGCGTCTCTGAATATGTGTATGCATATCTAATCATAAATTCATATCTTATCACGTTCAGGTGCGTTAATTGTATGAGAGTTTATGAACACGTTTTAACTTATATATATATATATATATATTTGCCTGATGTCTTTCGGTGAATATGCCCACCTTATAAATATATAGGAGGTTATATGTCAACAACGAGCAATTTTTATTATACGGTTGGTTGATTGTTGTTTATGCAGCCGCGACCTGCCTACAAACATAAACAGATCGGATTACTCGTTCGCCCTAAAAAAATTACATCCGGGTACGGCCGGAAATGACAAAGCCCTTTTTCTACTCTAACCGGCCGATGCAGCTAACAACGGGATAAATTAACATTTATCAGCATTTGCAAAACATTTCTGCCATAAAATAATTCTATAAAAATGGAATTAAGTATCCTCGCTAGCCTATACCAGGCTAAAGAAGTACTTATTTTCTATGTCCATTTTTTATAGGAGAACTTTCTATTTACGTGGCGCGGTAGAAGTGGTGTTGCCTTTCTTTCATATGAAAAAGGCTTCGGCAGCGAAAAATTCAGAGGTCTTCGCATACGCTCTCAGGAGCCACTCGTCTCCACGATGACAAATCCTACGTTATTGTGGTTGCATTCACCTCATTGCCACTTCTAGTGGCAGATTCGCTCCTTCTTTTTTTCCATCACATTGATATGCGCTGACGGTCCTTTAAAGGGACATAAGTGGTCCCTTTCTGCGGGTTGGAGTATCTCTGACGGTCCTTAACGATCAGTCAAAATAGACAGCCTGGAGGCAAACGCGAAGAGGACTCACTAAGACCGCCCGGTCTTAACCATCGCTCGGTTTCGCTCGTCCGTTTGACTGCGCCGCGCTAAAGGCAAGGGTTAGCCTTCAGCTACCGCTTCACTATATGCGCAGCGCTAAGATAACGCCTATCTTAACCTCGGTCTTCTGGCTTGTTCGCTCGACAGTACACAGTTTTGGTGCGAAACAGCCTTAGCTACCGTCCGATACGTCCACACAGCTTTGGCGTTACACAGCCTTAGCTACCGTCTGATACGTTTGCTCAGCTTTGGTGCGTAAAGCCTTAGCTACCGTCCGATACATCCGCACAGCTTTGGCGTGACACAGCCATAGCTACCGTCAACGATACGTCCGCACAGCGTTGGCACGGCAAAGCCATAGCTACCGTAAACGATACGCCCGCACAGCTAGGTGCACGACAAAGCCCTAGCTTCACCGATCCGTTCGCTCGGCTTCGTATGTGTTAAGGCCTGGCAAACCTTAGCCATGGTTTCCCCGTCCGTTCACTTTCTCCGTAGTACTAAGACACGACTCAGTCTTAGTCACCAACTCGCTCGACTCTACACGACCAAGCTGCCAACACCGACTTCGACCTCGATGCTCCAGCAATGCCGCATCCAGTCCACGTAACGACCCGCTGTTACGGACTGCCCAAGCATTGCAACATCTGGCCGACATACGACTCGATGTACGGGCTAGCAACCAGATTGACACGCCCCCGGTTAACCCAACGTACTGTCAAAAACCGGGATATCGATTTACCAACCATGACCGACCTCAGCTTCCAGCTACGATCATCCAGCTGCATCCTACGACTCGACCGACCTTAGCTTCCAGCTACGATCATCCAGCTGCATTCAACGACTCGACCGACCTCAGCTTCCCACAACGAACAACCAGCTGCATATTTCATTTTTATGGCTTTATATATATATATATATATATATGAGAGAAAGAGAGAGAGAAAAAAAAAAGAAAGCTGCATCCAACGACTCTACCGACCTCAGCTACCCGCAACGATCGTCCAGCTGCATTCAACGACCGACCGATCTCAGCTTACCCGCATCAAACATCTAGCTGTATCTCCACGACTCGACCTACGCCAGCTATCCGCATCGAACATCCAGCTGCGCACGTCTACGACTCGACCATACCAGCTATCGACATCACCCATCTAGCTGAAGACCAAATACAACCGCCACGAACTTTACATACACGTTTGTAATTCCGACAATAAATCGTCACTTTTGTTGTATCTGTTATTTCGCCTTTGTTCCCTTCATTGTCTTTGGCTGTCACTACTCGCACACATTAAACTTAATTCATTTTCGGGGTCGACAAGCTTATCAGCTCCGCAACAATGCCATGTTAACCCTTGAGGGTTATTTAATGCTAAAACCCGATTTTGTATATATGATTTGTAAGGGAATTGCTTGTAGATAACTTTTTAAATGGGTTGTTACTGCTCATTTGCTTGCTCACAGTTAAATGCTTTCAAGTATTCTTATCTAACACGAATAATTTTATTTGATATTAATCATTTGTTTGCTCACAGTAAAATGATTTCAAATATTGATATTTAACGTTTACAGTTCTATTGAATATTAATTATTAGTTTCCACCAAGTAAAATGGTTTTAAGTAATCTTATCCAACACAAACAATCCTATTTAATATTAATCATTTGTTTGTTCACAGTTAAATAGTTACCGGTATTGATATTTGACATAGTATTTCTATTTATCAATTATTCCTATCTAATAAAAGTCATTTGATCACAGCAGTATGGTTTCAAATAACTAATAATGATTTTTAATAAATGATTAAACGATTTAATTTGACCTATAGGCAGAACTTTGACACTAACCATCCAGATCAGAGTGAACGTGATAGCCATGGATTTTTAAAAAACAAAATTGACTTCTAAATATTCGTCGGCGCCATACAATGCTTATGGAATTTTAAACGCTTACGTCACTTTTCTTGTGTCAGTTCTCCGACTAGGCTTCAAAGAAGAACTGATTGTCATTTATTAAAAAAAAAAGAATTTATGAACACGTGGACGAGGCATAATTTTTTCAGACACCTAAACTTCTCAGGACAAAACTAAAAGCCATTCTGTTTATCTACCCTGGGAAACATTGACAGTCCCCTTGTAATCCCGGCACCGATTTAAGTTAACGTGCTGATTCTTTATACGCCTGTTTCCACTTTTTTCCCCAGGGAGATGAATTTTTCTTTTGAAACAAATACTGATGAATTTGTGGAATGGTGAGAACGACACTGATAATTACGATGGAAATACGTTATTGTTGGGAATGTATCTCTCTTTATTTTATATAAAATAATATAATTTCATTTTTATGGCTTTATATACACATATATATATATATATATATATATATATATATATATATGAGAGAAAGAGAGAGAGAGAGAGAGAGAGAGAGAGAGAAAAAAGAAAGAAAGAAAGAAAGAACGAAAGAGAGAGAGAGAGAGTCGTTAAAAAGTACTGAGTTTCACCCAGAAAGAAGAGCCATAGTTGAACATTTTTGTTGTAGCAACACACTTTCACTTATAATATTAGAAAAAACTAATTCAGTGCTCTGTCTTCAATTCTGTGAAAGTAAAGTCCACACAAACGTGAGAAGTGTGCTACAAACCTAGAATCTGCATGAAACGTAGAATATTTAGAATAACGTTCGTGTATACACACACACACACACACGCATATATATATATACGATTCTGACATATATTTTATGGTAGCTTTGTTAGTGGCCAGAAATAAAAACACACCGAAGGAATTGAGTTAAATCAATATATTAATAAAGAATAGTAATACAACATATACAACTCAGTGGGTTACCAGCGAGAATGTTTCGGTCCGACTGCCATGGCTGTCTGCTGAAATATTGCCTTCTGCTTAAGACCAGTACCTGCAGCTATTTATAACTGGAAGAGTTCATGAGTGCGTGGGTAAATTACCATAAGATATACAGCTATATAAGAATCATATATATATACATATATATATATTGTCATCCACAGACTGTTTTGTTTTATCACTACTATTTCGTATAGCTAGACACGCAGGATGCTTCAATTGGGATCGAAACCAGCCTAACTTTCTGCTAGACATGGTATCTAGCCACTCAGCCATTTTGGTGACGTACGTTAGCTAAGGAATTATAATGCATATGTATTAGCTTTCGTTTGTTTACATTTTGCACTGTATGATATAGTGATATAATTATGATTATAACTTTGCCCTAAGAGTGTTTTAATCTATAAAATCTAAACAGTGCTCTAATCACAAAAATGCGAACCGATAAACAACATTTCAAACTGGAGAATAGAATAAAGATAAGATAAAACATCAAGACTTACGTCACAGAAGCCAAGGGGAGACGACGCTAAATTAAATAACTAAAAAAAGGTTGATGTGCCATAAAGCTAAACCAAACCAAACTCTTGTTGCTTTATTACGTTCACTTTCGGACGAATATCGTAAAGAAAGGTATTATATTTCCAGATATACAGAAAAAATTCTGAGTTTTTACCCCTACCTCTTAGGTTTTTTGAGAATCTGTGGCCTCAAAATCTTGTCATTCAAAAGGAAGATTTTATTGAAATATATAATAAATATATACTATATAATAAATATTATTAACCTTTTCCGTATCGAAATCAGAACATTTCAAGAAACCCTTTGAGTATGTTATCTTAAACGTGCATATATTTGAGGTCGAAAGTCATTTTAAAGATTGCACCCCAATCTAAATTAGAAATTTGTACGCCCAAATTTTACCATTAATTTTTCAATAGAACTGTAAACTTCAAGACATGACTTTTCAAAAAATATGATCGACACAAAATTTTAAAATCTTGTGTTTGGTTAAAAGTTTAAGGTAAAAAATATACACATGTCCTATTGCAGTAATGATCTTCAAAAAATGACAATGTCTGACCCTAGCCCACTATGGTGTGGTGATTTATGTTTCAGATGAATCTGAAAAGGGTTAATGGTACAGTTACCTTCATGACAGTCAGGGGATCCAGATTGTCAACAGATGTCATTAGTTGATAATTTTATCATCACTGAGAGGCACCTTTTTTATTCGTTGAGTCTGCTACAATTAGATGTATAACTTAGTAGCGGGGAGGGGAGAGTCTCCATTGCGTAGTAGCTAACCTGCTAGACTATAACATTGTAGTCAGCGAGTTCCAACTTCAGTCGTTTTATTACGTTTACTTTTGGATTAGTACTCTTGAGAAATGTATGACCCCTCTTATTACATTAGCTATGGTTTAAATAAATTAGCTACTGTTGTCCTTCATAGATGGCTTTGGTACTAAATAACCAACAATGGTTGATATGCCTTTAAACAAAGAAACCAACCAACCTTATTTTTTCCTCGGGAGCCTACGAGGAACTTCGAACCGCATCCTTTATTTAATCCACGGGGTCGTTTGCTCTGATTTCGTGGATTAAGTAGAGGACGTGATTCGAAGTTCCGTGTAGGCTCCCGAGTTCGACAAAAAACATCGGAAGAAGGCCGGAGGACACATCGGCCAAAACGTTCTTAACATAAAAATAAAGGTGAAGACTATGGTCTGAAAAGCCTGAATGATAAAAATCATCAATATTCATCTCAGAAATTCAGACATCTAACTTAATTTAGTTTGTCTGAGGTATATTTTATGAAGTCAGGATGATCAGCTCTCTCAAAAAATGTTTTACTTTTAATCTGTTTTGAGTTTTTTAAAAAAAATTGTTATTTCGCAATAAATATTCTCTAAGTGTGGTAATTCTGTTATTTTCGTTAAGGGCTGTATGCAGTATTTTTTATGAGAACCGAATAACATAGGATTCATGAATAAATTAAATCAAAATAAATTTTTTTATTAATAGAAACTTGACAAAGGATAGGTTATTTGGCAGGTTTGTTGGGCTACTGAATGCCGAAGTCAGTCTTTTTTTCAAGCAATTTCTCGTATATAACAAGCATGTGGTCACCCCCAAAGAAATTGTTACCGCTATCATGATGATTTACAAAAAAACAAAAGTAACGATTTGCTCACTTGATGGCACCGCCGACTTCTTCGACATTGGCACCGGAGTCTTACAAGGAGATACATTAGAGCCTTATATGTATATAATTTACCTAGATTACGTACTTATAGCATCATTTAATCTAACAAAAAAAAAATGGCTTCACGCTAAAAAGAAAACAAAAGGCCAGAAGCAGACGATATCCAGAAGAAACTATGACAGATGCAGACGACACAGGTGATCTAGAGCTTCTCAGTTCAAGCCGAATCCCTACTTCATATCCTAGAGCAAGCAGTGCGAATCATTGGCCTCATCATGAACTTAAATAAAACTTGCTGTCGGTCGCACAATCGGTCACCAAGTTCATTGGTAGCGGGATGTGATAACAACAGATAAAACATTTCAATAAAAACAAAATCAAACAAGAAGGAGCCATCTCCATTCTATGTAACAAGCCTCTAGAATCAGATGACTTGTTCACATACCTCGGCAGCAACATCTCATACACTGAAAGATGTTAATATATGCCTAGCAAAGGTGTGGAATGTTATTGCCAGGTTATCGATCTATCAAAGAAAAAAAGAAAAAAAAGAAAAGATAAATAAATAAAAATAAATAAATAAAACGGGATTAATTCCAATCCGTGGCTGCGTCAATTCTGCAGTACGGACGCAACGAAACACTGAGAAAAAGAAATAGATGAGACCTACAGATGCTACGTGCTGTTTTGAACAAATCGTAGAAGCAGAACCCAAAAAACGGCAGCTGTACGGCCACCTGCCTCCTTGAAGACAAAGAGATGTAGAGCGCTGCTGGAAAAGTAAGGACGAACTCATGAGCGACGTTCTTTTATGGACTCTGATTCATGGACCAACCAGTATTAGCAAACCAGCAAGAACTGATATACATCAGCTCTCTACGGACACTGGATGCCGTCAAGACGACCTATCTGGAGCAATGGATGATAGGAAAAGATGGTGAGAGAGAGTCAAGGAACTCTGTGCTGTCTGTGTGGCTTGATCATGAATATTTTGTTTTATTTTTGAATCATTTCCATACCCAGATAACCAAGGGACATCTGAAGAAGGCAAGAGGATACAGCAGCCGAAACCTTGTGGTAAAACTAATAGCAATAAAGATTAGGACAACAAAAATAATACTCAAGATATTGCTTCTCAAGTTGTATCTAAAAAAAAATCAGGCAGATAATTGATCATGAATGCTGAATAAGAACCGACTGCGGAAAACTTAGTAAATTATAAGTCACACTTAAAACACTTGATCGAGGGAGATCGCAGAAGTTAAGCACCGATGAGCCTGTTCAGTAGCTAGATGAGTGACCACTTAGGAACAACAGGTTCATCAACCAGTCTACTTAGGAACAACAGTCACCTCAACCAGTTTTCAGCTAGTGAGTCAGACCACAAAGCTTAGTAA
The DNA here is from genome assembly GCA_963585895.1 of Sepioteuthis lessoniana. Taxonomy (NCBI): domain Eukaryota; kingdom Metazoa; phylum Mollusca; class Cephalopoda; order Myopsida; family Loliginidae; genus Sepioteuthis; species Sepioteuthis lessoniana. The sequence continues at coordinate 67,714,730 of OY757917.1, forward strand.
ATACAACAAAAAAGGCTGACTATTAAATAAAAACATCCGTTAAACGTACTAATTAAATATTTTTTCCGGGGTAGTATAAAATTTCTCAGTTAAATTACCTAACGTTTGTATATATACCATGACCTCTCATATAAGTATCTTTTTATAGTCGGGGTTTTATCATTTTTTTTTTTTAGATATTAGATATGGTGAAATATTTGACTGTTGTTCGGGCAGGAAAACGAACTATGTACTTTTTTGTGTTGGTAAAATTCTTGCGAACCAAAAGCTTATCATTTCTACTGTTTCAGTGGTCATATGACATTGTTACCATGTGATCCCTAAAGTAAATAGAGAAAATGTATCTTTCCATTCAATTTTTAATGTTTCCCAATTATCAGACGTTTATACAACTTTCTGAAAAACGGTCATCTATTTCATAACTTAAGTCCTACTGCTTTTTTTCATCGACCTGAACAGTGTCCATTTATTTGGGCGATCGGGTGTATTTTGTCGACAATATTAGGGATCACTGAATTTGATAGCCTATGTTAAAACTAACCTTTTGCATATGAGGATCGCTCTACTATTCGAACATATGAAGCCCTATTATTCTTTTTCAAGAGCCAGATTCACACCTAAATGGAGTGTGTCTCACATATCTGAACACATTACTCCACTCTGCCTACAGTGCCAATCGAAAGCATAGACTAATGGGAGATGTACTTTATCCGTCACTTCAAATGCTCTCTCACCGGCTTGCTTCAAATTTGCCACTTTTCTACCATTACACTCATTCCCTTATTCCATCAGCGAAGAAAATTTTTGGTTCCGAACTCCATTTGCCAAATCAATCAAAATCACATTTAAACTTTTCGGATATTTCCCGGGCTTGCAGTAAGTTCCAATCAAACAGATCCCCCTACTCAAATAGTCGCAATGTAGAACCTATCTTCGCGCCATTTTTTCCTGTTGAATATCTGTACATCTAAGGTTAACACCTAACGTTTCTTTTCATTTCCTTTCTTTAAATCTTTCAACCCGGTCGGCTGGGGCTGTAGACTACACAGACTGTATCTCTGCAGAAAGGTAAGACTCCACCCAACGAGTGTCCTAGATATGAGACTAAACTGCATCTGATGGTGAGGCTCTAGTCCTGGAGCTCAGGTGAATGTAAAGTACCCATTCAATGCCATTACTCCATGACTAACTCTGACCCGGAGTGTTAGTAATTCTTAGGGTCTAATGTATTGATCAAATAGAACTGTTTAACCATTTAATTGTGTGCAAACAAATGACTGGTATTAAATTGAATTATTATTATGATTAGTTTAAAAAAATTCAACTGTATGTAAAGAAATGAGCTCTGGCTCGTTTAAAAATGTTATCCACAAACTATTTGTTTGCAAATCATATATTTAATATATATGTATAAACAGGATTTGTCATTAAATAGCCAACAAGGGTAGATATGCCGTAAAACCCAATCAAGCGAGAAATCTTTTTATCCGTTTTTATCCTTTGAATATTTCACAGTTCTAGCACAGTCAGCGGTACTATGACTGTATCCCCTGCAGAGTGATTAAATCCCTCCTCTAATTTGTGTCCTGAGTAAGAGACGAAACTGCATCTGCTGGTGAGAAAACTTATAGTTTCTTAAAATCATCATCATCATGTCGTGCCGCTAGCATGGATATCCCTGACCCTCTCTCGCTACTTCTCCCTATCGTTCATCGCCTCTGGCAGGTCTTTAGGGCTACATCCCGTATCATCACATAGCTGCTATATGTATGTTCGAGCTGGTCGTCCTGGTTTTGCTCGGCCATATGTGGGGTCCATAGGAGCACATAACTTACGATTTCGTCCTTGCTTCTCCAGCAGTGTCCTGCATGTCTGGTTCGTCTAACTTAGATAGTTTTCGTGATGGGAGGCAGGTGGCCGTATAGTTGGTGCCTTGTGGGGTGTTGCCGCCAGGACGTGTTCAGTATTGCTCGTAACATTCTTGTGTAATTGCCGTCTAGCTTCTTCTCCAGCCGTTTTGTTAGCATCCAAGTAGTGCATCCATACAACAGTATCGACACGACCGCTGCCTGGAAGAAACTGCGTTTCATTTTATCGGTCAGGTCTGATTTCAATATAATCGATAGCTTATCGATAGCTGTCCATGCCTTCGTTCGCCGCGTGTCGATGTCTTTTTCGGTTGATGAGACACTACTTCTTAAAATAAAACACCTTAAATCTTTCTAAACAATGTCTATTTGACAATTTTTCAAAACTATAATTTTTAAAATAAAAGATAGGTATGCATAACAGAAATGGTTGTCTTCTTTTTATCTTTTATGACTTATCAAACTTCGTGGGTTATTTAATGCCAAAGATATCCTAAAAGAAGAACAGTACTGGTACTATTCAATTGATAGCTGGTAAGATAAGCGTTCAAACTAGCTTATTGCATTGTTACAGTCCACGTTAGTCGTCGCTAACGTGGACTGTTTTTTTGTTGTTGTTCTTAACCCCCCCCCCAAAAAAAAAACAATCCACGTTAGCGACTACACGACGATGATTTCCTACTCAGAATTGATAAAAAGCTGACTATTTGCTTTCATCATTTGGTTTGGTTTCTTTGTTTAATGACATGTGAAATTTCGATGGTTATTTAATAATAAAGCCATGCTTGTAGAAAGACGTTAGTGGTATGATTCACCTCATAGTTGGGGGTGGGGAATTTGAGAAATCATACCTTTTCTAAAGGTTGTAGTCGGAAAGCAAACACAATTATGTAACAAAAATGAAATTTACCAATTATGTTTACCTATTCTTTTATTTAAAAATGTTGTTCTTTAAAAATTTTCACAACTTTTTAAAATAAATATTTTATAAAACAAAGCGAGAGACACTTAAGAGATTTATCGATTTAAACATTTTGTTCTTTATCCAGCTATATAGCCCTGACTAAACAATAATTCATTTTACTTATACATAATGAAGACACTGATACACCAAATTAGTTATGCTTTAATTTGAATAATTATTCTTGACACAAAAGATTCATTTTTATCTTTGAAATTTCGAAATTTAAATTCTATACATTTCCTTACGTCTTTCAGCAACGTGGATTCTTTCTGTTTAATGTTTATTATTTTAGATCCTCTCTCGATGAGAATCCAAATCATGAGGTTCAAATTACAAATACCTGACTTTATAGGTATTCATTGCAAGTTTAATGGTTTCTGAACAGATGTCTGTCATCAATTTCTCAGTGGCTGACATGTCCAAACCATGTGAAACTTACAGCAGAATGTGTGATGTATACGGAGAAGCATGTTTTATTTACAAAAATGCTTACGAATGGGTTAAACATAGATTTACTACTACTTGCTTGAGAGGAAAAACAGTTCAGGAAGTAGAAACTCACCGACTCTCCGGGAAAGAAAAAAATCCTGGTTAAGTAGTCAGTAAAGAAGGTCATGCTGACAGTCTTCTATGACATGAAAAGAATCATTGCAATTGATTTCCTCTAAAAAGGTGCAACTGTAAACTGATTCCTATTGTCAACTTTTGGGGCTAAACTAAACTTATTTGTTGAGCACCTCACGTATCTATCTATCTATCTATCTATCTATCTACCTATCAAATACCCTTCACATCACAAGGTGCCTCAGGCGGCGTAACTGTTAGCAAGCTAGACTAGCAAACCTTCACGAGTGAGTTCGAGTGTCATTGTGTTATTGTGTACTCATTCATACGGCTTTGTGTCACATCTAAGCAAAATGCTTTATAAAACACTCTTCACACCATTGGTTTAGTCTCTTTGTTTGATGGCATATCAACCTTCATGGGATATTTAATACAAATGCCAGAAGAACAGTAGAAGATTAGGTGGTTCATACTTTTCTCAGCAATGTTAATTTGAAAGTGAACGTAATTGCGTGACTGGAGTTCGAACTCCTTGACTACAATGTAAATTAGTCACGACGCAAAGGGTATTTTCCCCACAAAATTGGTTAAAAAGATAACTTCTTACTTTTATAAACTTTTCGTGGTCTTTAAAAAATGAAAGATTTTGTACACAATAAAGAATAACTGTTCTTTGCTGAAGTTTTACATGGTGCAATATTCTGCCACACTTTTCAACCTGAAAGATTTTCTTTATCGGCTATGAAGATGGTTTGGTTTTGTTGTATTTTATGGCATATAAACCGCTGTTGGTTATTTAAAGCCAAATTCTCTTTATATATATATATATAAGTAAAAAGTGAAGTTGGTGACCATAGTCGAGGGTAACCCGAAGGCTCCCTTTTCGATAGCTACTACACCAAGGTGTCGGGGAGGGCGCTACCCCTTCCCTCAATTGCTTCACTTTACCCTTGATCCGTACCTTATAATACTGACTGTTAAGCAAGTAGGTATCAAGTACTATTTTTTTGAGTCTTTGGTATGACTCGACCTGGGATTGAACCGAGGTCTCCCGGGCCATTGGCGAACACTCTAACCGCCAGGCCAATGTCCGATATATATATATATATATATATATATATATATATATATATATATATATATATATATATATATATATATATATATATATATATATATATATATATATATATATATATATATATATATATATATATATATATATATATATATATATATATATATATATATATATATATATATATATATATATATATATATATATATATATATATATATATATATATATATATATATATAGTATATATATATATATATATATATATATATATATATATATATATATATATATATATATATATATATATATATATATATATATATATATATATATATATATATATATATATATATATATATATATATATATATATATATATATATATATATATATATATATATATATATATATATATATATATATATATATATATATATATATATATATATATATATATATAATATATATATATATATATATATATATATATATATATATATATATATATATATATAATATATATATATATATATATATATATATATATATATATATATATATATATATATATATATATATATATATATATATATATATATATATATATATATATATATATATATATATATATATATATATATATATATATATATATATATATATATTATATATATATATATATATATATATATATATATATATATATATATATATATATATATATATATATATATATATATATATATATATATATATATATATATATATATATATATATATATATATATATATTATATATATATATATATATATATATATATATATATATATATATATATATATATATATATATATATATATATATATATATATATATATATATATATATCGGACATTGGCCTGGCGGTTAGAGTGTTCGCCAATGGCCCGGGAGACCTCGGTTCAATCCCAGGTCGAGTCATATATATATATATATATATATTTGGTACTTGCCTATAACATTTTTGAACGAGACTGAGCTCATTTTTTTACACACAGTTAAATGATTTCAAGCAAGTATTGCTATTTAACTCTAATTATTCTATTCAAAACTATTCATTTGTTTTCACACAATTAAATGGTTCCAAGTATTGCTATATATCACTGACAATTCAAGATGAGATTATTCATTTGTTTACACACAGTTAAAGGATCAAACAGTTCTATTCCTTACAATTCAGTTTAGCATCGGTCCTTTGTTTGCACTCAGTTTAAATTTGAAACAGTTCTATTTGATCCATAGATAGGGCCCTATCAGGTAATACCACTCCGAGCCAGAGTGGACCGGTGAGCAATAGCAATGAAGAGCTACTCAGCATTCCTCCAAGTTCCAGCGTTACTAGAGCCTCATCATCAGAGTATTTAGTGTCATATCCAGAACACTCGTTGGAGGTGGGGGTCTTACCCTTTTGAAAGATGCCGTTGATGTATTCAACAGCCCAAGCCAAATGGGCTTGGCCGTAAATGTTACGTTCCGCCCTCTGGTCAAACAAACGACAACACGGAATTTGTATATAACAATATATATTCATTTTCTCGACGGACGCTTGTGTGAAGTAGGAGCAGTCAGGAGAGGAATTAGGATCGTTCGTCGATGAGGCTTGAACTTTTCGATGTCAGGAGATGATGGCCGAGACAACGCACACTGCGTGACGACGAGAGAGGTTTCGTGAACAGCGGGATCCTTTTTTCTGTATCTTCTGTTCAATTCGTCGGTTTTATATTACCTTCAAACTCCCACGCAGAGATAAGACACGCCTCTACGCCTCTGCAATCTTCCCGATCTCAGGCGATTGGGATGTGTTACTTCCGCTCATTTGGAATGGCCTGTATGATCGTCATCGAGCGGAAATAACTGTCATGCAGTTCACAGGTCACTCTCTTCCGGTGCATCATTGAAGTGGGACCTTCACCTTGTCCCATATTATCAGCCGAGCACACCAGCGTGATTTCTTTCGATTAATGGCCATTGGGATGTGTCGCATCCGCTATCTTCGGAATTGCTGGTGTGATCATCATCGAGCAGAAATAACTATCATGCAGCTCATAGGTCAATCTCTTCCGGCGCATCACTTTTTTTACGGCACAGTGAGAATTTTTACCTTGTCTCATATTGTGAGCCAAGCTGTATTTTACATAAAGAGAAAATTAGATTTGGGTGGTGTAATGGTTAGCAGGCTAGACAAGCAAACCTACACGAGTGAATTCGAGCCTCACTGAGTGCCCCATTCATACTGCTTTGTGCCTCATCTAAGCAAAAATTGCTAAGGCTCTACGTTTTTGTATATCTATGCATTTTTCGTGCAACTGAGCTTTAGTTTCTATGTGGTTATATAAGAACCTATCTAACCTTTACATCGGGCTTCTTGTGTTTTTTAGCTAAATGGTGGGACAGAAGTAAAAAGACAATTCAACACTATGAAATCACACAAATCATAACTGTCGTGGCATTGCTGGGTTACGTAGAAAATTGGCACAGACAGAAATGCAAAGAAGAGATGACGGTGAGTCAGCAGGAAAACGAAAAGGTCAGACAAAAGGTCAACATCGAGAACTCAAGCTGTAGGTGTAGGAAATGATCATGGGAGTTGGAGATTTTTGAAAAGGGTCTGTTTGTAAATAACAAAATGATAAGTAATGATCAATATACTGGGTCTAGAAAAAGGACTCCTATTTGTTTAATATAATAATAGAAAAGGCCAGTCAGTAAATAGCAAAGTGATAAGTAACGACTAATATCTCGGGGCGAGAAAAAGGACTCTAATTTGTTTTTTTAATTGATATTCATTCATTGATTCAAGAATACCTCTTTACTTATTCCTGTTTTTGGGACCATTCAAGAGGGAGGTTGTGACACCGAGAGGAACGTTAGGAGTATTTTCCAATTACCACGTGTCTGACATTTTTCTTTTCTTCGATATGTGTTCATTTCGATTTTATCTCCTCCAACTGTGCGCAATGCCACATCTTTGAAAGCATTTGTAAATTGTAAGTTGTTTTTTTTTTTATTGGGATGAGTACTAGTCCGTCTACTCATTCTTTTTTCCAGATGCAGTTTAGTGGCATACCCAGAATAGCCTTTTGGAATCATTATCCTTCTACAGGGGAAATAGTTTGCGTACTATAAGCCCCACCGATGAATAGCGAATTTTACTGGTCTACAAAGATACTTATCAGAAAATGTGATTAATTACAGATTATATGTATATATTTGTATTTAATTCCTATCACAAAAAACACACAATGACCTAAGACCAATAAACACCATGGCATATCAACTATACACACGCAGAGACACACATAAAGACACAGAGTAAAACAATAAGAAAGCTTTATAGCATATAAAATATCAAAGACTAATTGGAGAAAGAGAAAGTACACCTACAAAAGGGGACACAAAACATACTCTTGAAAAGAAAAGAAGAGAAAAACAGAGCCAACATTTACAACGAATCTATCATGGAATTAAAAGGAACAACTTCCCCATCAAAACAGTAACCACTTTATAAACCAAATACCACACCGGAAAAATCATTAATAGTTTTCTTAAGAAAGCAAGAAACTGGAAACACGAGTAAGGACTAAAAAAAGAAAATTTTTAAAAATATATAAATGTGGACCTATTCATTTTGAAATATCTACTTTTTTTTCTTTGAACCAACAAAAAAGAAAAAAATATTTCATATATATATATATATATATATATATAAGATGATGACACCAACTACTTCGACATTGTCACAAGAGCAATGCAAAGAGTCATATTAGCGCCATATTTGTTTATAATCTACCTAAACTACGTTCTTCGAACGTCAATAGATCTACTTAAGGAAAATGGCTTTACTCTAAAAAAAATTTAAAAAGCGCGAAGCAGACGATATCCTGCAGAATCTATAACTTGTAGACAAGGCAGTTGATCTCAAAAATAGACCAGCCCAAACTGAACCCCTACTACATAGCCTGGAGCAAGCAGCAAGAAGCATTAGAGGCACGTGAGCACAATTAAAACAGAGTACATGTGCTTTAAACGCAACGGAGTCATCCCCCTCTTGAAGTGGCAGGTCTCTAAAATTAGTAAAGTTCACATACCTCGGCAGTAATATCTCATCTACTGTAAACAATGTGAACAAAATCCTAAAAAGGCGTGGATTGTTATCCACAGGTTATCGATCATATGGAAATCTGATCATTTTAATAAAATAAAGTTTTCCAAAATGACTGTGCAAAAGCTATTGTATGGATGCACCAACTGAACGCTAACTATACGCATAGAGAAAAAGCTAGATGGCAACTACAAAAGAATGCAACGTGCTTTTTTGAACGAATCCTGGAAGCAACACCCCACAAAACAGCAGGTGTACAGTCACTTACCAACCATCTCAAACTCCATCTAAGTAAGACGAATAAGATATGCGGGATATGCAGGAGAAGCAAGGATAAATTCATAAGTGACGTTCTTCTATGGACCCATAAACGTGACCGCACCATTGTTGGTCGATCAGCAAAAACTTATCTACATCAGCTCTGTGCTGATACTGGATATAGCTTGGAGGATATGCCAAGAGCTATTAATAAAAGAGACGGTGGGAAATAGATAGATTGAGAGAGAGACAGAGAGAGAGACAGAGAGAGAGAGAGAGAAAGAAAGTCAGGGAAATTGTTAGCGCAACTTGAAGATGATGATGTCATATCAAAGTAAACTAATTGTTATAAAACGTTTTTTCATTAATCGGTTTGCAAACTTATTACTAGTGAGTTCGATTCTGACTGCTCTTGATCTTAGGTTATTCAGCAGCAACTAAGCTCGGCTTAGAAAATAATTATCTGGGTGCCCAGTGTCACAATCAAGGCACCGGTTTTGGTGGGGGTCTTAACTCTTGGCCGGGGACGTAGTCAGCCTATTTTAAGTCCCGCCGACAAGACATTAAAATATAATTTATTTTTGCCATTTTAATATATACCATTTAATATATACCATTGGTATATAATTCATTTTCTTGTTTAAATCGTTGGGACACCTATTCTGCACTTTAAACAAATTAAAAAAAAAAACTACAACTCTATTACTGGGCTACATCTGCAAGTACTTCACTATCAATTGCAGAAAGCAGCGCATATATATCTGTTTCCTTGGTAATGGGCGAAGCAGTCAATATTTTCCCCCTTTTTTCTGCTCTACCGACCACGCACATCTTCGCCTGCTTATTTTGAAAATCCACTAATTCCCTCTAGAAAATAGAAAAATCAGAACTCTGTCAACCAACTTTCATATTATCGAGTCAAGATCTATATCACAGCTTTCTATTTTTTGTGTGTCATTTTATTTTCTTTAGGTAAGCGAAGATGGATTTTTTTTGTTTCTTGTTAAAAAATATGTCGAGTACGAGAGATAGAGAATTTGCTGCATGTATGGTGCGGTCGATTATTTATTAGAATTAATGAAAAGAAAAAAAAAGTTTGGTGTCTTTCCTCCATAAATATGAAAATCTGATTACATATATATATATATATATATATATATATATATATATATATATATATATATGTGTGTGTGTGTGTGTGTGTGTGTGTGTGTGTGTACGATAAGTATGTATGATACAAATATATTTCTGATCAGATTTTCATATTTATGAAGCAGAGATTTGAAATTTCAATTTTTTCATCGATCCTTATAAATAATCGACCATGCACTATATCTATCCAAAATATGTTGATGAACACATTCGAGTGACAATAAGAATGTGTTAGTTAAAACATGACTTAGAAACCTGATATAGTTTTGATTTTAAAGATTCACAAATGTTAGTTGATATGCATAATTAACAACAAGGAAAAATTGTTGAATATTGCATTATTTCTAATTATAATAGTACAAAAAAAAGCCATGTTTTTTTTCAGCTTATCGCCTTTAATTAAATTAGTTTTAAATAGTTACACTATCTCTTATTTAAATCATTTTTTATCGATCAATGCTAAATTAAACTTACATTCAATATTTCTAAGTTTCAAATTCTAAAACACAAAGAGGTCATTATATCTAATATAAGAAATGTTAGAGTATTTTTTTTCATCTTTTAAGCTACAAACATCATCATCATCATCATCATCATGTTGTGCCGCCAGCACGGATATCCCTGACCCTCTCTCGCCACTTCTCCCTATCATTCATCGCTTTTGGCAGGTCTTCAGGGTTACATCCCGTATCCTCACATAGCTGCTGTATGTATGTTCGATCTGGTCGTCCTACTTTTGCTTGGCCATATGTGGGGGTCCATAGGAGTGCATCACTGGTGAGTTCGTCCTTGCTTCTCCAGCAGTGTCCTGCGTGTCTGGTTCGTCTAACTTGTATAGTTTTCGTGATTGGAGGCAAGTGGTCGTATAGTTGGTGTCTTGTGGGGTGTTCATTTTTTAAGGATATTGATTTGAAATTGTTAAAATTTAAAAAAAAAGTGGCTGTCTATTCTAAATGGAAGGCTATTAACGCTAAAATCATTACGCTTTTTTCGTTTTTCAAAATATTTTGAAGCTGAAACATTTTAACATCTATTATATCTCCTCTGAAGATGGTTAAAAATGACTTAAACACTGGCATATCATCCTATAAAAAATACATTCTCTGAGTATTTTTCGTGTTTTATATTCTAATGTCGTCAGTTTTATTTCCATTTTTCTAAAAGATATATAGTATTTCAGAAAATTGGTATCATATCATTCAAATATCGTTCAAATGATAGTGAATTTTAACAGCATGCATAGAATCAACTCAAAACTTTGATATTTTGTTTTGTTTTTCTTTTCCGTCGTACAAATTCGTGGAAAAAATATAAACATGACGCATAGATTTTTGAGAGTTTTCTTTGCATGCTGTTAAAATCTGAGATTATTTGAAGGAGAATTGGTAAAGTTATTAGATTACGAAATAATATTTAGATTTCTGACACAACCTGTTCATCTTAAATGATATCAATTTTTTAAACACCCAATACACACTTTCTCTCTTTCTCTCTCTCTCTTTTTCTCTCTCTCTCTCTCTCTCTCACACACACACACACACACACGCACACACACACATACATATATATATATATATATTCTTTAAGAAAAACAACAAAACCGGTCACACATATATATATATATATATATACACTTATTTTTGGACGGCTGTTTATTCATATTTTTTGTTAGGGAGTTTCAATGTTGGAGAGTTTGGGTTAAATCAACACTTATCATATCCATTGAGATTCTATAATATTTTTCACAAGAAATAAAAACTGCTCATATCTTTGTTTTGTATTCGTGTTTTTATTTATGGGCGATAATATTTATATTAAAGATGACGGAAATGGTTTTGGAGTTGAGTATTTACAAGAATTTTCTTGTTCACCAGAAAGATCACACACACACACACACACACACACACACACACACACACACACACACACATAAAAGAATGACTAATAATTGTCCAAAATCTTTGATCTTACGGTCCGGGTACATATACTTTCGACCTTCTTAGGTCTTTGTCGAGAGTGTGGTCACATAACACCCCATATATATATATATATATATAAGTGCATGTGTGTTTATCTATACAAGAAAATCAATATGACAGAAGACTGATGTTAAAAAGCATTTTTTTTCACAATGAATATTTATTTTAATATAATATTATCCCTTGTTATCACAGGAAATTATGTCACGTTATAAGATGATTTATCTATCTTTATGGGTATATATATATATATATATATATATATATATATATATATATATATATATATATATATGTGTGTGTGTGTGTGTGTGTGTGTGTGTGTGAGAGAGAGAGAGAGAGAGAGAGCGAGAGATTAAGAAAGACCAAGAGATGGGTAGAGAGACTGAGAGAGAGATCAATTTGTCTCGCACCTAATTGCAAAATATTCTTCTTCGTCGCTGTATTTAGTTCAGTGGTGAATATTAACTCTATGAATCTTGCATTGTACAGTGCATATTAAGGAATACATTCGATAACCATGGGGAGGGATATGAACTTACTGATTCCTTCTTCTATATAATATACGTTCAACGTGCCTGAACGAAGCAGAATAACTGTCCATTGTTCGATTAAAAATAAAATGACAGGAACCTTTGCAAATCGAAACATTTGCCTTCTTGAATGAGTTTTACGATCCTTTCCATTGTTTCAACTGACAGTCCTTTTCTTGGGGCCATGTTTCCTTTCAATAAAGTATGTCTTACCGCTTGTTGAGGTCTTCAAGAACTGTTTTCTAAATGAAGACCTATTTGCATATCCAGATTTCTGCAGGGGTTTGTTTCAGGAATGCAAATTACGAGATTATTCCATATTTTCCCCCAATATTTGATTATGGTATAATATTTTCTTTTCCATTACTTGGAAAAAATTAATCGATAACTTTAATTTGTACGTGATGATAAGTCCACATTTGCTAAGTTTTGGAGGAGTGTGGAGTCGCTTCTTCATTGCCATTACACAAAAGACTACTCTGGCCGACAATGGTAGTGTCTGTTAGGTCACATCATATCACGTAAAATAGATATTAGTTGTCTAAATTTCTGAGGCGAAGCTTGGTGATTTTTATCATTAAGGGTTTTCGGACTATTGTCTTCATCTTTATTGTTATTGTTATTTCCAAACGTTTCGGCCGATATTTCCTCTGGCATTCTTCAGGTGTTTGTCGAACTCGGGAACCTTCACGGAACTTCGATCTACGTCCTTTAATGAATCCATGGGGGGTCGCTTGTTCTGATTCCATTTGCCATAACCTGGTACAAGTGTTAAGTATTCCTGTATTGTTACTCGCCTGCAGTCAGGATTGGACCTGTATCCTCCAGATGATTGTCTCCTTAGAAGCTTAGGGAACCAACGCCTATAACCGTTAGGCCCTGTGTCCTGCTGGACAATTCAGAGTGAATTTTGGGGACTTATAAACTTAATGTTCTTACTTGACTAGAATTACTACTATTATGTCTGATTTTTTTACCTATGCTCATATTCAGATTTTTTTTTTTTGAGAAGGCCGGAGGACATATCGGCCGAAACGTTGTGGAAATAACAATAAAGATGAAGACAATTATCCGAAAACCCTTTATAATAAAATAGATATGTATGATTTTTTTCTATTAGAAAGGAATACTTGATACCAGATAACCGAGTGAAAATAATTGAATATTGAAAAATTGTTACTTGAAGCTATAATTATTTACTAAGGCAATTATTACTAAAGTAATTACTGAGGGCAATCACTTGGGTGATATAATCTTTAAAACAAAGCGTTGAAAATTCCAAAACAAAATGGTAATTATTGATCTTTCTGATTGTAAAATTGAATCTTAAATTGGATCTAAGTGGCTTTTTTTATTTACGTTCCAAACCCGAGAAACCCGTCTGCTAAATGACTAATTGAATTAATTACTAACAAAATCTTTTGCAACGAAACATATTCGGGATTTAACACGCTTGACACATTGTTTGTCAAGTTTCTTTAATCCATTCATCAGAGTGTAAATCTACTGTTATATTAACCGGCATTCACGCCAGGTGGTCGATATCAAGCTGTGTAAAAAAATGGATTAATGATATCTAATATTTCCAGATTTTGTAGCATTCAAATCAAGACCTGAGTTGGTAAATACTCAGGAAAACACTGTGGGTCAATCAGCATGATTAAGAGCAATGGAACTCGAGGAGAATTTGAGCCCAAGCTTTACATTGGATGGGTTCAGTCAGATGAATATAACTGTTCTTGATGTTTGAAATAAGTTTGTCTGTTTGTGAAAAACGCTCGACTTTAGCGGTTGAAAACTTCCATCTTCGCTCACTGATTCGCCGTTGGCTACGTTTGGTGATGAAAGGAAAGTGTTATCAACGTAATTAGTAGATCATGTGCAGATATTACTACCTTATCGAACACAGATATTTCAGCCTTATCATGGCGGACAGATATTGCAGCCTCATCAATGTGCACAGTTACTGCTGCTTCATCAGGCCGTGTCGATATTACATTACGCCTTAGTAAAAAAAAAAATAAACAGACTCCGGATTAATGTGGCCCTTTCTTCGGTAGTCTTCTTAACGTCGTCCTATTTATTCGGAGAAGAGATCAGCGAAAAGGTTACCAGTGCCTTGTATCCTGACTAAAATATTTACGCTCATCTCACAAAAGGCGAGGGTCAAACTTGGATGATTTTTGAAGATTGTTAATGCAACAGACATGTGAATATTCTTAATCTTGAATTACGGAGTAAACACAATCATGGAAGTTCAACCACGTGGGTATTCTGCTTTCAATCTGTTGAGCGTTCCGCTTGGCTGGTTGCGTTATCAGATGGCACGATCGATCCGCTAATCTGCCCACGTTATGTTTTTGATCTAGACAGCAGAACAATTGCTAATCGGAGTCGCCAGTCGATAAACGGACGGATGAGACAACACAATTAAGAAAGTAAAAACTGTACAATTTCAAAAAACAGAGAACAGGACACGGCTTTGTAACAATAATGATATTCAATCAAAAAGTGCCTTTAAGATGGTACATACATTCCCGGAGATTGGTAGGGATAGATAGAAATCTAATTCGTGAATTAATAGTCAGGCTATTTCTCGACATTCAAAGTCAGGCACAAGGAGTCTCAATTTATCGTATTAGTTTAGGCTTTTCTGTTCTCGTTTTCTATATTCTAGCACATGGCCATCTCAAGTAGCCGTTATTTTCGTTTTCTCAGGCTTTTACTTCAAGATTTTTTCAGTTTCTTGATAGTCTAGTACAAGGTGATTTCAAACAGCGTGTTATGTTCACTTTTCTCAATCTTAAGCTTTCAATTCCTCTGTTTTAGGGAGTCTGATAAAAGGTCAAGATTCATAGTATCATGAGTATCTAAGCTGGTTTGTGCTCGTCTCTAAAGAATCATATTACAATGATTTTTCTTTGCTTCATTGTTTCCGCGAGTTTGGTACGATATTATCTCAAAGCCTCACTTTATCTCAGGCTTTCTCCTCCGTTTTCTACTCTGGGTAGTCTGGAGCAAGCCATATCGAAGTAACACATTATCTAAGGCTTTCTCTGTCTTTCTCAAAGTGTCGTATTATCTTAGGCTTTCTCTGCCTCTCCACTCTGGGCAGTCTGGTGCAAGGTCAGAGCCCAGAGCAACGGGAAGTCTAGCAGCTGCCTTACTTTAGTCACTGCTGGGCTCTCTCGAGGGACGAAAACCTTTGCTTATATGCATTTTCTCTCATCCAAGAGGTGGTGGTTGATGAAGGTTATAATAATGATATCAATTTTCTAATTTGGATTTCAATAATTAATTCTGCTCCCTTCCATTTTCACTACTTTATTTTCTATCATCTTCACCCAAAAAGGAGCAGGTCTCTTTCTCTTTTCCCGTTGACATCATTAAACGTCAAATCATAACGGTTAACCCCAAATTTTGGACACTTGAATTTAAAAAAAAATGTTATTCAAAATCCTGGCTTTTAACCGACAATTGTACTCTGCCGACTGCCAGGCTCTGACCTCCAGTGTCAAATCCGTGGTCGATTTCACTCCGACAAGCGTGGAAAATTGAAATAATGATTTCCTTCAAAATTCTGTTGACAAAATTATCTCGCCTGGATTTCCTCTTCTTCTTTCAGTAAACAAACAAACAAAAAAAAAACAAAAACAAAGAAAAAGAACATTACATTATTTTACGTTTTCTTTCTCATCTTAATAACATGTTTTCGATTTTTTTTAAAAATCCATTAACGTTAATTTTCACTTTAGTAATGTACTGACTTTATTCTTCTAAAATCCATTTCGGTCAATTCTTTTTTTCTGGTTAATAAATTTATTCGGCTTGGTTCTCCGCCCATTGGGTTATACAATGTTTTTAAAATTTTATTCCTGTAATAAAAACGAACAAGGTAATTGCTTTATCTAATTAAGCTCTATTCAATAGAACTTAAGAGTGGTTCAATTAAAATAAGGATTCTTTTAGTATTTTTAGTCAAGAGAGAGACTTCACCTCAGTCTCTAGCCTTTTTCTGTTGAAAAGTTAAGGTGATTTGAAGTTAAAAATTTTATCGAAAAATTAAGTGGTAAAATTTTTGAGTGCAAATTTCTCATCAAAATTATGGTGCGATTCTTAAAATGGTTTCCTAGGTTGTATATGCTAATTTAAGACAAAATACCCTTACGGTTATCAGAACATTTCTGATGTTTTGGGATGAAAGGTTTTGTAATCTATTTTTATGACTATTTCAGTAAAATATTTCGTTAAATAACCACATTTGAAGTGACACACCAAAAAAATGTTTATTTTAAGGTAAAAGCACCGAAATACTTACTGTATATCTAGAAATATTATAAAAACACCCCGGCTGAACTTATTACTCACACACACATATGTATACATTCTAAAACAGAGAGCTACATTCTATCTCTTTATAGTAATTTCATTTAGTTCTTCCTTGCCAATTTGGAAAAAATCCATAATCAATATGAACTTGCGAATATTTTGTCACCAAGTTTGATTTCCAGCATAAATATCAGGTACATGACGTCTGATTCTATTGTTAAATACAAAAATCTAAGTCAAATAGTGAATATTCATTTCATTGAGTTTGATTCTACGATTAACACTCTTCCAATGTCTTGTTTTGAATGTAAATTTTTACTTTTTTTCATTTGTATGTGTATGTCAAAAATCTAATAAATATTAAATTATTTCCATCATATGGCCATTTACTGGTCATAAATCGATTTCTGGTAAAATTCTAGTACGCATAAGTATATATCCATTGTATGATTAAGAGTCTTCGCCAATGTTCCGGGAGTCTGGGGATCAATCCCAAGTTGAGTCATACCAAAGACAAAAAAAAAAAAAAAAAAAAGTATGCTATGCCTCCTTGCTTAACACTCAGCATTATAAGGTATAGATCAAGAGAAGCCCAGGAAAAGAAGTAGCATCCTCCACTACCCCTCGGTGTAGTAGCTATTAAAAAGGTAGCCTTCTGGTCGCTTTCAACTACGGTCGGCCTACTACTAAGCTATGTATATATACATGACTGACAAATTTACAACGTATGATCCAAATGTTCACGAAAGAGCCAATTTATCCTCTGTATCCGTACTTGAACTGCTGTTGTAACACAATCTTTGTGCACTTGTATTTCACTCCATGTAAAAATAAAGTAAAGTTGGCAACCGTGGTCGAGGGTGACCCGAAGGCTCTCTTTTCGATAGCTACTACACTAAGGTATAGGGAAGGGCGCTACTCCTTTCCCTTGATTCCTCCACTTTACCCTTGATCCTTACCTCATAATGCTGAGTGTTAAGCAAAGTAGCATCAAGTACCATTTTTGAGTCTTTGGTATGACTCGGCCTGTGATTGAACCGAGGTCTCCCGGGCCATTGGCGAACACTCTTACCATTATGCCAATGTACGTACTCTGGTGTAATTACTAAGATAACCAACCTATATATCAAGTAGAGAGTCTCAACACGATTCGCGCTAATAAAGTAATTAACCAATTCTTTAAATAAATCCAAATTGGTGACAGGAAAGAGATTCCTGGAACAATTTTAATTTAACTGATACCGACAAACTGCCCATTTGTTCAAATACTTTAAAGCAAGAATGGAGACTTTTGAACCTGTAAGTAGGTATTTATTTGGCTTCCCACTACATCAAACTGTGTCATTAGCTCGGTTTATTGGATGGTTATTGTCGTAGGAAATGGACACGACGACACAAGTTCAAACCCTGGACGAGAATGATTGCATTTCACAGAGCACTAATACCCTTGGGAAAGGTATGAATCCAATTATTCTCCCTCCAGCTATAGGTAAATAGTAAGACAGACTGGGTTCTTCAGCCTTGTTTAGGCAACTAGTCTAGAAGGAAAACTCTGAATTCAAACTTGATAAACTCCGCTTAAAAATTGACCTTGTGTCATATCCTGCCCGAGCGGAGGGGTTGGTAAGTAGGATTAGCTCGGTTTATTGTGAGGGGAAATCTCAGGAAGCGGACATCCTGCAGGGCGGGGCAGAATCTCTTAGTTCCGTCGGCATTTTCCTTTAGGGGTACAGCAGGTGTCGGACAATAAACCTACCCCTTTACAGGTGTTGCTTTGGGGGAGGTTCCCTGGAACTAAGCTGATTATTTTACTCACATCTGACTAGTCTTCACGAAAAAATCAGTTAAAATTGCGCACCTAATCTTTAAGAGACACTCGTGCTGTAATGATTATAAATAGATCAAATGGATCTTGGTGGCACGAGTTCAAATCCTGGAAGAGGCTGTTAGAATTTCACATAGTGCTTATACCGTTGGGAAAGGCATATATTCTTCTATTTTTTCTTCAGCTATGGGTAAATAGTCGGGCAGACTAAGGCTTTTAAACTTGGCATGGAAACCGGCCTCTGAGAAAGAACATTCAGAATTCAAATTGTCTACAGATGTGGGTAGTGACCACCTTTGCACACCAATCTCTGAGAAATTCGCATATCAAAGTGTGAAAACAATCTATCCTACATGAATGAATAGGATCGGACGTGCACACACACCTTATATCCCAATGCCTTATCCCAAAAAGCATGGCCCTTTTGGCGGGGCGTAGAATACCCCGATTGTATCCCCTGCAAAGAATTAAGACCCCTCCCCACTAAAAAAAAAGATGGGGTGTTTAGAGTATGACTCTAAACTGTATCTGTTGGTGAAGGTCTAGATTTGGAGATCTGGGAACAGTTGAGTACCACATCATTGCCACTACTCCCATATTCACTCGAACCAAGAGTAATAGTATCTATTAAGGTGCCATCTATGGGTAAAATGGAATTAAATTTTATCTAACTTCTGGGTATAAAATTACCCCAGACGTGTTTCCTTGCCATTAAAATAAATAAATCACTCAATCATTAAAAGCTTAGTGGAGTTTTTAGTTTATATTATGTGGTCTGCATTAATTATCTTTTGACGAGGGTATTAAATAAAGTTTAAAATTTAGATTTCATTGTAATCGAAGAAGACATTTATTGAGTGTGGCCTTATTAGAAGATAATAAATTTCAATGTGGCCTTCAAACCCGCAAGAGTTCCCCACTGTTTGCTTAGGGTTAAACACACATCAAATCATCCGAAGATAGTGTCAGGCTTTGTCTACTGCATATTCGGTGTTATTTTTTTTTATTTTTGTAGATGGATTCGTATAACTGAGCGTAAATGTTGATTTCAAATCATCTGATGTCGGAAAATCTGTAATGCTTATGTTTGTGTTTAAATATTCAAAAAAAATTATTAAAACCGAACTGTTTTTTGCGTTCACATCAAGTGAAATTGCCAATATTGCCTGGCATTGATTGGCTGATAAGCGGAGTGATGTTAGTGTATTTCAACTCGCACCTGCATACAAGCACACATACATACATACATACATACATAGGCGCGCGCTCACAAACATACACCAGACATGCCGGACGCTGCTGGAGAAGCAAGGACGAGATCGTAAGTGATGTACTCCTGTGGACCCCCCCATATGGCCAATCAAAAGCAGGACGACCTGCTCGAACATACATACAGCAGCTATGTGATGATACAGGATGTAACCCTGAAGACCTGCCAGAGGCGATGAATGATCGGGAGACGTGGAGAGAGAGGGTCAGGGATATCCGTGCTAGCCGCACGACATGATATATATATATATATATATGTGTGTGTGTGTGTGTGTGTGTGTGTGTGTCATTCAAAAGTTCTAACTTTCACACAGAATTTAGATTTGTTGCACACATTTCACCTTTGTATCGGCCTCACCTGCATAGAAATTGTGACAGAAATCTGAATTAGTTTTCTTGCTTTATATGAAGTGATAATGTGTTGCCATAACAAAAATATTATGCTATAGTTCTTCTTTCTGGGTGAGGCTTATAACTTTTTGATCAACCCTCGTAAGTAATCATCATTCTTATCTCTGCTTTATTTCATTGATATTGCGGTAACCGAGGCTTTCAGCATGATTTGATTGAAATCTATTTATCTCTCTATCTCTACGAGTTTCCTTCAAAAAGTAAAAAAAACTTCACTGAGATTTAGTATATATGGCACACCTCTCACTTTTGTATAAATCACACCGACACAGAAATAAGGACAAATCTGAATAACTTTTATCTAGTTTTATTTGAAGTGGTAGAGCGTTGCCATTAAAAAAAAAAAATTCAGCTATAACTCTTTTTTCTGGGTGAGGCTTAGAACTTTTTGAATGACTATGGTCTGTATAGTAAGTTAGCCGACTGTAGTCGAGGGTGACCCGAAGGCTCCTTTTCAATAGCTACGACACCGATATGTAGGGGAGAGCGCTATTCCTTTCCCTGGATGCTCCATTTACCCTTGATCCATACATTAAAATGCTGACTGTCAATCAAGGAGGCATCAAGTACCTTTGCGTCTTAGATATGACTCAACCTGGGATTGAACCTCAGTCTCCCGGACCACTGGCGAACACTCTAACCATTATCAGCCGTTTGTCTATATATTATTATTAAATATGTAGTTTTTTATATTAATTTAAAAAGTGCTCAATATTGGTGGTAGAGTATATTTTGATCAAAATTAAGATACTTAGATACAGTCAACAGTAATTGGTGACTGTCAGTTCTTTTGCCTAAGTGATCACCATACCAAGTGGTCTTACGTGTTGGGTATCCTTTCATGTACATGTACGTAGGGCAAGATTAGAAGGGAAATGAAGTTTGCGGGACTTTCTGTGAAGGGCGGTTTTGCTTATTCTGTGGTTATCTACGTGGTTATATTTTGTTAAATTTGCGATTTGCACAGAATTCTACTGTGTTGTATACTTATCGGCTCTTGGGCAGGCTCACCTGGCGTTCGTCTGGTTGATCGCCTATTCTTAGGAGGCATTCTCCAGATAATACCTGCTTAGCAGGGCTAAGTTTATCGCTTGCCGCCAAAGGTGAACCTAAAAAAGGAGCACCGAAGGGATCAAACATTTTTTGTAACGGCCCCACACGAGTCTCGATTTGTGCACGGCTCACTAGATTCAAATGGTTTCATATTAGTTCTGATTTGGTTGGATTTCTTTGTCAAATGGTGTATCAACCTTCTTGTGTTATTTAATGCCAAAGCCATTCTTCTAGAAGAACAGTAGTGGTACTTTTGGGGGGAATAAGGTGGTTCATACCTTTCCTAAGGGTATTTGTCCGAAAGTGAACGTATTGGTCTGCCTGGAGTTCGAACCTGCTTATTACTATTCCGCTGTCCAGCACTTTTGCCATTACACCCCGAGGACACTCCGTCTGATTTGGTCGGAAGTCGAATAAATACCTTACATTACTTGGTTTCTTTTATTATTTTCTAGTGTTTTTGTTTGGTTATTTTACTCCTTGCTTAGGATTTTAATTAATTATTTCAGTAGTTAGTGCTTTTTTATATTAAACTTGGAGTTTAAAATCGAGTTGCGGGATTTCATTTGTGATCTAGGTCAGAGTTGGGGTATGCATTTGTTTATAAATTAATACTTGGGGATGTCCCCTATGCAAATAATAAGCGTTTGCGAATTCGATGATGGACAGTTGTTTAGAATCAGTTGATATTTAATATTCAAAGATAAACAATTGTGTAGAATCAGCTAATATTTAGGACTTAGCAGTGACGTGTCACTTTAGTATTACGTACTTTTTAGGGATATATATATATAAATATATATATATATATAAGGACGGATTCTAAGAGACTCGGTGCAGACATGCGGAGGGGACTCAACGTAGTTATAGGCGGTGGAGATAAGGGCAGCAGTCAAGGAACGAATCACGCACACGCAGGTGGCCGGCGAGCAGACTAGCAACAGTCGTCAGTCTGTCTGTCTATCGCTTGTTTCTATCCGTATATCTTTTTGCTGACACACTTCTTTCTTTTGGGTGCCCCATTCATGCGGCCTTGTGCTACATCTAAGCAAAAAGCTTAGTAAATTAACACACTTCTTTCTCTCTATCTCTATTTTGGCTGATTGCTATAAACAGTTCGAGTCACAGATAAATTTTCGCACATTCAGAACCAACGGAGCGGTCTGTGGTTGACTTTTCTTTTTATTACGGTCAGGTTACCCCGAGGTTAGACTGATAGTTAAGGAGCAACGTTAAAACCCCTTAAAAGGATGCCGTAACATTACATTGGCAAGTGTTTCCCTATTGCTAAGGCAGGTGGTCTTTCACTTGAGCCTGCGTGACAGCAGGTCTCCTTAGGTGTCCAGAACCCATATGAGTATTCTGGCCGATCTCAACAATGCTGTTGTTTGGATGGTTTCGATTTTTCTTCTAATTTCCAATTCCTCCAGTCTCCATTCCGAGGCCTTTGGAACTGTTTCAATGGCACCATTAATATTATTATGTAACTCATTGCAAGTTCTTTTCTTCTTGGAGATTAACTCTTTGTATAATCTTCAGCCTGGAGTTAAGGATTAGTTTGTATCTCAAAATCTCAGAGAAGTTCAAGCGTATCATCCTATTGGGCGAATTCTGGTTTGTGCAAATAATATTTGGTAATATGGTAAAATTTTAATTTCTTACACAATTCCTAGGGGAGCACTTTTCCTATCTTTGCTGCAGTCGCTTATTATCATTTTTATTTCTTGCGAGTTTTTCACACCAGCATTAGATGATGGTATTTTTCTGTTGGTGTGATAGTAAGTTTCCTCAAGTCTCCAAAACACTTCTCAGTATTCTTGCCGATCTTAAAAATGCTGTAGTCTAGGTGATCTTGATTCATACTCCAATTTCCAATTCTTCCAACCTCCTTTCCAAGTCTTTGGGGACCATTTTAAGCGCGTCAATTACATTTGGAATCTCCGTTTCTCTCATGTTCCTTGGCTTTTTTAATTCTCCGGAAAGGTTGAAAGACTTGTCTCTCTTTTCGTTTTCTTTGATTCCCTTTCTGTGGTTTGTAATTATTATTATTATTATTATTATTATTATTATTATTTATTCATTCGTTGCTTCTTTATTTGTTTTTACATCAATTTTTTTTTCATCAGGTACTATTGATTCTGAATGGACGCTCTCCTAACTTACGTAGTTCTAAATTTGAAGATTCTAAAATCTTAGTTAAAATACATAATTAACATGTCAGAAAGATTGTTAAATCTAGCATTACTTCTAATTATAATATTATTAATGAAGACCTGTTTTTTCAAATTATCTCTTTTCTTTAATTTAGTTTTAGATAGTAACAATTTCCCTTATTTATTTTTTTTCTATTAATAATACTATTATATAAATTATATCAATATTCAACAATTACAAAACAAAATATTTTCTAAACTAATTTTTACATTGAAAACTATAAAGACGTCATTTTATTTAATATATATCAAAAATTTCAAAATAAAACATTGTTAAGACCACAATCATAGACGTTATTTTTGAAAATTAAAAAATACCATAATTCTTTAAAATTTAAAATTTTCGAAAATCTATATCCAAGATGACCCTTTTGAAATAATGTTTTTTTTTTATCGCAATAGTGACGTCAGACCAGTTTGAAATGGAACGCCATTAACGTTACTATTAATGTTAATAACGTTCCATAAGAACACTAAGAAATTTTTCATTTTTTTTGTTTAATTATCGTGCCAAACAATCTTTTGCTCTGAACTTAAACACATTTAACAAACCCTCATTATTAATTACTTCCCAAATCATATTGTTGATGAACAAATAAATCACACCATCAAAAATATCCCCGGAAATTGCAATGGACATTAAAAAGTGAAGTTGGCGACCGTAACCGAGGGTGACCAGAAGGCTCCCTTTTCGATAGCTACTGCACCAAGGTGTAGGGGAGGACTCTACTCATTTCCCTGGATTGCTCCACTTTAACCTTGATCTGTATCTTATAATGCTTTGTGTTAAGCAAAGTAGCATCAAGTACCATTTTTTGAGTCTTTGGTATGACTCGACCTGGGATTGAACCCAGGTCTACCGTGCCATTGGCGAACACTCTAACCATTATGCCAATGTCCGGTAATAACCTTAAACACATTAAACTATCTATTCGTAACCAGATGCACAAACACTAAAAACTCGATGAAATAACACTAAAAAATCTAATCCGTAATAACATCACTCCCAGTGACTCCCACCATAAAATGAAACTCAAATATTCTTCCAAATTCAATACAACAACCTCATCATCTATATTAACTACTCTCCCTCGACTCGCTACCTTAGCACAACAGATGTAGTAAACCAGTTAAAACGCCACTTAGGAAAATGTTTCTCCAATAATGTAAGTACCCAGAAAGGCCCAACTGCTACTGCTCTGTCAAGATGTTTAACACTTCCCCAATCTGATACTAGTTCCATCTCTTTAAACCGCAAAACATATTCGTACCGCGCCTCTAAATATCGAAACAACATAACTGAAAACACCTCCATATTACTCAAAGCTAAAAAGCAAACAAAAACTCCAAATTCTTGGAGCATTATCTATAAAGCTAAATAAACCTTCCATAACTAAGATCAATTTCGAATATAGTACTAAAATTATAAAGTGCTTTTAACACTTTTCCTGGCAATTTTTCCTCTTACTTCTAGTAAAATTCTTTTTTACTGTAAATCATCTTTATACTCTTTCTTCCGTCATTGTGTCTGTTATTTCCTTATTCGTTCTCCTTGAAGATGGCTTCATTTGGGACCGAAAGTACTCAGGAAAAATATGGTGCCTTCCTGAATTCATTCGATGCAGAAGACAGGTGACTCATTTGAAGATTTCAACGGATCAAAGACAGAAAAAGCGGAGATCAGGTTTCGGTTCAATTTAATCAAACATGTTTAAAAGAGAAAATGCTGCCAATATATATATATATATATATATATATATATATATATGAAGAAATCTGCCTTATCGATTAAATTCTTTGATAACTCCGTATGAAATGTAAGCTTGTACAAAGTAATATGTAAAAACAAGTACATATATATATATATATATATATATATATATATATATATAAGCCAAAAGCATAATTGAAAATGGAAAAATTAGAATTGGCTTTCAAAACAGAGATACAGTAATCGATAGATTTAAAATGCTAATGCATATCGCAGTATCCAATAATAATAATAATAATAATAATAATAATAATAATAATAGTAAAGATAATAATAATGATGATAATAATAATAATAATTCATAAAGTTACAGAAAACGATAACCTTATGAATGATATTACGATATTTGCCAAAAATAAAAAAGAACAAGAAATCCGGGTAAAAAACTATAGGACTATACATCTAGGATATAGAAATGGAATTTGAGAATAAAAAATGAATACGGGGAAAAAGAGAAACAAAGGTAGAAATAAAACTGTCGAATTAGGAAAGCATCAGAATACTTGAAGAAAAGGAAAATTACATGTACTTAGGAATATTGGAAGTGGAAAGCCAACAAACAAACAGAAATAAAAGAAAAAAATGAGAAAAGAGTATATCAGAAGAACAAGAAAACCTCTTGAAACCAAGCTCTGCAGCGGAAATATCTTCAAAGGAATAAACACCTTGGCAGCTCCCCCAGTAAGATACCCTTGGCCATTCTTAAAATGGACAAGGAAGGACTCAAACAGATAGAGCAAAGGACAACGGAAATGATAACTATGCACGAGGCATTACATCAGAGAGATGCCAAAGGATTCCTATATGTGTCAAGAAAAGAAAGAGGAAGAAGACTGGTTAGTATACAGGATTGCATAGATGCAACAATGCAAGAACTCGAGGAATACACTAAAAGAAGGAAGAAAGACTAATTACAGCAGCCCATAACAGCAAGGTCAACATAAAGAAAAACAGTAAAACAACGTCTAAAAAATAAGATGGAAAGAAAAATAACTGCATGGATACTTCTAGTGACAATCTGGGAAGATTGCACGCGAGATAACCTGGACATGGCTTAAAAAGGAAAAAAAGCTTACAAAGAGTTAAACAATAACAAGTGAAAGACGACCAGTTTTGCGGTTTAAGCGGTTTAATAATTAGTGAAAGACGACCAGTTTTGCTGTTCAAGCAAACCACACAGTAAGTGAAAAAAAAAGCGAAACGATAGACAAATACTTTGATTTTTGCCGGGCAGCCGAAAAAGCGGTGGAACATGAATGTGTCGGTGATACTAATTGTAATTAGAGAACTTGGAACTGTCCACATGTTGCTTAAAAAAAGACAGAATGGATTGGAAATCAGAGCAGGAATCGTATCCAGCAAGACCACAGCAGTGTTAAGATTAGCTAGAATACTCAGATGAGTCATAGAAATCTGAGGTGACTTGCTGTCACTCAGACTTCAGTGAAAGATGACCAGTAAAAAAGTAAGTAAAGTTGGGGACCGTTGTCGAGATTGACCAGAAGGCTCCCTTTTCAATAGCTACTTCACTGAAGTTTAGTGGGGGGAGCTAATCATTTCTCTGAATTGCTCCACTCTATCCTTGATATGTACTTTATATTTCTGATTGTTAAGCAAGGTGGTATCAAGTACTATTTTTAAAGTCTTAGGTATGACACAACCTAGGATTGAACCCAGGTCTCCCGGATCATTCGTGAACACTTTACCCATTAGGCCAACGAGCTGGTTCAACTCGCATGAAGTTAAATAGTAACTAGTGAAAGACGACAAGTTTTGCAGTTCAAGCCGTTATATAATAACAAGTGAAAGACGACCAGTTTTACGGTTCAAGCAGACCACACAATAAGTGAAAGAAAGTGAAAAATAGCCGGGAAACTGAAAAAGTTGTTGAACATGAAGGTGTCGGTGATACCCGTATTAGTTAGAGAACTTGGAACGGTCCACATGGGGACGTGTTTTTCTCTCTTCTCCTCAGAGTGCAAATTGATCAAGAAAACTCTTATTTGTTTACGGACTCCCAAGACGATACGTAAGCTTTTCGGGCTTTGCTATTTCGCCTGACCTCATTCATAAGCACCACAACCAGAGCAATTTTGTGTGAACAGCGATCAACGTCAACGACCTTGAAATAATTTGATTTTAGGAAAGCTGAGCCGTTCACACCTTGTTAGGCCGAAAAGAAAAGATCTGACCTGCATTCGAGATTTCGCTTGTTTATTGACTTATTTAGATATATAATATCTATATATTTGTCTATATGTGCATCCGTTTGCCCAGTAAGTTGTATAAGGAAAATACGTACTTTACAGAGAGTTTTAAAAAATGATATCATCTCGTAATCTAATAACTTAACTCATTCTCGTTCAAATGATCTTAAATTTTGGTAGCATGTGAAGAAACAACTGAAAATTCTATGTTTAATATTTCCTGTTTTCTTCTTTTCGGGTGTAGAAATGCCATTCCCTGGAAAAGGAATTGCATTTAAACATTAAACTAATTTTAGTTGTTCCTGTTAAAATTTGGGATCATTTGAATTTGAATTGGTCAAGTCATTAGATTATGAAATAATATCAATTTTTCTGAAACACTCTGCACATAAATGATGGCATTTCTTATTTAGTGGATCTATCTATCTGTCTATCAGTCTATCTATCTCAGTGTATTCTAGAATCAGTCTATCTATCTCAGTGTATTCTATCTATCTATTACAATCCAATATCATATATAGTCCCTGCTTCTCCAGCAGTGTCCTGCATGTCTTGTTCGTCTAACTTGGATAGTTTTCGTGATGGGAAGCTGGTGGACGAACTCATAAGTGATGTACTCTTATGGACCCCCGCATATGGCCGAACAAAAGCAGGACGACCAGCACGAACATACATTTAGCAACTATGTGAGGATATGGGATGTAGTCTAGAAGACCTGCCGGAGGCGATGAACGATAGGGAAAAGTGGCGAGAGAGGGTCAGGGATATCCGTGCTACCAGCACGACATGATGATCATGATCATCATCATATATCGATCTATCTATCTTAGTTTATTCACATCTATCTATCTATCTATCTATCTCAGTCTGTTTGCCTCTAAGTATACCAGCTGCATTTCAGCATTCAGTCCAAGACCATAACCAATATGTTACAAAAAGAATAAAGTTATTTACAATGTTTAGCTGGGGCACAAGGCAAACATTTTGAGGTACTCAGTGAGAATTGAACTCACTAACAATCATCTATTAATCCAAGGTACTATTACATCTCATGAGTTGCCAACACTAAGAACAATACTTATTTACAACGTTTATCTAACTTGTGACACAAGGCCAGAAATTTGGAGCATTCAGAGTGAATCTAATTCACTTAGATCCCGCTTAAACATTTCATCAAAGGATACCCACACCATGAACAATGGTTATTTACGAAGCTTAGCTTAGTTCTGGCTCAAGACTGGAAGTATGAGACACCCAGTGAGAATCGGACTCAAAATCAATGGTCTACTAATCCAGTTTGCTAACCATTATACCATGTTATGTGCCCTATGCGTGATAAAATAGATTATAATATATATGCTGTGTTCCTTGTAAAACTTATTGAATATTGTTGTATACTCATATGCAGATGCATGCAGAATCATTACGACGACACAATAATAAAGACGAGTGACACAGTCTTTTAGAAAACTGAACTGCAACACATTGACCCCCACTCTTATGGCCATCAGCGTTTCTTTCCCGTTCTCCTGGGCTGCTCAACCGGGGGCCTGGGGCCCAGCCTCTCTGGGTACTGGTTTTCTCTACCGCATGTTGTCTCCAACTGATTGAATTTCCTTAGCACTGAGTTATATAATAGTTCAAAGCCCACCTTCTTGTGGACGTCAAAATTGCACTCATTCAACCCATCCACGGTCAAGGTTATAATTATGATATTCTTCGACCGGAGGCATCTGTTATTTACACAGGTGCATTTCTTATTTTGACAGCCCGGCCGGGTCGTAGGTCAATATACAACAATATTGGTGAGTACTCATTTGAATGAATCACATTCATTCCCTGTGAATTCTTTTTCTTAGTCAAAAGTTTATTAAAGAAAAATAATAGTAAAAACTGAAACTTTTACAAGATTTATTGCAGTTCTTCTAGATGGACAGCTTTAGCCATAGATAACCCACGAATATTGATATACCATTAAATAAAGAAATCAAATTTCTTATAATTTAGAAGAAATAGAAATAACAGTTCTTAGTATCTCTCAATATTTCTTTGATGAGGTGTTGTTATCATCATTCTCTACGCATTGCGGACTGCTATATTTATCTTGACTGCTATACTCGCTTGGACTCTTGGCTGAGAGAGTTGAGACGTCATGTCAAATATCAAGATCCCTCCAAGAACGATGGAATGAGATCAGTCTACCGCTGTGATTCAAATAAAGAGTTAAGTTTGAAATTCCCGGTTATCGTGTACGATAAATTGCACCTGAAGAAGGCTGGAGAGTTAAGTGGTTAAAACTTTGGGAGTATGGCAACTTCGATGAGTATAGCAGTCTTCATTATATTGAGAATAACAATTTCTTAGTCTTATTAATTATTTTTATATATCTTTTAAATAATTTCCTTTTCAACTCGAATATGTTTTGTTTTTTGTTTTTTGACCGCGGCATTTCAAAAAATAATTTTACGGCAAAATAAGGCAGTTTTTTCATAAAATAATTCTTTTTGGTTGAGATCATACTCCATCCAATTGTAGTGAGTTGAGTCATAAATAATTTCTGTTTTTGAAAAGCAAGTTGTAAATACGCATTTGAAACTTCCAATGTTTTAAACACAATCGGAAATGACCTGATTAAAGAATGCTTTCACCAGTGAAAAAATACGCACCCTAATTCAATCTATGATTTCACGCCCCGAAAATCGAGGTACTGAAAGTGCATATTCGACATGTAATGTTGTTGGAGTTTACGAATTACACAAATACTACGGAAAGAGCTAAGAAAATGTCTAGTGTTCATGGTCAAGGAGTCATTGCTAGTTTTCAAAATTTCGTTCTCACAATGGATCATTGAAAAATGAAACCAAACTAGGAAGTTCATCTAACTACGATTAACATTAGTGGAATGAAATCCACGCTAAAATACTTGAGAATTAACGCTTGACCTCAACACACCCAGAATCTGCCGCCATTTGAAAAAGAAAGGAAAAGTGAGCATGGAAATCTTTTAAGAAAACGTCAGTTGCAGAATAGTTCTGTTTCTCTTTGATAACGCAAGGCCGAATTCAGCAAGAATCAAGCAAGAAAAAAAAAATCGGATTTAAGCTTTTCGTTCTACTCACACCACCATATTTCCCTGATCTTGCATCAAGGGATTTCCATCTTTTTCATTCTGAATAAAATGTTCAGAATGACGAAAAATGTTTTCCCAGAAGTTCAGGTGGAAATATTTGCAGAAAACATCTCACGCTCAAAACCAGCTGAATTTTACTTGAGAGGAATCAACAAGCAACCTGATAAATGGCAAGAGGTGATTCAGAATAATAACGAGGTCGACGGTACAGATACCACACGATTGAAATTATTGTTAAATTATTCATGAATCAATGATATTTTTCTAAAACAAAAATTATTTTTCTAAAACAAAAATTATTTATGACTTAACCCAATATTTAATATGCTCTCTGTACCTGTCGTAGTCTCAGTGGGAATAAGTGGCTTTTCTTTCAGAGTGTCCGTCGTATGTGTACTTATGTTAGGGTCTCATCTATGGATCTAATAAACATGTTTGAGATAATGTTTAAAAAGGTTTTGTACAACATTATTATATTGGCTTTTAACTCATGGATAAGAGTTAGAAATATGAAGTATTCGAATTAGTAAGCTTTTTGAAAGAAAATGAAGTATAGAAAAGGTTCTTGATTTCTTATTGGATGGATCTTTAGAAATGTTGAGTACTTTCCCCACCTCCAACGGTTCTGGAATATGAGATATCTGCTTAATACGGAGTTCCTAAAGCCTTAAGGAAAGTGGTGCCAAAAATAGCTCAGCCCCCTCGACGTGTTACTTCTGAGATGCCTGCTAATAACCTCAGCTCTTACCCTTTTTAGACAAAGTGACAGTTGCTAACTGGAAGCAAGGCTCCCAGGAGCTCAGATGATTTATTTTTACCCTACCTAGAGTGTGTGTGAGTGTGTGTGCGCGTTTGTGTGTGTGTATTTGTCCCCATGTGTGTGTGTGTGTGTGCGTGTGTGTGTGTGTGTGTGTGCATGTCTTTGTGTGATTATTTATCTTCTCATATAATTCAACCAAACGCATTTGTATTTTTAAAGCTGATTTTATTTTTTATTCACTATTTTAGTGGGGGGTAGTCCCTGTCGCGTTGTGGCTAACGTATTGGACTGCAACATCGTTGTACGTGAGTTCGAAATCAAGTTACGGTTCTACGTTCACTTTAGGATAAATACCCTGGGGAAAAGAATGAACCTTCTAATCCCCGCAACAATGGATTAAATAGTACTACCACTGTTCCTCAACAAGGATGGCTGTGGCATTAAATAACCCAGGAAGCTTGATATGCCATAGAAGAAAGATCTGGAAACGGCTATTTCACTAGCCCAGTCATTTCTTTATACAATAAAACTAAACCAAATATTTGTTCTAAAACAGCAAATATTTAAATGTGCCCACTGATAACAATACTCATTGTCATTTTATTAAACCATTTTTTCTGGACTTCGTTTATGGGTAATTATGATCAATAATCTCGTTTTGTTATATAGCCAGCTGCTGATCATCGTGAGATGACAGACAGCGGTCATGATAAGCAAAGAAACAGTAGATTGATTGATTGATTGATTTGAACGACATGTCGACTAGTCTAGAGTTATTTTATGGCCAGGGGTTAGGGAATCCTCTTCTTTGTACATTAATATTAACATTTTTGTAGGTTTTCTTTGCACACGGATCCAATCGAATACGAATAATCTTTAAACAGATCTATTTCACCCACAAATGTGACTCTAACGGGTACTGTTATTCTGAGTTTGAGTGGATTTAGGAGTAATGGCAATGAAGGGTTATTTCACATTCTCCAGATTTTACCCATAGGTGGAGGGAGAATAAGTGGATTCATACCTTTCCCAAGGGTATTAGTACAATGTGAAATGCAATCAGTCTCGTCCAGGATTTGAACTCGTGTCGCCTTGTCCATTTCCTACGACGATAACCATTACACCACGGGCACCTCCAACACCACGGGCACCCAGTTCAAACTCGAGAAGCATAAGTTTGTTGATAAAACAATGAAATACAAAAATTAACTTAATGTCACTTTTGGATCTAAGGAAACGAAATTGATTGAAGAAAATTAAAAGACTAATTTTTCCCTATTTCTTATTTTAAAATTTTTTTTCATGAAGTCCTTTGTCTATGCAGCTATGGGTTAAATACTTCCAATAATGTCCTTCTATAAAGGTGGCTTTGGCACTAAATAACCCACGCAGTTTGATATACTAAAAAGCAAACAAGCTTACCAACCAAGCAACCTTATTTTTTCTGTATTTGCTGAAGTTAGGTCAAAACAGTCGAAGAATAATAGGTTTTACCAAGAGGAACAGACTAACGACCATATGGAAATCTAATATTTGTGATAAAAATAAAACTGGAGTTCTTCCAAGCTGTCGTCAGGGCAGTACTATTGTAGAGCTGCACCACTTTTACTCTAACAAAACGCTTGGAGAAAACGCTAGACGGAAAGTACGCAAGGATGCTGCGTTCTGTTTTGAGCAAATCTTGGACGTAACATACTACAAAACAGCTGCGCAACAGGTTCGAACTTGTTCAAACAGGTTCGAACTTGTAAAGCATAATAGTTGTCTTTATTGGGATCATTTTCAGATGAGGCTTCTTAATCAGAGAATTAATTTTTTTATTTATTGAGGATTTTTTGTCCTCACTTTGGTAGTTTTTTGTTGTTTCTTCTGACTACGTTTCGGCCAAATTTCACCTCTGGCCTTCTTCAGGTGATTAACCACGACCTCGGATAGGAATGCTGAGTCTAGTCGCCGTATCCCCAGTAATTACTGCCTTCCATAGTTGTTGTCTGTCGCACCACGTTTTTGAACAAGTAAACCTCTCGACGGCTCACCTGGAACCGTAGAAACTCAACGCCTCTATCCGCTGCGCCACGGGCCCCGAAGACCCTCGTGTATTCAATAAAGGACGTAGTTCGAAGTTCCGTGTAGTTTCCCGAGTTCGACAAACACCTGAAGAAGGCTGGAGGATATATCAGCCGAAACGTTGTGGAAATAGCAATAAAGGTGAAAACAATAGTCCGAAAACCCTTAATGATAAAGATTGTAAAGCATAAGTTCCTGAATTTGACTACGTTGCACATTTATCTCTGTGACTTTCAAATCACACACGTGGTGAAGTTATAGATAAAGTTTATATACACCAACAAACACTTTACTACCAACTATGTTTGCTACTCAACAATCCTTGAACTTCTATTATATTATATATGTATCGTTGACTAGTACGCCCTCAGATATTTCAAAACAGATCTATTTGACCCATAACAGGTACTACCACTTTGCGTCAGAGTGGACCTGAGAATAATGGCAATGAAGGGGTACTCCACACTTCAGAGATATCCAGACGCAGTTTAGTGTCATGCCAATGACATTCTTTTTTTCTCTAGAAAATTTGATTACTTGAGTACCCTATTCATCTAACTTTATGCCAGACTAAGCAAAACTTATTAAATGATTACATTTGTAGTTCTCTACCAAAACTAAGGCTAGTAATATCAATAATTTGCCGCACTGGAGAGTAGTGATTAGCAAAGTAGTTTTGTAGACTTTTACTAATAT
Organism: Sepioteuthis lessoniana; assembly: GCA_963585895.1. NCBI lineage: Eukaryota > Metazoa > Mollusca > Cephalopoda > Myopsida > Loliginidae > Sepioteuthis > Sepioteuthis lessoniana. The sequence continues at coordinate 67,749,002 of OY757917.1, forward strand.
AGCAAGTTTGATCTTCACTTAGCGCACCACATATGTATTCTTTTGCCAGAGAAACATAGTTAAAAAGCGGCATCGTTAGGACATTTTATAACTTGGTTTGATGAAAAATTTTGTGATTTAAATCTCTTCAGTTGTTTAATTCAAAGAACATCAGAAGTTCTCATCTTCAACACAAGATAAAGAATCTCCCATATCTGAAGTATTACAACAAGAAATTTGACTAATTTACTGTCTTCTTCAAAGCAAGTAGGGATTTTTATACCGTTGAATCAAAGCTAATACCGCACATATCGCAAATGCCTTTCCTTTATGGATTCCTTTTAGAAAAGATAGTTCATCTTGACATTATAAGAAACGTTACGATCAAGAAGTTGATAATTATATGCGGACGTGATAGTAATTGGTAAAGTGTATAACTTTTTTTTATTTTTGCACACGATCCTTTTTCTTTGCACACGATTTTTTATCTTCTTTGCACACGACCCTTTTTTTCTTTGCACAAATTCCTTTCTTTTTCAAAATTGATTTTTGTAGATAAAGCAATGAAATACAAAAATTAACTTAATGTCACTTTTGGTTTTAAGGAAACAAAATTGATTGAGGAAATTAAAAGACCCATGATTTTTTCAGTTTTTAAATTCTTTCAGGAACCCCTTTATCCCCGCAGCTATTGGTACTTTTATAAGGATGCCTTTGGCATTAAATAACCCTCGGAATTTGATGTGCCACGAATCAAAACAACTAACCAACCAATCAACCAAGCAACCATATTTTTTTTCTTTATTTACTGGAGTTAGGTCAAAACAGTCGAAGACGAATAGGTTTTACCGAGATGAACAGGTTAACGACCATATGGAAATCTGCAAAACTTATATTCATCAGCTCTGTGCAGACATTGGAAATCGTCTCGAGGACTTACCAAAAGAGATGTTCAATAAACGTTCAATTCCTGTGGTATAATGGGTAACGCGATAGACCGCGGAATCGTAGTGAATAAGTTCGAACTCCAGTCGTGCTATTAAGTTCATTTTCGGACAAATACCCTTGGGAAAGTATGAACCCCTTATTTTCCTATCCATGGATTAAATAGAACCACTACTGTTCTAGCAGAATGGCTTTGGCTTTAAATAACCCACAAAGTTTGGTATGCCATTGCATAAAGAAACCAAACTAAATCTAATTTGCAGCCAGCTGAATGGTGATTTTTGGTTTCTGTATTTGCACTGAACGTGACTTTTTTAATCATTCAAGTTCTCAGTATAATATGAAATTCTAATTTGGAATAATGGTATCATTATGAAACGCTGTTAGAAGAAATCCAGCTGGTTCGTTAGCCATCTTGTGGTATTTAGAAATGGCTCCTAGCTTCTGTCTTTTCACTGATATTTCTTTAATTTTACTGCAATGTATGATTCTCAAAGCAGTTATAGGATACAATGAAAAAACATACACGTTTTCGATCTCCTTGATATGCTATTATCACAGTGTTCATTCATCTAGCAACAAAATTTCATTAATTACAAGTTACAAGTCTAGGGTGTCCTCGTGGTGTTATGGTTAAAGCGATGGACTGCGGAATCGTAGTAAGCGAGTTCGTACTCCAGTCGAGCTATTACTTTCGGACAAATACCCTTGGGAAAGGTATGAACCCCCTTATCCTCCCAGCTATGGGTTAAATAGTACCATTAGTGTTCTCCTTCTAAGAGAATGGCTTTGGCATTAAATAACCTACAAAGGTTGATATGCCATTAAACAAAGAGACCGTTACAAGTCTACTCATATTATGAGTCTACATATACAAGTCTACTCATATTGTCTGAATTAAAAAGATATTGGATAGTTGTCTCTAAATACGTATGCGTGTTTCTTCTCTTAGGATTGCACCAGGGTTTCACCATAATAATATATAGTAGGTTTATGTGAAGGTAATCCAACGTAGTCGAACTGTACTAATTTTGGGAGAATGAATTCTCTGTGGTACTAGTGTGATAGTGTGGCACGTAGCACGCGCAGTTTCCCCACTAAACGACCTCAATCCCACGTTATGTTTGTTTAGAAGACAAAGATTAGTCAATTCCAGTCGGTTGGGGATGTAGAACACGCCAACAGCATCTCTGCAGAGAGGTAAGCTCACTTCCCAACAAGTTTCCTGAATATGACACAACCAGCTGATGCTGAGGTTCCACTTCTGTAGCTTTGGGGTATATGGAGTACCCCTTTATTGCCAATTCTCCATGGTCCACTCTTACCTGGAGTAGTAATACCTAATAGGGTACCATCAATACGTCAAATAGAGACATCTGACCATTTAACTGAGTAAAAAATTGACTGATATTGAATTGAATTGTTAGTGTTACATTGCAATAGTTGAAGCCTTTTAACTGTATACAAAAAATGTGGAATTTTTAACTGAATTATTTGTGTTGAATAATACATAAAACCCTTTAACTGTGTGCAAAAATTGAATTATTGGTATCACATAGCAATGCTTGAAACCCTTCAACTGTGTGCAAAAACTGAATAATCATTATTACATAGCAATACTTGGAACCATTTAACTGTGTGCAAATGAATGAATAGTGTTGAATAGAATTACTATGGTTAAGTTGCAATACTTGGAACCATTTAACTGAACAAACGATACAATACCGTGAGCAAACAATAACGATGCTAAATTGTGCGCAAACAAATTAGCTCTAACTTTTTAAAAAAAGAGTTACCCACTAACTATTCACTTACAATTCCTATAAGTATAACCATTTAGCTTTGTGTAAACAAATGACTGATGTTAAATTAAATTGTCAATGTTACATAGCAATATTTGAAACCATTTGACTGTGTGTAAAGAAATGAACATTAGCTTTTTTAAAATGTTACCTATAAACTATTTCTTCACAAATTATATTAATTTGATATATGTATGAACAGAATAAGGTATTAGATAACCTGTGCCATAAAACCTAACCAACCAACCAAAGATTAGTCGGCCTCAGGTTTTGATCAAATACGTTTAAGCTACATTGGTTAGCAGGACAAAAAAAAAATAAAAACGAAAAAAGAAACAAATGAATTCGGGAATACACTTGTCGATTCTTTGATTGATTGATTTTAACGGTATTTCAAACCATATATTTGTATTACATAGGAATACTTGGAACCGTAAAACTGAGTACAAATTATTCATATTTGACTCGAATATTTGAAACCATACAACTATGTGCGAACTATATTTGATAGGACTATTTGGAACAATACAACTGTGTGACAATTATTTGTATTAGATAGGCATACTTGAAGTCATACAACCTTGTGTAAATTATTAGTATTAAATAAGAATAATGAAACCATACAACAGTATGCAAATTATTAGTATTAGGTAGGGATACTTGAAACCATACATCTGTGTGCAAGATATACTAGTGGTATTGTTCCACATATTCCTATCTATTATGTTTTGCATTCAGTTGTATGATTTCAACTATTTCTATTTAATAATAATAATTTGTTCACAGTTTTATGGTTCCAAGTATTCCGATGAAATATTAATAGATGAATTTGCATACAGTTGTATTGTTCCAAATATTCATGGGGGTGGCCTCGTGGTGTAATGGTTAAAGCGATGGACTGCGGAATCGTAGTAAGCGAGTTCGAACTCCAGTTGCACTATAACGTTCACTTTCGGACAAATACCCTGGGGAAAGATATGAACCCCCTAACCACAACTGTTCTTCTAGTAGAATGGCTTTGGCATTAAATAACCTACAAAGGTTGATATGCCATTAAACAAAGAAACCAAATCAAAAAATATATTCCGATCTGCGTGCAAATTATTTGTATCAGATAGGCAGGCGTGAAGGCATACAACTTTGTGCAAATTATTAGTATTAGATAGGAATACTTGAGACTATATAATTGTGTGCAAGTTATTTCTCTTAGATAGGAATACTTGATTTCGTATGACTACAAATTATTTGTATTTAGAATAGATACTTCAAGCTATAATTGTTTACTAAGGATTATCATTAGTAGTATCTTGAAACCATATAAATGTGTGCAATAATAATTATTATTGAATAGGAATAAACACTTGAAACCGCATGATTATTAGTTTTAGATAGGAATACTCGAAACAATACAATTGCGTGCACAATATTTGTATGAGATAGAAATACTTGAGACCTTTAAAATATATAGAAAAATTCTTAAACAACTTGACAAAAATACTAATGCAAATAAACACAATACTCTAACCTTGTGACATGAATTAACCCTAAACGGATTGGCATGCCTTTAAAAACAACCAGTCCTTTACTTTATAAGCTGTGTAAGCTTCAAGAGTTGTTTTGTGCACGATCAATAGGTAAAAATTCAGTAATTTAGTTCGTTAACACAAAATTATTATACTAAATGTCCAGCGGGTGTTTGTTTTGTTTTGTTTTGTTCTAATTTTTTTTTAAGACTTTTCTGTTTTGTTTGTTTTATTCTTTTGGTAATCCTTGCTCAACTGGCTATTGATTTTAAATTTCAAACTTTGTGACTTCTATTACAATGCTTGATCAACCATCTCAAAAGTAAGATTGGAAAAAAAAAATCCTTTGTCTTTATCTTATACATGGCATCTGTTGGCCTGAAGTGAAAATCATTAAAAAAAAGATGGCCTTTGCTAAAAGAAAAGCGTAAATTAAAGAATAATCATTGCAATTTCTTCGCAGGAAAAGACGCCAAAAAAAATTGTACTGATAAATCCTAGCTTAACTATCCACAGACAAAAATGGCCGCCACATTAAACATTTCCGTTACATTTATCATGGCCGTAGACGAGTGGTCTGCCTCACGTCTAAGAAAAAATTTTATTGTCTTGTTATTGTCTAATGACTGCGAAGCGTGAAAGCAAATTTAAAGGAAACGAGTACTAATTCTGATCTTTTACTTGATTTAGTGTACTGTTAGGTAATTACAGGAATTCTGGAAAAAAAAAAAGATTCTTGGACTGGATTAGATTTCCTGTCCAGTCAACTTTCCTTGTGCAAGTCAAATGAATTCAAGTTTGGGCAGGAATTTTTGGTTTCACTCTTTTAGTTTCTTGTCCTGTATCAGCTGATTGACCAAATGACAAAATTTAAACTCTGTAGTGTGTGAAATACATATAGAATTTTGGGTTGGTTTGGTTTTTCATCGCATAGCAAACTTCGCAGGTAATTTAATGCCGAAACTATCGTTATAGAAAAAGAGTAGTGGTGACATTTAACCTTTAGCTGGGCGGGAGATAAGAGAATTCATACCTTTCTCTAAAAGTGAACGTAATGGTATGAACGGGGGTTCGAACTTGCTTGCAAATATGTCACAGTCCAGCAGTTTATCCATTACGCAATGAAACTTATACGTTATAGGATTTTTGATTTCCTGTCAGTTTCTTCAAACGCTCTGTGTTGAGGCTTAGAATATATTGACTGTATCACATTTAAAGGGATATGACGCCACCAACACAAAAGAGGTGTCCTGTGTATCCCAATAAACTGCATCAAGTGGTGAGGCTTCAGTTCTGGAAATTTGAAGATTGATGATTATTACTTCAATGTCACTACTTACCGGGCATCATTCACCGTGACGGGTAATAACTGTTAGAGTTCTATTTATGGTTCAAACATTTTGAAAATCATTAGATATGAATACTTGTTTGCATATAACTGTAACTCATTTTTATCTAGATATTTACTTGAAGCTATAATTGTTCATTCAGGATTATTATTATTATCAGCCTTGTGGGTAGAGTATTCGCTAATGATTCGGGATACTTGGGTTCAATCCCAGGTCGCGTCATACCAAGAGACTTTTAAAATAGTACATGATACCTTGTTGCTTAACACTCAGCATTATAAGGTACGTATCAAGGGTAAAGTGGAGCAATCCAGGAAAAGGAGTTGCACCCTCCCCTACATCTCGCTGTAGTAGCTATTGAAAAAAGAGCCTTCTGGTCGCCCTCGACTACGGTCACCAACAACTATTAGTTACCGTACGCCAATGACATAGCACTTCTGGCAAATTCACCCGGAAAAGGCGTCTCATCACCCGAGAATTACATCAACACTCGACTAGCAAAGGCATGGACAATCAGACCTGACCGATAAAATAAAAGGCTGTTTTTTCCAAGGAGCGGTCGTATCGATAGTGCTATATAGAAGCACCACATGGACCCTAACTAAACGTATGTAGAAAAAGCTTGGCGGCAATTACACAAGAATGCTGAGAGCTATATCGAACGAGTCCTAGAGGCAACACCATTCAAAGAAGCAGCTGTACGGCCATCTACCATCACTCACGAAAACTATCCAAGTTAGACGAACCAAACATGCGAGACGAACTCATAAGCGATGTACTCCTGTAGGCCCTTCACACGGACGGGCAAAGGTTGAACAACCAGCTAGAACTTATATACAGTAGCTCTGTGGCGATAGAGGATGTAGCCTGGAAAACCTCCCCGGAGCTATGGAGGATAGAGACGGGTGGTGAAAGTTGGTCAGGGAGATCCGTATTGGCAAGCTGTCATGATGATGATGACCTTGTAAATATTTTCAAACTGTTTGCTAACAAATGATTATGATTAAATCGAAATTCCTCCTCCTCCTCCTCCTCCTCATCATCATCATCATCATGTCGTGCCGCTTGCACGGATATCCCTGACCCTCTCTCTCCTATAGTTCATCTCCTCTTGCAGGTCTTCAGCGCTACATCCCGTATCCTCACATAGCTGCTGTATGTATGTTCTAGCTGGTCGTCCTGCTTTTGCTCAGCCATATATGGGGGTCCATAGGAGTACATCACTTTTGAGCTCGTTTCTACTTCTCCAGCAGTGTCCCGCGTGTCTGGTTCATCAAACTTAGTAACTTGAAACCATAAGATTATGTATGAATTATTAGCATTAGATATGTATATTTGATATCATATTACTGAGTGCAGATTAATTGTATCAAATAGGAATAATTGATATCATATAACCGTGTGTACAAAAAAAACTCTTAAGAAATAACAAGACAAAAATAAAAATAGGAACATAAAATGAAAGTGATTCTAGAACGATGAGGCATAAAATAACCATAGACGGGTTAGGATACCGTTAAACTCAATCAATATAAATCCATCGGCTACTGAATATTTTTCTTTTTCTTTGAATCATTATTTGCTCACAATTACCTGGTACATTCTGTATATCTGGAAGAATGAGTACATCTCAGATTTTAGTCCCACGTTATAATCATCAAAAAGTGGGCAACTTGGATAGTATAATTGTTAGCAAGCTTGACTAGTAAACCGGTAAGAGTGAGTTCGAGTCTCATTGGTTGCCTTACTTACTGGGGCTAGTGCTACATCTAAGCAAAACGCTTAGTAAGTAAGTAATGTTGGCGACCGTAGTCGTGGGCGACCAGAAGTTTCCCTTTTCAGTGGCTACTACACCGAAATTTAGGGGAGGGCGTTACTCCTTTCCCAGAATTGCTCCACTTTACCCTTGATACGTACCTTATATTGCTGAGTGTTAAGCAAGGAGGTATCAAGTGCCATTTTTCAAAGTCTTTTGTATTACGCGACCTGGGATTAGAACCCGGACCATTGGTGAACACTCAACCCGTTAAGCCAATGAGGCGGTAAAACGCTTAGTAAATTATTATAATTACAAGGAAGTGACGGTTAATATTTCCCAAATTGATTCTTAGCTTATGAATATTCTTATATCTTTATCTTAATGGTCCGATCGGTTATTGAGTGCACAAGCAGACATGTTTCACTAAATATTTACTTTTTCTTAAATAATTTGGCTTTCAGTATTGAATTTTAATTAAACTCAACGGGAGAAAACAAAATAAAAGAAAAGGAAAAGTTAATTAAGTCTTCGAAAGAAAACCACCACGAGGAATTGTTTATTAATTTTTCAGGTTACTTGAGATTTCTTAAAATCACGTGATACCATTTAATTAAATTAATTTTTTTTTGTTACTGCAATGTAGTTTAATTTTAACCCTAAAGAGGAAACATTAACAAATACCATCACTCCAATTCAAAGCGGACTTGGGAATAATGGCATTGAAGGGTTAATCTATATTCTCCAGATCTCCAGAACAGGAACCTCACCATAAAATGCAGCCTTGTGTCATTCAGAGGAAATCCCTTTTGCTTGGATGGCGTCTAATCGCTCAGCAAGGGATACAGTCAACATATACCAGTAACACCAGTAATATCCAAAAAAGTAACATTTTTATTTGATATTGTCCCTTGCATTAGAGTTTCTACCTCTCATTCGTATAGTATTTTCTTATATAATCTCTCTATTTCTCTTTCTCTCTCTCTCTCTCTCTCTCTCTCTCTATATATATATATATATATATATATATATATGTGTGTGTGTGTGTGTGTGTGTGTGCTTGTGTGTATATATTACTGACTGATTTTAACGGCATGTCAACTGGTTCAGGGTTATTTTATGCCAAGAAGTTAAAGAATCACGTTCATTGTATATTCTTGACCAGTTAGCTGGGGCTGTATAAATACACCGGCTGCATCCATGCAGAGAGGAATACCTCCCCCAAACGAGTGTCCTAGATATGACACTAAATCTGATGGTGAAGTTCCAGTAACCCAGGAGCATTTGGGAATGCGGAGTACCCCTTCATTGCCATCGCTCCCAGGTCCACTCAGGCTTGGAGTGGTAGCACCTGACAGGGTCCTATCTATGAGTCAAATAGACCTAAACTGCGTATCTATGCTAAACTGAATTGCTTGAAATGGAACTGTTTTTGACATAGAAATGGTTCTTGCTCAATAGTGAATTGTTGGAAATAGAACTGTTTTTGACAAAAACTATACTTATACTAAAGTAAATTGTTTGAATTTGATCTGATTGTCTAAATTAAATGGCTTGAAATAGAAATGTTTTTGAAAATTAAACTGTCAACTTACGCTTAAAAACCGGCTCATTGGTCTAGTGGGTAGAGTGTTCGCTAATGATCCGGGAGACCTGGGTTCAATCCCAGGTCCCGTCATACCAAAGACTTTAAAAATGGTACTTGATAGCACCTTTCCTAACACTCAGCAATATAAGGTACGTATCAAGGGTAAAGTGGGAAAGGAGTAGTGACCTTCTCTACACCTCAGTGTAGTAGCTATTGAAAAAGGAGCCTTTTGGTCGCCCTCGACTATGGTCGCCAACTTTACTTTACTTATGCTGAACGGAATTGTTTAAAATAGAACTGTTTATTTATATAAAATGGATTAGGCATTAAATACCCTACAAAGATTGATATGCTATAAAACCCAAACAAACAAAGAAATTCATTGTACATTCACATTTACACTTTGTTTTGTTGATTCTTAAGATATTTTTTTGGTACCCAGTAGTATTGAATTCGAATAATTTTCACATAGATTTATTTGACCCTTAACAGGTACTCAAAGTCCGGGTTAGGTTGGACTTGAGATTAATGGCATATCTCCAGGACTGGAGCCTCACCATCAAATGCAGTTTAGTCTCATACCCTGGACACTTTTTGTGTGAGTCTATGGTGGAGATCTTACTTCTCTGCAGAGGATATAATCAGCGCATTATAAGCTCCATTCGCATTGAAATAGAAGTTATTCCATGAAATCTATTGCCATTATTTCTTATGGATCGTAATTCTTTTATTCAGTTTTTCAGTGTTAGCTTTTGACGTAGTGGGTATCGTCGCTGAAAGTGATGGCCCAGTTGGCTGGGGCAGCAGAATACACCGACTGTAACTCTGTAGTAGGGGACTGAAACTCCCTCAACGAGTGCCCTGGATAAGACACTAAACTATCGGATGGTGAAGTCTCAGTAATACTGGAGTTTTAGGGAAATGCAGAGTAGCCCTTCATTGCCATCGCTCCCATATCCACTCTGGCCCAGAGAGGTTGCATCTGATATGATCCTATCCATGATTTTATTGGAACTGTTTGACATTCTCACAGTGTACTTTGGCTAAACTTTGATGTTTAGGACAGAACTGTTTTTTTTTATATTTAACTGTGTACTTATGCTAAACTGAATTGTTTGAAATAGAACTGTTTTCCATTTAACAGTCTGTAAACAAAAAAAAAAAAATGACTGTGTGTAAACAAGAAACTGTGTAGTTACGCTAAACGGAATTCTATGAAATTAAACTGTTTTTGCATTTAACTGTGTTTTCGTATAAGATGAAAATAAGCGAAACAATGTAACTATGAGAGAAAAATGACCCCAGACTCGTTGAAAAATATCAACCATATATTCAATATATATGTATAAAAATGATTTGGCATTAATGACCAACAATGGTTCATATGCCGTAAAACCAAACTAAACCAAACCGTAGAAAGTGAACTCGGCTACTCCGGTTCAAACCCTAGACGAGATGGTTTCCATTTCATATAACGCTAAAACAATTGGAAAAGATATAAATCCAATTATTTTCCTTCCAGCTATGGGTAACTAGTTGGACCAACTGCCTTTTTTAACCTTGGTATGAAAACCGGTCTAGGAGAAGGAAATCTTCGAATTTAAACAAGTTTTTGAACTGGAGAGGGATGGGCTTCACCAGGCTATTCCTGCTCAAGACATTATGCATGAGTAATGCTCCCCACAACTAAACCATGCTTGGGAGAGTAGTCGCTCAACAGGAAACGGTTTGGACGTATCAAGAGGACAAATAAATACGTACTTCCTAAATATATATATCTTCTTTTTTTTTCTATCAACAATGGAACAGTCAGATTATTTTAGGATAATTATGTTGAAAAAAGATTCTTCTGTTTGGCATCAATTCTTTTGGAAGCTCTAATATGCGATATTTTTTTAATACTCGCTTCAGGTCCTCAAAAGCATTAGAAATGCTTGAATTAAAGTGTATAGACTTAACTGACCAAAACAAATAGACTGTAACTAGATGAATGATAGTCACTTTAAAAAAAGATCCTGTTTCTCTATTGCTTTATGAAGCATGCAGCGATATCCAGTCAGATTTTACAAGCAAGAACTAAACAATTGGACAATGACTTGTCTCAATCAACTGTTTTTCTTTTGTTCCGGGACAAAAGAAATCAATATTTTGCTCACGATTTTTAGGGGGTCTTTTGTTGGGAATTCTATAATGACTGGTTGCTGGTATTTAATTTCTGATTTCAGCACTATTTTGCTCTGCTACAACTCAAAGAAATATACCCACGAAATAAATACAAATTCACTTAGCTTAGGGGCCTGTCATATTTAATCTCAGAATAGTCAACAACTTTGACCCCGTATCGGAATAAGACCAGCTTACTTTGCCAGATACAATTACATTGCACAGTAGGCTGGGGCTGTAGAATACATCTCTGTAGAGGGGTAAGACTCTCTCAACGAGTGCCCTATGAATGAATGTAAACAATCTGATGGTGAGGCTCCAGTAATGCTGGAGCTTTAGAGAATGAAGAATACCCTTTTATTGCCATCGATCCGATGTCCTCTCTGGCCCGTAGTGATAGTACCTGATAGGATCCTATCTATGGGTCAAATAGAACTAAACTGTGTACTTATGCTAAACTGAATTGATTGAAATAGGACTGTTTTGACATTTAAACTGTGTACATATGTTAAACAGAATTGTTTGAAATAGAAGTGTCGTGAAATTTAATCTGTGTATTAATGCTAAACTGAATTGTATGAAATAGAATGATTTTTACATTTAATTGTGTGTATACAAAAAACTGTACTTACGCTAAGCCAAATTCTTTGAAGTAAAAGTGGTTATATGTATAATAATGGATTTGGCATTAAATAACCTACAATGATTGATGTGCCATAAAACCAAACCAAACCAAACCGAATTACAGTCGGTGTTCCATATCATCAACCATCTTTTAATTGTTGGTAGGGTTTAGAATACGCTGACTGTATCCCCTGAAGAGGCATAAGACCCCTTCAAAATGGAGTTACCTGGATAGTGGAATAGACTGCATTTGATGCTGAAAACTGGAGAATGAATGAAGGGGTATTTTAGTTTCTTCAGATCGTTAGATTGAGATCACCCCTTCATTGCTATTACTCGCTGGTTTACTCAGACCGTGTGGGATAGTATAGGTGAGGATCCCTTCTGTGGGTCAAGCGAATCTGTTTGAAAATGATGCGTATTCGATTAGACCGTGTTTAAAAAAACGACTCTTCAGAAACAAGTACACAAAAAGTGTAAAAATAAACGCAATTGCCTAACCTTTAGGCATAAATTAACCCTTGACAGTTTGATGAATCGATAAAATCTATCAGTTAAACTAGAATCGATCTATCTAATTGCTAGCAACCACCAAGATAATTACCCTCCCTCGTTAGTTAAATTTGAGCTGTGGACCCGTAATTAGATGTAGAGTTCCGATTGATTCATTGATTGATTTTAACAGCATGTCATCCTACCAAGGGTTATTTTATGCCGAGAGGCTAGTGAATCACGTTCATTGTACTTTTTTGCGTAGTTGGTTTTTAAGAGTTTTTTTTTTTCACACGGTCCTGTCGAATAGAAGTTATTGTAAAAGGGATCAAATTGACCCATAGACCCTAAATACTTACACTCTGAGTCAAAGTGGAGCAAGAACTAATGACAATGCATGGGAACTCCATTGTCTCCAAATTAACAGAGCTGAGCCCTCAGCTTCAGATGCAGTTTAGTGTAGTAGCCAGGGCACCCTATTTTGCAGGGGATTCTTACCCCAAGGGATTCACTCAGCCTTCTCATCGATATATCTTATAAAAATTTTAATGAAAAATAAGCAGAAAAATCACTTTCTACAATTGTATTTAAATATTTTATGTTCCTATAAACAGTATAAAAATCAAAGATGAAATTATAAATCTTAATTGTCAAGTGAAAGTTAAAAATTCAGCTAAAAAACTCACATCCTCTTGTCGAATAGTCGACCATATTATATTCTTTTTATTTTCTGTCGCCAAGTCAAATTTTAAATAAGAACATTTCTTTCAATTTACAGTTCACACAACCTACCACCAGACGTTGTGAGTCTCTATTGCAACAATCTATCAGATTGGTCTGTTTTTTTTTAGTTTTGATTCGGGTGATTGACCTAATGATTAGAGTGTTCGCCAATTGTCCGGGAGACTGGTGTTCAATTCCAAGTCGAGTCATACCAAAGACTTAAAAAATGTTACTTGATGCCGCCTTGCTTAGCCCTCAGCACTATAAGGTGAAGATTAAGAGTGAAGTGGAGCAATCCAGGAATCCAGCGCTTTTCCCTACACCTTAATGTACTAGCTATTAAAAAGGGAGCCTTTGGGTCACCCTCGACTAAGGTCACCAAATTCACTTTTTATTTTAATGGCATATCAACCTTCTTGAGTTTTTTTAATGCCCACAACAACCTTGTAGAAGAAGAGTAGAGGCACTATTTAACCCATAGCTGAGGCGATAAGGGGCTTCTGCATCTTTCCCGAGAGTTTGATGAAAGTGAACCTAACACCGCGACTGGAGTTCGAACTCACATACAACGAGGTCACAGTTCAGCACGTTAACCACAACGACACAAGGACTCCTCCTTGATATATTAAAATTGTGGTATAATTTTTGAAAGTAAATCAGTGAATGGTAAAAAATTGGGTTTTTAACTCTAATATTGCATAGATAGATAGATAGATAGATAGGAAGAGAAAGAGAAATAAAAAGAGGTGCAGAGAGAGAGAGAGAGAGAGAGAGAGAGAGAGAGAGAGAGAGAGAGAGAAGCAGAAAGAGGCCAATATAGACAGAAAGAATATACTGCATCGACTTTACTCTGGTGATTCCCATTTCAGAGTATATATATATATATATATATCCAGTCGGTGTCTGAAGACAATGAGTATGGATTATTCGTGTATAGAATACATGAGGAATTTCATATAAATCTATGTGAGTGCTCGATTTATAGCTATTGCTATATATTCCTTTTCAGGTTTATATGACAAAAATCACTACAGAGCGTATACAAAATATAAAAGTTAGTAAAGTTGGCGAATGTAATCGAGAGTGACTCGAAGGATCCCTTTTCATTAGTTATTACACCGAGGTGTTGAGGAGGGCGCTTCACCTTTCCCTGGATTTCTCCACTTTATCCTTGATTTGTACCTTCTAATGCTGAGTGTTAAGCAAGGAGGTATCAAGTACTATTTTTGAGTGGTTAGTATGACTCGACCTTGGATTGAAACCCGGTGTCCCACCCCATTGTCGAACGCACAGTCCACTAAGCTAACGTTAATATGTTATTACTATTTCAGGCAGTGGCCATCTTCTCAACTTGACTATTCGAGGTCATGTCTGATCTGTTGTCCGCTAAATTTTGATCTTGTCTGTCATTTCGTTTCGCGCTGCTCTTTGCAGTGACCCCAGTATTTTTTGAGTGGTTAGTATGACCTGACCTAGGATTGAAACCCGGTATTCCACCCCATTAGCGAACGCACAATCCATTAAGCTAACGTTAATATGTTATTACTATTTCCTAAGCGCTGGGATGACAAACAAGTCGTACATAATTCAATTTGCACATATTTTTTTCTTAAGACACTTTTCACTACCCATTGCAGCCCACAGAGAATTGGTGTGCATGAGTGAATCCACCAACCGCTCCACTCTAGCGCTTCTCATCTAAAAACAGTTGATAAACTTTATTGGCTCTTGTGATAATCCCCCATCCAAGCTTTCATTTGATCTCGAGGTTACCACATATCACTCAAATCTAACAGTCTTTTTCCAATGACAGAAATTATGGAATTATCACACATAGATGTTGTTCATTTATATTTTTTTTATTCATCTAAGGTTTGGCATGAATCCGATACTCTGGAAAAAAAGGAAGACAGTAGATGAAATCAGATGGGCAATGTTTTTTGCATCATTCTGATAACGCTATTTCTATTGCCAAACATGTCAATCTGATTGTCTATTTTTTCTTTATTCTTTCTCCCATATGAATCCATATATTAACAAATATATATATATCTATGTGTGTTTGTATACACATATACGTACACTCCTCACACGCGTAGGCACCCACACATACTTACAAACACACACACACACACACACACACACACATATATATATATATATATATATATGAGATATTAAATGGATGAAGGCATAGAAGTAAATAGTAACTCAAATGATGACTGAATTATATATATATGAATATTCGTTTATAATAATGACTTTCTGACAAAGCTTTTCCGAAGATGCTTCTTCGGTGAAACCTGTGTTGTAAACATCTGCGATTTTATTCGGTTCTCTAAAAAGGCTCTATGTACATATTAAGCTCTTGCAAAATATCTAATTGTTTTATGAATCACTTGGTTTTCTTTTTCTTTTTTTCTGTAAAGTAATTTTCCTTTTATAACGCACGCATGTGCACACACACACACACACACACACACACACACACACACACACACACACACACACACACACACACACATATATATATACATATACATAACTTAATAAAGATTTACGATATATATATATATATATATATATATATATATATATATATATATACAACTTAATAAAAATTTAATCTAAGATTGATGGAAAAATAATTCCGTATATTTTTATCTTTATAGTACTCAGTATCAAAGAGAAGAGCCAATCGCACAATATTAAATATTAAAACCGACTTTTAAATAGATTTCGAAAAACAGATGTAAAAACGAATTCTTTAAAAACAAATAATATTCCTTAGAGTTTTGGTTTTAAATCTTTTGTTGGGAATATATTTTATCCTCAGTTGTAAATGCATTGATACATCTAAATAAATTCTCTCTGTCACACACACACAGACACATACAATCACGCACGCACGCACGCACGCACGCAGGCATATATATATATATATATAAAGTTCGTTCAAAAGGTTCTTAGCCTCACCCAGAAAGAAGAGCTATGGCGGAACTCTACCTCTGATTATATTATAAAACTAGAGAAAATAATTTAGATTTCTGTCCTAATTTTTGTACCGATGAGTATAATAAAAGCATTGGAGATGTTCGACAAATCTAAATTTTTGGTGAGGCTTCTAACTTTTTGACTGAACCTCATATATATATATATATATATATATATATGACGGCGGGATGTTTCGTTGACAGGTGTTTAATGGCATATCAACCCTTGTGGGTTATTTAATGAAAAATACACATATATATGATATGTACATATATAATTTGTGAGCAAATAGTTTGTTGGTAGATATTTTTGTTTTTAAATGAATTGTTGGAGTGCGAGACAAAGGTTAGAAGACAAATTTTGCTTCACAGGCATATGATTTGTAGAAGCTCTTGTTTCTAAAATGTATCTTAAATTTGTTATGTATATATAGTAGACTGAGTTTCGCAATTATGTTGTTCGTTTTAATATCCATATGTTTTATACAATAGGATATATTTACGGTTTTTATTGATCATCGGAAGTTTTTTGTTTGTTTTTAGGATCATGTTTAATAATTCTTTTTGGCGATTTTATTCTTGATCTTGAGGGTTCGGTGGATTGAAATAAGGGGTTTGGTATTTTCACTCATTTTTGTTCAGTAGTCGATATATATATATATATATATATATATATATATGTGTGTGTGTGTGTGTGTGTGTGTGTGTGTGTGTGTGTGTGTGTGTATTGTTGTTGTTGGGTAGCAGTCTTTCATTTAAGCCTGTTTGATTAAATAATAAATACACATTTTGAATATATAATCTAATAATAATCCTTTCAAGTTTCCTGATCAGAAACTTTTCAAAATAACTCCGTTCCTAAATTCACACAAGAACTCAATATTGACAATAAAATCCCATTTCTTGGTGTTCAAATAGAGTCAAGCAATATTGACGGATTTACCACCGCAACATATAAAAATCCACCAAAATTAATCCCTACACCTTCAATTTCCATAGTGAATGCCCCTTTAGTTATAAGATAACCATCATAAAAAAAAACAACAATTATTTCCAGAGCTAAACTACTGTCTTCCTTAATGAACTTCAAAATATAAAACATTTATTAAAAATCACTCTTTACACAGGCAAACAACCCCCTGACGATGTCCTCTGAAAGGTCTGAAAGCTCTCGGGACAATTTTGGTAAATTCATCTACCAATTCCAACCTAAAACCAAGACACTTGTCAGGAAACGTTTAAGGATCTTAAAATTATATTGACAAAATGTGTCTTAATTATTTAATCAAATATGCTAATATATATATATATATATATATATATATATATATATATATGAGGATTTCAGAGGACGATATTATTTAAAGTTGAATTATTTGCCAACGTTAAACGTTTCATTTTTTTCAATTTTAAAGTTCGATGTGTCGATCAATCGGAGAGTATTAGGTGCCAATGGTAAATTGATTATCATCGTTGGAAATGGACACGGCGTTACGAGTTCAAATCCTTGACAAGACTGATTGCATTTCACATAGCACTAATACCCTTGGGAAAGGTATGAATCCAATTATTCTCCCTCCAGCTATGGGTGAATAGTAGGGCAGACTGTTTCTTCAGCCTTGGTGAGGTCACTAGCCGAGGAGAAGGAAAACTCTGAATTCAAACCTGTTAAACTCCGCTTAAAAATTGACCTTGAGGGGTTGGTGAATATGATTAGGTTAGCCCGACAACTCTCTGTCTAGTGTGGTTCGTTGTCTTCAAGACTTCGTCATTTTCTTCGCTAGACGTATGTTAACATACATTTTAGTATATGAGATATTGCATCCTAGGTATATATACTGGCCTGCTATTTTCAGAGGCTTCCTACTTTAGGAGTAGATGACCTCTTCTTGATTAAAACACTTGAACTCTGTTTTGTTAGCGAACGAAAGTGTATACTGCTATTGACAGGTTATTGATCACATGTCATATTTGGTTTGATTTCTTTGTTTAATGGCATATGAACATTCTTGGGTTATTTAATATGCGATATTTTATCTTCTAAATTATATTAAGTTTTAAAGTTGAATGTAATCCAGAAAATACAACATGACATATTGACATTGTCCTGATGATGGTTTCCCATAAAAAACCGAAACATTTAACGTGGGTGATTAATTAAACAATGAATAAAATCATCCACTAAATACCCTATTGTTTCATATTTTCATATTCATATACCGTTGGATTCATTTCCATTTTCCCTATATACATACACACACACGCACACACACACACACACACACACATATATATATATATATGAATGAATAAATGAATGAAGAGAAATCTCATCCAATATTAATTCTCTTAATACATATCGATAACAGCAATTTTCATTTGTCCTTTTTTGTTTTAGTTTTTATTTTATATAATGAACTATTGCCATTTTTATTATGAATAATGGCTTTAAGTATAAATTAATATTTATGTTTTCTCTAACCTGTACGTACCGGATGACAATGTCATTATCTTTCCTTCTTGCAAATGCATTGAATTCTTTATTCTTCTTTTGTTCATTTAAGAGATTAGGATGCTTAAGAATGAAGCCTGCCAGAGAAATAAAGAAATCTGCAATCAGTTTTACTCAAACTGTTCCTCTTTATTGCATTAGGAAAAAATACTCTAAAAATGTAAATATGATTTGGCTTCTTTGTTCAATGACACGTCCACCTTTGTGTATAATTTAATGCCAAAGCCATCCTTGTAGAAGAACGGCGGTAATACTATTTAATCTATAGCTGGGAAGATAATGGGCTTCCTACATTTCTGAAGGGTATTAATCCGAAGGTGAACGATATCACAGGCCTGTAGGATAACCACTACGCCACAGGGACTGCCCTAATATGAATATGAACGTTCAATGACCTTTACTTAACCTCTGATATAGAATAACCCAAGACAGGTCGACATGCCGTTAAAATCAATCAGTCAATCAATTGGAGAGTATCAGGCGATCTCGGCAATTCACAGTCCTGTGGAGTTCGTCTCCACCATGATCTCGGCAATTTCTCTGCAAGGCGTGTATTGACATCCTTTCAGTAGATGTGATATTGCTGCCAAAGTATGTGAACTGGTCTATTAATTTCATAGACTTGCTACTTATATGAAGATGGCTCCTTCTTGTTTAAAACACATGCACTCTGTTTTATGTGAGAGCAAATGGATTTAATGTTATTGACAGGATATCGATCATATAGAAATCTGATCTCTCGGATAAAATAAAACATGATTTCTTCCAAGCTGTGGCCGTGTCAATAGTACTGTAATGATGAACCACCTGGAGAAAAAGCTAGATCGGAACAACTCAAGAATGCTTCGTGCTGTTTTGAGTAAATCTTGACAGCGGAACCTCACTAAACAGCAGCTGTACGGCTACTTATCTACCCTCTCACATATCACCCAAGTAAGACGAACAAGACATGCGTGACATTACTAGAGAAGTAAGGTCGAACTCATAAGCGATGTTCACTTATTGATTTCTAAATAGGGACGTGCCAGTGTTGGTCAAAAAGCAAAGACTTAAATACTTTGGCTCTGTGTGGAAACTGGATGCAGTCTATAAGACCTACCTGGAGCGATGGATGATAGCGATGGATGATAGCGATGGATGGTGAAAGATGGTTAGGGAACTCCGTGCTGTCAGCGTGACTTGATGAAGTAGGTCTGTTCCTCTAATAGGATAACTTTGGCCATAAATGACACACGAAGTTTGATGTGCCATTAAACAAAGAAACCAAACCAAACCTTAGTATGATAGCAGTTTTAAAGCATACCAGGAATATATATTAAAACATAACCCTTTTGCATTGCATATACAAGCGAAGAAACTGTGTTCAATCCAGTGAAAGAATTAAAGAGAGATATTTTAAAATATCTTACTGGCAACCCGTAAAAGCGCTCAAGGGAGAAGGGTTTAGGAAGTGTTAAGAGTTATAATTTACTAAGCCTTTTTCTGAGATGTGGCACGAGGCTGCATGAATGGGTCACCCGAAGAGACTCGAAGGTTGAGTTAAGAGTAATTCCAACTGATAGTTTTCAGTCATTTGATACTTAAATATGTTTGCTTGAACAATTGATTCTAAAAAAAAAAATGCCGGACACAAAGATCACAATTACGATTTATTTGACTTGTGCTTTTCGTGACTTTATCAAATAAAGGTTCAAATGAAAGCCATTAAAAGGATTTCGTTCAAATAAAATTCCCCTTAATTAAAATCCACAACCGCTAATATCGTTTTTCTTGACACGTTCTCATAAAGAAATTATGATTAATTCGATTATTAAAACTGCAAACTTGCTGTGCAAAGGTCCTATCCAAAGAACGCAAGCGATATTTTTCACCACATCAAATTAGGTTGATGAAATATTCTAATTGTATTTCATGTTTCGAGCATTATCTCCTAACTTAAAGTTAATAAAGAAATTATTTACTCAACTCATAATTGTTTGAGACATACAAGGTTGAAAGTACTGATACCTACTGATAATCTTACTTACTAGTAATGTTCTGCTAAGCTATCTAGCTAAACTTACATCACGCAAAGCATTCTAAAACGAAGCACAGTTTATGTAATATTGTAAAGAAATTTTACTGACATAATCGAGAAGTTATCAAAAAAGTCAGCATCCAGAAGAAGGGTGGGTTAGCAAAGGTCAACATCTTTTCCAGTTAGCTAAGTGTAACAAGAAATGCTTGATCTAGCACCACAGACTGGTTCATGTCTAGGTCACCAGCAATCAGCCATCTAAACGACGACGGAGGGTAGGGAGACAAAGTCATCCACTCGAGGCAAAAGTAGGGTTGGGTATTCTGCGATTCCCCGTGCAAGACGACATATTTCTTGATTCTTTCTTCTTTGCTGTTGGCTGGGGTAGGAAGGAGATAAATGTTCACGTGACCGGTTAAAGAAAAACGAGTCAAAGATACAAGAAGAGTCCTGTTCCTAAAATAACCGGAGAAGTTAGCTCGCCAGTTGTGGCCGCTTATCCTGCTTTTGCGACATCAGATTCGAGGCAGTCATAGAAACAGAGAGTGAGAAACGAATGGGAAGGTGAACGGGGGGGATTCCCTAAGTCAAGATCGGAATAGCAGTGGACACCTGGGTTAAAAATAGAAATGTGTCAGCAGCAAGTCGGCGTCGGGTTCTGATTGATTGTAAGAAACTCAAACAAAATGGCCATTTGAAGAGATGTGGGATAAAAAACAAACAGGGAAAGTTAGTTTTGGACTAGCCACGGAGATGTGAAGACCGGCCGAAAACCACGGCACCCATTTTTTAAAGTCTTGGTCACAGTAAAATGATTCCCCAAAGCAAAGTTTAAAAAATAATATACTTAACATTGGAAGAAAAAATAGTCGGTGTCAATTAGAATAAGGTCGTTAAAAATGGGATTTGCTGGTGAAGGAAAAGAAAAGGGAGGATTAAGAAAAACAAAGCATTGATTAATTATTTTTTAAAATCTTGGCTCTATATACAGGGTTCAGTCTTGATGTACACAGATAGTGAGCAATCTAGAAGTTGAAAAGAACACTATATAGTTCTCTTTCTGTCTCTCTCTGTCTCTCTGTCTACAGTCAGTTTATTTAATTATTAACGGAGAAGATAATAAAGTCAGTAGGAACTGAAATTCTTTGCGTTCGGATCTTTAGCCTCTCAAAAGAAATCGTAAGGCTTTTTAGGGAAACAAGGACCGAACGAATTTCAACAACACCGACACAGAAAAAGCAGATGGAGATAACGAAAATCATTGACTTTCAATCGTACTTGTAATGTTACACCGAAAGACAAAACAAAAAGGCCACGTCATATACCTGTTATAAGTACCGGCCACGTCACGTAAGTCAATTTGGAACTGGTTACCATAGTACGACCATTGATACTGAGACAACGCTGCATTGATAGTGAATTCGCTTCCTTGTGATATACCTACAATTTATTTTTTGTACGCGAACTAAGAGGATTTTTTAAATTTTCATTTCTGTATAAAGTTCTGTTCATGTTCGGCAAAAAAATCGTGACAGAAGAATCAGCAGGAAAGTCACCGGAAAAAAAGACAAAGCACTCATTTGTATTATAAAACTCCCCCAGAAAAATAACAGAATTTTAAAATCATTATTTCTAATATTCCTATTTTTTTAGTTTATTTATCAATTGTGGCTTCTTGATAGATAGGGAAGTCCTCATCATGTAACGGCTAGACTAAGCGAGTTCGAACTCCAGTTTCGCAATTACGTTCCTTTTCATGCTAATACTCTTGGGAAAGACATAAACTTTCTAACCCTTAAATGGTATCACAGCTGTTCTGTAATCATGGATTTGACATTAAATAACCGACGAATGCTTACATGCCATTAAAGAAAGACTAAACTTCGTGATTGACTTTAACTGCAGGTCAGCACGTCTAAGTTTATTCTATATCCAGAAGTTTGACATTGCACATTTATATCCAGAAGTTAGGCATTGCACATTTATATCCAGAAGTGAGGAATTGCACAGTTGTATTCAGAAGTTAGGCATTGCATATTTATCTCCAGAAGTTAGGCATTGCACATTTATATCCAGAAGTTAGGCATTGCACATTTATCTTCAGAAGTTTGGCATTGCACATTTATCTTCAGAAGTTAGGCATTGCACATTTATCTCCAGAAGTTAGGCATTGCACATTTATATCCAGAAGTGAGGAATTGCACAGTTGTATTCAGAAGTTAGGCATTGCATATTTATCTCCAGAAGTTTGGCATTGCACATTTATACCCAGAAGTTAGGCATTGCACATTTATCTTCAGAATTTAGGCATTGCACATTTATCTCCAGAAGTTAGGCATTGCACCTTTATATCCAGAAGTGAGGAATTGCACAGTTGTATTCAGAAGTTAGGCATTGCATATTTATCTCCAGAAGTTAGGCATTGCCCATTTATACCCAGAAGTTAGGCATTGCACATTTATCTTCAGAAGTTTGGCATTGCACATTTATCTTCAGAAGTTAGGCATTGCACATTTACACACAGAAGTTAGGCATTGCACATTTATCTTCAGTAGTTAGGCATTGCACATTTATCTCCAGAAGTTAGGCATTGCACATTTATATCCAGAAGTTAGGCATTGCACATTTAAATCCAGAAGTTAGGCATTGCATATTTATATCTATATAGTTTTGTACAGTTGTCTCATAAGAGTTTTCTTTTTTTATTTTTTCACACGGTCCTATTGAATATATATAATTTATAAACATTTATTTGATGTGTGATATTAACATATGTATATGGATACCCCTTTTTTAACTGGTGGGGAGGGGTCTTACTCCTCGGCGTATTTTAATCCCTGCCGACAGAACCTAAGAGAGGAGGAGTCCCTGCCTCAGAGTCTATTGATTTTATTTTATTAGTGATTCTCTTATTTTCTCTGATGTTATGCATGTTACATTATTCATTATTTAATAAAATTGCATTATTCATTGGATTTCAATTAAATTTTCAGGTTATTTTGTAATAAGAATTTATCGAAATAATTTCCAAATCAGCCAATTCATTAATCTCTTGAAATCGCGATACAGTATCATTTGTAGGTTAATAATTTTTACTTTTATGGAAAGATAATTCACTGACTGTTTCTAATACTAATAGTTTTTTTGTGGTTAAAAATTCACACTAACCTACAGTATTGTTGCTCTCTCTCTCTCTATATATATATATATATACATATATATATATATGTGGCAATTCTTGTGCCATGAGCAAAAAGTGACACAAGATCATTTCTTTGTTTATTCTTTATTTCGAATTTTTTTTTTATTCTTACCCACTTTTGGACTTTTTGTTGATAGTATTCTTTTTCTTCAAACGGGACTCGTGAAAGAGAGTAATATAATAGATAACAAGTTGAGTAGCGAAAAACCGTTTAGCTTCTAATATTCACAGAGAATAAAAGAACAAGCGTATTTCTCTGTTAATGAAAAGTCTGTGAGAGTGGAAGGTTATTCTATGCATTAACTAATAAGGATTCGGTGGGAGAGAAAGAAACGGAGGCTTAATTCAAGTTGTCAATACTATATTTACAAACAAATAATAAATGAATAAATAAATAAATATGCCTTCCATTTCTCATTCTTATCAGTGGGCACATGATGATGATTGTCACTGATTTGAATTCTGAGTTTTCCTTCTCCTAGACCGGTTGCCACATTAATTTTAAAAAGTTTTGTCCGTCCTACTAATTACCCGTAGCTGGAGAGAGAATAGTCGGATTTATACCTTTCCCAAGCGTATTAGCGCCATGTGAAATGCAAACAGACTCGTCCAGGATTTGAACTCGGGATTCCGGGTCAGTTTCTTACGATGACAACTGCTGCCTGAATCTGTTACAATTTCTATGGAAATTGATGGGAGGCAATAATTTTGAAACCTCTTTTGTAGTATACAGGGTGTGATAAAAAGTTGTCGCTTGGTAGGGCGGATTTTAAAATTTATTCAATTTCGAAATGTAAGTGAAAACCTGTTTATGTTTAAAGAAATTATCGAATAAAAGAATGATTCAGTACCAGTTTGATACTTTCAGAACAGCAATTTTTTTGGTGAAAAACAAGATTGTGCTAGTGCAATACGCACCATACTCATCTGAACTGGCTCGGTGCAAGTTTCCCCTGTTTCCTAAACTGAAAAATTCATCTCATGAGTAAGAGATTTGAGGATTATGAAAATAAATACTTTCAAAGGTGATTTGATTAAGATTGATTTTTGACGGCATGTCAACCTGTTTTGGATTATTTTAGGCCTAGAGATTTGGTAATTGTGTACATTGTTCGCTAACATTTACCGTATTTGACGGCATATATGATGCACAGCTGTATAAGACGCACCCAAATTTCAGCAGGGAAAATCAAGAAAAAAACAACAAAAACAAACTAATATCAAACGTCATGAAATTAATGTAATGAATATTATTAATGATAACACTTTTAATTAGCCCTTTAAATAATGACAATAGGTATATGAAAGTTACTCAAAAGTCTAAGCAAATAGGAGTTGCCAGGTAGCTAATTTCGGCTGATTATAGCGAATTTTAAAACTGCATATAGCATATAAGACGCGAGGGGATTTTAAAAGATACTTTAAGAATTAAAAAAGTGACCCTTATCAACAACCGTACATTTTTTTTTTTTAGTTTCTTAGGAGGTTTTTTTTTCAAATATTCCTATCTCATGCAAATAATTTTCAAGCAGATCTATTTGATCTGTAGATGCGGCCTTAACAGTTAATAACTCTCGTGGAGAGTGGACCTGGGAATAATGGCAATGAAAGCACACCCAAACCTCTCAGGTACAGTTTATTGTTATACCCAAGATCCCCTTTTTTTCGGGGTTTTTAACCCTCTGCTGGCGATAAACCCCACCGATAGGACGAGGAAATGTTTAGTTTCTTTATTTCATGGCATATCAAACTTCGTGGATTATTTGAGACCAAAGTCATCCTTGCTGAGCAATAGTTGTACTATCTAAGCCATAACTTGGGGGCAAGGAAGTTCATACTTTTCTCAAGTATATTAGACCGGAAGTGAACGTAATAATGCGACTGGAGTTTGAACTCACTTACTACCATGTCGCAGTTCAATATTTTAGCTATTACATGGAGACCCCCACCCCAGGAAATGTTTAGATATAGTTGTTAGCTGAAAAAGAATTTACTTTATTTCACCCTGAATCGAAATGACCTCTTCCCGCTTCCGGCATTCTTAATGTTAAACGACCTTCTAAACCGATCTGTAATATTACCAGCTCAAACTTTAAGGTCAGCGTACCTATTCAGTTATACAAATAGTTCCTCACTCACCCTTAGTCTAGGCCAAAACGCTTTCTTACTGTGACTCAACGCAGTTACCCGTAACACTTGACCTACCTTAGTTATCTTTTTTTCCCTATTAGCTTTTCGAATCAATCATACGTCGACAACTGTTGAGTTTTTTCCATTTCATACTGATCATTCACGTTTCATATTCCCTCCAACTCGGCAATTCTTACGACTTTGTCTGATGCCCTCAAAACTTGCGACAAGTAGGTTGTTGGTTGGTTGTTTGGGTTTTATGGCATATCAACCTTTATTGGTTATTTAACGCCAAATCCATTTTTATGTAAATAGTCGGTTCTATTTCAACCAATGAAGTTTTCTTGTCAAAAACATTTCTATTTCAAGCTATTCAGTTTATTCAAACAGTTCTAATTCAGCTAATTCAGGTTAGTATAAGTACAGATTTTGTTTACACACAGTTAAATGTCAAATCTGTTCTATATTAAACAATTCTATTAAGCGTAAGTAGTTTCAATGTCAAAAACAGTTCCATTTCAAACAATTTAGTTTAGCATAAACATGCGGTTTAAATATAAGTACAGTTTATTCATCGAAAACATTTCTATTCCAAGCTATTCAGTTTAATTAAACAGTTCTAATTCAAACAACTCACTTTAGCATAAGTATGCAGTTAGTTCTATTTAACCCAAAGACAGGGCCCTATCAGGTGCTACCATTCTGAGCCAGAGTGGACCTGAGAGCAATGGCAATGAAGGGGAGCCACGCATTCCCCAATGCTCCAGTATCACTGGAACTTCATCAGATTTTTTGTGTCATATCCAGGACACTCATTGTTCAGGGGGTCTAACTCCTTTTTAGCGAAGCAGTCGGTGTATTTTACAGCCCCAGCCGACTAGGCAAGCGACAAGTAGGAATTATGGAAACTGATAAATATGGTCGTTTGCCTGTCAGTAATAAAGATTTTTACACTTACCTTAATTATAGCTAGAGCTATAGCCACGAAAATGTTCTATGGATATAATGACATCTCGCAGAATAGTTTTAATATATTAAAAAAAAACAAAAAAAAGAACTTAAAGAATTCTAATGAAGTAGTATCATAATTTTAATGCTAAATACGACCCTTTCTTTATGTTCCACGGAAGAGTTAAATTTAATTTTGTTTATATCATGCATGAGATGGTGAAGCTCTAGTTCTGGAAATCTGAGGAGTATGGAAACCCTTTCATTGCTATTACATCCAGGTTTACGCGAACCCAAACTGCTTGTTCCGTTTTGAGTCCTATCTATGGATCAAATTGGTCTCTTTAGAAATTATTCGTATTTGATAGAACCATGTGCAAAAAAAAAAAAAAAATTAGACAAAGCAACTATACAAAAAATGTAAATATGATCGTACAGTGAATGTTTTTTTCTAAACATGAAATTGCTGTAGACGGGTTGATATGCGGTTTCAATCGATCTAATTATATCAATATTATTATATCAATAATCCATCAAAGTCCCTGTGACATACCGGCTAACGTGCTGGACAGTTGTAATCAGCGAGTTTGAAATCAAGTCGCGCTATTATTTTCACTTTCGAACTAATAGACTTTGGAAAGGTATGAACTCATATATACGCCTAGCTGTGAATTAAATAGTACAACGACAGTTCTTCCACAAGGATGGAATTAGCATTAAATAACCCAAGAAGGTCGATATGCCATTAAACAAAGAAACTGAAATGTTTTGTCCTTGAGTTGCAAAACTCAAAGACAGCTACGGTTACGGCTTTCAAACCTTACTGTATGGGTTAAATATATTATAAAAATTTCTAAACTTTAACCAGAAATTTCTAGACTTTAGTGAGGTGATCAATTTACAATATATTTTTAATACTAAACTGGGCGTGTACTTTGAGTTCATCAGATGATTTAAATCGAATTTTTCTTTTTTACTTAACACTGAAAAGTATAAATTACCTTATTTCTATAATTTATTTCTTTGACATTATTCTAGTCAACGGAAGATTGAGAATTTAAAAAATGATCACGTCGTAGTTTGAGTAATAGTCACTTCTCGACGATGTTTATTAATTCCTCACAAAAATTGTATTTGATTTTACGCCTCTGTTTATTGTTGCAATAAAAACAGAGATTAATGCCCCGTTAATACATTGTCACGAATATAACATGCCAATTTTCTCCTATGTGGCTACATTAAAGTATGATTTAATAAATACATAGTCCAATTCACATGTTCAATCAGTCGTCCTGTTATGGAGCCAAAGGTCTTATTTATACCTTTCGAGGGTATCAGTTTTAAAACTCCGCTCGTAGGATAGGTTTTCAGCTAGATTGAAAATTCGAAAGATTCAATGCCATTAAGTGAAAACATGGGAACAAAACTTTTGTCACATTGTCTCGATTTTTTAAAATATCATAATCAAATTAAATTCAATTGTTCTGTTGAACACAAAGTAAGGGCCTAGTTTAGCATTAAAAATATATGATAACACTTCATTAAAATTCTTAAAGTTTAGGATTTTAGAAATATATATTAAAACCAATAAGCTCTTTGTTTTTTGCAGACCTGTTTTTGTATTGGTGGCTTTAGAATTGTTACGATAAAAACAAACTTAAATTAACATGAAAAGAATTAATAGATAAAAGCTGATATTGTTACATAGATCTTTGTTGCTGTCACGAAAGTACTTATCACCATAAAACAAACAGGATGTTTTTTATAAACTACCGACAGATGTGGACAATCTTGTGGATTAGGGAGATAAATGGCTGATCAAGGTTTACACAAACTCGATATTGAAAAAAATAATCTAAACAACAAATGAGAAAAAGTTATACCAATGAGAGAGAATTTCTTAAGGCCTCAGAACTAGAAATTATATCTGGGTGTGAACATGGACTCAGAGATAAAATTTTGCAAAGATATTGAAATTGAAGTTAATAAAACAAATAAGATCTTAGGATTGATACATATATCATATGAATAAATGGATAGTAAGTTGTTGCAGAATTTGTTTATTGCTTTGGTAATACCCGACTTAGTAATCGATAATATTGTTTGGACTCCTTGGCTAATCAAGGATAGAAAGTTCATTGAAGAAGTATCAAATACAGCTAATAAATTGAAACCTAAATTGGTTTGGTTTAGTTTGGTTTGGTTTTATGGCATGTCAATCATTGTCGGTTATTTAATGACAAATTCATTTTTATAAATATAAACACTTATATTTCAAACAATTCAGTTTACAATAAGTACATAGTTTAGTTCTATTTGACTGATAGATAGGACCCTACCAGGTACTACCACTCTGGGCTAGAGTGGACCTGGGATCGATGGCAATGCAGGGGTACTCTGCATTCCCCAAAGCTCGAGCATTACTGGAGCCTCATCATCAGATTGTTTAGTTTCATATCTAGGACACTCTTTGGGGAAGACTTACCCCTCTACAGTGTCACTGGACACTCATTAGGGAGTTTTACCCCTTCGCAAAAATGCAATCGGTATATTCGGCAGCCCAAGCCGACAAAGCCAGATACCTAAATTCTAGACCATAACATACAAAGAATGACTGGGTAGGATCAAGTTGTTAAGTCTGTATTATTATTATTAAGCCTAATATCAAACATAACTGAAGTCTGTAAATATACACATGGTCTTTAGTCGGCAAATCCCAACCTACGACTTTTTAATCCAGGGGAAATGAACGAGGGCTTTCGAAAGATACTGCAAGACAAATAATGGAAAACGTTTTTTGGTAATAGGGTGGTTGATTCCTTGAATGAACTACCCTCAGCGGTGGTAGAGGGCACTTAGGGTGGTGTAATGGATTGCAAGCTAGATTAGCAAACCTTCCCGAGTGAATTCGAGGGTGCCCCATTTGAGCAAAACACTTCGTAAATTACTACCACCAGCGGTGCTAAATTCTCCCCCCACATGAGAGTCTTATAAGTCTAGGTTAGATAAAGTACGGAATAATCATAAATACTGAACAAAAATTCAGCTACAACGTCCACCTCAACATATATAGAAAATGGAAGGGACGACAATGATTACCAACTGACGGGCCCTTTGACCAAATTGATACTGCAGAAGAAATTATTATGATTATACTCCTTGCGAGTTTTTTCATGCCAGTGTTTGCTGGTGGGCTTTCACTGGAGTCTCTCGGTAACTGCAATGGTCTCACTTCTTCCTCCTATCTCCATCAGTTCTAATCCTCTTTCCAATTATTATTATTATTATTGACTCCTTCCAAGTTTGCTCACCAACGTTAGCTGATAGTCTTTCAACGATGTCTAAGTGACAGTAAGTCTTCTCAAGTCTCCAGGACTCTTCTCAGTATTCTGGCCGATCTTAGCAATGTTGTATTTTGAATGGTCTCAGTTCATCCACAGATTTCTATCTTTTCCATCCCTCTTACCAAATCTTTTGAGATCGTTCTGAACGCACCAGTTACAGCTGCTATCACATTCACTTTCATGTTTCATTGCATTTTAAAGTCTCTGGCAAGGTCAAGATACTTGTCACTCTTTTCTTTTTGTGGTCCGCCGGGACGATGAAGTCCACTATTTGGCTGATTCTTTTTTTTTTGTTCATTATCCCTAGGTTTGGTCTTCTGCCTGGGACTACGTGATCAGTTGGTATCTCAAAATCCCAGAGACTATTATTATTAATAATTTTATTATTATTAGCGATATTGTTTTAGTTGTCAGTAATTAATCTGATAAAATATTCAAGATAGTACGAGTTCTGCTTCTTATTCTATTAGTGTGTATAAAAACAACAGAATTACTCATGGTTAAGACAGGTAGAATAAAAATAGATTTTAAGTCTATATGGCTAGACTTGACCTTCCTGCCGGAGGACACCCGTAGATGAAGGCTCCCGAGGCAAAAGGGCCTTGAGTTTGAATCTCATCGTGAGTTTATTCTTTATTTTCCATCCACATTGTTTACCAATAATGGTAGAATGATCGTCTAAATAGTTGTGATGAAAAACAAATGAAATTAAGACGAAAAAATGTTAATCAAAAAATCCTGAATACAGCAGTTTCTTTGTATTTCAATTTTGAATAATACACGCACACATCCTAATATATATATATATATATATATATATATATATATTGGATTGCTCTGGTGTAGAATGATAACGAACATACCGGTGTAATGATTTGATCCTCATATAAGCTAAGCTTACATATTATCTATCACTAATACCCTTGGGAAAGATATGGATCCAATTATTCTCCCTCCAGCTACGGGTAAATAATAGAGCAAACTGGATTATTTAGCCTTTGTTAAGCAACCAGTCTTCGGTGAAAGAAAATTCTAAATTCAAATTTATTAAACTAGGCTTTAAAATTTACCTTGTGTCACATCCTGCCGTGGCGTTGGTAAATGCATATATATATTATCTAGACCAAACCTTAGCTTAAAAAAAGGAATTACACAAATCGAATGATTTTGAGATTGTAAATTAATAGTGGATTTTTGCATCAAATGGACTTATACACGAGTAAATACGGTGATTTTTCTAATCACGTTAAAGATGATTTCTGAAGCGAAATGAGTTCCTTTTGAAACGCTTCATGTTTATCAACTGTTTCGCTATGTTTACTCTTTTCTCTTCGATTGAAAATCGCTTGAAACAAAGGAAACTCTTTTTGCAGCCTAATTACATCCCAAAATGCTACGGCTTAAATTAGAATCATTGATTCTTCATGGCTTTCTTCGCTTTTGGCTAATTGACATAAAGAGAAAAGAAAATCCATAAAAAGAAGAGGAATTGCTCGGTTTAAGTTGTCTACTTCGTACCAAACAAAAAAAAAAAAATGCAATAAAAAATAAAAAGAGACAGAAAGAAAGAAATGACCAATTCTTTGATTTCTTTAATCGACACTGAATAATTCATGCAAGATTGAATATCCGTTTGGTCGAGAAAGCCAAGTTAATATTATCCTGATTAGCAAGGTCATTCAAGTAAGTTAATCATCACACACACACACACACACACGCACACACACACATACATGGAAATGAACTTTTAAGAAATCTCGACGATGGTTGCAATTTTCACAGTAGTGCAAGTTTCTCGGTATAAAAGACCGAATAAAGAAATAAAATTGCAATATTTTTGAAACCAAAAATGAAAAGTCATAAACATATACGAGAGGTGTACTTATTTTTTGGATTGCTAGATATTCAGAGTTCCAATAGTGTAGACTTCGCTAAGGAATTATATTCATTTTGATTGTATAATGTACAATCAGAATTGATAAAGTCCTTGTGCCTTTTGTCTAATTTGGTTTCATTTGATTTTATGGCATATCAACCATCGTAGTTTATTTAATACCAAATCCATTTTTATGCATACAAGGAATTCTATTTCAAACAATTTAGTTTAGCATAAGTATACAGTTTAGTTTTATTTGACCGATAGATAGGATCCTATCTGGTGCTACCACTCCAGGCCAGAGTGGACCAGCGAGCGATGGCAATGTAGGGGTACTCTGCATTCCCCATAGCTTCAGCTTCACTGGAACCTCACCACCAAATTGTTTAGAGTCATATCCAGGACACTAGTTGGTGGTGGGGCTTACCGCTTAGCAGAGAAGCAGTTGGTGTATTCTACAGCCCCAGCTGACTGGGCAATGTCTTTTGTTTAGAAGAATATAATCTTTTAATTAAAAAATATTAGGGGTGCAATTATCTATGGCTTATACTCTCTCCCCACCTCTTTCTCTCTCTCTCTCTATATATATATATATATGTATGTGTGTGTGTGTGTGTGTGTGTGTGTGTGTGTGTGTGTGTGTGTGTGTGTGCTTATATAATGAAAGATAACATAGACAGTCAACTACGTTAGGTGGCGATCAGTTTCTCTCCTATGTGATTATCAGACCGAATTTGACTCGGTCTGATAAACACATCGACAAGAAACTGACAGTCATCAAGCATTGTTTCCTCGGTGTACTACGTTATCCAGACTATATATATATATATATATATATATATATATATATATATATATATATATGTGTGTGTGTGTGTGTGTGTGTGTGTGTACATTCCGACTGGTTTCAGTCTTTTGAAGCATATTTATTATATTTCAAGACTGAAGGTTTATGAATGCCAAAGTATTGGCCTCATGTGTAAGTGAGACATGTGCTTAACGATTTTAACATTCGACTCTCACGTTTTATAGTTTCCAATGTTGTTTTTTTTTTCTCGAAGATATTCTTAAACACGAAAATCAATCTGAAAACACATTTTCAAAATATTAGAATAAAGATTTTTTTTTTCATATTTCAATAAGTAATTGAGTTTTAGAATCACATTTCGGAGCATATATATATATATATATATACATATATATATATATATATATATATATATATATATATATATATATATATATATATATTCTCATAAAGTTTCATCTGATGTTTGTATTTTTATTTTTAATAAGAACATCAAGAGATGAGGTATTATTTTCTTTTGGGTCTGAGCATGCTCTGATGGTCAGCATTTGAGTATATTCTTTAATAAAAGAATGTTCCTAAGTAATTAGTCTGTTCCCCTATATATACATATATATACAGGGAGAGAGAGAGAGAGAGAAAGAAAGAGAGAGAGAGGGGGGGGAAATCGAATGTAAACTGTAGATAAAATCTCTTTTAAAAAGCAATTTCTGTATATATCAAATCCTATGCCGTGAAACTCTGTCAGAGACATTAAATGTGATAGACAAAACTAGTTGCATTTATTATTCATTGGGATTTTATATTTCAAATATACATGTGTGCGTGTCCTTGTGAGTGCGGTGACATATTCGGTCAAGTGACTAAAGACGGATTTGTCACTTCAGCCCTCAAATTACTGTAAAAGTCTATTAAATACCTAAGTAGAAGGATTTCCTCTTTTTTTTCAACGCCTACCCTTGTATAATTCGTAGTACAAGAAGCGTAGATTAAAATCCTTTCAAGGAGGTTTTATTTTTTGTCCTCCATTTTTCTCTTTCTGGCCTCATTTGACTTGTATTGTAATCCACACTAAAGCAACAACTATTTTTAAAATTATATATATATATATAAATATATAGCTTGCTTGGTTGGGTGGTTTCACGACACATTAACACTTGTGTCATTTAATGTCCAAGCCTGTTTCTTTTGTAAGTAGTAATATGGCTTCAAGTAAGTGTTCTTAATTAATTAATAATAACGATAATAAACCCGAAAATTGATAACGCGCAAAAGATAAAAAGATTAATAAGCGATTGCGGTAAACTAGCACAAAAGAAGTGTAATGTTGTATACTCACAACCATAATGATATCAATAACAACGGTACTACAAATACATATTCAAATACAGTCAAATACAAAACGCAATAGGTAGACTCTCTTTTTAAGGTACGAACCGTTTATTAATTACTTGACTTCGGTTCTTCGACACGAGGAGAGAGACACAATTTTTAAAAGTCTTTCGTAATAATACTATGCTAACAATACCTTTCAATGGCCGAAATCCAACTCTATGCCCCAATGGCTGGAACTCAATAATCGCCCTCCATGATCCAATCTCAAAATCCCAACTGCAACTGTCTGCCTCAGTGGCAGAGAACCCAACTGTCTGCCTACATAGCCCAAAGTCAACTTTCAACTG
Organism: Sepioteuthis lessoniana; assembly: GCA_963585895.1. Taxonomy (NCBI): domain Eukaryota; kingdom Metazoa; phylum Mollusca; class Cephalopoda; order Myopsida; family Loliginidae; genus Sepioteuthis; species Sepioteuthis lessoniana. The sequence continues at coordinate 67,783,458 of OY757917.1, forward strand.
ACTCTTTTTAAAAATCTTCAAATTCTCAGGACCATCGCTTCGGGAATGACATCATTCACACGCCAGGCTCATTTCCTATCTGGGGTTTATTATGACAATTGTGATTGACATATCCTTTGCGCGCGAACGTAAACTGTACCCAATACTATGTACCTGAACTAAGAGCCGAAAAGTTAAAAACCCAACCAAACTGAATGATAAAATATAATTAACGGAAAATGATTAATATAAAAAAAATCATTCCGTAATTATATAACAGTAAGATTAGGCATGATAGGGTGGAAGAGGCGATTCAGTGGGAATAGTACAAGAGATTAAAATTTGACCATACAAAGAAATGGTATAGGCACAAACCAGAATACGTCCAAGAAAATGAGATGCATTAAATTTTCTGGGATGACGCAAGATCGGCCAGAATTCCAGACCAAGTTTTCATCAACAAAGAAAAAATAAATTATCAAGTGAATTTTGCATCCCAGCGAACCATACAGTGAAAATGAAAGAAAACGATTGACAAGTAATTGGATCTTGCCTGAGAACTAACTATGAAGGTGACAATGAAGCCAATTGTAGTTGATGCCGGTCGAACGATTCCCAAAGACATTGAAAAGAGACTAGGGGAACTGAAAATCAGAGACCATTCCGGCTACAGCATTGTTAAAATCATCTAGAATACTTAAAAGAGTTCTTGAGACCTGAAGAGATTAGGGGAACTGAAAATCAGAGGAAGAATTGAGACCATTCAAACCTTAGCACTATTAGAATAATCTAGAATTCTAAGAAGAGCCCTGGAGATCTAAGGAGACCTACTATCAGTCTGACTTCGATAGAAACCTCCAGTTAAAGCTGGTGTGAAAGAAAAGGAAAAGGAACAAAATAATAAAAAAAACTAATAATCTGGACAAATACCTGGGCTTAGCCAGGAAACTGAAAAACTTGAGGTTTGGGTTGTAATTTACTAAGCATTTTACTTAGATGTGGAACAAGGTCATATGAAAGGTGCACCCAATGAGACTCGAACTCACTCAGGCAGGTTTGCTAGTCGAGCTTGCTAACCATTACACCACGAGAGGCGCCCAACTTTAGGTTTGGGTTGGTTTGATTTCATGGCATATCAATCATTGTAGGTTATTTAATGCTAAATATTTTTATGTATATTTATTAAACATATAATTTCTAAACTCATTTTGCTGATAACATCTTTAAACCAGCCATGGTTCATTTTTTTTCACATAGTTAAATGGTTTCACTTATTTCTATCTATTACGAATAATTCCATTAACTATTTATCATTTGTTTGAACACAGTTGAATGTTTTCAAGTATTGCTATGTATCACTGACAATTCAATTAAACATCCGTCATTTGTTTACATACAGCTAAATGATCATCCAGTTCTATTTCATACAATTCTATTCACCATGTCATTTGTTTGAACTCAGTTTAAATGTCAAACAGTCCTATTTGACCCATAGATAGGACCCTATCAAGTGCTCTCAGTCCGAGCCACAGTGGACCCGGGAGCGTTGGCAATGAAGGGGTACTCTGTAATTCGCAAAGCTCCAGCATTACTGGAGCCTCACTCAGATTGCTTATTGTCATATGCAGCACATTTGTTGGGGGGATCTTACACCTCTGCAGAGATTCAGTTGGTGTATTCCACAGCCCCAGCCGACGAAGCGAGAAAAACTTGTGAAACATAAAGTTGACATTTGTACCAATCGTATTTAGAGCCTTTGCGACGGTCCCAGAGAATGTTGAAAAGATATTGGATGAACTGGAGATTAGAAGAATTATAGAAACTATTGTCACATGATAGATCTATTTTTGACACGGAGTGTTCCATTTGAGTTCTGAGTCGAAAATACAGTTAGTTCAACCAGTAAGATGGAAAACCATTATACTCTAGATCAGTTTGTGACCACGGCACTTATAGGATGATTTCAATCTAGTGACCCAAACGGTTCTAGAGTTAGAAATTAAGTTAGTCACTTAGTGAAATGCACAACACGAGAGGATCAGCTATCCACCCTGTTCTCATTGATCACCCGTTTTGGTTGAGCGGGCAATAAAGAGAAAAGTCACATTTAAATAAAGCCAATGTTGGCACATGAAGTTGTGGTAACGTTGTTATTTCTTATCAACGAATAAGAAGAAAGAAATAACCTTCGTGGGTTATTTAACACTAAACTCACGCTTGAAGTAAAACAGTGATACTGATTAACCTATAGCTGGAGGGATCAGGGGGGTTCATTCCTTTCCTAGGGCTATTTGTTCGAAAGTAAACGTAATTGAGTGAATGAAGTTCGAACTTGCTCACTACAATGTTGCAGTCCAGCACTTTAGCCACTACTCCACTAGGACCTCCCCCATGAGTAATGGAAAGGAAGGTGTAACCCCACTCTCCAAAAAGCAGCAGAACAAGTATTGTTATGTAACTATTATTATGTAATAGTAACAATTCAACACCAGTCATTTATTTGCACATATATGAATAGAAATTTGATATGTAAGGATATGTAAGAGATCAATTTGCCGGTAATTCCATTTTTAAATGGGTAAGAACTACGAGGATCATTAAATAAGTTTCCTGACTTTTTTCGTATGGGCACTTTTATTGATAGTACACGCATGAAACTCTAGTCTCCTTCGAAATAATATCCTCTGGCTGCAATGCACTTGTTGTACCGTTCCAGCAACTTCTAACAAAGCCCCATGGAATTCCTCTTGTGTGAGCGTGTCAATTACCTTCATCACAGCCTCTTTCATCTCCTCAATTGTCTTATAACGACAGCCTCTGAGCTTAGGGAATAACCAAAAGTCACAGAGAACAAGGTCTGGACTATAGGGAGGCTGAGGAACTGTCTTGATGTCTGTCTTGGTCAAATAGTCTGTGACAAGGATGGAGTTGTAGATTGGTGCATTGTCCTGGTGGAAATGCCACTGACCCGATTTGAAGAGTGCTGGCCTCTTCCGACGGAATCTCTTCCTGAACTCCCTTAAAACCTCAACATGGTAACCCTAACCCTAACCCTTTGGCCAATCAACTCTAGTGTATTGACTTACTTACACGTCCCACACCTTTAATCATCTCTCACAGATTCCCTTCCTTCCTTGAATCTCTTATGCCACTCAAAAACTGATGCTCGATTCATGCTCCAAAAGCAGTCTGAAGCATTCCATCTGTTTCTGTAGAATTTTGTCCAAGTTTAAAACAGAATCTTATTGCATATCGTTTTTCTAAAGTGTCCTCACGTGCAGATTGCATTTTTGAAATTCACCAGCTGTGGCAATCAGGCTTTAGTAGGGTGTATTCCAATTGCTGCTGTAGCTGTTCCTTTGAAGCTGAAATCATAAAAATTGGCCAGCCATCTTATACAATGTATAGCAATAACATACTGAATTGTCAAGAGTCTACGAGAATTTTAAATACCTGTACAAAAAATGTCTAGAAACTTATTGAGTGCACCGCGTAACTATCCCGTGGTGTAATGGTTAAAGAGCTGGACAGCAGAACCGGGGTATGCGAGTCCGAACTCCAGTCGTGCTATTACGTTCACTTTCAGAAAGGTATGAACCCCCTTATCCTTCCATCTATAGGTTAAATAGTAGCCCTACTGTCCTTCTAAAAGGATGGATTTAGCAATAAATAACCCATTACAAAGGACATTATTTAAGTGCTGACAAATCTTTCAGAAAGGTATGAACCCCCTTATCCTTCCATCTATGCGTTAAATAGAAGCCCTACTGTCCTTCTAAAAGGGTGGATTTAGCAATAAATAACCCATTACAAAGGACATTATTTAAGTGCTGCCAAATCTTCTTGAAATAAGGAGAGAGAAGTTAGAATTTGTTTTCATTTCAATCCATTTAAGACGAAAGACTTTCATCAAAGAAAAAAAGAAACTTTACTAAACATTTTCTCTTTTCAAAAACCTGACAACAGTGACTGCTAAAAAAAATATCTGGTTCTTGCAGATTTCAATTTTTAAATTTTATCTCTATTAAGTTAAATTTTCCCGAAAAATAGTTTTATTGAATAAGTGAATATCACCAAAAAATATAATTGTATTTCTGTTCCTCACCTTGTAAACCTCCACACAAAAAAAGAACAAATGAAATAATACTAATCATTTTAACCATGAAATAACATCTATCTATACATTGATAAAATTATCATTATACGATCCTATTTACCCACCCCTCCGCTCGGGCAGGATATGACACAAGGTCAATTTTTAAGCGGAGTTTAACAGGTTTGAATTCAGAGTTTTCCTTCTCTTAGACTAGTTGCCTCACCAAGGCTGAAGAACCTAGTCTGTCCTACTATTATACGATTATGATTGGTTGGAGTCTGCGTGGTGAAATGGTTGGAGTTCGGCTTTAAAATAAACGAGTTCGAACTCAAATCATACTGTTACGTTCACTTTTGGACTAATACTCTTGGAAAATCTAGTAATTCTCTTAGCTATAGTTTAAATAACATCACTGCTGCCTTTCTAACTGTTTGGTTTTGACATTAAATAACGTAGAAAGGTTGCATTGCTAGTGAATAGATACTGAAACCGATAGTTATGTAGTAGATATATACATACGTACTTTTAAAGAGTTTTTAGATCATCCCACTCAGGTCTTTTGTATTGTTTACGTCATAAAAACGTAGAAACTCCAGATCAACCGTTAACAACATATTTCTATAGTATTGTGTTCTTTGCATGGTGTTTGTATTAAAAAAAGGAAAGAAAGAAATAATCTAATCATCTTTGCTAGTCTTGGTTTGACAATGACTCTTTAAAAAAATATGGACGATCTATTCACAATCGATTTTTATTGCAAATTCTTTTTAAATTCATTTTTACAATAATATAACTTGTTATGTATTGCTATTGGAAGATAATTTGCAATGTATTCAGATCGTAACATAAGTTTTAATACACTTCTATCATGACATCATTTGCTATATATATATATATATATATATATATATATGAGAAAAGGTAAGAATAATGATAACAAATATAATACTACAATAATATGATTATAATAGTAATATAACATTTAATGTAGTTATGTAACAACATTATTAGCAATATATCAAGGTTGTGACATCACTCTCAATGCTCTTATATATTGACATCTTTTGCAATATATAATGACCAGGAGATGAAACTCAGAATTATGGTAAAGTCTTCGTGGTTTAGTGGCTTGCGAAGAAAACTCTGGCATCATAGTAAGCGAGTTCGAACTGCAACCGTGCTATTACGATTATTTTCAGACAAATACCCTAAGAAAAGCTAGCAACCTCTTTATTGCACTTGCAATGAGTTAAATAGTACCACTACTGTTCTTCTGGCTTTGGCATTAAATAACCTACGAAGGATGATATACCATCAAACAAAGAAAGCAAACCAAATCTGCTTTACCCGGCGAAAAAATTGAACTTATGTCACATCTTATACATGACAGAGAGTTTGTGTAAATTCATACATCTAAAAATATTCTTCTTCCCAAATCATAAGAGCCGTATCACTAAATGCAATAGGCTAAACAGATTCATGCTTTACTCGCCTGCAAAGCAAAGAAAATCTAATTAGTTTGGTAAGATTTAATATTGTTTTTGTCAAAGAGGATTGGTGAGTGTATGATAAAGGCGAGAATTTTGGAAACATTTGCAACCTTATGAATATAAAAGAAAAAGATTACAGAATCGGAGAGAATTACAAAAAAAATGGATAAAAATTTATTCAGGTTTTTAATGCATACAACACAGAAAATTTTGTTTTGGAGTCGACTGCAGATCAAAGATGAGTTTCTTCGTTTTTAGTTCGAGATGTCAAGAGGTAACAGGATTTTTTTAAAAAGAAATATTCACACTTTTAGTTGAATGGAGAAGAAATCGTATGAGTGTGTGTGTGTGTGTGTGTAAGAAAGGGACAGAGAGAGGGAGAGAGGGAGAGTGTGTGTGTGAGAGAGAGAGAGAGAAAGAGAGAGGGAAAGAGAAAGAGAGAGAGAGTTGTATTTGTGTGTGTGCGTATGTTTACTTATGTAACAAGTTTCTGTTAAAGGCTGTGTGTTTACGTCGTCATATGGGAGCCCAGTTGGTCGGGGCTGTAGAATACGCCGACTGCACCACTGGAAAGGGTTAGACCCCACCATCTATCAATGAGTGTGGATGTGCTGCGGTGTAATGGCCAAATAGACATGGAGACACGAGTTCAAATCCTAGAAGAGACTCCTTGGATTTCACGTAGCGCTAATACCCTCGGGAAAGGGTATTATTCAATTATTCTTCCTCCAGCTCTTGGCAAATAGTAGGACAAACTGGGTTCTTTATCCTTGAATAGGCAACCAGTCTAGAAGAAGAAAAACTCTTAATTCACGCCTGTTAAACTCCGCTAAAAAACTGATGTCAAATTCTGCCCGTGCAGAGGCGTTGGTAAACACACACACACGCACACATATATATGTCATGATCAAGTCACGTCAACAGCACAGATTTCCTTGAGTCTCTCTCTCTCTCTTTTCCTTCTCTCTCTCTCTCTCCATCTGTCCCAAACATCCACCGCTCTCGGCAGGTCCTTCAAACTACATCCACAGTTCGCGCATAGCTGATGTAAGTAAATTCTTACTGGTTATATATCTGTAGAAAGAGAGTCGGCTGACCAGCTATATATATATATATATATATCTGAGTGTGTGTGTGTGTTTACGTCTTCATCTGTGAGCTCAGTCGGTGAGGGCTGTTGAATACCCCGACTGTAACAGTGCAGAGGCGTAAGACCTACCCCCTAACAAGTGTTCTGGATATGATACTAAAATGTATCTAATGGTGAGGATCCATTCATTGATCCCTGAGTAATATGGAGCACCTCTTCATTGCCATTACTACCAGGTCTATTTTGACCCAGGGTAGTATTATTTGTTAGGGTCTCATCTACGTGTCAAATATGTCACCAGTATATCACTAATGATAAAAGATAAAGTTGATTATCATCACAATTATTTCTAATTTAAGATTATTTTTATTTACTTATTACAGTTATTTATTATTTATACTTATTTATTTATTACAGTTTCTCTCATCAGTATTGGCTGATGGTTATTCACTGGAGTTTGAGTGACAGCAAGTCTCCTCAAGTCTCCAGGACTCTCCTCAGTATTCTAGCCGTTCTCAGTAATACTGTCATTTGCATAGTCTCTACCCGTCCGCCAACTTCCAAGTCCTCCAGGCCTTTTGATTATCCTTTAGTTATTGTGCCAAAAGCACCAGTCACAATTGGTGCAATCGTCACTTTCATGTTCCACAGCTTTTTCTCTTCTCTAGCAAGGTCGAGGTACTTATCCTTTTTTTCACATTCTTTCAGTTTTATTCTGTGGTCAGCTGGGACAGTTAATTATTATAAGGACTGGTCTTCTGGCCGATATTTGATGATTCGTTTGTATGTCAAAGTCCCATAAGATTTTATGCGTGTCATTTTCTAGGACAGGTGCTGGGTTGAGCATATACCATTTGGTAGTGTGGTCAAATTTAAATTTCTTGCATATTTCCCAATGGATCCCCTTGCTGACCCAGTCGTGTCTCGTCTCATACTTCCTCTGCGCTAATTCGCTGCATTCGCTTATTATGTGATTGATAGTTTCGTCTCTGTCACCGCATAGTCTACATTTGATATTTTGTTGAGTCTTGTCTATTCTCACTTTGATATGATTGGTTCCTATGGCTTTTTTTTTTTTGTGCTGCTATTAGGAGAGATTCTGTTTCTCTCTTAAGGTTACCTTTTCTTAGCCAGGTTCAGGTTTTCTCGTGCGAAACAGTGTTTATTGGTCGTTTAAAGCGACCATAGAGCCTTTTCCCCATTTTTGTTTCCTAGTTATTGTCATTCTATCGTCTATCGTCTTGTCGGTATCTTTTCTGATGGCTATTATCATTATTTTTATTATCTTTATTATTATTTACTCCGATGGTTTTCCACTGGAGTTTGAGTGACAGTAACTCTCCTCAAGTCTCCAAGACTCTTCTCTGTATTCTAGCCGATCTCCAAAATGTCTGGATGGCCTCTACTCGTCTTCTTATATCCAAGTCCTCCAGTCCCTTTATTACTCCTTTAGTGACAGTACCAAGACCACCAATTACTGTTGGTCTGACTCTCACATTCATGTTTCACAGTTTCTTCCGTTCCCTAGCAAGTTCCAGGTGCTAATCTTTCTTTTCGCTGTCTTTCAACTTTACTCTGTCGTCAGCCGGGATAGCAAAGTCTACTATTCTGCAAGTTCTCTTTTCTTTTTGTTGATTATTATAAGGTCTGGCCTACTACTACTACTACAACCGTTATTACATCTCCAACAATACCACTAGTCTTACTGATATTAATTTTATGCTACTGGCCGTTGATATAATGGTTAGAGTGTTTGCCAATCTTCCGGGAGACCGAGATTCAATCCAAGGGGTTCAACCCAAGGTCAAGTCATACCAAAACTCAAAAAATGGTACTGGATACAGTCTTGCTTAGCTCTCAGTGAGAAGTGGAGCAATCCAGGGAAAAGAGTAGCGCCCTCCTCATACACCTCCGTGTAGTAACTATTGAAAGGGGTGCCTTCGAGTCGCCCTCGACTATAGTCGCCAACTTATTGTTATCACAATCATTTTTTTTTTAAATTAATCTTTTTCGCGTGAGTTTAAATCTATTTTTAAGGCGGCATTTTAAAAGTTTTAAAATTTTTATTATTATTAGCGATATAATTAACAATGATTAATTATTATAATGGTATGAATTATTTTAACGATAATTAGAATGGGAGTATTCAGAAAAATATATATATATATATATATATATATATATATATATATATATATATATATATATATATTAAGAAATTAAATAAGGACTAAATTTAAATTTGAAATAGAAATCAGAAAAAAACTAAAAAAAACTTTAAACTAAAGATAAGTTTGATTTTAATAATAGTATTTACCGCCACATTTTCCTTAGTAAATAAATAAATGTACAGATATGTTCTTAAAATAAAATAGGTTAAATTATTGACAGGATTTCAGTTGCTGAAGGTTTTGTAAGTCTTGTAAAAAGATTTTTTGATACATGACACCAGGCCATGACTCCAGCTTCTAACCCACAACTTTTTGCAACCCCTATTTAGTTATTTATTAATTTATTTATTTCTAAACGAGTAAGAATCCATTGAAAGAATACGCTTATATCTTCTCTCACTATTATATGATAACTATCTGAAGAAGTTTGTTTCTCAAATGGAGTGACCATCTGAAATAAATTTATAATAGCCAAAGGAAGGTCCGTTGAGGTTTTCTTCTAATTATATATATATATATATATATATTCATTTTTTTTATCTCGAGGCAGCAGCGAAATGCATTCCAACAAAACTCAAAACTAAATATTGAGTCCCATGGGAAACTTTAGCGGTGAGAGACAAACGTGCATTAGTGAAAACAGCCTCCAAAAACTATCGAAAAAACCCAACAAACATAAATGCATTAAAACTAAAAACGGCACAATATCAATTAGCAGGCATACATATAAAGGAACAGACAGAATACATTCAAAATCAGATAGATAAGATTAGAGACTCGGTGGAAGACAGACAATCTAAAAAAAATAGCCTGGCAAGCAATAAACGAAGTGAGTAGAAGAAAGAACACAGCCAAAGCAAAACTGAAAGCAGCAAACCAACAAGAAAGAATAAAACTGTGGAAACAGCACTTCGAAAACCCACCGAAAATAACACATGAACCAATCACCAGAATAATTAGCAAACAATTAGACATTAAACTAGGACCGTTCACACAAGAAGAACTCGATTCGGTTCTCAGAAAAATCAAAAATAGGAAAGCTGCAGGACTGGACGAAATTCCCCCGGAAGTATGGAAGACCAGACAATTCGACAACATATTGCTCCGACACTGCAACGCAGTATACAATCAAAATCCGATAGATAGATGGATGAAGGGATGCATACTCCCCTTCCCTAAAAAGGGGGACCTCGGATTAGCCAAAAACTACCGAGGCATAACACTTATATCCATAGCAGCCAAAATCTACAATGCCCTACTACGAAACCGCATAGAACCCAAAATCGACAACATACTTAGAAAAAACCAAAATGGCTTTCGAAGAAATAGATCCACGACCTCACAAATATTAACCATCCATAGAATCCTTGAAGGTGTACGGGCAAAAAAACTACAAGCGACATTAATATTTGTTGACTTTACCAAGGCTTTCGATTCCATTCACAGAGGAAAGATAGAACAAATCCTACTAGCGTACGGCATACCTAAAGAAACCGTAGCGGCAATAACGATTCTCTATAGAAACACTAAAGTAAAAGTACGATCACCAGATGGAGACACAGAATACTTCGACATTGTAGCAGGAGTACTACAAGGGGACACGCTGGCTCCGTACCTCTTTATCATTTGTCTAGACTACGTACTTAGAACATCGATTGACAAAATCAGAGAGAATGGCTTCGAACTGACGAAGAAAAGAAGCAGAAGATACCCCGCAACAACAATTACCGACGCTGACTACGCTGATGACATAGCGATACTGGCAAATACACCTGACCAAGCCAAAACACTACTGCATAGTTTGGAACGAGCAGCAACAAGCATAGGCCTCTATGTTAATGCACACAAAACGGAATATATGTGCTATAACCAAACGGGGGACATCTCCACTCTAGAAGGAACCCCTCTTAAACTAGTAGACAAATTCACTTACCTAGGAAGCAACGTCGAATCAACCGAAAAGGACATCGAAACCAGGTTAACGAATGCATGGATAGCTATCAATAGGCTATCAATTATGTGGAAATCAGACCTAACCGATAAAATGAAACGCAGTTTCTTCCAGGCAGAGGTCACTTCGATACTGCTATATGGCTGCACTACATGGACGCTAACAAAACGGCTCGAGAAGAAGCTAGACGGCAATTACACAAGAATGCTACGTGCAATCTTAAACAAGTCCTGGCGGCAACACCCCACAAGACACTAACTGTACGGCCACCTGCCCCCTATCACGAAAACTATTCAAGTTAGACGAACCAGACATGCAGGACACTGCTGGAAAAGCAGGGACGAACTCATAAGAAATGTAATCTTATGGACCCCCACACATGGCCGTGCAAAAGCAGGACGACTAGCACGAACATACATTCAGCAGCTATGTGAGGATACGGGATGCTGTCCTGAAGACCTACCTAGGGCGATGAACGATAGGGAGGTGTGGCGAGAGAGGGTCAGGGATATCCGTGCTACCAGCGCAATATGATGATGATGATATATATATATATATTCAAGTCATGATGATAGCTCGTATTTTTCTGATTCTTTATCTGTTTCTATCATCCATCGTTCCCGACTGGTCCTCCAAACTACATCCAGTATCTGCAGACAGCTGATGTAAGTAATTTCTTGTCGGTCTGTCAACTTTATATATATATATATATATATATATATATATATATATATATAAACCGGATTTGGCATTAAATAACCCCAAAAGTTGATATGTCACAAAACACAACCAAACCAAGTCTTTATACGTGTATGAACATTTGTTTGTTTGTTGTTGTTGTTGTATGTGTGTGTGTGTGTGTGTGTGTGTGTGTGTGTGTGTGTGTGTGTGTGTGTGTGTGTGTGTGTGTGTTTACCCAATCCTATCGCTTCAGACAGGATATGATACACGGTAATTTTTCAGAGGAGTACAGCTGGTGCAAGTTCAGAGTTTTCTTTCTCCTGGACTTGTTGCTTCTTCAAATCTAAAGAACATAATGTTTTCAGGAAGAAGAGACAGATTGCGCATGGTAAGTGCTCGAGTTTATTATCAGCGAGTCTGTGTGTACGTTTGTGAGTGTATTTGTGCACGTGAATATTTGTCTGTATATTTACTTGTGAGTATGCGAGTCCGTGTATATTTTCTTGTGAGTGTGTTGGTGTAAGCTTGTTCTTGTTCATTTATTGATTTTAACAGCATGTCAACTTGCCTAGGTTTATTTTATGCCTTGAGGTTAGGGAATTGCGTTAATTGTACATTTGTATTCACATTTTTTCTGCTGTTGTTTCTTGAGAGTTTTTGCACAGTTATATAATATAAAGAATTTAAAACAAATAATTTGCGCACACTTGTATGGTTTCAAGTATTCCATTTTTGATATTGATAATGATATAAATAATTTAAGTTACCCCACTTTTATCGAGGTTTACCTGAAGGCTCTCTTTTCAATAGCAACTAGATCGAAGGGAGGGCGCCACTTCTTTCTCCGGATTGCCCCACGTAACTTTGATCTGTACCTTAAAATGCAGTGTGTTAAGAGATGTGGAATCAGGTACCATTTTTTGAGTCTTTGGTGTGAATCGACCTTAGATTAAACACTGGCCTCCTTGAACATTGTTGGAAACTCTAACCATTATACCAATGGTTTCAAGTAATTACTTCGATTTGATAACACTCATTTGTTTACCCAGTTAAATCGTTTCAAGTAAGTAAGTAAGTAAGTAATAATAATAATAATAATAATAATCCGTTGTATAAAATTATAGCTTCAAGTAACTATTTTTAATACAAATAATTTACAGGTATATAAAAATGATTCCTAATACAAATAGTTTTACACAGTTTTATAGTTTCAAATGATCCTGTTTAATACAAATAATTATTTGGCTCTAAGAAAGTATTTCCCTTTAATAATGATCATTTGGTGCCCAGAGTAATATGGTTTAAAATAACAATGAGTAAACAATTATCATACATGTGTGTATCAGCGAAAGAAAACGAAAGCTCTTCGTGATGTTACGTCGCGTAAAACAATGTAATGACTGTCATAATAAAAGCAATACCACTTAGTTTCCCGAGTTACAAATGCTTGCAACGTTTGGAGAATCTGACAACGAGCATGGATTCCTATACAACAGTTCCCCTAAATATAAAATAAGTTAGAAGTGCTTGTGGTGTACTGGTTATCTTCGTTGGAAATAGGCTCAGTGAAGCGAGTTCAAATCCAGTAGGAGGCTGTTTGAACGCCACTCAGCGCTAATACACATTGGAAAAGTATGAATCCAACTGTCTACTCTTCAGTTGTGGGTAGACAATTGGGCAGACTGGGATCATTAGCCTTGGTATGGCAACCAGTCTAGAAGACGGAAAAACCAGAGTTTAAACCCTTTTAAAGTTCGCTTAAGAATTTGGGCTGCGGTCGTATTCTGCCCCTGTGGAAAGGATTTGGCAAATACAGACTGCAGTTCCCATTTGCATGTCGTCTTTAATGCACTTCTACTGTGTTTGAAGTTAACATACGCCTAGCGAAGGCGTTGACTGTTATCGATAGGTTATCAATCATATAGAAGTCTGATCTATCCGATGAAATAAAACAGGATTTCTTTCAAGCTGTGATCGTGTAAATACTTCTGCATGGATTCACCACATGGACGTTAACAAAAAAAAAAAACAAAAACAAAAGAGAAAAAGCTCTTTAGGAACTTGACAAGAATGCCACGAACTATATAATAAACAAATCCTGAAAGAAACACATCACGAAACAACATCTGTACGGCCACTTACATCCCATCTCACAAACGATCTAAGTAAAACGAACAAGACGTGTAGGCCACTGCTGGAGAAGCAAAGTGAACGCATGTGATGTTTTTCTAAGGACACCTACACTAGATTTTATTTACATCAGCTCTGTGTGGATACAGGATGTAGTCTGGAAGACCTACTGGGAGCGATGGATGATTGGAACAAATAGAGAGAAAGAGAGGGAGAGAAGAAGAGAGAAAGAGAGAGTGGGTTAAGGAAATCTGTGATGTCAGCGCGACTTGATGATGTTGAAGACAATGTTTCTATTTCAGTCATCTCCAAATCAAACGTGTCAGGAATGATTTAGGGACGAGTCAAGGAAATGTAAACATTTTCTATCTTTATTGAACTCATGCCCTTTCCTACTGACATTGTATCAAAAATAAACAATTGGCTTTCAGTCTATTTTTCAAAGCTTTTTTTGCCGGGTGAATTCCTGCTTTTCCAATAAACTCTAGTTAACTTCAAACTCTGAACTCCAAGAAATTCTCATCCCAAGATGCAGAGTAAATAAGGTTATGTCTCTTCAAACTACTATTCCTGTTCTTTGGGTGCCTCATTCATTCGGCCTTGTGCCACATCGAAGCAAAGAGCTTCGTAAATTACTACTGTTCCTGCTGTTTGTTTAAGAAAATCGGATATACGTAGTTAAAACACACTGATCAGAATTGTATTATGTAAGGGTGATCAAGTAAGTAATGTGATTATTCGTGTAAAAGTCTTTATTATCAACCGAATAACAAACCACCTTTACCTCATTTAAAATAGTTCCCAAGAGAAGTTTTTATCTGTCTCTACTTTTGTTAGTTCATCACAACCTGTTGAATATCGTCAATGAATAAACGATTATATAAAATAAAACATTGATATTTAAAAAGAAAAAAAGAGTCGATGTAATAAATAATGAGATAGAAAATTGTTTATTTAAAATGCTTATTATTAATCTAATAACAAATCGACATTATCTCCTTCAGAAATGCTTCCTTGGGAAGTCTTCAACTGACACTACTTTAGTCAGTTAATCACGACCTTTTGAATGTGTTCAATAAGTGAATAAGAATATATCCCAATCATATCTCCTTAAAAATATTTCCCTTGAGAAGCCACCGATAATGAAAACGTTGTTTTCACTTGTGGAAACGGTACTAGAAGTCTTCAACTGACACTACCTCTATTTGATTTCTCATACTTAGTTACATATTCTAGAAATATTCACAAACGAAAACAACGGATATATATATATATATATATATATATATATATATAAGTTGGATCTTGGTATATATATATATATATATATATATATATATATACCAAGATCCAACTTATATATATATAAATTTGGAACAGAAAATAATTACAAAGATGTGGAATAGAGGAGTAAGAGGGTTGTGATACCACAAAGAACATTTCTTTTTTGGCCCAAAACTTATTCCCATAAAGCTTTTTTAAAAGGCGAGGAAACTGATATCTTTGGTCTAGAAAGTTATAAGACTAATTTTCTTCATATTTCAGGTCGGAAATCTC
Organism: Sepioteuthis lessoniana; assembly: GCA_963585895.1. Classification (NCBI taxonomy): domain Eukaryota; kingdom Metazoa; phylum Mollusca; class Cephalopoda; order Myopsida; family Loliginidae; genus Sepioteuthis; species Sepioteuthis lessoniana. The sequence goes on from OY757917.1 coordinate 67,798,603, forward strand.
AATTGAAAATCTCATTAACAACCTTAATTTATGACTTATTATTCTCATGGTTAAACGTCGATCAGATCATCTTTCACAGATTCTAGTTCATCTAAATATTTTTATTTCGAATTTTGTCCTCGTGTAAGTTTCACGTGTACTTCCATCTTAACATTTGACATTTTCCTTTGATGATTTTTCACACCATATGAAACTTTAAGTAACAGACATCTAGTATCAATATATATATATATATATATTTATATATATATTGTCGCAACTCGGTTGTTCAGAGAAAACTGGAACAGCGCGCGTACTGAATGTACCACGTTTTAACCGCACTTTTTATAAGCCAATGGGTAAACAACAGACTGGAGACTACTTCAAAGGACACGGTAGAAAGTAAGTAGGAGTGGAATTTATTTTTTCACGGTCGAATTCCGAGAAATTGTAGAGAGCAAAAGATGTGTTATGTAACTTAGTCTTCTGTAGTTAGTGTGCGATCACCCACACACTATACGGGAGAGTCTCCGTTGTGTAGCAGTTAAAGTGTTTAACCATGATATCCTAGTAAGCGGGTTCGAACTCTAGGTGCATTATTCCGTTTACTTTTAGAATAATACAATTGTGAAATAGTACCACTGCTGTTCTTTGGCAAAGATGGCTTCAGCATTAAATAACTTACGGAGGTTATACCATAAAACAAAGAAACCAAACGGAAATCTCTTCTGATAGCAGTACAAACAACGCCATAAGAACTAAGTCAAAGCGGAAAGAGACAATATGCAACAAAATAGCAAATGTAGATTATGCGGTGGCAGAGATGAAACGATCAATTACATAATAAGGGAATGCAGTATAATTCTTGAAAAAACTGGGTAGGCAAGTGGATCCACTGGGAACTCTGCAAGAAGTTTAAATTTGACCATACGGACAAATGGTATATGTATAACCCAGAATCCGTCCTAGAAAATGAGACGTATAAAATTCTCTTGGATTTTGAGATACAAAGGGATCACCTAATCTCAGCCAGACGACCAGACCTAGTGATAATCAGCAAAAAAGAAAACCTGTCGAATAGTGAATTTTGCCGTTCTGGCTGAACACAAGGTAAAATTAAAGGAAAGCAAAAAGAGAGTTACTAGACTTTCCTAGAGAACTAAAAAAACATTGGAACATGAAAGTGACGGTAATACCAATTGTAAATGGAGCGCCCAGTAAAGTCACCAAAAGATTTGTACAGTGATTGGAGGACTTGGAAATAAGAAAATGAGTGGAAACCATCCAAACTACAACATTGAGATCAGCCAAAATACTAAGAAAGGGTCTGGAGACTTGAGGAGACTTCCTGTCACTCAGACTCCGGCGGAAAACCATCATCATTGGTGTAAAAAAACAATAATAATAATAATAATAATAATAATAAAACGAGACAAATACTTGGACATTGCCAGAAAACTAAAAAGTTATGGAATATGAAAGTAACGGTGCTCTCGGAATGACCCCTAAAGGCTTGGTAAGGGGACTGGAAGACCTGAAAATAGGGGGACGTGCCGGGACCATCCAAACTACAAAAATAACTAAGATCGGCCAGAATACTGAGGAAAGTCTTAGGGACATAAAGCGGCTTGCTATAACTCAGACTCCAGTGAAAGACCGCCAATTAATGCTAGTCTGGAAAACTCACATGAAAATTATATATATATATATATTAGTCAGATACCCATGATAGATGCGAAACAAGGCATTTTTAAAATTTGAGAAAAACGCAACATTATCTTGCCGACTTATATTAACTCTCTACTGTACTGTATCTTTTGCAGATGTGTTAAGTCCTTCCCCGCAAAAAAATAGAAGACCTGTGTATGATACTAAGCTACATCTGATAGTGAGGCACCAGTTCAGGCGATCTGGAGGAGTGTGGAGTCTCCCTTCATTGGCATCACTCCCAGATCCACTCTTACTTGAAGTGGTAGTGCTTATAAGTGTTCCGTCTCCTGGTCTAATAGAGTTGCTTGAAAATTACTCGTATTCGATAGAACCGTGTACAAAAAAAAAACCAACAATTTTTAACAACTACAGAAATAATGTAAATATAAATTTATAGTGCATCCGATTCCCTAATCTCTTGGCTCAAAATAACCCCGACAGGTTAACATGCCGTTTTAATCAATTGTTCTAATTTTGTATTTCATAGTCTCCATAACTACAAGTTCGAGTGCATCATAGTATAGTTATTCCGAAGAAATTCAGGCTGATAGTTTTCGTTTTTTTTTTTTTTCCTTTTTTTTTTGGCTTTTTATCACATCATTTTAACTTATCTATAATTTTTAGCTGCTTAATTAAATCGTTGGAATTAAAAACTATATTGTGGCCTCGTATAATGATTATATATAATATATTAGTTGCTGAAATCAAAAACTATGTTGTGACAACGTATAATAATTATATATAATTGTATATTAATCGCTAGAATTAAAAACTATGTCGTAGCCTTGTATGACATTTTTATCCCATACATTCGAAGCTCGTCATTCGTTGACCTGGCCCAGTCGGCTGGGGCAGCAGCTTACATCAACTGCATCTCTACAGAGGGGTAAGACTCCCCCAAACGAGTGTCCTGGATATGACACTAAACAATCTGATGGTGAGGCTTCAATACTGCTGAAGCTTTAAGGAATGCGGAGTACCCCTTCATTGACATCGCTCCCAAGTCCACTCTCGCCCGGAATGATAGAACTTGATAGGTTCGTGGGGGGGTGTCCTCGTGGTGTAATGGTTAAAGCGATGGATTGCGGAATCGTAGTACGCGAGTTCGTACTCCAGTCGCGCTATTACGTTCACTTTCGGGCAAATACCCTTGGGAAAGGTATGAACCCCCTTATCCTCCAAGCTATGGGTTAAATAGTACCACTACTGTTCTTCTAGGAGGATGGCTTTGGCATTAAATAACCTAAAAAGAGTTGATATGCCATTAAACAAGCAAACCAAACCTTGATAGGTTCATGTCTATGGGTCAAATAGAATTTTTTGACATTTAAACTGTGTACTCATGCTAAACTGAATCGTTTGAAATAGAACTGTTTTTACATTTAACTGTGTGTAAACAAAATTAGTTAAAGAAATGAGTGTGTAAACAAGAAACTGCATTTATGCTAAATTGAATTGTTTGACGTAGAACAGCTTGATCATTTAACTATGTATTCCGATTAGATAGAAATAAATAAAACCATTTAACTGTGTAAAACAAAATGAGCTCAGGCTCGTTTTAAAGTATTAATCATATATTCAATATATGTGTATAAAAGGATTTGACATAAAATAACCTACAATGGTTGATATGCCATAAGACTCAACTAAACCATATCAAATCATTCGTTGAGAATGCTTTAACCATTTAAACAGTAAAGGCATGAATGATACTATTTACCAACCCCTCCGCTCGGGCAGGATATGACACAAGGTCAATTTTTAAGCGGAGTTTAACAGGTTTGAATTCAGAGTTTTCCTTCTCCTAGACTAGTTGCCTAACCAAGGCTGAAGAACATAGTATGTCCTACTATTTACCCATAGCTGGAGGGAGAATAATTGGATTCAGACCTTTCCCAAGGGTATTATTAGTGCTATGTGAAATGCAATCAGTCTTGTCCAGGATTTGAACTCGTGTCGCCGTGTCCATTTCCTACGACGATAACGACTACACCACGGGCACCTCCAAGGCATGAATGATAAAGATGGATACATGTCCTTAATTTTGCTATCACTGTTTTTTTCTTTTTTCAACTTTATTTCATGCTGTGTTGTTGATTATATTGCTGTAATGTTATTAATAGTTTCAACTTTTTGATTGTCTACTTCGTTGTTGAGTTGCCATAATTTTACAAAAACAAGAATATGATGGAAGAAGAAAAAATATTCACAACGACAATTCTTCACCTAAGAAATTCAGAAACTTTAGACAATTATGATTGACTTTAGTTTGAACCTAAGCGTGAGTACATAGAACAGACAAAGATCTTTTCGCTGTGATATTTATTGTATTAGGATATGTGATATTTCCATCTCCACCTTTAATGTTCAAAGACTTCGCCCTTGAAAGATCACTTATTTCAACCACCAACTCCGACTCATGATAACTAATTGAGTTATGCATTTAGTGTTAAAACAAATCCTATACTGTACTAAAATTATAGAATTTCATTATATACAATTTAGTAGGAATACGAGTGTCGGCTAAAAAGTTCATTAACTGATCAAAATACTCTCGTTGAACGTGATTAAATAAGTTTTTTTTTAAACATAGTCTCCCTGCGATCTGCACACTTCTTCTATCGGTGTTGTAGTACTTGGATAGAAATTTTCAAAAATGCCATCAACTTCAGATATTATGACATTATTAAACTTTTCAGCTTTCTTTTGTTTTGGGCTGGATAAGACAATTTGCATTTTTCAAGTTTATAGATTGATTCAAAATGCCAAGGTTTATTTTATGCTTGAAAGTTTGGAAATAGCTTTCATTTTACATATATATCAACCTTTTTTGCGTAGTGTATTGTTTGTTTGTTTTTGTTTTGTTTTTTTTACATTCGGTTATATGATATCAAGTATTCTTATCTAAAGCAGTCAATTTGCACACAATTGTGTGGTTCCATGTATACCCATCTAATATTCATAAAATCTTAATTGTGGCTTTAAGTAATTGTTAATAATTCTGCTGTCAAGTTATTATTCCACTTAATAATAATCACTTGTTTGAATACAGTTATGTGTTTTCAAGTAATTAGTAATAATCCCTCGTAAACAACTATAAGTAAAGTTGGTGACCGTAGTCGAGGGTGACCCGAAGGCTCCCTTTTCTGTAGCTACAACACCAAGGTGTAGGGGAAGGTGCTACTCCTTTCCCAGGATTGCTCTACTTTACCCTTGATCAGTGCCTTATAAAGCTGAGTGTTAAGCAAGCAGGCATCAAGTACCATCTTTTGAGTCTTTGGTGGATTGAACCCAGGTCTCCTGGGGCATTGGCAGGCACTCTAACCATCATGCCAGTATCTGGTAAACAATAAGAACTTCATGTATCTATTCTTAATAGAAATAATATGCAGGAGGTGCGTGTGGTGTAATGGTTATCGTCGTAGGAAATGGACACGGTGACACGAGTTCAAATCCTGGACGAGACTGATTGCATTTCACGTAGCGCTAATACCCTTGGTAAAGGTTTGAATCCAATTATTCTCCCTCCAGCTATGGGTAAATAGTAGGGCAGACTGATTTCTCCTACCTTGGTGCGGCAACTAGTCTTGGAGAAGGAAAACTCTGAATTCAAACCTGTTAAACTCCGCTTAAAAATTGACCCTATGTCATATCCTGCCTGAGCGGAGGGGTTGGTAAATATGAGAAATAATATGCAGTTATCTCTCAAATCTTTCAGTCAAATAAGAATAATTTGCACATCGAAGTATGGTTTCAAGTATTCCAATATAAAGCTTATAATTATATGGTTTAAGTAATCGTTTCCATCAAATAATAATAAATTCTTTGCATATAGCTATATGTTTCTCAAGTATTTAACAATAATCCTTAGTAAACAATTATACCTTTTTAAAGTATTTTAGAGTTATATGATACCACACATCCCGGTCTACTATAAATATTCTTTAAACAAATATAATTGCCCAATCAGCTGGGGCTGTAGAAGACACTGGCTGCATCTCTGTTGGGGGGGGGTAAGACTCCCCCAAACGAGTGTCCTGGATATGACACTAAACAATCTGATGATAAGGCTCCAGTAATGCAGGAGCTTTGGAGAACGTAGAGTACCCCTTCACTGCCATCGCTCCCAGGTCCACTCTGGCCTGGAGTGGTAGCACCTAATAGGATCCTATTTATGGGTCAAATAGAACTAAAATGAGTACTTATGCTAAACTAGATTACTTGAAATAGAACTATTTTCATATTTAAACTGCATACTTATGCTAACCTGAACTGTTTGAAGTAGAACAGTTTTAACATGTAAACTGCGTACTTACGCTAAATTGAATTGTTTGAAATAGAACTATTTTGACATTTAATTGTGTGTTGACAAAAACTATAAATATAATAACCTGAATTGTTTGATTTAACTGAATAACTTGAAATAGAAATGTTTTTTGACAATTAAACAGTCTAATTATGCTAAACTGAATTGTTTGAAATAGAAATGTTCTTTCGTGTAAAAATGGATTTTGCATTCAATAACTTGCAAAGGTTGATAAGCCACAAAACACAAACAAATAAACAAACAAGCAAACAAACAAACAAACAAATATACGGGAGGTGCCTGTGGTGTAATGGTTATCGTCGTAGGAAATGGACACGGCGACACGACTTCAAAACCTAAGACTGATTGCATTTCACATAGCACTAATACCTTTGGGAAAGGTATGAATCCAATTATTCTCCCTCCAGCTATGGGTAAATAGTAGGACAGACTGGATTCTTCAGCCTTGTTGAAGCAACTAGACTAGGAGAAAGAAAACTCTGAATTAAAACCTGTTAAACTCCGCTTAAAAAATTGAGCTTGTGTCTTATCCTGCCCGAGTTGGTAAATAGGAAAACAAATGAATATATTTGATCCATAGATGGGACACTGACTGGTACTAAGACTCCAGCTCAAAGTGGATAGTGAAGGAATTGACCACACTACCCAGATCTCTAAAACTGGAGCCTCACTATCAGATAAAGTTTAATGTCATGCCAAGGACACCCATTTGACCAGGGTCTTAACCCTCAGCAGAGGATACAGTCAACGTATTCTAATTCCCCGCCGACCGGGTTGCAATTTTTTGCTGAAGTGTTCAAGGATCCAGACTGTGGAAATCATCACTGGATATCACCTAAACATGTTCAGAAAAGGCTGCCTCAAAATGGACCAAGCTAAAATAAGCCCAAACCGACTGATTGCTCAGAAACAAGATCAAAATATCACTCACAAGCATTTCAAATTAAGATCAGAATCACTTCGGTCACTGACTTTCGCGCTAGGGTGATCAAAATATCACTCACAAGCATTTCAAATTAAGATCAGAATCACTTCGGTCACTGACTTTCGCGCTAGGGTGTAGTATGTGTTTTTCCCTCTCAATGTTCTTTTCTTTCGGTGAGAGGCAGCAAAGCCAAAAAGAGTCTGATCCTCATCATTCCAACCCTTAAGCAACACATTTACATCCATTTTAAAGGTGTAAGACTACGTATTCTGAAACTTTTATGAAGCTTGTCGCGAAGATAGGACAATTTCTCTCACTCTCTCTCTCTATATATATATATATATAGTTTTCTTTTATTTTGACATATTTCGGGAAAAAAATTCTTTTTAATAATTTGACTCAATTTGAATCAATACTCATCGCCAAAATTTCAATGAAAACAATAGATTTTTTCAATTTCCATATCTATCTATCTATCTATCTATCTATCTCAGTCTGATCCTATCTCGCTATTTCAACTATGGCTCATATCAAGTTGGAATCTAACATCACATCCGTCTCTTGCTTCTGATTTCTTTTTGCTATTTTTGCTGTTAATACCGCTGCCTTATCATTCACAATGCACTTTGACTCGCATTAATTCCCCGTCTCTCCAAAATCTTCTCATGAATAGAGACTTTAAAAAGAAAAAGAAAATCTCTGTATAGCCAGAATCTTTTCACAGCAACAAATACAAAATATGCCTCCATTACATCCTTTCGAGGCGACTACAGGGGAAAACGTCTAATAAATATCGAAATCAATCCAATAAATATAGAAACCGAATGCTGGCGTGTAAGGTAAGGATTACCGTAAGAGGAATCATGGCTGACGGAAATATTCCATTATATAGGTTTTTCTTATCGGATATATTTTTCTGTTTGTTGTTGATTTTTTTTTTTTTTTTGGTTCTTGTTTATTTTATGAGTGTATGCGTATGTACATGTTTGCGTATGCGTGCTTGTTTTTTGTTTGTTTGTTATTTGTTTTTTATTTTATTCCCCAGAGCTGTACACTTTCATTACTGGATTTAGCAAAAATATTGATCAATTTATAGCAAGGGCATCAGTATCAATATAGCGGCGACATTCTGGCAAAGTCTTCATGGCTGTCAGCTTAGAAAAATTTACTGATTTCTTGCCAACAGACACGAAGAATATTTTCACATTGCAAGCTATAATGGAGCTAGCGTGGCAAAAAGTTAAACATTGCTAAAATATCTTTTTAAAAAATCTAACTTGCCATACAACAGTAAATCTTGCGCACTAAGAAAAACAGTTATTGTTGGACGAAATAGAGTCGGCGACGCAAGTTCAAACCCTGGACGAGACTGTTTGCGTTTCCTTTCGCCCTGATGACCACTGGAAAGGCATGAATCGATTTGTTCTCGTCCCAGTAATTAGACACATTGGGGTCTTTAGTTCTAGTTTAGCGAACACTATGAGAAAAAAAAACTTTGAATTTAAAACCGCTTAAAAATTGACCTTATTTCATACACTGCCAAAAATGGAGGAGTTGGAATCAATACGTCTATCAGTAAACCTGATATAATCTTAAGCAGAAAATGAGAGACTTCAAAACAAAAAGTAGAAAAATATGAATATTAGGGATTCCTGATGATAGATTAGATACATAAACTAAAACAGAAGAGAACGTGACTCCTTAAACGCAACTTCAAACAAAAGAAACAGTTTTACCAAATTGACCACAGAAAATTCCAGAGGGACATCTTCAACCAGAAAATTACACGAATCCACTCAATGCTGTATAATTCACACACACACACACACACATGTATATATATATATATATGTGTGTGTGTGTGTGTGTGTGTGTGTGTGTTTATCAACCCTTTTGCACAGGCAGGATGAGACATGAGGTCAAAATTTGAGGGGAATTTAACAGGTTTCAATACAGAATTTTCCTTTTCCTAAACAAGTTGCCTAACCTAAGCCAAAGGACACAGTCTGCCATACTATTGCTTTAGTGAAAATAATTTAATTCATACTATATATATATATATATATATATATATATATAATCAACTGCTGACGAATAATTCAGGCAGGTCTCGATCCCAGCTCCGAGAATCTCGCGGATCTAGCCACACTGAAGAGTTTTGATACAAAGGAACTGTCTGTGGATGACTATATATATGATTAGACATTACTGTGAAAAGCGTTAATATCCTTAAAATCTGTACAGTGCTTAATATACATAAATAAATTGCAATATCAATGTATTTCAACTATTTAAAAGAATAAATAAGACAGGATAAAAACTCATGACTAAGACCGTCACACTTTCAAAACCTAGATATGCTACTATTCAACACATGTGACATTTTGAACTAAATGAATAAGAACTCTTTTCCTTCATATTCTTTTCGGGTCAAGTGAACATTACGTGGTGGGCATTTTAAGAGATAGGGCTCAATCCATTTCAAATTGCAAAGTATCTCCGATCATTTATTGGAAACTTATCTGAATCCAGTAACTTTGTCACATTTTTCATATATATATATATATATATATATATGTGTGTGTGTGTGTGTTACCCTCGACAGCTGTCGCCAACTACGGAAATTACACAAGAATGTTGAGAGCAGTATTAAACAAGTCCTGGCGACAGCACCCCACGAGACTCCAACTATACGGACACTTGCCCCCATCACAAAAACTATACAAGTTCGACGAACCAGACACGCAGGACACTGCTGGAGAAGCAAGGACGAGCTCATAAGCGATGTACTCCTGTGGACCCCCACTCATGGATGTGCAAGAGTGGGACGACCAGCACGAACTTACATACAGCAGCTATGTGAGGACACGGGTTGTAATCCTGAAGACCTGCCGGAGGCGATGAATGTTAGGGAGAAATGGCGAGAGACGGTCAGGGATATCCGCGCAGGCGGCGCGACATGATGATGATGATGATGATATTCATTTGCGTACATATTTATGTTCATTTACTTGCATATTCATATATATATGTAAATATATAAATTTAAATCTTCATAAACATTTATATATATATATATATATATATATATATATATATATATATATATTACATCCGTATTTATCTATTTTTGTCTCAATTTATATATATATGTGTGTGTGTGTGTGTCTGTGTGTGTGTGTATGTGTGTGTGTTAGTGTGTGCGTGCGTGCATGTGTGTGTTTATCTATGTACATATTTATATATTTTATATCTATATATCCACCTTTTCACTTATTTTTAACATATATATATATATATATATATATATATATATGTGCGTTTATATATCCATATTTATATATATTTATGCATATATATATATATATATATATATATATATATGTGTGTGTGTGTGTGTGTGTGTGTGTGTGTGTGTGTGCACGATTAAATAAGAAAGACACTTCGTAAATATATATATATATATATATATATATATATATATATATATATATTTATGAGGACGGTTTTGAATCAAGTTTCTTCTACCACCACGATCCTTAGCCTTATTGAACTAGTAGATTCTTCATGTATCATTTTGATGTCCCTTAAAATATAAAGTTCGATCCAATACTTCTTCTGCGTCTGCTGTAGTTTTGTTCGGTTGTTCTCATACTTTTTATTCTAATCAAATGCCCAATTGTACGATTTTAAGAATTTCTACCTAATACTTATACGGTTTCAAGTAATTACTTTGATTTACTATTAATTTGTTTACCTCTTATTTAATAGTTTCAGATAACTACTAATAATAATCTTGAGTAAATGATCAAGGATTCAATTAACTATTCTTAATACAAATTATTCACCCTCAGATTATATCAAACATTCCTATCTACTGCAAGTAATTACCCAACCGATCTTTTTGGCCCTAAGTTAGGGGCCTAATGGGAAATATCCCTGGGAGTCAGTTTGTAGCTGCGAGCATTGGCAATGAAGGGATATTTCATACTCCTCCAGATCGCTGGAACTGGAGCCTTCCTACCAGATGCAGCATAGCATCATACCTAGGACACCGATTTTTGTGGGGATTGGAGGGCTCAACCTATCTGCAAGGGGTACAAGAAGCTTGTTTAAGTCCTACCGACTGGTTGATATAGCTGCTAAGTAAATGCTGAAGTGTGTTGGTGTAACCATGTATCCTTGATTTTTACCAATTTTTTATTTATTCATTTTATCACATAATGGTTCAGCTACTTGTTTATTAGAGAATTCCTTGGTATACTTCCATTTATTGATTGCCCAGTCAGCTGGGGCTGTAGAATACACTGACTGCACCTCTGCAGAGGGGTAAGACCCCCCCTAACGAGTGTCCTGGATATGACATTAAACAATCTGATGGTGAGGTTCCAGCAGTGCTGGAGCTTTGGGGAATGCGGAGTACCCCTTCATTGCCATCGCTCCCAGGTCCACTCTGGCCCGGAGTGGTAGCACCTGATAGGGCCCTATCTTTGGGTTAAATAGAACTAACAGCATACACATGCTAAAATGAATTGAGTAAACTGAATAGCTTGAAATAGAAACATTTTTGACAATTAAACCGTACTTACACTTAAACTGCGTGCTTAACTGGATTATTTCAAATAGAACTGTTTTTTAACATTAAAACTGTATTTACACTTAACTGAATTGTTACATACAACTGCTCGAATAGTTTGAAATGGAAATGTTTTTGACAATTAAACTGTGTACTTATGCTAAACTAAACTGTTTTCAATAGAACAGATTATTTACATAAAAATGGATTAGGCGTTAAATAACCTACAAAGGTTGATATACGATAAAACCAAACAAACCAAACCAAATCCATTTATTGAAGGCTTTAGTAAAATTTGTAAACTTTTTCAGTATATTCATATCTTTTGAATATAATACACAGTGCTTCTCTATTATCTGAGGAAAAAGACTTTTAAATGTTGGTGATTAAAGTTAATTGGGGTCACATTTGATATTCTAGGCAAATACACGTTTTTTAATCTTATTAAAAATTTTTCATAAAAAATTTATGGTGTTTTGAAAGTGACAGTTTTATTTAAAAATTTGATGTAAAATTTGAGCATACAAATTTCTCATCGAAATTACGATGCAATCTTTAAAATAACTTTTTAAATCAGGTATAATTTAAGACAAAATATCTACAGGGTTACCAGAAAGGTAGTTTTTTTTTTTGGACTGAAAGGTTTAGTAATATATTTTTATGACTATTTCAGTAAAATTTTACTTTTTATAACTAGATTTTAATATACTACCATGCTGATATTTGAGGTAGAAAACACCGAAATAGTTTCTTTATATGTAAAGATACCATGAAAACGCTAAGGGATGATATACTACTCATACGTGGTGCATTCAATAGGTTTCCAGACTTTTTTTGTACAGGCATTTGAAATTGTCGTAGACTCTTCATTATGTCATTGCTATACATTGTATGAGATGACAGATCAATTTTTATGATTTCAGCTTCAAATGAACAGCTACAGCAGGAATTAGAATGCACCCTACTAAAGCCTGATTATCACAGCTGGTGAATTTCAAAAATGCAATCTGGACGTGAGGACACTTTAGAAAAACGATATGCAATAAGATTCTGTTTTAAACTCGGAAAAAATGCCACAAAAACATATGGAATGCTCCAGACTGCTTTTAGACCATCTTGCATGAATCGAGCATCAGTTTTTGAGTGGCATAAGAGATTCGAGGTAGGCAGGGAGTCTGAGAGGGATGGTGAGAGGTGTAGGATGAGTAAGGAAGTCAATACACCAGAGTTGATTGGCCAAAGGGTTAGGGTTAGTGTTACTTTGTTGAGGTTTTAAGGGAGTTTAGGAAGGGATTCCTTGGGAAGAGGCCAGCCCTCTTCAAATTTGGTCAGTGGCATTTCCACCAGGACAATGCACCAGTCCACAACTCCATCCTTGTCACAGACTATTTGACCAAGATGAGTATCAAGACAGTTCCTCAGCCTCCCTATAGTCCAGACCTTGTTCTCTGTGACTTTTGGTTATTCCCTAAGCTCAGAGGCTGTCATTATGAGACAATTGAGGAGATGAAAGAGGCTGTGATGAAGGTAACTGACACGCTCCCACAAGAGGACTTCCATGGGGCCTTCTAGAAGTTGTTGGAACAGTACAACAGGTGCATTGCAGCCGGAGGAGATTACTTGGAAGGGGACTAGTGTTTCATGTGTGTACTATCAATAAAAGTGCCCTTACGAAAAAAAAAAAGTCTGGAAACTTATTTAATGATCCTCGTACATATATAAATATTATGAAACAAGGAGTTACGCGCTATCTCTTTCAAACTATTTTCTTCGTTTCTACCTCAGCTATTTGGAAAACATCCATTATCGGTATTTTCTTTAAATTACGAATATTCCGTCACCAAAGTTGATATCCCGCTTAAATATCAGGCACATGACCTGTATAATTCCATTGTTAGAAGTAAAAATCCAAGTCAACTTATGTGTATTTATTTCATTTAGTTTGATACTGCCATGTGCTATAAATAGTAAGTAAAGTTGGCAACCTTAGTCGAGGGCAACTCGAAGGCTTCCTTTTCAATAGCTACTACACCGAGGTGTACGGGAGGGCGCAACTCCTTTCCCTGGATTACTCCACTTTACCCTTGATTCTAACCTCATAATGCTGAGTACTAACAAGGCGGCATCAAGTACCATTTTTTGAGTCTTTGGTATGACTGGACCTGGGATTGAACCCCGGTCTCCCCGACCATTGGCGAACACTCTACTCATTTGATTTATCTCCTCTTTTACGTTTTGTCCAATAAGTACTGAACCTTTTCCAACATAACACTATCTCGAGGTCGTTGCTGGATTCCTGTTGAGACTCTGGCCTATAAACATGTGCTAATTGTATTGTTTATCATATTTTCCGACAAATTTGCAAGGTTCAATACAAATATAAAGAAAATGGCCCATTTGTCACACTGTACATTTTATCTCAGGGCTAACATCTTCGAATACTTTTGTTCATAGAATCCTGATGAACACCTTACTGATAACGTGGCAATGTCTCTCTGTGGTTTTCACAATCTGTTCAATCACTTTTCTTAAAGAGGCCGAATAAGTTGGCATTCGAATATTCTTGTTGCCTACTCTGTTAAAATACGCTCTCTGTATATCTTGCAGTGGAGTAAGACACTCCAGAAAGGATGTCTTTGATATGACCCAGAACTGCATATGATATTGAGTCTCCAAGTCTGGGGAGTGTGGGGTACCCTTTTGTTGTTATTACTCCCAGGTCCACTCTCACCCTGGGTGTTAGTGTATGATAGGGCTCCATCTTTAAATCAAATAGAACAGTTTAGAAATAATTAGTATTGGATAACAATACATGAAGCCTTATAACTGTATACAAAAAATGATTATTATTAAATAGAATTAACCGGACCATTGGTCTAATGAGTTGAGTGTTTGCCAATGGTCCGGGAGACCGGAATTCAATCCTAGTACAAGTCCTACCAAAGACTCAAAAATGGTACTTGATGCCTCCTTGCTTGACTCTCAGCATTATAAAGTAAGGATCAATGGTAAAGTGGAACAATCCAGGGAAAGGAGTAGCGCCCTCCCCTACACCTCAGTGTTGTAGCTATAGAAAAGGGAGTCCCTCTCGACTAAGGTCCCTCTCGACTAAGGTCGCCAACTGGTCCCTCTCGACTAAGGTCGCCAACTTTTACTTATTAATGTTAAGAATATTTTAAACCTTGGGATCATTACGAGTTACTTGAAACCATATAACTGCGAGCAAATTATTGGTGTTGAAACTTGAAATCATATAATTGTACAAACTAAAGATTATTATTAAATGTGTATAGTTAATTGGAACCAATTAATTGTGTATAAATTATAAGAGTTTGATATGACCACTTTGGGATGCTCTCGTGGTGTAATGGTTAAAGCGATCGACTGCGGACTCGTAGTAAGCGAGTTTGAACTCCAGTTGCGCTACTGCGTTCAGTTTTGGACAAATACCCTTGGGAAAGGTATGAGCCCTCTTATCCTCCCAGCTATCAGTTAAATAGTACCACTGCTGTTCTTCTAGAAATATTCCTTTGGCATTATGTAACCTACAGCGGTTGATATACCATTAAAATAAAGAAACCGAAACGGGTAGGAACACTTGATACCATATATTTGTATGAAAATGAATTACAGACAAAGTGAATAAAAGGATTTCAATTGAACATTGAAATATGGTTAGGATCATATTCAAACATTAATTAAATTCAGGCATTAAATAATCCATAAGAGTTTGACATGCTGTTAAATAAACCTAACCAAGGAAAACAAGCATCCTGGTGGTATCTGGTTTGCATCTCATCTTTATTATAAGCTTCCATAATTAAAGTATTTAGAAAAAAGGTGTTACTTTTGAATCACTTGATAGATACGTGCATGTGTGTGTTTCAGAGGGTATATTTGATAGAGTTTTTGTATGTGGGCTTTATTATTTAGGATAATGTATTTACTAATAGATTTATGCTTATATATATATATATATATATATATATATATATATATATATATATATATATATATATATAAACCCATTTTAATATATACATATATATATACAAAAATTAACTTAAATCGCGAGTTGGAAATCTACTTAAGTTTAGGTGAAATTTTAGTAGAAGATTTCCAACTCGCGATTTAAGTTAATTTTATAATTGGCTCCACTTGTGTTGAGCACTTTAGTAATTGTAGCATTGCAGGATTCGCAGAAGGTTTTTTTTTTGACCAACTGACTGCGTATCCCTTGATTTTTTTCAAGGGGTCGGACGAGGTTGGCCTTTTCTTTCTTTTTGACCTATAATTTTTTTCTTTTCCCCCCGGGCAGTGATTTGAGATACTTTTATCTCTTGTTCCTGACGTTTTTTTTTTTCGTTTTTTTTTTCGTTTTTTTTTCTGGTACCGCGAATGCTGGTAGATATTAGATTAGTAAATATATATATATATATATATATATATATATATATATATATATATATATATATATCCATTTTAATATATTTATGTTTATACATATATATATTAAAATGGGATTTTGTCAGTGAAATACAAAACCACTCCAACACACACACACAACGACAAAAACATATCAAATATCAAAGAGGGGTAAAGCAGACAAAGGTAAACACACTCTAAAAAAAGAGAGGAAGACCCCTATATGAACCCATAACCAACTGAAAATAATTCAAACTGCAAACACGAGTGAGTTCAAGTCTCATTGAGTACCCCATTATCAAGGCCTTGTGCCATATATGCTCTCTGGCGAAAGCAACAAGCTGGAACTATACACGTATGTAAGAACAAAATAAATAAATAGATTAATAAATTAATTGAAAAATACAAATCTCTTCTTTAAAATATTTTTATTCTCTCTTTGAACCTACAACAAAAATTTATATATATATAGAGATATACTAGGGTGATTCAAAAGTTTACCCAGTTAATTCCATATTAATTCCATGAGAAAGAGATCAAGAAATTAAGGCAACCAAGTCATAATTTCCGTTTTTTTTTCTGTTTTTTTTCTTGATTTGAGTTATTTTTACATAACGTAGATATGTTTTGGATCGTTGTTTTCTGATGAATTTTCCTAGTTATTCGTATACCTGATACATGTCTATGCAAAATCAAATGATATTGTTCTTTTTTAATGGTTTCCTCGACCTGAATCAAATCTCCAGCACATTTGTCTTCAACCCCCATCTCCCACCATAACAAACCCACCACCGTGCATAACTGTCTGAAGCACACATTCATTATTCAGTCTTTCTCCACGACTTATTCTCACCTACACTCTCCATTTTATAAGCAAAAAAGTTCAGCATTATACTCATTTGTCCACATTAGATTTTGCCACTATTTCAATATCTAGTTCTTATGCTTTTTGTCCATGACGGGCTTTTATACTTATTCATCATCCGTAACAAGGGTTTCTTAATTGCAAAGCACCCGCTGATCTAATACTATTTTTCGTAGTTTAGGACATTGATTGCTATCGGGAGGAATAAGGTTCAACTATCAACCGTGGAGCCGTTTTTTTCTGTCTTTTGCTGTCATTGATCAAGTGTTTATCTTCAACTGAAGTTGTCTCGTTTAGGGCGCCAGCTATTTTTCTGTCAATTTTTGTATCAGTTTCTCATTTCCTTTGTAACACATATTGCACCCCATGTCGAGAAATTTTCGACTTTTAGGCAATTTACCTTAGAGAGTAGGCTTCTTTGAATAAATGTTTTGAATTTGTTCTCACCACAATTCTTAACCGCGATGGTTTTCTTATATTGTGGAAATTACTTCAAAATTAAAGAATATTTTTTCAAAGATCTATGAAAACACTTTTGTAATGGCATAAACTTTTTTCTTCAAACAATTACAGGTACGTTTTAACCAAAATAAGGGTTCCTTGTAAAACAGCAATTAATGTTACAACTTTAGTTAGAGATGAGTTATCACTTAGATCATAGATTAGCATTTAACTTAGTTGAAAATTTTGATAAGCTCTAAAATTCTATTGCAGGAATAATGGTGAAACCAAAATAAATTGTTCCTCATAGAAAATATTCATAATTTAGCAAAATTTATTGTAAACAGACAAATCCCAATGTGAACCTTTTGGTAAAGAGAAAAAAGGGTATATAAAAAGAAAGCATGGAAAAAGGCTGAAAATAAAACCGAACACACCACGGTCACTGAAATTTTATCACTTGATAGCGTGACATGATGATGATGACTCAAAATAAAATTATTTTAAGGTATTATATTTTAAAAAGAAATGTGGAGGGTCCACAAACTTATTACCTTTTGTATATATATATATATATATATAGAGAGAGAGATAGAGAGAGAGAGAGTGAATGAGAGAGAGAGAGAGAGAGAGAGATAGAGAAAGAGAAAATTGATAACTAGGAAATCCAAGCTGAAGTAGACATTTATTGAGAAACAAAGTCGACACTGTTGTGTTTCAGTTCTAAAGAACCATTATCAGGACTGGGAAGGGTGATATTTAGTGATATTAAATCAATGATGGATGTTTAAAATACAAAAATCAAAGGGAAAAATGATAGTGGTTCATTAGAACCGAAACGCAATAATTTCGACTTTGTTTTTCAATAAATCACTCCTTTAGCTTGGATTACCTAGTTTAATTTTTTCTCTCTATTATCGGTTTTTACTTCCTTATTTACTTATATATATTTTTTCTTTTTCTTTGTCCAATGAGAGAAAAAAGCAAATACTTTAAAATAAAAAATTCTCTTGTGGAACTTTTTAATGTAGAGTATATATATATATATATATATATATATATATATATATATATATTGTACACCACATAATTTTCTGTGATATGTTAAGTTTCTTCTTGTGGAATATTATACCATCAAGCTAATATTTTTGACAATTATTTACTACCAAAGTCTATCGCTTTGCAACACCTCTGTAACCAAACTGAAATATATATATATATATATATATATATATATATATATTCCCGACTGAAGCATATTCCTATTTTAGTTACAGTTTTGATAATGTAGAGTATGGTCATAATACCAAATCATATACATTCACAACAAGAGTCTTCTGGGAGGCAATCATAGACGGAATGTTTTCACACAGGATCAAGATCGGTATTAGTTAGTTGATTTTAAAAAAAAAACAGTGTTGCCAATCCGGAAAGAAAGATATCAGTCTCATCTTTTTTTGACGAACCTTGTACCATTCCTTTGCAAAGTTCGTACTCGTGATGGTCGCTTGAAGTTTCTTATCGAGTTTCTTCGTCTGCCAAGAAAAGCCAAAATCAGAATAGAAATCTGGAGTAATTAAAACGGGTAGCTACACAATGTCAACATTGCTTTAGATAATTCCGTTCCAAAACATTTTGTGTAGCATGTCAGCTGACAAACTGCACGAAATTGTGTCCTCTGGGGATATTTAAAGCAAATCCAGAATGATTAGAAACGAGACATTGCTGATAAAATCTGAAAAAAACTGAAACCGAGAAATTATGTCTGTTACTATAGACAACGCACTTTGAAAAGAACTTTTGCGTGTGGCCAACATTTGGACATTTATCCTGAGTCATCGGTACGTACTGATCTCACCAGTCAGTTATCAGAAAATGAAATTTGGTGGCTGATCATCTTACTACTGAGGACACTCCAAAAATAATGGTTCCACTTTTAACGTTGTCCTACCACATCGGAGGTGGAAGTTGGTGTTGCAGAAGTTGATTGATTGAATTAACAGCATGTAAACCAGTCTTTCTTAATATTTATGCATCTATTGTTCATTCTACAAATATAAACTAAACACTCTTTTTTAAAGACTTGATTTTCCTGAAAGGAGAAAAAAAGAAAATAGAAAAGAGTTATAACTTTGGTTTCGGATTGGAAATTTTCGGCTAGAAGACAACAAATATTTAGTTTTTTTCCCCCTTCAATGAATCACCTTCTCTGGGTTTTTTTTTCTTTTTACTGTATCTTTCTTTTAATTTATTCCCGCTTGACCTTCTTCTTATACCTTTTTTCTTTGGTTTACTTGAACCCATATCACAAGCAGAAGTGCTAATCAATAAGTAAATAATGATGATACTATTATAGTTTATATAGAAATGATAACGATTCGCACACCCCACATAGATTAGCAGCTGTTAGATCAACACCGTCCTACTGGTTCTGTGACCTCGTTTGATGCTTAGTGAGGTACTCATGAAGCATGCCTTAGGCTGGAATACCCAGGTAGATACTATCCCTCTCCAGGTCTACAATTGGTTTAAATTCAGAGTTTTCCTTCCAGACTAGTTACCATACTATGGTTAAAGAACCGCTTTAATGGTACGTTAATATTCATATTTTTGTGTTGTAGTTTCTTAAGAGGTTTTGCACATTTTTGGAACACTGCTGAAGAATTAAGGATTAACTCATAAATGACGGTCTTCTATGGACCCCCTAAAACCTGGACGTGCCAATGTTGGCCGATCTACAAGAACTTATTTACATTAGCTCTGGGTAGTTTGGAAGACCTGCCAGAAGCGAAGGATGATAGGATCAGATGGGGAAAGAGAGAGGGGGGAGAAAGTGAGTCAGGGAAATCTATGCTGTCAACGTGATTTGATGATGATGATATGATATCAAGTATTCCAATTTGATAAAAAATAATTTGCCCACGGATTTATATTTGGTTTGGTTTCCTTTTTAAATGATAGATCACCCTTCATGGGTTATCTAATGCTAAAGCCATCCTTGTAGAAAGACAGTAGTGGTGCTATTTAACCCATAGCTGGTGGCGATAAGAAAGTTCATACCTTTCCCAAAGATATTAGCCTAAAAGTGAACATAATAGCGCAACTGGAGGTCGAACTTGCTTACTATGATGTTGCTGTTCTGCAAGTAAACCACTACGCGTCGGGGACTTCCCCATAGTTACTCTTCAATTTTAGGTGCCCGTGGTGTAATGTTATCGTCGTAGGAAATGAACACGGCGACACGAGTTCAAATCCTGGACGAGACTGATTGTATTTCACATAGCACTAATACCCTTGGGAAAGGTATGAATCCAATTATTCTCCCTCCAGCTATTGGTAAATAGTAGGGCAGACTAGGTTCTTCAGCCTTGGTGAGGCAACTAGTCTAGGAGAAGGAAAACTCTGAATTCAAACCTGTTAAACTCCGCTTAAAAATTGTCCTTGTGTCATATCCTGCCCGAGCGGAGGGGTTGGTAAATACGGTTATACTACAGTTTTATATCAGTTTGCCCAGAGCAGTTGAATGTTCCACATCTATTTCCCTCTGTGCTTAAAAGGGAGCTCCCGACATTCTTGCTGCGTCGGTTGTATCAGCAAAAATAAAGAATGTGTCCACAGAAAATGTCTTTGTTATTGATACCAATAAAGATCATTGGATAGCGTGGAGCGGTGAAGAAACGAAGAGCGATTCTAGGTCAAAGGAGACAGGGAGAATAAGATGGCGACACAACAATAATAGTTATCGTAAACCATCTAATTATATGTAAAGTATTTGCATTTGATAGGAACACTTGTTATCATAGAACTATGTGCAAAAACATTCATTGGAAAACAACATAACAATGTAGATATGAAAGTACAAGAAACACAAATACCTAACTTCTAGGCATAATGAAATCTCATCAGAAACCAATATTTTAAAAACTCTTCACAGTAAATCTTCTATTAGTTTGAGATCTGCACAATTTGCTGGCAAAATCATTTAGTCGATATGCCTTTTCTGGGTAAAAGCAAAGCATATGTTGCTTCCCGACAAAAATGAATTTTCATCCAGAAGAAGAATTACTTCATTATCAAACTTATTTTTTATCAGTGGAATGAGAAAAATGTCTAACATTTTGGTGTGCACTTGGGCACTGAGGCAATGATTGCCATCTTTGCAAGATATTCAACCATAAATTAGTGGGAAAATTTTTTCTTTACTCCAGTTTTCCTTATGTTTCATTGGAACCGTAGCAGACAAAACATCATCGTTTTGGTCAACCCTTCTGCACGGGCCGGACGCAACATGAGATCTACTTTTAATGCGGAGTTTTCGTCCATACATGTATTTATCAATCCTTCTGCACGGGCAGGATATGACACAAGGTCAATTTTTAAGCGGAGTTTTACAGGTTTGGGTTCGGAGTTTTCGTTCTTCTAGACCATTACACCACAGGGGCACCCCACTTTCTAATTTTGATTTTTTTCATCTTTTGAACATGGACCTATCGAATATGGATAATTTTTTAAACAGATCTATTAGACCCATATGTTTGACCCTATCGGGTACTAACATGCTTTTCCTTGGGTAATATTTACTCATTTTTTTTTACTCAATTTTTCTTACCTCTTTTTGCTTCTTTTGTTATATAACGGCAAAATGAAGAGGCATAACACTTTCTTTACCACTTAGCAATTTTTCTGCTTCCCGCCTCGAAGCCACTGTGGGCCACTGGCCCTCTCACTGCCCTGCCCTCCCTCTGGACACTCGCTGGCCGTGACTCTTGCGACTCTTTGTCTCTGTGACTGACTATCTGTCGTGGGTGCCTGTGTATATATAATTTCGCAATGCCCATGCGTTCTGGTTGTCAACCCACATGACCCGTTTCCGGATGTCAACCCACATGCTTACACCCACGCATCCCTGTCTTCCTGTTTACACAACTGGAACATGATGGCTCTCTCAAAGTTCAATGTACAACACATTCTCAGTCAGCCTCACTCTCTCTCTCTCTCTCGCTCTCTCGCACTGTCTCTTTTGTTCTTTTTCTTTTATAACTTCTCTTCTTTTGAATCCTTTTACTTCTCTCTTTCTTTCTCTCTCTCTCTCTTCCTTCATCTTTTTCTCTTTATTCCAGCTTTTCTCATGCTTACTTTTAACTTCTTTCGCTTCCTTTTTTTCTCAGTACTGTCAACAGGGCTTAGAATACGCTGACTGCATCTTCTGCAGAAGGGTAAAACCTAAAAAAAAAAAATCAAGTCCAGGGTATGACACAAAACTACATCTGCTGATGAGGCACGAGTTCTGAAGTTATAGGGAGTGTGGTGTACCCCTTCATTGCCATTATTCCCAGGTCCACTCTGATCCGGAGTGGTAGTACATTTTAGGGTCCTATCTATGAGTAAAAAAGATCTTCTGCAGAAGGGTAAAACCTAAAAAAAAATCAAGTCCAGGGTATGACACAAAACTACATCTGCTGATGAGGCACGAGTTCTGAAGTTATAGGGAGTGTGGTGTACCCCTTCATTGCCATTATTCCCAGGTCCACTCTGATCCAGAGTGGTAGTACATTTTAGGGTCCTATCTATGAGTAAAAAAGATCTTCTGCAGAAGGGTAAAACCTAAAAAAAAAATCAAGTCCAGGGTATGACACAAAACTACATCTGCTGATGAGGCACGAGTTCTGAAGTTATAGGGAGTGTGGTGTACCCCTTCATTGCCATTATTCCCAGGTCCACTCTGATCCAGAGTGGTAGTACATTTTAGGGTCCTATCTATGAGTAAAAAAGATCTTCTGCAGAAGGGTAAAACCTAAAAAAAAATCAAGTCCAGGGTATGACACAAAACTACATCTGCTGATGAGGCACGAGTTCTGAAGTTATAGGGAGTGCGGTGTACCCCTTCATTGCCATTATTCCCAGGTCCACTCTGATCCGGAGTAGTAGTACATTTTAGGGTCCTATCTATGAGCCAAAAAGATTTATTTAAAAATTATTTGTCTTAGATAAGAATACTTGATATCATATAAGTAGTTAGCGACTATAGTTGGGGTGGACTAGAAGGCTCCCCTTTTCAATAGCTACTACACCAAGGTAGAGGGGAGGGCGCTACTCCTTTCCCTGGATTGTTCCACTTTACCTTTGATACGTACCTTATATTGCTGAGTGTTAAGCAAGGAGGTATTAAGTAATATTTTAAAGTCTTTGGTATGACTCAACCTGTGATTGAACTCAGATCTCCCAGACCATTGGCAGACACTCTACCCAAAAGGCCAGTGTGCATAAATTATTTGTATTCAGCATAGTTACTTGAGCGGGTGTCCTCATAGTGTAATGGTTAAAGCATTGGACTGCGGAATCGTAGTACGCGAGTTCGAACTCCAGCCACGCTATTCCGTGCAATTTCGAACAAATACCCTTGGGAAAGGTATGAACACCCTTATCCTCCCAGTTATGGGTTAAATAGTACCACCACTTTTCTTCTACAATGATGGATTTGGCATTAAATAACCCAAGAAGATTGATATGCCATTAAACAACAAAACAAACAAATTGTTACTTGATGATTATTATTTGTTACTTGAAACCAAATAACTGTATCGCTAATATTAAATAGAAATAGTCACTTTAAAGCATAACATTTGGCATAGAATATTAGTATTACATAGGAATACTTGAAACCATATCTCCTTGTGCAAATTACTAATATTAAATTGGAATATGAATATGAATGTATTCAGAAAACTCTTAAGAAAGAACTTTAATAAAATATCTAAATATGAACGAATAATGAACGTGATTCCCTAACCTTTTGACATAAGATAACCCCAGACGAGTTGAAATGATGTAAAAAAATCAATCAATCGATCAATCAATTTCTTCAGTCTTTCTTTTCTTATGAATTGAATTACCATGGCCAGAAAATTCGGCGAACACTTGTGTGTGATATACGTAAACACTGAACAGCTGTTTCGACCTTATTAAGTCTCATCAGCAGTTTTATACCGTGTATCTCCCCCATTGGAGATCAAACCAGCAACCACAGAATGGAGAGCGATGTGGGTCGATGGCTCGGTGGTGAAGTTTCGGCTCTGCATTCGGTGGTCGCTGGTTCGATCTCCAGTGAGATAGATCATGGTATAACACTGCTGATGAGACCTAATAAGGTCGAAACAGCTGTTCAGTGTTTCCGTGTGTTTCGCGCAAGTATTCGCCGAATTTTCTGGTCATGGTAATTCAATTCACAATATAATTCCTCTACTTAAAAAAGAAAATGTACATCTTTCTTTTCTTTTCATTCCTTCTTTTCTCTTACATTCTGCTTTTTTTCTTTCTCTTCCTTCTTTTTCTTTTTTTCATTCCTTCCTTTCTGTTGCTTTCTTCTTTCTTTCCCTTTTTTCCTTCTTTTTTCTTTTTTATTCCTTCTTTTCACTTACCTTCTGTTTTTTTTTCTCTCTCTTCATTCTTTTTCTCTTTTCGTTCCTTCCTTTCTGTTAGTTTCTTCTTTTATTTTCTCTTTTTTCTTTCTCTTTTCTCTGTTTATCCCTTTTCTTTCTCTTACGTTCTGTTTTTTCTTTTTCTAACTTCTTTTCTTTTTCCTCCTTTCATTTATTCCTTTCTTTTATTTTCTGCTTTCTGAATCCTTTTTATCCCTTCATTTTTTCGCTTTCTTTCTTACTTTCTTTCTTTCCTTCTTTCTAACTTTCCTTCTTTCTTTCTTTTCTTTCTTTCAATTCTATTTCCTTACTACTAGAATAATGTTACTTTTCCTTTAGTAATGAAAATGTTTGATTGATTTTAACGGCATGTCAACTCGTTAAGGGTTATTTTGTGTCTTGCGGTACGGGAATCACTTTCATTGTAAATTTGACCCATACATAGAACCCTAAGTTATTACCACTTTTGCTCAGAGTGGATCCGGTAGTACTGGCAATAAAGAGACACCCCTGCACACTCATCATATCTGGAGAACTGGAGCCTTACCATATAATTCAACTTTGTGTCATACCCGGGATACCAATTTTGAGGAGATTCTTAACCTTCCGTGGAGGACACAGGTAGAATATTTTCACTCCACCGACAGGTTGATAAAATTTATAGGAATTTAGGACTTGTCAAACTATTATTATTAATAGGATTGATTTGATTTGGTTTTATGACCCGTAGGTTATTAATGGCAAATCCATTTTTATACATATAAACAGTTCTATTTTAAACAATTCAGTTTAGTATATGTATAGTTTTTCGTTTACACACAGTTAAATGTAAAAACAGTTATATTTCAAACACTTCAGTTTAGCATAAATATACAGGTTCAATGTCAAAATTAGTTCTATTTCAAACAATTTAGCTTCGCATAATTACACAGTTTCAATGTCAAAAACAGTTCTATTTCGAACAATTCAGTTTAGCATGAGTACACTGTTTAGTTCTATTTGATCCATATGTAGGATCCAATCAGGCCCTACCACTCTGGACGTGAGTGGATCTGGGAGCGATGGCAATGAAGGGGTACTCCGCATTCCCCAAAGTTCCAGCATTACGAGAACCTCACTATCAGATTGTTTAGTGTCATGTCTAGGACATTCGTTGGGAGTGGAGTCTTACCCCTCGGCAGAGAAGCAGTCGGTGTATATATACAGCCCCATCTGGGCAATTTTATTAATAGAAAGAGAGTTGGTTAGGTTTGTCACAACGAAAAAAGTCACTCAATGTTTATAGGAATTAAGAGCTTATGAAGAGGAAAAATATATTCAAACCTTTTCAGCGAATTAAAATTTATGTATATCAAATGGCTATGAAGAACATAAAAATGATTAGATTAAAAATTCAATATTAGAAAAAATAACGCCATAGAA
Organism: Sepioteuthis lessoniana; assembly: GCA_963585895.1. NCBI lineage: Eukaryota > Metazoa > Mollusca > Cephalopoda > Myopsida > Loliginidae > Sepioteuthis > Sepioteuthis lessoniana. The sequence goes on from OY757917.1 coordinate 67,824,691, forward strand.
ATTATTAACGATACGCTAAAATGTCAGTACATACAGTTTGTAATTTTCACTGCTAAACTCAACTTAAAGTCTTGTCTTAAAGGCTACTTGTATCTTCTACAGAGTGGTAACTCCACAAAAAGGGGGTATCCCGTGTATAACTCTAAATTACATCCCGTGGTGAGGCTCCAGTTCTGGAAATCTGACGAGTGTAGAGCACCTCTTCATTACCATTACTTACAGATTCACTCTGACCGGAGGGGTAGTATCTGTTAGGGTTCCATCTATGGGTCAAATAGATCTCTTTGGAAATTATTTATATTTGATAGGAATAATTGAACTCATATTACTGCTTGCAAATAAATGATCATTATTGAACAGGAATAGCGTTAAAAAGTCATATGATAACTGTGTACAAATTGTTTATATTATCTGGAATACTTGCTACCAGATAACTGTGTATAAATTGTTTATACGAGATGGAATACTTGCTACCAGATAACTGTGTACAAATTGTTTATATGAAATGGAATACTTGCTACCAGATAACTGTGTACAAATTGTTTATATGAGATGGAATACTTGCTACCAGACAACTGTGTACAAATTGTTTATATTAGATGGAATACTTGCTACCTGATAACTGTGTACAAATTGCTTATATTAGATAGAATACTTGCTATCAGATAACTGTGTACAAATTGTTTATATTAGATGGAATACTTGCTATCAGATAACTGTGTACAAATTGTTTATATTAGATGGAATACTTGCTATCAGATAACTGTGTACAAATTGTTTATATTAGATGGAATACTTGCTATCAGATAACTGTGTACAAATTGTTTATATGAGATGGAATACTTGCTACCAGATAACTGTGAACAAATTGTTTATATGAGATGGAATACTTGCTACCAGATAACTGTGTACAAATTGTTTATATGAAATGGAATACTTGCTACCAGATAACTGTGTACAAATTGTTTATATGAGATGGAATACTTGCTACCAGACAACTGTGTACAAATTGTTTATATTAGATGGAATACTTGCTACCTGATAACTGTGTACAAATTGCTTATATTAGATAGAATACTTGCTATCAGATAACTGTGTACAAATTGTTTATATTAGATGGAATACTTGCTATCAGATAACTGTGTACAAATTGTTTATATTAGATGGAATACTTGCTATCAGATAACTGTGTACAAATTGTTTATATTAGATGGAATACTTGCTACCTGATAACTGTGTACAAATTGCTTATATTAGATAGAATACTTGCTATCAGATAACTGTGTACAAATTGTTTATATGAGATGGAATACTTGCTACCAGATAACTGTGAACAAATTGTTTATATGAGATGGAATACTTGCTACCAGATAACTGTGTACAAATTGTTTATATGAGATGGAATACTTGCTACCAGATAACTGTGTACAAATTGTTTATATGAGATGGAATACTTGCTACCAGACAACTGTGTACAAATTGTTTATATTAGATGGAATACTTGCTACCTGATAACTGTGAACAAATTGTTTATATTAGATGGAATACTTGCTACCAGATAACTGTGTACAAATTGTTTATATTAGATAGAATACTTGCTATCAGATAACTGTGTACAAATTGTTTATATGAGATGGAATACTTGCTACCAGACAACTGTGTACAAATTGTTTATATTAGATGGAATACTTGCTACCAGATAACTGTGAACAAATTGTTTATATTAGATGGAATACTTGCTACCAGATAACTGTGTACAAATTGTTTATATTAGATGGAATACTTGCTATCAGATAACTGTGTACAAATTGTTTATATGAGATGGAATACTTGCTACCAGATAACTGTGTACAAATTGTTTATATTAGATGGAATACTTGCTACCAGATAACTGTGAACAAATTGTTTATATTAGATGGAATACTTGCTACCAGATAACTGTGTACAAATTGTTTATATTAGATGGAATACTTGCTATCAGATAACTGTGTACAAATTGTTTATATGAGATGGAATACTTGCTACCAGACAACTGTGTACAAATTGTTTATATTAGATGGAATACTTGCTACCAGATAACTGTGAACAAATTGTTTATATGAGATGGAATACTTGTGTACAAACCAATTATTATCATAAACAATTAAAAGAGTACAATGAAAAATTGCAATGAAACATTGAAAATGTAGTTATCGTCCAGGTCAAAAGTGCGTTAATGGTAATCCAAGGCCGAACTTTTACGACTATTTTTTCGATGCAGGTTTCATTCGGGGACAAGAAGGTAGAAATTTGATTCAAGAAATCCTATTGAAGTTTATGAAAAGTTCTATTGTTTCATAATATCTTCATCAGAAAAATAAAGTCTAAAAAAAGTTCAGTATCGGGTTACCCTTATGGTGATCTTAACTTGGACTATTACGATTTCTATGACACGTTTGTAAATGAATCAAATTTTAGCATTAAATAACGCTTAAGAAGTTGATTTGCCGTGAGATAAACTAAATAAAACCATTTTTTATCTTATTTCTTTTTTCTCTTTCTTTCTCTCCTTTGTTTTTTTTTTTTAATCATATTTTCTTTCTTGCTCATTATCGGTTACGTTTTTCTTTTAAGTCTTGTATCCAGCCTTTTACCATCTACCTTCTCTTTTTCCATTTTCCCCCCATTTTCTTTATTTCTTTCTGTTTCTATTCCTTCTTTCTTTTGTTCCTTGTGTTTTTTTCTTTAACTTACATCTTAATCTTTCTTTCTTTCTTTCTTTCTTTTGAATTCTTTTTTTCTTCTTTTTTTTCTTTAATTCTCTTTCTACTTTATTTTGATCAAGTTCTTTCTTTCTTTCTTTCTTTCTTTCTTTCTTTCTTTCTTATTACCTCGTCCCTTTTTCTTTCTTTCTTTTTTTATATTCTTTTCACAAATTGAATTTTTCACTTCCTTCTACTTTGTTTTATACTGCGTATTTTCTTTCTCTTCCGATCTTCTTCTACTTGTATGTAAACGTGCATATATATATATATATATATATATATATATATATAATTTTCCTTTTTCTTTGGCTAATTTCACATATCAATGAATCCTTTTCAAGCAGAAAACTCACTTCTTGTAACCTACGCAAAATTAATCAGAATGATTAAAAACTTTTCAAAATTTTACTCGAGACAAAGTTTGACCTGACCTAAAATTGCCCGACCCTTCACCTCAAAAATAAAAAAGAGAAAATTATTCATTAGTCAAAGTTTTTCAAAAGTATTTACATTAGAAAATTATCTATGCGATTAAATTGCTTAATCGTTTCGATTAAGGGTTCTTTCTACTCACGAAAAAAAAATTATGCGCGAGAAAACTTAAATTTTATGGAATCTATTTGTTTATGATGGCCGTCTAAAATGAACTGGAAAGAATTGAGGTGGAAATGTCGGATGTTTAGTTATTGTAGGGTAGTCGCCAACGACGCTATGTCAGTGAGGGTTAATGGTCAAATATAGAGGAAAAAAAAAAAACGAAAACGCAACTTTTTTTAGCGTAAGGAACTTTTGTCATTTTGTTCTCTCTCACTCCGCTCAGTCTCAAAAGCCGTGGAAGCAGTGAAAAAAAAAAAAAAAAAAAGAAGAAAGTGGACGCCACGTGCGAGCTGGTCGTCTTCGTTCGTTTAGGAACCGTCTCTTCAAGTATCTTTGATTTTTTCCCTCCTACTACGTTCCATTCGTCTCATCGCACCCCAGCCACCAAAAGAGAAAAATTATTGCAGCTCAATACAACAGCAGAATTGCCAGATTGATAACAATAAATAAAATAAGTACGTCTAATTTCTGACAATGATTGGTGTCGATTGATTTTAAAATTTGGGGAAATAATGATAACACTTATAAAGTTTGTGACCATAATCGACGGCGACTCGAAGGCTCCCTTTTCAACAGAGAGTGCGCTACCTCTTTCTCTGGATTGCTCCACTTTACCCTTGATCCATACCTTATGATACTGAGTGCTAAGCAAGGAGGCAGCAAGTACAATTTTTTGAGTCTTTGGTATAACTCGACGTGGATTTGAAATCCGGTCCGTCGGGCCATTGGTGAACACCCTACATACAAGGCCAATTGGAATAAAATTGATTTGAAATATAATCTTACAATAACCCAAGAACAACTGTTTCATTGCCAACGGTGACTGCTATGTCGATGATGGCTTGTCATCAAATAGGGAGATGAAAACACGATTCGATTTTTGTATAAGGATCTCTCTTTGTTTTATTCTCTTTCTGTTTTGTCTCTGAGGCCGTGGAAACAAGAAGTAATGGTCAACGAACAGCACTAAATTAATGTCAATGTTATTCTTGGAAAAGTACTCTTATTGTATCTTTGATTCGTTCTTGATTCACAACGAATGCTTGTCTCTTCGAACCACAGCGATCAAAAGAGAAAAAGAGGCCGAATTACGAAATCTATAACAAATATATATCATACATATATTCATGATTAATTAGTGTACTTGACTTAACCTCTCTTTGACCTTAATTCACAAATTTTTCCTGATTGGATAATATGAAATTTAAGGGAGATAACATTTTCTTTCATAACTTGCTAGATAAAGGCTAATTTTTTTACATGGCTGGTTCGCAGGTCAGTGCTAGGCAACAATAATAATCCACTTTTGAAGTATTGCCTCGCTTTCTCGTATCCAACACAAACAAACAAGGATGTTATTGTTAACCTTTTAATTTTTGATCTTATTAGCTACTGATTGAAAAAATCATCACACACACACACACACACACACACATATATGTGTGTGTGTGTGTGTATACTGGGATTCACAAAACACCCGACCTTCACTTACGACTTGGGTGAGTGATATATTCCATCTCCCGTCACCACTTAATCCTAGTAACATGGGCTCGTGGTGTTTGATAAACCATACACCTTGTCCACTGGAAGAGATGTTGAACTCTTTCAACTAGTGTTTTTTACGGCTGCTGGCTTTTTCCATTAACACCCTGATATCCTTTACTAACAATGCTACATTATACGCGTGTACATTAAACAGTTTTTGAGATGTAAGGTACTAAGGAACTATCGTCGATGGGTGATTACTCGAACTACCCGGAAGCTGTAAAAATTACTTTTTTATTTTTTTTTATTTTTTTATTCAAAGCAATTTCCTGGCTTGATCTAAACTGATTTGTCACAAAAGATAAAAATATACAAATAGTTTCATGAACAAGTAATATGTGGACGGGATTTAAAAATGGAAAAAATGCTTACTTGGTCAGGGAAAAGTAAAATAATCACATAGTTTAACCATTTCCCGTCAGGGTCCGAGATAATTGTTATACTATTAAAGAACAGAAGAAAAAGAGATCGAGAATGGGTTTCTATGACTGTCGGGTGACACCACACGAGGCACCCAACGGATAAGCTCACTCTCTATAGGAAATAATTTTGTATTTTTTCCTACACATTTACTAGCTGAACTTGAGGAAAATCTATGATAGGCTGGGTGTGACATCAGTTCGATTTTCTTAAGTTGTTGTATAGTATTCTAATTATTGTTCGGCCTTGGTCAGTTCTTTTCTTCACTTTACAGTTCCAGCTTCATTATGAGCTACTTTATTCTCTTCTCTAAAATGAACAACTATGAAGTCTTATTTTGCTTGTGTGCACACATAGCTTTTTCATTTAAACTTCTTTTCAACTACATAACCAACTCGTACGAAAAGCCGGGAGTCAGCCATTAAGACACTGAAGGAAATTAGTTCAGTAGATTTCAACGGCTCTAGCTAGAACTAATTTAAAGTTGAAATATAACTTGTAAAATCTTGAATTTTAGTCACCAGACTTTACAGTGCTCCAATGATAGCCAAGCTTTCAACTAACCTTATTTGTCTATTAAACTGAGTTGACTCATGGTATCTTTGCAGCTGTTTAACGGTAATTTAAATTCTCTATTGCATGCCAAATAAAAGATTCAGTCCATCTATTATTTAACAAAGTTTCAGGAGTTTATTGCGGGTCATTCGAGTGGCAGGAGGCTTTGTGTTGTCTTGCTTCTGTAGAGCTCGCTTTCTGTTAACCAATGCCGGGTATTTTTACAGCACAATGGCATATATCCACTCCAGCTTTTAAGAATACAGCTTGGCATCGATGGCTCAACCACCCGGAAAAAAATCGCGGTGAATTACCGCCTCATAATTCCACCTGATCCAGAGCTTCAATATTGCACAAATTTTGACTCGCCCAAGTATTTTTTATTATACTTCGGTAGGTATTTTATGAACTGGGAGCAGAGGTTTTTATCGGATGAGTTTGAACATCAGCGTGTATTCCGTACTTATCAGCTTGTGCCAAAATAAGTCACTGTTACAAGTAAAGATATGTGAGGAGGTTACCTTTGTGTACTTTATATGATTACAAGTCTTATTTCTTCGGTAAGCAATATATAATACAGATGCGTTGTACTTATTACAATAAGATGAAGTCAGAGGTGGTGAGATATTTTCAAAAGATTCAAAATGCTTCAATTAATGAGGATTGTAAATGAATATAGAAACTAAAATGCGTTTTTTTTTGCGTCACGTGACCCTGCCAGTCGTTTTAAAAAAAAAAATCTTGCCACAATTGACGGTACAGAAAATTCTCTAAACCTACACTAATAATTATATATGTAGAAGTGCTCATGGTGTAATGGATATCGTCGCAGGAAATGAACACGGTGACCTAAGTTCAAATCCTTGACGTGGCTAATTGCTTTTCACATAGCGCTAAGACTCTTTGGAAAGGTACGAATCCAACTATGTTCGCTTCAGCTATGGAGTAAAATAGTAGGGAAGACTCGGGTCTTTAGCTTTGTTATGGCAAATGGAGAAAGAAAACTCTGAATTTAAACCGGTTAAACTCCGTTTAAAAAATTGAACTTATGTTGCATCCTGCTCGAGCGTAAGGGTTGATATATATATATATATATATATATATATATATATATATATATATATTCGGAAAATACATCTGTACTGGTTAGTGTCCTCATTGATGTTATGTACCTGGGGTCATTGGAGGTTTCGAACCTGCTTTATCAGATTCAAGAGTCCTGGTCACCAAATCTGATCAAACGCAGACACACTTTGTCAGCGGGGTTTATAATATTCTGACTGTATTCCCTACATACATAAAGGTTAGCTCTCCAATTAAAAAATAGGGCCTCCTGGGTTTGACACTAAACTGCTTCTGATTGTTAGGTTCCAGTTCTGAAGATCTACGGAGTGTCGAGTACCCCTTCATCACCATCTCTCCCAGGTACACTCTAATCTGGAGTGATAGTATCTGTTGGGGTCCCATCTATTCGTAAAGTAGATTTTAAAAAATTCATATTCACTAAGATCATGAAAAAAAATTAACAAACAACGGCATAAAATATACCCCTCCCCTTAAAAGGATTATCATTAATCACTTGACACCACATGTGTGCCAAAATGTGACTATTATTAAACATGAAAATTACTTCAAACCATGAAATCATTAATATTCGGTAAGAATACTTGAAACCATTCAACTGTGTGCAAACTATATATATTAGATGTGAATATTTGATATTATATAATTTTGATTTTTACCCTTAATGATCAAAGTCATCAAGCTTCGTCTCAGAAATTTAGACAACTTATATAACTGTGTGCCAAAATCCCTAAAGAAACAACACCACCAAAAAATATAAATATAAATCTTCAATGAACGCGATTTTCAAACCTCTTTTATACAAATTTTGACGGATCGACATTTCATTAAAATCAATTAACTAATCCGAGGATTTGAATATTGTTAAAACGAAATAAAAACTCTTAACATGCAACTACACAAAAATTGTTAATATAAATATGAACACAATATGTACTTAAATTCCATAGTATTATCCGAGGGGATTTGAGGTGCCATTAAAACTAATCAACCAATCTTAGAATTGCTTTAAGTAGAGCATATTTAAAAATTCTTAAATAGGACTTTTTTCAGGGAGGTCTTGTCAGAGAAATCCATGACAAAAGCAATCAATGGAGAGGAATAAACAAAAAATGTAGTTGATTAAAAAGTAAAAAGTAAAGTTGGCGACCGTAGTCGAGGGTGACTCGAGGGTGACCCGAGGGTTCCCTTTTCAATAGCTACTACACTAAGGTGTAAGGGAGGGCGCCACTCCATTCCCTCGATTGTTCCACTTTACCCTAGATCCTTACCTTATAATGCTGAGTATTAAGCAAGGCGGTATTAAGTACTATTTTCTAAATTTTTGGTATGACTCGACCTGGGATTGAAATCCGGTCACCTGGTCTATTGGCGATCATTCTTGTCATTAGACCAATGACCCTGATGATTAAAAGAAACAAGGAAAAAAAAGAAAAACCCACAAAGGGAAAAAAAGAAAAAAATATATTTACTCGGAGGGATTTGGACTTAATCAAGTTTAGTTGCAGTGTAATTAGCTAGGTTGAACAAAAAAGAATTGTGGAATACCTTCTTTTTTGGTTCATTCGTCTCCATTGTTTGTTTTTGTCACAGAGTTCTGTGGCGAGACGTGACCGAAAAAATGTCCTTTTTTAGGATTTAGGATTTGTGTTCTACTTAAAGCTATTCTAGAATTTTGTGCATGCTCGTTGATATTCAATCAATCAATCATAAATCAAACATCGATTTGCAATTCAGAATTGTTCTTCCTACATGATTATGCCTAAGTAGGTTTCATACGTTTTTCTTTCAGACTTGATATCATAGTTAACCATTGAGATTGAGTATCTAACCTCTAGTTTAGTAGCAGTAGTTATTTAGTCCAGGAAAGGTTTGTTAAGATTTCCGGTCCATTGTATAGATGTATAGCACAGAATTTCATCAAACCGTCGCCACTTATTATTAACTGGAGGCCACTAGAAGTGCTTAGGAATTACTGGCGTCACTTTACCATGGACGTAAACGGGCACTGTAGAGATTTATATATATATATATATATATATATAAGGAAGGAAACCTTTGAATGTTGAAAAAATCGAAGAAAGCAAATCAATAGCTAAGATTAATCCGAAGACAACAACACCCATGTCGCAATCTTGTTCTTTATAAAATGGTTAGAAAATAATCGAAAGCTCTTAGACGCAAGGTAAAAGAGAGTCTAAATTTTTTCTATTCTCTTGATCCATATATACTTTTTTTGTTTGTAAATAAGAAAAGTTAAATAAAAAAAATAAGACGTTCGACACGTCCAATAAGACTGTGAACACTTCCTTACTTAGACTTGGTAACATTAACGAGGCAGTCCACCAGTGTTTTCACCTGATATATATATATATATATATATATATATATATATATATATATATATGTGTGTGTGTGTGTATGTGTGTGTGTGTGTATGTGTGTATTGCTCTGATGATCACATAGGCATAAAACTGATAGTCACCAAACGTCATTGACTCTGGGTCTAACCTATTCTATCTATCTATCTATCTATCTATCTATTTCAGATGTTGCTATAGAAATACATTGGTAATGATATTACAGTAAAAATGCATTGGTAACGATGTTACGAGAGAAATGTATCTGAAGCCATCTTTCAATAGGCGTGTACAAGGTATCGGCCATGAAAAAATTCACTGATGTGGTTGAATTTCTACAATATATATATATATATATATATATATATATATATATATATATATATATATAAGCAATTATCAAATTGTGTTGGTACGGCTATTAAAATGGTGCCAAACATGCTTCGTATTACCATAACATCAGCGTTACTTATTACTTAGATCGCTCATTTCTTTATGATGAAATATTTTGATAACCTCAGAAAGTTTTATATACACACATACTTACATATATACATACATAAAGGAACTTCTTTTTATTGAGGAAGCTTTCTTTTAGTGGTCATTTAAACTTGTACACTACAACAAAATAAGTACCTATAAGGACCTGACTACAACGACTCTGTCGAGATGTTTAGCACTTTCACTTTTGGACAAATACCCTTGGGAAAAGTATGAACCCCTTTATCCTCACAGCTATGGTTTAAATTGTACCAACTCTGTTCTTCTAGAAGGATGGATTTGGTATTAAATTACCTATAAAGGTTTATATGCCATTATACAAAGAAACCGAACGAAACCGAACCGTTTAGCACTTTACCTATCCAACACGAGTTCCAACTTCCCCCCTAAAACACGATCATGTCCCTGGAAAAAATACACGAAAATTCTAACTGAACTTTCCTCCATATTGCTCTAAGAAGAAGACTGGGTGGGAAAGGTGATCCATTAGGAATTATGCAAGAGATTAAATTTTGAACATACTAATAAATGTTATATATCCAAACCAGAATCTGTCCTCGAGAATGAGATGTATAAAATTCTTTGGATTTTTGAGAGACAAACTGATCTCCTAATCCCGGCCAGAAGACTAGACCAAGTATTAATCAACTAGAAAAAAAAAAGGAATTTACCATCGAGTGGGGTTTGCCGTTCAAGTGGACCACAAAGTGGGCCAAAAATGTGTAACATGAGGGTGACAGTGATACCAATTGTAATTGATGCACTTGGAACGGTACCAAAAGGCTTGAAAAATTACTGAAGGATCTAGAAATCAGAGGTAGAAAAGAGACTGGTTTGAATACTCCGAAAATTCCTGTAAAAAAATTGCTCTCGCTAACACTTGAGTGAAAAATTAACAAATTTTGAAATAACAATAACAACGCCATAAGGACCAATTATATAAAAGCCAAAATCAATAAAATGCAACTGAATGAATCAAATAATAAGCGAATGTAGCAAAGTAGAAAAAAAAAGAGGTATAAGTGTAGACACGACTGGGTAGGAGTAGTTATCAACAGGGAACTGTGCAAGAAATTGAAATTTAACCGAACGAACAAATGGTACATGCACAAACCAGAATACATCCTGAAATATGAGATGCATAGAATTGGCAGGGATTTTGAGATACAAACAGATCACCTAATCACCGTCAAGGAACCAGACTAAGTGATAATCGACAATAAAAAAGAGAATTTACGGTATAGCGGATTTTGCCGTTCCCGCGGACCAATGAAAGTCAAAAGAAAAACAAATACTAAAATCTTGCCAGATAATTGAAAAAAAACCTGTGGAATATGTAGTTGACGGTGATACCAATTGAAATTGACACACATGAAAAAGGGAAGAGTTGAAAATCGGAGACGAACGGAGATCATCCAAATTACACTATTTGTAAGATCGGCCATAATACTGAGAAGAGTCCTGGAGAACTGGGGAGTCTTGTTGTCACTCAGATTACAGTTAAAAACCATCAGCAAACGCTAATGCAAAAAACTCGGGAGTAGAATAATATATCTGTTTGAATTTTTGAGATGAGTCTTGATATATATTATTAGAAGAAGAAGAGTTTTCGGACTTTTGTCCTCATTTTAATTGTGGTAAGTTAATACTCAACGTTTCAATCGCTGTATCCTCCAGCCTTCTTCAGGTGTCCCTTGTTTATCTGAGTATAGAAATGAGTCAACAGAGGAAATCATTTTTAAAGTTTGACAGTTGATCAAATGAGGCGTTCAAGAACTATGAAGATCTTATGTAAATACTGTATAATATAGTAGCCTTTTCGCTAATGGTCTGAGAGACCGGGGTACAATCCCAGGTCGAGTCATACCAAAGACTTTCAAAATGCTACACGAGTCCTCCTTGCTTAACACTCAGCATGATAAGGAATGGATCAAGGGTAAGTAGAGCAATCCAGGCAAAGGAGTTGCACCCTTTCCTACACCTTGGTGTAGTAGCTATTGAAAATGGAGCTTTCTGGTTACCCTCGGCTGCTGTCGCCAACTTATTTATTGTGTACATAAAATACATTTTGGAGTAAAGGTCTGTAAAATAAAAACATTTTTGATTCACTGTAATAAACACTTTTACACACCATAGAATTATTTCAGAAAAATATTTGAGTATTTTATTTTGAAATTCTTTCTTGGCAGTTAATGATTTTGTAAGCATATACTTTGTAAACATTTTTTATTTGTTTCTCAGATTAAGCAACTCAAACGTTTTGTTTATAAATTACTGTTCTTCTTTAGATCAACATTTTAGCCATTTATGAGCGCATAAATATCAATCAATTTAATAATTTACATTTCAGAGAAAAATTAAGGAAGAAAGCTTGATCAAGAGAGAGAGAGGGGGGTTGGGGGAAATAGAGAAAAAGTGAGGTCGATTGAGGAAAAAAGAGAAAGTTAGAGAGAACGGGAGAATACGGTAAAGAAAGAGAGACAGACAGACAGACAGACGGAAAGAGCGGGTGTTAAAGAGAAAGAGAGAATACGGTAAAGAAAGATAGAGAGCATGGGAAAGAAAGAAAGAAAGAAAGAAAGAAAGAAAGAAAGAAAGAAAGAGATAGTGTAAAAAAGAAAGAAAGAAAGAAAGAAAGAGATAGTGTTAGAGAGAAAGAGACAGTGTAAGAGAGAAAGAGATCGAGTGAGAGAAGAGAAAGTTGGAAAGAAAAAGCGACTAGGATGGAGAAAAAGAAAGCAAGAGTGAATAAGAGAAAGAGAGGTAAAGAAAGAGGGTATGAGAGTGAGGACGAGAGGGAGAGAAAGGACGAGAGAGAAAGGACAAGAGAAAGAGAAAGGGCGTGAGAGGGAGAGAGAGCGGGAGGGAGAGAGAGATAGGAGAAAGATTAAGATTGGTGAAAGAGAAGGAGTGAGAGAAATACAGATTGATTAAATTACATATCTTTTTTCTTTATGTTTCAGGTCCTTGTACGCCATTGTTTAAAGGGCCGATCTAATCGCATTCGACCAAATTTTTCACGACGCGGATCAAGAACAATATCAATTTTTTAAGGAGTGAAAAAAACCCGAAATGTTAACCTAAGTTAAACATTTATTTGTAATTTACTAAAAAAAAATCTTTAAATTACCTTGAAAATAATAATACACCTTAATCTTAAAACATAAATAAATTCTAGAAAAATAAAAGTGCTTGTTAAAAACATAAATTTCTACCATATTTAATATGCATCTTTTTCTCTGGAATTCATTAACTCGAAGAGGCCCAGGAAAGATTAAACTCAACGATCTACATGGATTTTCTGCTTAAAATGAACGCCACTGACCCCTAATACTCTCAACCTCCCTATTTGTACACGTGGGTGAATATATGCAAACACACACAAACGCTGACTTACTTAAATAACCGAATATATAGATATATGTTTGCATCATTTATTTCCTACAGAAGAGGATTGCTATAATGGAGGATATTATTTGATGCTAATTAGCTGATCGGATTAACTTCGGTAAACTTCGACAAAGTTCGGCCATAATCGGAATTCTTTACGCGACGTTTCATCGATAACGGCTCTTTCAAAAGAAAAAAAAACCAATCGACGGAAGGGAACAGACGAAAGTCGGAAATCAAGATGGCGCACAACGTAAGTAGAAATGTTAATTTGTATTTACCGCGAAATCCTTTTAGCGCTGATGTGTTGTTTGGCAATAATGCCGCTAGGAATAAGAAAAGAAAAAAAAAAAAAAATGAAAGAAAGACAGCTACGGCCATTATCGATTAATGGCTAAAGGAGGTTAACGGGTTCTGCTGGAAAATACAGACAAAAATTTAAAAGTGAAAATAAAAAAAAAGGAAACGGAGAGAAAATGTGAATTAAAAAAGAAGCGAAAGGCAAGTTTAATAAACTGCAAAAGAAAGAAAAGATGAACGAAGAAGAATTAAATCTATAATAATAATAATAATAATAATAATAATAATAACAATTATTATTATTATTATTATTATTGTTATTATTATTATTATCTTTATCTTTTTTTTCTCTTTTGAGTATTTTTTTTAACAAGCAGCTGACACTAGTGTGAAAAACTCTTAAAAGAGAACAAAAAAAAAAAATTACAATTATTATTACTAAATTAATAAATAAATATGGAAAAATAGTTTGTTTAACTAAGATACTAAGTAGATAATACAGCGAAGATAAAGAGGAATAAACGGTAAGGCAGTTTAGGTAAAATTGATGTTTTGAATAAAAAGATAAATAAATTGATTAATTAGAAAAAAAGAAATTAAGAAAGAATATGGTGAAATAGAGAAAAATAAAAAGTAAGGGAGTGTAAGTAAAAGTATTTGATTAAAATGAAAGAAAGAAAGAAAGATAGAAAGAAAGAAAGAAAGAAAGAAAGAAAATGGGATATTGGAAGAAATTAAAGGTAACGAAATTTGAAAACACGCGCTTTCAGTGAATAAATTGATGAATAAGCGAAAGTAAAAAAGAATAATACCAGCTTTTAAATGGGGAACAAAAGGAAGTAAATAGAGAAAAAAAACTTGTGAAAATAAAATGACATGAAGATTTAAAAAAAAAAAAAGGATGTGAAAGTGTATAAAAAGTGCTTTCAAAGGTTAGGAAGAATAATTGCAAAAAAAAAAAAATAGGAACAAACAAACAAACAAACAAACAAATAATTTTTAAAAAAGAGCAAAATAAACCATATTTAAAGTTTTTCTACACACACACACACACACACACACACACACACACACACACACACACATTTCTTTTATAAAAACCATTTTTGTTTCAACACAACAATCAAGACAGTCTATTGTCCTAGTATTTCTTACACAAGCTGTCGTTCTATCCCAGTCCATTATTTATGTTGTGCAAAGCCCAAATATGTATATTACCTCGTGTGTAGATGTCTAAATGATAAATGGACGACTTAATGAGGATATATATGCACATGCACATACACCTATGTAGCTGCAAGTTTATGCGTGTGCAACTTGGAACTTTGCAAGTGTGCACGTAGGTCTTGGCATGTATATGGGACCCTGCACATAAAGCCTTATACATTAAAAGATTAATAGCTGTTTGTATATAATTAGACATGACCATGATAGAATGAACTTCAAGATTATCTATCAAACTGACGCATAGAAGGAACAGAAATTAACGTATTGATAAAATAATAGGTATAAGATAATACTTTAAAGAATATGGCTATGAGCCAGTTTACATATATGACCTCAAAGTGTGTATGCAAGAATGCGCACATAATTTTCGGGTATGCCCGTGTCGTTGATTGGCATAAACTGGTAGATATCAATATGAAATTAGGCATGTGTTTGAAGGTGAATTGAATACACACACACACACACACACACACACACACACACACACACACACACACACACACACACACACACCTATATATACATACTAAGTCTTGATTCGAAAAACATAGAACCATTTTACATAATTCTAACTTTCACCTCTCCATTTGTCAGATGGACTTGTACCCTACTATATATATATTTTTTTCAATCATACATCTTAGATGCATCAGGGAGGTCTTCAATGATGCGCTGTCTTCATTGCCGATTTCGGGTTAATTCTGCATCATATCGGCTCCGACAGTAACCCCGGCATGACTCTGAAAGAGCCAAGCCACCTCCGTGATCGCGACGTGCAACGCTCGTGTCTCTACCAAAGCAAAGAAAAATATAATAAGGCCGGACTTCGGCCGTTCTTATAGACATATATATATATATATACATATATATATAAAGATGAACAAAAGTTACAAATTTCTTTTATGTTATTCATTTTTTATTATTTTCAACTAATTTCGACCTTGGGTTATCGTCAGGTTGAAAGGTTTTTGTCATGAAAATATTTTAGAAAATTTTAAAGTGTTTTTTATGATTATGATAATTGCTGGTATGACCATACTTTTTCTAATCTTTCTATGATTGTGAACCTTACATCTGTGTCAGAATATTTGAAAATTACTTGCGTATTTTTGCATGCATTCATTGTGTTCCTATATGTGAACTGGCTTAGAGTATTGAGCATACGTGGACATTATATATATATATATATATATATATATATATATATATATATATATATATATATATATGCTTAGTGTCCAGAGACTATGAGTTTGGAATATTCATTTATAGAAAATATGAGAAACTTCATATTTTTGTGACATATGATGAGGCAGAAATAAATTTATAATGCCACAGTAACTGTTCGTTAAGTTTTCTTCCTTTGCGATATATATATATATATATATATATATATGTATATAATGAGATTTTCTCGAGCCTAGTTTAAAGGAATTAAAGAAAGCTATAAGACGTACATTCTTTTCTACACATTTTTTATTCTCCGTTTAACACAACTGGTACATTTATTTGGTAAGTGTTTTTAAGTTTTCAAAAACATAAAATTATTTTGTTTAGGTCGAGAACTTTTTGACACTCCATAATATATATATATATATATATATATATATATATATATATATATATATATAGATGCTTTGGAGGTGGTCTGATGTAATAGTGACCATCGTAGGATATGGACACGGCGACACGTGTTCAAATCCTGGAAAATACAGTATCTTACATAGCACTAATACCTTTGGGAAAGGTATAAATCCAAGTATTCTTCCTCCAGCTAAAAGAAAATAGTAGGGCAGACTGAGATCTTAAACTTTGGTATGGCACTATGAATTCAAATCTCTCGAACTCCGCTTAAAATTGACCTGTTTGTATGGAGGGATATATATATATATATATATATATATATATATATATATATATATATATATATATATATTCATTTCCATAGATATTGAATTAACTTAGTTCGATATCACAAAGCCTCGAAGAAGGAAATAGGAATAGACATTTGTGTCATATAAATCTTGCAAGAAGTCTGCCATTATAGATCAGAGCTTCTCCAATTTTTTCATCCTAGACCCTTGGTAAGAATGATATATTTTCAGGATAGATAAACGCATTGAGGTTCACAAGGTTGAATTTACTAGTTTTCAACTGTTAACTTATTTATAATTGACAAACAAAAATTGCTGGGTTATGTAGACGAGTCACCAGATATTGTACACCTAGCAGAATCCCTGTTTGGCTGTGATGGTCACAATTGATTTGTCGTTTACATACGACCCGTTTAAAATATACGATTTCTTTCAGTGAACGAACGATCTGGCTCTGGCGTCGCTAAACCTTTATAATGTCTCAAAGCTGCAGTCTCAATGCCATCCAAACCCATCCTTCCAATCAAAATATAATTCAACAATTAAAGGTGCGTTTGCCTCGATAGTTTACTGTTTCTTCTCTCATGTAAAATGTATTAAACACAGGTGAATTCATTATGTTTTTTTAAATTTAATATTCCGTTAATTTATTAGTGGGTGAATGGATATTAAAATTCGTTAAAAGACGTATATCCAGTAGAATGTTTGAGAAACCCTAAGTAAGATTGTCAACTTTTGACATCTTTGCTTTTATGTATTATATTATATAATATCATAATCTACGGAAAATAATATCATCTGTTATGCTGTGCTAATCCTAATCAGTTTACCTCTTTGATCAAATTGTTGCATAATCGTTACTCGACCGTTATATGTATATAGGCTTTTCACCAAGATCGGACAGTTCCCATCTTCTCTCCTCACTTCAGTTCATCACTTCACTTCACTTTTTATTCTATCGGCCGTCTCGTCGCCTCGTATTGGTCTGCTATCTCTTGTCGCCATCTTTCTTATTAGTTGATGATAACGCGACAAGAATTTCCTGTGTACTTATTATCTTTATACATTGGCGACTTTTAATCACGACCCACTCGGCCTCAGTGAGTGCAAGATGGGGTATTTCAACCAGTCGCTTTGAGGGCTTCTCTCTAAATAATTTCAAACTCTGTAACCATTTTGGTTACCTGATTGAAACTAACCAATGACAGCCGTGGTTTTAGATTGACCTCGAGTTAATCGGCTGCTCATCATGCTTGTTGACACACTGTATTTTTTCACGCGTCGGATGGCCCAAGATTCAAATGCAACACAACGGATCTATTATGTTTCAAAATATGTGCATATTTGCGTGTTACAGTGAATCGGAAGTAACGTCAATCATTTTTGGTCGATTGAACTGAAAGATTCAATATTTTTTATGTTTATTTGAAAATGTCCATATATATATATGTATGCATATATATATATATATATATATATATATATATATATGTGTGTGTGTGTGTGTGTGTGTGTGTGTGTGTGTGTGGAAGTATTATGTCCACCATAATATATTTCCAGACACACACACACTCGCACATATATATAAATATATAAAAGTATCATGTCCACCATAAATGACGAAATCACAGTGAGTGAAGAAAGAGAGATTGAGAGAGAGAGAGGGTAAGAGAGAAGAAGGAATAAAGTTATTGAGAGAAAGAAAGAAAGAAGATATTTTGAAGAGGATGAAAGAAATAAAGAAAAAGAAATAGAGTTACAGGATGTGATTAAAATAGAAAAATTAGGAATGGAAGAACAACCAAAAGGCAGTTAGAGCAAAAAAAAGTTGCTTGAAAGTTGTGGTAGACGAATGAAAAATGTCAATATAAGAGAGACAGGAAGAATACTGAAATGAGAAAGGAAAAGAGATTAAGTCATGTAGTCTACGTTGTAATATATATATATATATATATATATATATATATATATATATATATATATATATATATATATATATCCTAAGATTTAAGCTAGTGATCCCTGTCCAATATCCAGAATACCAAGTTTCCTTCCAATGTCGCGGAAATGCGGGAAAAATTCGAATAATAATCATGAATTCTAAAACCGTTTTATTACTTCTTCAGTCGAGAGAGCAAGGTGAATGCCGCAGTTATTAATTTTATTAAAGTGTTGAATCAATCCTCTCCTCCTGACTTCGCTTTGTGTACTGAAGTCCGGCCAATAGGTTATAGGATATTGAGGAACCGCTATATCTATGACATGAACGATTAATAGTTCATATGATGGCCGCAAAGCGTGAATATTCAATAGTCATAGAAAACTCGTTGTCGCCCTGTGCAGACTTGAAAATTCATCATGGTAAATGTAACTTGGATTTCACCTTCTGGATTAATGGTTTGCCCATTAATTTCTCTCAGCAAATTCAACATTTCTGAAGGTCAATTCTCCGATCTTCTTCAGGTGACTGTTCATGTTGCTGGTTTCACAGATTGATTGCTTACTTGTTTGTTCGATTGCTTAATTGATTTTAATGGAATGTCAACTTGTCAGGGTTATTTTATGCCTACAAGTTAGGGGATCGCTTTCATTGTCCATTCCTAGTTACATTTTTTTGCAACCAGTCCAATCCAATCCAATCCAAAAAAATTTTAAACAGATCCATTACACCCGTTGATGGGACCCTAAAATGTGCTGTCAGGGATATGTCACTAAACTGTATCTGATGGTGAAGCTCCAGTTCTGGAGATTTGAGGAATGTGGAGTACCCCTTTCATTGCCATTACTTCCAGGTTCACTCGGGCCTGGAGTAGGATTACCTGTTATGGTCCTATCTATAGGTCAAATAGAACTCTTCAATCACTTAATAATGATTATTATTATTATTTGCTATTTGAAAACATGCAGTTGTATGAAAATCATTTATATTACATAGGAATACTTGATGAATAGAAATATTGATATTTGATTGCATTACTCAAAACAATTTAACCGTGTGCAAATAAATTATTGTAAAAAATATTAATGTAAAATAGCAATGCTTGAAACCATTTAACAGGGGGGAAACAAATGATTAATATTAAATAGAATTATTAGTGTTAGATAGGAATACTTGAAACCATTTAATTGTGGCGGACAGATGAGCTGTAACATGTCGTTTAAAGATTGTTACCAACAAAATATTTACTTAGCAATCATATAAATATATATATATATATATATATATATATATATATATATATATATATGTGTGTGTGTGTGTGTGTGTGTGTGTGTGGTGGGGAATAAAATGCAAGATTTGATATGCTATAAAACCATCAAACAAACTTAATATGTACTTCCACTTCGATCAGAGTGGACATTGGAGTGATGGCAATGAAAGGGTACTTCACATTTCCCAGGTCTCCAAAGCATAACACTAACCATCAGATGCAGTTTAGTGTCATACCTAGGAACCCCTCCTTTTTGCGGGGAGAGAATACAGTCAGCGTATTCTAAGCCGTACCAACAGGGCATCCGATTCCCCCAACATTTTGTTTAAATAAAGTTTGTCTTTTTCTTAAATTTAACGAATTTGTTAGTAACAGTACAATCCAGTCTAGAGAAAATTGTATCAGTTATGAAAAGGAAATAATCGAGGGTTTCATATGAATTTTAATTCGCAGAATTTCAAAAATTTGAATGTTTTTAGCCGCATCTTATCCGTCGCTTTTAATACTGTGGACCATATTTAACGCATTGTAACAAGAACAAACTCCGAGGTAAACACTAGTTTTACTCAACATATTACAAAATGAATAGCACTAAGTAGCAAAATCCTAATTAAATCTTATGTTGTTACGATTAGTAATAAATAATTAAATTAGCCTTCATTCTAAGAGTATATTCTGTTCAAAAAAGCACAGTGTAAAACCATACTCTTCAAACCTAAGTATTCAAAACCATACTGTTCAAAACAGTTTAAAATCGCATCCTTTAAAGTTGTACAATTTAAGACTGTACTGATCAAAACAGTACTGCATAAAAAAAGTACTGATCAAATATGTACTGATGAAACTTGTAATGTTCAAAACAGTACTGTTCAAAATGTTAAGAATTGTACTTTTCAATGCTGTATTGTTCTAAATTATACTGAAAAAATTGCACTCATCAAAACTGTTCCATTCGAAACTTTACTGTTGAAAATTGTACTGATTAAAACTGTACTTTTCAAAGTTATCTTAATCAAACTCTGCCGATCAAAACTATAATTTTCAAAGCTGTGCTTTTCAAATCTGTATTGATCAAAGCTATACTGTTCAAAACCGTTGTGTTCAAAACTACTGTTAAAAATTATACTGATCAAACTGTGTGGTTCAAAACTGATGTGTTCAAAATTATACTGTTCAAAACTATGCAGTTCAAAACCGTAGGGTACAAAAATACAGTTCAAAACTGTACTGTTTAAAATTGTGCTTTTCAAAAACGTAGTTTCAAAACTTCTGTTTAAAACTACCTTTAAAAACTTTACTGATCAAAACTATGCTTTTTACAATTGTAGTGATCAAAACTACTGTTAAAACTATAGTGATCAAAACTGTTATGTTCAAAATCCTAGTGTACAAAACTGTATAGTTCAAACTGAAAAGAAGGATAAAAGATGATAAAATAATTTCAGACTTCCAAACTGATGCTCGTAAGAAAAATCATCTGAAAAGAATTACGATATGACTGTGCACTTTCTCAATAGCCATGAAATACCTGTCATGTTTACTGACATTCTTCTACTGACATGTTTTAACTCGAACATTTACTTTTTGAGGGCAATTGCCTCGGTCCATGAGTTCTTACTGTCAACCTTTTGTCCTAGTTTCATTTCCATAACTTAGGACTATCAATATAACAGTAACCATGCTAAATTTCTTCCTTTAGTAATTTCTATTTTTGTTGTTAACCATAGGAGTCTTTCTCGCTTCTTAAACCAAATGTTTATTGCGAGATTAAACTCGTGAAAAAAGAAGTTATAAGAAACATTTATTTTGTAATGAACTCATCCTCGAACATGTTTCTTCCATGAGATACATTTTAAGAATTGCTTTGAAGGAGACATAATATCTCCCTAGAGATTTATAATAGAATACTGATTGATTGATTGACGTTAATGGCATGCCAACCCTTCTCGCGTTATTTTATGCCTAGAAGTTAGAGAATCAAAGTTCATATCTAAATTTTGGTGTAATTGTTTCTTAAGAGGTTTTTTTTTTTTTTTTTTTTTGCAAGCTTTGCTTGGTTTTGTCCATTAGGTTTAGGTTGCTTACAAAACCTCTAGTTACTAACTTCTCATCCATCTAAGCACTTAATCCGACGAAAGTATAGGCAAGAAACTGACTATTGCCGTGGTCCATTGTCTACGCTCTCCTTAGTTAGATATATATGTTCTACCATTTATATTGAACCCTCTTTCTTAATGAATAGAGAAAAATAGTGGCCGACCTGGGTTCGGTCCCAGGTCGAGTCATACCAAATACTCAAAAAATGATACTTGATACCTTCCTGCTTAACACTCTGCATTAAAATCTTAGTCTCAAGAGTAAAGTGGAGCAATCCAGGGAAAGGAGTTACGTCCCTTCCTACACCTCAGTGTTGAAACTATTGAAAAGGGAGACTTCGGGTCTCTCTCGACAACGGTCACCAACTTAACTGATATATATATATATATATATATAAAGAGAGAGAGAGAGAGAGAGAGAGAGAGAGAGATTTTGAAAGGGATGTAAAAAATTGAGTGATAAAATGATGAAGGTTGAATTCATAATTCTCTGAGTACTTGGAACACTTCCAGAATTTTGCCGAAAATGCTGGAAGAATTGCAGAAGTGTGGAGCATACAGTAAGAATCGAAATCATGAAAAATAACAAGTCTGCCAAGCTCTCTATTATATCACGCGTGGGATCAAACTTTGATATATACTTCGATATATACTAAGCTTTGCTTAGTTTGGTGCATAGGCTTTTGGTTGCTTACAGTACCTGATGTTAGTAAGTTGACATACATCCGGCTCATTGGCCTAGTGGGTAGAGTGTTCGCCAATGGTCCGGGAGTCTTGGGTTCAATCCTAGGTTGCGTCATACCAAAGACTTTAAAATGGTACTTGATACCTCCTTACTTAATACTCAGCAATATAAGGTACGTATCAAGGGTAAAGTGGAGCAATCCTGGGAAAGGAGTAGCGCCCTCCCCTACACCTCGGTGTGATAGCTGTTGAAAAGGGAGCCTTCTGGTCGCCCTCGACTACGATCGCCAACTTTACTTACTTACTTTAAGCACGGAGCGAAAAAATTAGTGTTTAACCCCCTTCATTCGGCGGAAATCAGTGCCTTCAACATGACCTGATCGTTAAATCTTTATTTGTTGCAGTTAACCGCATGGCAATTTTTCATGGCGGTTTGCACATTTTCGCCTTCTAAACTACTCCACCCCACGTAGTTTACATTCTTTTAAGACAAGATTAATCGGTTTGAGGTTTTGGTCGGAACGGTACAAGTCAGGTGCCAGCTCGACGAGAAAAAAAAAAAAAATGAAGAAACAAAAATGAATTTCGAGAATACCAACGTATGGCCGTCTTTGTTGTTGACAATTTTTCTGGTTCATCCTGCCGTGGGGCGGGGCTGGTGGTCGTGTGATACCTCGAAACATGTACCAGGGCGTTGTTCTCATACTATCACGACACGGAAGACAGATGAAGTTTCTTATCCCATTCTGTCCAATGTTCAGATTCTAATTCTCCTATGTCCTTACCCGTGACCAAACCTAGCGGTTAGGAGAGGGGTGACCCGACAGTACGACCGGCACTGCTCCGATTTTAGCCTGTCTCTCTGTTTTCTGATTGCTTCCTTAAATATATGCGGTTCAGGTTTACGGAAAAGAAAACTGCTTTCTCCACATAAACTTCTCAGAACTAAATCACTTTAGAAAAAAATATCGTTGGCAACTGACATCTGATCGTACTATTGCCAAAGAGTTCAGCAAATTATTGACATTAAAAAACTAACCCTTACATCCTCATCGTGAAATACTTCGCTTTCTATTTTATCATCTATTAAAATCTGCCGACCTACTTTAACTTCTTTAACTAACCTTTTGATTCTTCTATACAAATTCATATACATGCATATACGCAATCTCTGCTTACACGTACCTATAGAGGGGGTAGTTCTCGTGGCTAACGTGCTGCACTGCGACACTGTAGTAAGCAAGATCGAACTCCAGCTGTGTTTTTACGTTCACTTTCAGACTAATAACCTTGAGAAAGGTATGAATTTCCCTTATGCTTCCAGATGTGGATTAAATAGTACAACTACTGCTCTTCTAATAGGATGGCTTTGGTATTAAATAACCACGAAGATTGATATGCCATTAAACAAAGAAAACGTACAAAACCAACCTCTATGCTATGTCCCTATACATGAAAGATTACCCGACTTCCGACCAAATCAGATTTGACACAAGGTCAGTTTAATCTGGGGGTACCCAAGCATCTACAATCATGCGTGGCCGTCACAAAAGATGCTTGATCCCCTCTGTATTCTCCTTTAGAGGCACCTCGAGTGCTAAGTGATAAACTTAACCTTCCTAAGATGGTATTGCATGGAAACGCTAGATGTGCCCTGGAAGTGCCATGAAAGTATGATGTACATGATGGTTTTCAATCTTTGCGAAAAGAAGGCTACAGTAACCGAAATTTGTGAATCTAATGGTTTGATTTCTTTTTTCATGCTATATCAACTTTCGAGGGTTATTTAAAACTCTCTTTCTTGAAGAACAGTTATGGAACTGTTTAACCTATAGCCAGATAGATAAGGGGTACATTCTTTTTCCAGGTGGGGGGATAAGTTCAAAAGTGAAAGTAATACTGTGACTGGAGTTTAAACTCGGTTTACTACGATGATGCAGTCTAGTACGTTACTTTTTACGACACGGGAACACCTCTTTACGCATCTAATATATATATATATATATATATATATATATATATACTATCAGTAGAAAATGCAACAACACTTTTAAGTGTATTGTTGTATTCGAAAAATGCATGGACGACTGATTAGTGTTTCAGATCACAGCAAAAAAAAAATAAAAGAAAAAAAAATTTGTTAATCAAAACGAACAATACTTTTAGGTGATAGATATTTGTTGAATAAAGCTAATATTGACTAAGGTGATATAAGAGAAACAACTGATGAGGAACTAACTAAAAAACCCGCGAGATATGTTTCTTCGGCAACTGTTCTTCGCGTGTACTCTTACACAATTCCATTAAAGAGATGAGTGTAATTTGCTTATTCAATTTGTGATATCCAATTCATCAATTCTACCACCTCAATTCATCATCGTTCTAACTAAACTACTTCCATCTCACATATTTCAACCTCAGTAATATCGCATAGGGCAATATATCAACATTGACGGCGGAGGCGATTGTAGTGTAATGGTTATCGTCGTAGGAAATGGACACGGTGACCTGAGTTCAAACCCTGGACTAGGCTGTTTGCATTTACCATAGCGCTAACACCATGAAAAAATGTATAAATCCAATTCTTCTACCTATAGGAATGGGTAAATACAGGGTGGAACGCTAAAATTATCGTCCTGAAGAAAACAACACAACAGCTTTATTTTAAAACTTCTATTGAAAAAATCAATTCAGGTAACTTGATTATGTAGTAGAGCTGACATCTATTCAATGTAGCCGCCTTCAGCCTCAATCACCGCCTTGATACGGATCCGGAACTGGGAGCATGCCTTTTCCACAAGTGCCGGCGGGAGCTCGGCGAATACTCGGCAGATGGCGGCGATCAGGCTGGCTTTGGTGTTGTGGGAGGTCACGTTAGTGATGTTCTCGACGTATGACCAAACTAAGTAGTCCAGCGGGTTCAGGTCGGGGGAGAAGAGGAGCAGTGAAAGAAGGGTACTAAGTCGTAGCACTCCTTCTGAAGCGGGCGCCTCTGGTGGTGTAATGGTTAGCAAGCTCGACTAGCAAACCTACACGAGTGAGTTCGAGTCTCATTGGGTGCCCCCTTCATATGGCCTTGTGCCACATCTAAGCAAAAAAAAAGCTTAGTAAATTTCCAAGCCTGAGTCTGTTTGGACTTGTGGGCCGGTGCCGAGTCCTGATGCCACACCCAGGGTCTGCCACCGGCCACCTGATTGCACCTGGGGATCACCACACTCTTCTGCACATCCAGGTACACTTTAGTGTTGACTTTCAAGCCGACTTCGAAAATGTGAGGTGGCATGATGTGGCCCTCACTTGAAACCACACCAAAGACTATAACCGGAGCCGGAAACTTTGTTTTCATCACCCTGGGCACCTACCTGTTATTCGTAGCAATCCAGCGATGGTTCTGGCAGTCATAACTTGGATCTCGGCGCATCTCCGATCTCGCTCGTTGAACATTGTGTCACTTTCAGACATGATAGAAGGCTCCTATCGCTCTTGGGATTTGTACACAACTGGCCAACTAGTAGATGGTTTGCAACAAAAAAAGAAAAGAAAACCGGTTCTCATTAAACGGAAATGGAATCATGTCGTCTTTTCTAGGGCGACAATTTTATCGTTCCACCCTGTACTAGGTATGACAACTGGTTTAGGAGAAGGAAACCTCTCAATTCAAATCTGCTTAACTCCACTCAAATCATTGACCTTGAGTCGCTCGTGCCGAGGAGTCGGTAGATATATATATCATCACTTACTTATATATATCTGATAAAAATTCACATTGCTGCATATGTGAATATAAAGGATTTAGTTAAGTCTAAGGTAGCTGGATATATATTTCTTGATGTGAACTGAATGAGATAGATAAAGAATCATGTCTATCTTCATGTACGTATACATATATTTATTTATATATGTTGATATATATATATACGTTCACTTTCGGACAAATGCCCTTTGGAAAAGGTATGAAACCCTTATCATCCAAGCTTTGCCAACTGTTTCTTCTAGAAGGATGGCTTGAGCAGTAAATAACCCACGAAGGTTGATATGCTATTAAACAAAGAAACTACATCAGTTCACCAGACCAATTTTTTTCGACATAAAATCTAATTTTTATTCAGTAAGACATTTTCTCGATGAGAAGACTTCATTTTTTAAAATGCATTTTCTTTTTAAGTTTTGACACAATGAGTTGATTTGCTGCACACAGAAGTTACTTTTTGATCAGGTTGTGCAACGATGAATAACTTGTTTTATTAGTTTCTGTTCTCGTCGTAAAAAACAGGTGGACCTGATAGAAACTCGGCACTAACTTTGATCCAAGAAAGAAGAAAGAAAAAAACATTCACCGCTTTTCCCAGTGTTTTCTTGCAGTAAAAAAAAAAAGAAAAGGGTTGGTTTGTTGAATTTTATGGCAAATCTACCAGTGTAGATAATGAAATGCCAAATCATGTTATATATATATATATATATATATATATATATATATATAATTTGTAAATGAATAGTTTATAGGCAACAACATTTTTAAAAGTGTCAAAGTTCATTTGTTTGCACATAGTGACACAGTTTCGAATATTGCTAGTTAACACTAATAATTCTAAAAATAGCAGTAGTTTGTTTGTTAGGTAATATTATTTTAAAAAATGCCAGAACTTATTTGTTTACGCAGAGATGGTTTCAAATATTGTCATTTAACATTAATAGTCTAAGTTACACTCAGTTAAATGGTTTCAAGAGTTGCTATCTTACACGAATTTTATTTGATGGAACTCATTTAAATGCACACAGTTATGTAACATACTCATATACATGCAGAAACATAGGCAACACAATAATGACGAACGAAACACGGTTCTTCAGAAAAACATACTTCTCACTTTATTCGAAAGGGTTACGAAAGGGTTATTGTGTGAGAGGTGAGTTGGAGACTGAACAAAACTGCAACATATTGACCCCCAGCTCTTCTGGCTATAGCAGCGCTTCTTTCTCTTCCTGCGGGACTGCTCAACCTGGGGCCCTAAGGGTCCTGCTCTCTGCTGGTTCTCACTGCTTCGAACTGCAAGCGCCGACTCCTAACTCTGATCTCTAACTAACTCGAACTTCCTGTAGCACCGGTTTATATAATTGTTTGAAACCCACCTGCTTCAGTGAGCGTCAAATCTGCACTCAATTCAACCCGTCCACAATCAAGGTTATCCCCTGATATCTTCGACCGGATTCACCTGTTATTTACCCAGGTGCATTTCTTATTTGACTGCTCGGCCGGGTCGCAGGTCAATATGTTACAGTTATATGCTTTCAAATGTTGCTATCTCACAAGCCGTAAAAATGTAAATATATGAATGAATCCGATTCCCTAACCTCTAGACATGAAATAATCATAGACGCGTTGATTATGCCGCTAAGCTCAATCAATCAACTGTACATTCTTTTGAAATATTCGTCACTAACTTTGGTTGTAGTTTGTCGACAGGATTCTTGATGCCTGCCATAACTTATCCAATCATGAGGAGAAAACCCTTACAAAATCTTTTTAGCGACTCACAATAGTGTAAAGTAAGACTGACCAAACACCAAGAAAAAACGATGGAGATTTCCCTATCAAGTTTTGATCAAGCTGTAAAGATGATACGTGTTCTGGGTATGAGAATAAACTGCATCTAATAGTGAGGTTCAAGTCCTGTAATTTAGGGGAAAGTTGCGTATTCCTTCATAACCATCATTCCCTGGCCCACTCTGACTCAGAGTGGTAGTACTTGTTAGGGTCTCATCCTATGGGTCAAATAGATTTGTTCAAACATTTTCTAAGGGTTATAACTAGTTATATGAAAGCATACAGCTGTGTACAAATTATTTATATTACATAAGAATATTTGATAAATAGGATTATTAATGTGAAATGCCAATACTTGAGACCATTTAACTGTGTGCAAACAAATCATTGATATTAAATAGAGTTAGATAGGTTATAGGAATACTTGAAATCAATTAACTGTGTGCAAGCAAATGATTAATATCAAATAGAATTATTAGTGTTAGATGGGAATACTTGAAACCATTTAACTGTGTAAAAAGGAATGAGCACACACACACGCGCGCGCGCGCATATATATATATATATATATATATATATATATATTGTATACTAAGGCAGCAACTCGTTATTTAAACATGTTTGGTTGAAGAACGCCGATTGTTCCTTTTCCAAAATCTTTAAGTGAAGACACAACCTCCGAAGATGACCAGCGAAATGGTCAAAAGCTCATGGCCTAATATAGGGTACTTTTTCACCATCTGACACAGACATAAAAAAAATGCCAAGAAGACATGAACGTCTTTACTTAAAGATTTTGAAAAAGAAACAATCCGCGGTCTTCAACCAAGCATATATATATATATATATAGTAAGAAAAGTTAGCGACCCGAAGGTTCCATTTCCAATAATTATAACACCAAGGGGTAGGGGGGTGCAACTCCTTTCTCTGGATTGTTCTACTTTATCCTTGATCCATACTTTATAATGCTGAGTGTTAAGTAAGGAGGCATCAAGTGCCATTTTTTGAGTCTTTGATATTACTCAACCGGGAATTGTATCCCGGACTTCCGGGCATTTGGCGAACACTCTACCCATTACACCAATATAGGATTTATTATTAAATAACAAACAAGGTTTGATATGCCATTAAACTCCAACTAACAATCTGCATCGATATATATATATCTAGTTACGTCAAGCGAGTAAGTTTCTCATTACAACCTTATAGTTATGGCTTTTCAATGACGCATTATTTATTCATTGCTTCCACTAGGCAGGTTTTGACACAAGGTCATTTTATAGTGGGGAGTGGAGGTTGGGAGTCCTATGCTGGTCATAGGTTCATTAAGTAATGTGAACTATGCTAGTAATAGTTAAATATCCCGACACGAAGCCATGGGATCTTGCTGGTCATAGATTCACAAGACCTGAAAGGCTGGTGCAATGTGAATCATGACTCAAAACATGTGACATTATTTGAATAAAGTTTGCCGGCGTGTCGCAGCTCCGGCCTGAACGCGCGGCTTTTCAAGCTAAAGCTTTATCCAAATAGAACGCGAGCAACGAAGTGTCTGCTAAGTGGGTTAATTTGCACGTTTCACTTAAATTTGGATTGAGCATAAAAAATTCCTCAAAAACTATGATAAACTATACAAAAGGCATATATTCATGGGTCAGAATTTCACCAGAAATCCGTTTATAACCTCTAAATAGCCCTACGATGGATAAAATTTAATACTTATTCGACTTTTGACACACACGTGAAGGAGCAAAAAAATGACTGCACAGGTTCCATTAGCAATAAATACGACAAATTTTTCACTCTCAAAATTAATCATGTTATACAAACTTAATTCCAGAAACAAGCGGTTTTTTCCTATTTGACGATTATGTTTTGATCAGTAGCATAAATTCTCTCTGAAAATCTTTAAGATAATTTTGAATTGACATCTTTTCCAAATAGCGGAGGCAGAACTCAATGAAATTATCTTAAAGACATAGCATGCAGATTTTTTTTTTAGAATATATATATGCATACATATATGTATAATGCGAATTTCAGTAATATATATATATATATATATATATATATATATATATATGTGCGCGTGTGTGTGTGTGTGTTAGATATATAGATAGAATCTATCTCATGTATTAAATTGTCCTCATATAGCCTTGAAGGGAAATTATATGTGTTGTTAAAGTATTGTTAGTAACTTGTATCCCTTTAGGCTTGCCAAATCTGATACTAGGCAGTACACTTGCTATCTGCTTTCAAGACACAAAGAGACTTTTGGTGTCACGTCGTTATCTTCTTACTGTGCAAGTTGTGTCAGAAACAGTCAAGAACGAAATCGATTGATGGACTAGAAAGTGTTATAAAAGTTTTTTTCAGGTTGGCAACCCTGATTTGAAATTAGCCGCTCAATATTGATCTTGAATTCCCATAAATTCGTTCCGTTCATGTTTGCCACTCGTAAATCTTGTTCAGCTGTGTAATCTTGGATTATTACTTGTGGGTTTGGTTAAGATCATTACATGATTAAAATCAATGTCAGAGTTTAAGAGAATGCCACATAAACAAGCAAAAATTTAACAGGCTTATGGAGATAATGTTCTATCCGATATACAAGTTGATATAAACACAAGAGCCTGGAAAATGAATAGTTTTCTTGACGACCGGTCATTTAAAGAACTGAGAACATACAACAAAAATGATATCTTTTATCAGATCTGACCACATGATGAAAACGATTAGTGAGAAATTAACATTGATGGGTTAATTTTCAATTATAGTTGCCAGTTGGAAAATATTTTTAAAAATCAGTCTAACTTTCTGATTAAAAAAATCAATCTAATCACTTTCTAGATACACTCTTCTGTGAACGAGTTTTAGCTAAAAAGTAAATTCCCTAGGTATAAAAAAAACTTTCTTAATCTCCTGCTTGGAGTCGAAACTATTTCTTGATCACAAAAAAATCCTGTACTTACGAGAACTGTTTTTGTCATTGAAACTATACTTACACTAAACTGAATTGTTTGAATTAGAACTGTTTGACTAAACTGAATAGCTTGAAGTAAAAATGTTTTGACAATTAAACTGTGTACTCATGCAAATTGAAGGGTTTGAAATAGAACTGTTTATTTGTATAAAAATTGATTTGGCATTAAATAACCGACAAAGGTTAATATGCCTTATAACACAAACAACCGAGCAACCATTATTATCTTCAGCTTGTTTGTGATATTCACAATATTTCTGCCAGTCTACTCTCTGACCTTATTTGATTATATTGTCGTAGGGCGTAATTTTCTGTGAATTTTCAACTGAATCCTTTATTTAATCGATTGGGGGAGATTACTTTTCATGCCTTCGAATATTTCGTATCAGTTAATTTGTCCCGTGGTGCCCGTGGTGTAATGGTTATCGTCACAGGATATGGACACGGTGATACGAGTTCAATTCCTGGACAAGACTGATTGCATTTCACATAGCACTAATACCCTTGGGAAAGGTATGAATCCAATTATTCTCCCTCCAGCTATGGGTAAATATTAGGGCAGGCTAGGTTCTTCAGCCTTGGTGAGGCAACTAGTCTAGGAGAAGGAAAACTCTGAATTCAAACCTGCTAAACTCCGCTTAAAAAATTGACCTTGTGTCATATCATGCCCGAGCGGAGGGGTTGGGTAAATAGGATCAGTTAATTTGTCCTCTTAGTTATTTCATCCTTATATTGGAACTCTTTTTGTTTCTTAATTATTTTTGAAATGAACCCGAGTCAAGTGACTTAGTTGGAGATTCCAACTTGAAGCACTTTTATTTGTGTTCGAACATCGACCTCTCTCACCGGTGAGAATCACTTAAATACTTGGGCCATAAAGAAATTGTCGATGCTAGGGGGAGTCACAAGTGTTTCAATATTTCAAGCACTTCAAAGTCTGTTCGCAAAGCCGAGTTTGTAGAATTATTAATTGATGGTGATTTGTGAATGACCAAGTTCTACCGACAATGTACGCGCGCTTTTGCTTGGCTTTTGTTCAACTCTTTCAAACAAGACCTCATCTTTCACAACAGAAGGTCACCCTGACCTTGCTTTGTCTTCGGGGCTACAGTTACCTTCTTTCAAATGCCAGAACCAATTTTGTGCCACAATTTCGTCAACAGTTCTTGGGTTTTCCACATCCTTAATTTCTTTTGTCACTGCCCTAGCACTCAATCTTTTTTCCACAGGTTGCGTAAAATGGCTCTAATTGCAATTTTCACCACTCATTAGTACAAAGGTCTGAAATAAAGAATAAACAATTAATGTCTGTGCGTGGGTAATTCAATAGATAAAGAGACATTTTTTTTTTTTTAAAAAATCAAAATATTGTTTTTTCGGAATTTTTTTCCATAAATATAAACTCTGCATTGTTTGGAATTGTTTTATTGCAAAAATTATTTCAATACGCAGAAATATTTGTTTTAAGGCTATTTAAAATGACAGTAAGTCAAACGGTGTACTCTGGGCTTGAATAGAGGTCTGTCAACAAATTCTTGGTGGATGAGAAAAGCAAACCATGTGAAATTCATAAAAGAATGTGTGATATGTATGGAGAAGCATGTTTTAGCCCAAAAAAAGTATTTACAAATAGTCTAAGCATGGGTTTGCCAGTACGAGCCTGAGTTGAAAAGACAGTCCATGGAGTAGAAACACACAGACTCTCCGGTAAAGAATAAGCTCCGTGTGCAGCGGTCAGTAAATGTCATGCTGACAGTGTTTTGGAACATGAAAAGCCCCATCATAATTGATTTTCTTAAAAAAGGTGTCACTGTAAAGAATGTTTGCATTGACAAATCCTCAGGCAAAAGTTGGATTATTTATTGAATGACCCTCGTATTTCTGCGTCTGTTCACAAGGCCGAGTTTATGGAGGTATCGATTGATGGTGATTTGTGAAGGACCAAGTTCTACTGACAATGTGCGCGTGCTTGTTTTTGGCTGTTGTTCAACTATTTCAAACAGGGCCCCATCTTCAATAACAGAAGGTCGTCCTGACCTTGCTTTGTCTTCGAATCTGCCATCACCTTCTTCAAAACGTCTGGACAAATTTTGTACCACACATTCGTGGACAATTCATGTGGCTTCCACATCATTAATTTCCTTTTCCCCTTCTTTTGCACTCCATCATTTTTTCCTCATATAGCTTTAAAATGGCTCTAATGGCAATTTTGTTCCCTATCCATTATCAAAGGTGTAAAATAAACAATTAATAATTGATATTTGTATGCTGTGAATGAATCTAAAGAATAAACTATTCAGGAACGATTAGACAAGTTGTATCAAATTCATCATCATGGCTTTGCTTCGTGAACGAAGATCAAGAAAAGGTTGGTCTACGCTCACTGCAGATATGTGAGTGGCAGACAAGACTGCCGTACTTGTAGCTAGAGGCCTGTTTCGAGTTTGTCTGACCCTAGTATTTACTGGGTTTATCTTAGTCTTATTCAAGAGTTTACAGCGAGGATGGAACCCATTACACTAAGAATCGTCGGTTCGAGTGACTTTGTAAATATTGCTTCCCGCCGAAACACCTGAATATTTTACTAAGCTTGGCTCAGTTCTGCATAGTTCTCATGTTTAGAATTCTCAGTAAAGAGCAAAATCCCTACACTAATAATGGTAATATTTACCAACCCCTCCGCTCGGCCAGGATATGACACAAGGTCAATTTTTAAGCGGAGTTTAGCAGGTTTGAATTCAGAGTTTTCCTTCTCCTAGACTAGTTGCCTCTCCAAGGCTGAAGAACCTAGTCTGTCCTACTATTTACCCCAAAGCTGGAGGGAGAATAATTGGATTCATACCTTTCCCAAGGGTATTAGTGCAATGTGAAATGCAATCAGTCTCGTCCAGGATTTGAACTCGTATCGCAGTGTTCACTAATAATGGTAAGCAATATTTCTCGATAACTATAGCACACCAGTAAAGCAACTCTTAGTTGATAGACGAAGATTGGGGCGCTTAGTGTAACGGTTATCGACTCAGGAAATAAAATCGGTGATCCGAGTTCAAATCATTTACGAGACGGTTTTCGTTTCATATCGCTCTAATCCCTTGAGGAAAAGAACGTATCATTTTCTACTTTTGCCCCTCCCTCCAGGTATGGGTAAATAGTTGGGCGGACTGTGAACTTTAACTTAGATAAGGGAACAAGTCTTGGAGAAGGAAAACTTATTTTATACCTTCAGTACACTGATTAAAAATGCCGCTTATACCGCATCTTGCTCATAGAAGTGGGGTTAGATAAATAAATAGTTTTTAGACGTGAAACACCCAGATTTTTATTTAAATATTATTTAAATTTTATTTTGTCAAAAAAATATATATCGTGTACAGAATTATATTCTTATTAGTTTGACATTTGATATTTTTAAATAATGCAGCTACAAATGTTAAGACGAAATCGTTTTCTGCGGTTTTCGATTTCTTTGTTTGGTTGTTTATTTGTTTGTTTAGAATTAATTACGTCGATGTTTGTTTCGAAATTTGACGTCATTCTCCCAGTTGGTGTCGAAGCAGACAAAGACTGCAGTCAAACTGCTCAATTAAATCTGCATTTAGGTCATCGCATTGATAATTCTTGCAGCAGCAAGAGATTTCAAAGCGTTCCTTGTTTTATTGTTGCTACATAGAACTCACACCGAGTTATCTCCCTTTTATAAAAAGTTACATCAAAAGCAGGAGTAAGAAATGACGATATTCATTATTGCTCGATAAAAATACCATTTAAAGAACACGCATACATGCGTACTCTCTCTCTCTCTCTCTCTCTCTCTCTCTTTCTCCCTTCCTCACACACACACACACACACATATACATATATATATATATATATATATATATATATACATATCCTCTCCTCGTCATCATCGTCAAGTTATGCTGATAGAAGGGAGTTCTCTGATTCTTTCTCGCCATTCCTCTCGATCATCCATCGTTCTATAGTGCATCAAGTGTACGCAAGCTGATATATGAAAGTCCTTGCTGGTTGGCCGACCCTGGTGTGCCCATGGGAAGGAGTCCATAACGGAAAATCGCTTCTGGGTTCGTTTTTACTTCGCTGGCAGAGCCCTGGAAGTCTTACTCATATTACTTGGATGATTTAAGAGATGGGAAGTAATTTTCCGTACATCAGCTGTTTTAAGGGGTTCTGCTTCCATGATTCGTTCAGAACAGTACGTAGCATTCGCGCGTATTTCCTCTCTAGCTTTTTTCCATATATTTCTTCGGGATCCAGATGGTACATCAATACAGTATTACGGATACAGGATAATAGCATAGTTTTTCTGTTTGTAGTGACCTGGAAAAAACGTAAACGACTTGGATCAAATTGTTCAACCAGAAAAATTATGCCATTAAACTGTAAGGGTTGTATCTATTGACGAGAAAAAATAGTCACCGAAAGAATCTTATACATATATATATATATATATATATATATATATATATATATATATATATATATATATATAATTCCCATCATGTTTAGTTATATAATTGAAATACTCTGAGATAAAGCAATTTCCAGTTCTTTTTGTAACTGAATGATTACATTTTGGGATCTTTATTTATATTGAGTGTTGTTTTCAATCATCCAAATCCTCTCTATAATAGAAATATCAATGAAATGCTAATAAGAATCCTTCACTCTTTTATCAACAGATACATAGATATCATTATGGAGAGCTATAATCGCAAGAACCCATCAGCTTGTCCCGTATAT
This sequence comes from Sepioteuthis lessoniana, assembly GCA_963585895.1. Lineage (NCBI taxonomy): Eukaryota > Metazoa > Mollusca > Cephalopoda > Myopsida > Loliginidae > Sepioteuthis > Sepioteuthis lessoniana. The sequence continues at coordinate 67,860,569 of OY757917.1, forward strand.
TACTAAAATTCACATTATGTTGGTATATATGTATACGTAACCCAGGATAAATGGTGAACCATTGTTAAATTTTTATTAAACCAATATACTTAAAATATGCTTTGGTTATCATCGTAAGAAATGGACAGGTTCAAATCCTATACGACACTGTTTGCATTGTGCATAGCGCTGATACCCTTGAGAAAGGTATGATACCAATTATTCTCCCTCAAGCTATGGTTGCAATCGTTGGACAGACTGAAATCTTCAACCTTGTTATGACAACCGGTCTAGGAGAATGAAATCTCTGAATTCAAATATCATCATCATCATCATCATCATCATCATCATCATCATGTCGTGCTGGTAGCACAGATATCCCTGACCCTCTCTCGCCACTTTTCCCTATCGTTCATCGCCCTAGGCTGGTCCTCAGGACAACATCCCGTATCCTCACATAGTTTCTGAATGTATGTTCGTGCTGGTCGTCCTGCTTTTGCACGGCCATGTGTGGGGGTCCATAAGAGCACATCACTTATGAGTTCGTCCCTGCTTCTCCAGCAGTGTATTTGACCCCGTTTAAACATGATATTGAACCACATCCTGATCTAGACAGAGGGGTTGGGTAAATTCGTTGTTTAAATACACTGTTACTGAAATTTAAGTCTAATTTGTAAATTATTGATCATTTTGTATTGTTTTCCTTCGCACTGAGCATCATTTTTTTTAATCATGCAAATTTTCAGTAATTTTGGTAACAGTTTAAATCCTTTACTTTACCCTGTACAGAAGCATAAATATCATCATGGAAACCCAAGGAGTTTACGTTGGTTGATTGGTCGGTTGGTTTTATTTTACGGCGTATCAACCCTTTTCGGGTTATTTAACGCCGAATTAAATAATTTTGGTTTGATTTTATGGCATATCAACCATTGTTGTTTATTAAATGCCAAATCCATTTTTATACATATAAACAGTTCTATTTCAAACAATTCAGTTTAACATAAGTACACAGTTTAAATTTCAAAAACAGTTCTATTTCAAACAATTCAGTTTAGCATTAGTATACTGTTTAGTTATTTGACCCAACAGATAGAAACCAATCAGGTGCTGTCACTCCAGGCCTGAGTGGACCTGGAAGCGATGGCAATAAAGGAGTACTCTGCATTCCCCAAACCTACAGCATTACTGGAGCTTCGCCATCAGATTGTTTAGTATCATATCCAGGACTCACGTTGGTGGGTTTTACCCCTCTGCAGAGATGTAGTTGGTGTGTTCGGCATCCCAAGGTGACTGGGCCAAAAGAGATTACGGGTCGGCTACGATATATATATATATATATATATATATATATATATATATATATTAATAGTAGTGTGATTTATGTTTTAAACATGTCTTGTACGTACCGTTCAAAGTTTTATTATAATGGGGTTAAATGTAATTCATTACAAGGAAAAAAAGGATTTTGAAAAGAAAAAAATCTGAGTCAGTAAAAACCATTAATACTGAGTAAAAAAGATTTTTAAAAGATTGGAAAAGAAAACTTTATTTGCTGTTTGAAAAAGTTTAATTTCCACCAGAAATAATCCTTCGTATCACACTAAAAAAACAAACAGTAAAAGGTTAAAGGTTTTCTAACAGAGAGAGAGAGAGAGAGAAAGAGAGAAAGAAAGAGAGAGAGAGAGAGAGAAACTGAGAGATCACGCATATCACACATATATATACACACACACACACATATGTATAAACACAAAGAGAGAGCGAGAGAGAGAGAGGTAAAGAGAGAAAGGAATATTGAGAGTAATATGGAGAGTTCAAACACACACACACACATACACACACACACACACAAACATATATATATATATATATATATATATATATATATTCTAAAATTGTTACCTCATTATCCTTTGCGGTTCTGTAGCTAAAATTTTTATGCGTAAATGAAACATAATCTACAGACAGAAAGGGGATAGACAGAAATGGAGGACAAGATCGACTATAAAAAGGTGAAGCGCAGTACTGATAAAAATAATATACAGTCGTGCGCAGAAACGGAAGTAAAGCAAATTTATCCAACTAATGCTAATAACAATTTGAAGGTATTAAGCCCAAGTTAAGAATTTGGATGGAATTACGAAGGAGTGTAGTTGCAGGAATTTATATATATATATATATATATATATATATGTAAGGACTATATTTGATCTGTGACGAACTTGTCCTTGTAAGTTGTGCTCCCAAATGAGAAGGTTTGCCAGATTTAAAATCGGAGTTACCTTTTAACCTTTACCTGCTGAGGTCGACTCTAAAAAGCAACAAATGGATTTGAGGTCAGCGTAACCTTTTATTGTCCCAATGCATTAGCTAAACTTGGTACCACCATACAGGCGTATCTTTGAGTTTCCCGTGGTGTATTAGTTATCATCATAGGAAATGAACACAGCAACCCGAGTTCAAACCCTGGATGAGGTTGATTGCCTTTCAAATGGCACTAATACCTTTGGGGAAAGTATGAATCCAATTATTCTCCCTCCAGCAATGGGTAAATAGAATGGATTCTTTAGCTTTGTTAGGTAAACGTTCTGGTAGAAGGAAAACTCAGAATTAAAACCTGTTAAACTCTGCTAAATATTGACCTTGTGCCACATCCTGTCAGTATGGAGGGGTTGGTAAATAAATGCAGGTGTATCTTAGATCTGTTGGTAGGGAAATTATCTGCAGCTAAAGGTCCCTTGTAGGAGGTTATACTGTGTTTTGATATTTAATTTCCATTTTGTAGAGGTATATTTAATTTGTTTTTATATGTGGTTGCGTGTTCTCATAAGTCGGAAGGTCGCCATTTATAGCGATGGAGATAACATTATTATTATTATTATTATTATTGGGTTTTTAGGTTTTTGGTTTAGCGTTTGTATTTCGTTGGTTGTTATCCCCTCGCTAAATGTTGATGGAAAATAAAGGTGGTGGAGAAGAACGAAGACGTCGTTAGGTTTTTGTATAAAGGTTTTAATGGCAGCGTGAAGTAAAGATGTTTACGCTGGTATGCTGCGAGCCTCGTAGTAAAGAAAGTTGTTAGAGTGTATCATCTAATTTGTTTTTAACTAGAATCCCTTGGTCTAGAAGAATATACCCAAGAGATCCACAAACTAGATGGCTCTCCTCATAATGGTTGATGAGGCTACAACTATTTGGGAGTAGACGAATAGACGTCCGTTCCTGTTGGTGATTTCTGGGCGAGAGAGAGATTCGCAGGCTTTCTTCAATTTTTGGTGCCGCTAGAAATATGGTTCGGGCTGAATAGGACAGGTCATCCTGATTGGGTGAAAATGTTCGGCGACTCTAACGGTCAAATTAAATTACGCGCCAAACAAAAATTTAAGTTTCTTTCTGCTACACCCTTCCTGTGGTAAGGTTCTAACCTTACACTGCTTGCAGCGCAATTTTACAAAATTCCCAGAACTATAATCATAAACATTCTCGACTATAAAACATTGAACTAACGGTAGCCTGGATGCTTTCTCCACCAGAAGTCAACCAGTTTATCTTCAATGAATGCAATTATTTTAGGTTGAATATTTTTCAGGTTCTTAATCGTGAAAGCATGTTATTATTATTCACCTATTTCTCACACACTCATTTAGAACCAACGGCTTTGTGAATATGCTTTTCAAATATTTAATAAAGTGAAGAAACTTCTAAAAGATAAAAGGAAAAACAATATGAAAAAAAAAACTAAAAATAATATTGGATTATATAAAAGATATTTTCGACGTTTAATCAAGAAGGATACAAATAGGAACATCTGAATCAAGAATCATACAACTAGGAACCTCTGAATCATTCTTACATGTTTTTTAGAGGTTGGTTGGTTGGTTGGCATATCAACCTTGGTAGGTTATTTAATGCCAAATCCATTTTTATATAAATAGTAAGAGCTATTTCAAACAATTCAGTTAGCATGAATACACACTTTAATTTTCAAAAACATTTATATTTCAAGCTATTCAGTTTAGTCAAACAGTTCTAATTCAAACGATTTTGTTTGATATAATTATAGTTTTTATACATACAGTTTAAATATCAAAACAGTTCTATTTGAAACAATTCAGTTTAGCATGAGTACGCATTTTAGTTCTATTTGACCTATAGATAGGACCCTATCAGGTGCTACCACTCCAGACCATAGTGGACCTGGGAACGATGGCACTGAAGGGATACTCCGCATTTCCCAAAGTTCCAGCGTTACTGGAATCTCATTATCAAATTGTTTAGTGTGATATCCAGGACACTCGTTGGGTCGGAGTATTCTACAGCCCCAGCTGACTGGGCAAGTTCTTTGAGACGTATTTAATAATAGTTCTCATGTAATACAAAATTTTATTTGATACAACATTTTATCTGATGGTTGCTCTTATTTAAAACTTATTCTCATTCAATACTAGATCGTAATTGATACTGACTCTTATTCGATACAAGACTTTTATTTGGTAATAGCTTTTATTTAAAACTGGTTCTTATTTAATACTAAATCTTATTTGATATGAATTCCTATTTGATACTTGACCTTAATTGATCCTAGATTTTATTTATTTGATATCAGCTCTTACTTGATACTAACTCTTATTTATTACTAGTAACTATTTAATACTGACGCGTATTTAAAACCTCCTGTGATTTGATTGTAGCTTTTATTTGATACTAACTCTTATTCAATCCGAGTTCTTTTTTAATACTAATTCTTATTCAATATTAATTCTTATTTGATACTAACTCTTATTTAATACGAGAACTTATTTAATACTAATTCTTATCAAATATCAGATCTTATTTACTTCAAGTTCTTATTTGATATTAATTATTATTTGGCTCTAGATATCCTTTAATCACGCTTTGATATTATACGACCTCTAGTTTGCTATTTTCTCCTATTTTATATTAGCTCGTATTTGATACGAGATCATATTTGATACCAACCCTAATTTGATACTAGTCCTTTTTAAATAATAGTTGTTATATGATATTAATTCTATTTTGATACAAACTCTAACTCAATTCTAGTTCTACTAAAAGATTTCGAGTATTGGCGGTCTTTTTCTAATATTTTGCGTTTTGATACATCATAATCAGATACTGACACTGAAAATTGTCCATTTCTAGTGTTTTACATTAATTAATTTTAAAACACTAAAACATTTGGTGGTGGGTCTCACAGCCAGAGCGTGTTTCGTTTCATTTCCTTCCTCTTCTCGAATTCTTCAAGGAGTTTCACGAAATTTGAGGCCCAATTTAAAATAATGTTTCATAACTGCCAGGAGCGCAATACTTGTATTGATCATTACACAGTCTTAAACAAAAAGTAGACTATCTATCTATCTATCTATCTATCTATATATATATATCTATATATATATATATATATATATACCCAACCTGTCAAAAGTCTTTGGCAACCCTCAAAAGTTTTTTTTTTTTAATTTCTTATTCTAAAAGTGTTATCTTTAATGACGCAAGTTAAGTACTACATTGTTTTTATTTATCATACTAAATACAAGTCTTCCTCGGTAACTTTTACGTTTGTATAACCAAATCTCTTTTGAAAAATTGATTTGAAGGCATTTTTCTTCTTTAGTAATATATTGAGTCGAACTACTGCTTGCTCGATACAACCTGTTTTACTAATGCAGAGCACAATTTCAACAGCTTGCGTGATAGAAGGCTGACTGCTATAAACATCACTTCACAATTGAACCAACGTCATGAAAAAAAGGGACAACATCATCTGTAAGAAGAATACCCTGTGAAGTTTGCCTATATGTCAGAATTGCAGTCAAGATATCACTGTTGTTGAAACAAATCAATGTCAAAAAGTTCCAGTCGGCCAAGGCATCCAAAAATAGAGCAGCGGAATAAAGTCCTTTGGTCTTGCTAATCAAAGTTCAAAATATTTGGTCGAATAAAAACGTCTATGTGCTGCAAAGAGTTAGTGAAATAACTGCAATCCCCTATATCCCACCAACCATAAAGCATAGAGTAGGCTCTGTTATGGTGTGTTGAGAGGGATTTTACCAATGACAAAGTTTGGGATTTATACTACGTGAAGGGCAAATTGAATCAGACCGGCTATCACAGCATACTGTAGCATTACGTGATCCCATCTAAAACGTGGTTTGTGGGTCAAGGATTTGTACTTATACAAGAAAATGATCCAAACCATACTTGTAAACTCTGCCAGAGGTACATTAAAAGCAGTGATGAAGAGCACGTCCTTGAACTGATGTTTTGGCCCGCGGAATCATCGGAATTAAATCCCATTGAACGATTTCCTGCTTTTGGACAACAATTGTTCTGGGTCGATTCTAATTGAAATTGACCTGGGGTGGCCCCAAAAGAAAAAAAAACTTGATTAGACATCTAGGAGACCATTCAGTTGGATTTTGTCATCCAATCCAGATGTCAGGGATAACTTGATATTTAAGAATCTCACAGCTACAGCAATTTTCCTATAAGAAAAAGGCTTATGATCAAGATGATTGAAATAGAGAGAGAGAGAGAGAGAGAGAGAGAGAGAGAGAGAGAGAGAGAGAGTTTGAATAATGACAATAGACAATGTGGCTTAGAAATATGAAAGAAAAATGAAAACAGAGTTGTTGAAATTATTTTATTCGCGTAACATGTTTCACCTCTACGGTTTCATCAGATATTACGAAGTTGTTTTGGGGCGCCTCGCAAGCTAAACAAGGAAACTATTACTAGTGAGTTCAAATCTAACTGGGAATCTCATACATCTGACCTTATGCCTTTACAAGGTAAAGCTTAGAGAATAATTAAGAAATGGTTTTTAAAGTGAAAGTGAAGCTTGTGGGCGTAAATCTCCAGGTATACAGACGCTGGACGCAGGTTTCCTGGGGGGATTTTAAATTTGAAAATTATTTGAAAACTTGTTTTGTAAATGTCATTATTACTATAAGATAAAACTAAAAATTATTATTGAAAGAGGTGAGGTTTACCATTCATTAAGTATACAATAAAATATCAATGAACATAATTGTTAAAAAAAATATTTCAATTACTCAGTTTTCTTTAATTTAATAAATTTCATTTCAATCTATTTATGTATTTATTTATATTCTGTTTTGAATTAATTGGCATTTTTAAAAACCCAGTTTTCTGTTTAAAGTTGTGTGTAATAAATATTTTATGTTGATGATAGTGTAATGTAATTAGAATTCAAAATATTTCCTTCTTCTCCATAGCGATAATTTAGTTAAGTTTAATAGTTAAAGATAGCCATTATTTTATTTAAAAAATATCCTGAATGTTCATATTGGATTTCAGAAATCTGTTCCTCACACTTGATATTCAAAACGTATGCCACTGAAAAATGTGGTTGGACCACAAATATATTTTCTAATTAGGGTATTTTAATTATGTATTCAGGCATAATGAAAATTATATATATAGTCATCCACAGACAGATCTGTTTCGTTCTATCAGAACTCATCAAAGTGGCTAGACAGTATCTCCCCGTAGCTGGGATCGAAACCCGGTTGACTCAAACGCCAAGCCAAAGCTTCTAACCATTTAGCCACAAGGAGATATAAGCTATATATAGGGGGGTATTAAGATTGCTTTCAAAAATCTATTCGATTGAAACTGCTAAAAACATCAACTGAATTGAATGTAGAATCCGCAGCTCGAGTTCAACTCCTGATCGAAGCTGATGGTATTTAACTTCGCGCTAATACTCTAGCATAAATAATTGGACAGACTGAATTCTATGGGTTTGATTACTGAACCAGTATAGGAAAAGGAAAACTCTAAAATCAAACCATATGATCTCTACCTAAAATATGGTCTTCTGTCACATCCTGTGGAAGCTTGTGGGCGTAAATCTTCAGGTATACAGACGCTGGACGCCGGTTTCCTGGGGGGAAATTAAAATTTAAATTTTAGCGCTCACGTTTCACCGTTTTGTACAGCAACACTTGAAGTTTATCAGAATATCTTAAAGATACTTAATATGCCAGAGTGCTTTATCCTGTAGAAAAATTTCACCATTACATCATCAAGCGGTTCTGTAGCATCTGGGGGGCAAGAAGTTCCTGTGTGACTATAAACAAAAAGAAAGTGTATGCTATCTACTTTATTGTACAGAAAATTTGTCAAAACCTAAGCACTGCGAAGGTCAAGGTTGATTTTGGTTTCTTTGTCGAATGGCATATCAACATTTGTGGGTTATTTAATGCCAAATCCGTCCTTATAGAAGAACAACGGTGATACTATTTGACCCATTACCAAGGAGATAAGGGGTTTAATACCTTTCCCAAGGGTATTAGTCCGAAAGTGAATGTAACAGCATGATGGATCTCGAACTCGCTTATTTCGAGGGTACAGTTCAGCACTTTAGCCCATATGCAATTGTCAAGTTAACACTTACCTTGACTGAAATCTTCCCCAATGCTAGATTTGCTACTTATGTTACATAGATATACGTAAATATGTGAAATAGACATATTCATACCGGTACGCAAAACGTTCATAATGTCCATAACGCACATATATATAACATAGGAATCCCGAAACACAAAAACACTTACGACTTCTTAGTTCTGGTACGAAACTTATTATTACCTTTGAGTTAAAACGTTTTTCGACATAAGGAGAGAGATACACAATCTTTCTATGCTGACTTTTCCATCTGCCCCCAGCACGCGCGGCACCCCGCCGCAAACTACTGGTCTGATTTTGGCGAGTCCCGAAAGTCAACCGTCTTCTTCGGACGCTAAAACTCAACTAACTGCTTTTCTCAAATCTCAAAATCCTCAGCCCACGCTTCCTGGGAAATGACGTGATTCACACCTCCTGGTCTCATTTTCTACAACTTACAATGATGCATACGGTGTAACACATCATAACTAATACAAATTACCGTTGCAACCCTACGCAAAACATATTCCATCATTAAATACTAATATTGCATAATACTTCATGGTATGTTAGATATAACGACTAATTGTCATCACATTTATTGTGATTCTGACCCACCATACTCCTTCGTATATTATGCGTACAAATCAAAACTTTATTTTCTTCGTAATGCGATGATGATGATATTTTGTTCCTTCCTTTGTGTGTCTTCATAACATACACATACTAAATATTACTTATACGTTCACAGACAATAATACGCAAATATAACAAAGATTACCTACACAAACATACACACACACACACACACACACACACACACACACATAAAGAGTTGTACACAATTCTAATGTTCTTTTGACTGTATTTTAAAATTTTTTCGATTTTTTCAATATCTTTCGTTCCTTGCCAGATGATTGTCGTTTATAAGATGTTATGAAACCTGCGGTCGCAGACAAGCTTCCATGCATATATGTATATATATATATATATATATATATATATATATATATATATATAAACTAATATATACTTATTATAATTATATAATAGCACTATCACAGATATTGTGCACTCTCCAAATTTGGTTTGCCACAAACTCAAGAAGTTAGATAGAGACAACCAACACTATTATAATATATATATATATATATATATATATATATATATATATATATATATATATATATATATATATATATATATTGTTGTTGTTGTTGTATATGGACAGTTCACTTGCAATTTATGAGGCATTTTTTCACACTTGGTACATATACATTTGTTTTAATTTTACTTTTCTTCGCTTTCATTAATTTATTTATTTTTTGAAAAAATATGTTTGTGGAATGATCAAGTGTTTTTTTCTTTATTTGACTGACTGGAGAGAATTCACTTTGGTATTCATAAAGAAATAAAAATACATATTAATTCGCATTCCTTTCCTTGAATTGATTATGTGTCCATCGTTACGTCAATGAAAAATATGTTTACCAACTCTAAAAGGACATTTACATATTTTAATATATTTGTGATTAAAATGAAAGTAAACAGCAGATATAATGTTACGTAGATATATTTACTTATTCGATCACAGTGTATGTTTAGATGTAAATATATTTATGCTTCAATATTAAATTTTTCTCCGTGCATAACAAAGGTTTTATATTATGTAAATATAGGACGTTTTGCTTGAAAACATCAGGAAAGGTGGCAACTAAGAGTGAATGCACTGGTGTTATTCCATGGATGGAAAATAGCTTTGATGATGGTGAATTCATTCTTCTGAATGTTAGAATACCTGGCAGAAATTATGGTATCAGGGTGATTCCAGCTTTTTTAGTTCATATCAACAAACTGCATTTTCTTCTGATAAAGCATCTCAAATGCAGTTATTTTACCTCGTGGGATATTTTTCAGATAAAATGGATTGATTGATTGATTTTAATGGCATGTCAACTCGTCTCGAAAGCCAAGTTCATTTTACTGTCATACATGTTCTCTACATTGAACAGATTGGACCTGGGAGTAATGGCAACGATGAGGTTTCTAAAAATTCCCAGATATCCAGAACTGAAACCTCATCATCAAATGCGGTTTAGTGCCATACCCAAAACACTTCGTTTTTTTAGTGGAGCTTGACCCTCAGCAGGGGTTGTAGTTGGCGCATTCTAAGCGCCACCGAGACGACAGAGATTGAGATTTGAACTGTTTACAGGCCATGATGTGTTGATTAATTTTTCCTGAAAAAATAAATACTCTATGCTCAATTGTAAAATGCATTATTATCCTAAAAAATGAATTCACCATCATCAAACCTATTTTCCACCGATGGAATAACCGAAGTGTCCTCGAGGCGGAGAGGTTGGGTAGATATTAAGAATGTGACTGAAATAGAAAAACAGATACCGCACTTTAATCGTTTGCTCAATTTTAGAAAATATACTTTGAATTCAATGAATATTAAAATGAAAGAAACTCAGCAAACTCGATTTTCTTTTTACCAAACATATTTCATCCCCCTAAAATGTATTTTTATTATTGCATCCACGTTTTCCCAGTCTACCTATTTCATCATTTTACGACTGACCAATTTGAAGTCAACTGTTTGAACTAATCTCATATGACACATGAATCGTAAACATAAACACTAAAGCACTGCTCTTTTGCAACGAGTACTGACTACGTTCCGGAACCACTGTCTCCTTGTAAAATAATCCGGGTTGCAATGTACAGACGATCCATTTGGGAGTCTATTTTCAGTGATCGGAGAATGTAAAAGTCTGTTGTTCATTCGAGTAGCACGATTTATAAGGGTTCACCTTACAGGCTTCAGTTGCACAAGTAGAAATTGTCAGAGTATGTGTCGTGTCATTGGAAAATAAAGAAAAAAGTACAGCTCAAAATGTGCTTTTCATTATGTTTTCCGAAAGACATAATTTCATACTTCGGGATTTATACTATTTTCTATTCCGCGTCTTAAAGAGTTGGACTTAAAGATAATAAAAAAAAAATCCGGAATATCTAACTTGACAAAATCAGAAACGCTCTGTAAATGAGAATCACCTTCCCGTGTATAAGTCGATTTCGTGAATGTGTAGAACCTTGAATAAATTGAATTAACTTTTAAAGCCATGGTTTCTTCCACGTATTTATCATTAGGTTTGAATTTCAACCAATCAAAATTATTATTCATGTATAGATCGACGTTAAAAGTTCGACCTCGGAGTAGTGAGTCCCCTCGGCATATTAGCTAATGTACTGCCTTGCCACCTTGAAGTGAGCGAGTTTGAATTCCAGTCACGCAAATAGTTTTTCTTCTGGGCAAATGCCCTTAGGAAAGGTATAAACCCCCTTATCATCCCAGCTGTTTGTTTGTTTGGGTTTTATGGCATATCAACCTTTGTAGATTACTTAATGCCAAATCCATTCTCATACAAATAAACAGTTCTATTTCAAACAACTCAGTTTAGCAAAAGTACGCAGTTTAAATGTCAAAATAGTTTTATTTCAAATAATTCAGTTTAACATCAGTACGCAGTTCAAACTTCAAAACAATATTATTTCAAGCATTTCAGTTTAACATAATTACACTGTTTATTTATATTTGACCCATAAATAAGACCCTATCAGGTGCTACCACTCCGGGCCAGAGTGGACCTGGGAGTGATGGCAAGCTCCGGTATTACTGGAACCTAAACATCAGATTGTTTAGAGTTATATCAAGGACATTTGTTAAAGGGGGTCTTACCCCTCTGTAGAGAAGCCGTTGGTGTAATTCTTCAGCGCCAGCCGACTGAGTAATGTACGAGCAATATGTCCAATAGTATCACTGCTTTTTTTTCTTAATTGATGGCTTTGGCATTAAATAACTAAGGAGGTTTTATATGGCATTAAGTAAGGGAACCGAATCAATCAATAAATGCATGTTTACAGTCTATCAATCATTCATTTATGAAATTAATTCTTGAAGGCAATGATTACTTCAATTCCTTCCTTTTATGTTTAAATTTTAACCTTACAAAATTATTACTCATGAATAAATCGTACTTTTATTTATGGTCAGGAAATGTATATATTTTTTTAAGTTAGGGTGTTGATCCCAGTTTTTCTCATTATATTTAAATTTTAACCTTACAAAATTATTACTCATGAATAAATCGTACTTTTATTTATGGTCAGGAAATGTATATATTTTTTTAAGTTAGGGTGTTGATCCCAGTTTTTCTCATTATATTTAAATTTCAACCTTACAAAATTATTACTCATGAATAAATCGTACTTTTATTTATGGTCAGGAAATGTATATATTTTTTAAAGTTAGGGTGTTGATCCCAGTTTTTCTCATTATATTTAAATTTCAACCTTACAAAATTATTACTCATGAATAAATCGTACTTTTATTTATGGTCAGGAAATGTATATATTTTTTAAAGTTAGGGTGTTGATCCCAGTTTTTCTCATTATATTTAAATTTCAACCTTACAAAATTATTACTCATGAATAAATCGTACTTTTATTTATGGTCAGGAAATGTATATATTTTTTTAAGTTAGGGTGTTGATCCCAGTTTTTCTCATTATATTTAAATTTCAACCTTACAAAATTATTACTCATGAATAAATCGTACTTTTATTTATGGTCAGGAAATGTATATATTTTTTTAAGTTAGGGTGTTGATCCCAGTTTTTCTCATTATATTTAAATTTCAACCTTACAAAATTATTACTCATGAATAAATCGTACTTTTATTTATGGTCAGGAAATGTATATATTTTTTTAAGTTAGGGTGTTGATCCCAGTTTTTCTCATTATATTTAAATTTCAACCTTACAAAATTATTACTCAAGAATAAATCGTACTTTTATTTATGGTCAGGAAATGTATATATTTTTTTAAGTTAGGGTGTTGATCCCAGTTTTTCTCATTATATTTAAATTTTAACCTTACAAAATTATTACTCATGAATAAATCGTACTTTTATTTATGGTCAGGAAATGTATATATTTTTTTAAGTTAGGGTGTTGATCCCAGTTTTTCTCATTATATTTAAATTTCAACCTTACAAAATTATTACTCATGAATAAATCGTACTTTTATTTATGGTCAGGAAATGTATATATTTTTTTAAGTTAGGGTGTTGATCCCAGTTTTTCTCATTATATTTAAATTTCAACCTTACAAAATTATTACTCATGAATAAATCGTACTTTTATTTATGGTCAGGAAATGTATATATTTTTTTAAGTTAGGGTGTTGATCCCAGTTTTTCTCATTATATTTAAATTTCAACCTTACAAAATTATTTCTCATGCAATGGTAACCGCTAATCTTTAACGAAATTCGACGTATACTCGAATGTAGAGCGTATTTTAGTAATTCATTTTTGGAACTGATTTTTTGGTCTAAGAATTAAGTCTTCGATATCTATCTTGGACACGTGTATATAGGGCATATAGTTTGTCTAAACAGTACTTCTTCAATCTATCTATATAGTTGGTTGATCGAGTTTTATTGTATTTCAATCCTTGAAGGTTATTTCATGCCAAATCTCTTATATATATATATATATATATATATATATATATATATATATATATATATATATATATATATGTGTGTGTGTGTGTGTTAAATGTAAATGATTTGTAGAGAATAGTTTGTAAGTAAGATTTTAAACAAGCAAGTGCTCATTTGTTTGCACACAGTTAAATAGCTCCTAGTAATGATATCTAACACTAATGGATTTGTATAGCACACATTTTACCGGTATCATGAATTGCTATGCAACTCTAACGATTCAATTTAACATCAGCCATTTGTTTGCTCTCAGTTTAATGGTTAAACAGTTATATTTGACCCATAGTTAAGACCTTATCAAGTACTACCACCCCGGGTCAGCGTAGAACTGGGAGTAATGGCGGTGAAGGGTACTCAACCTTCCCTTAATCTCAAGGACTGAAGCCTAACCGTCAGATGTAGTTTAGTGTCCAAACCGAGATACTCGTACAGTCGGCTTATTCTACAGCCCCAGCTGACAAGAATCTATCCATCTATCGATCAACAAATATGATCAAACAAGATATTTAGTCATAGTTGAATTATTTGCCAATGTTCACCGTTTCGGTTTTTACATTAAAACATCCCCAAGGCAATTTAAATGTAATGTTGTATAATTAGATTCAATTTCATTTTTAAACTGAAAGAAAAAAATGTTGAAAGCTCCCCCATACATATTTGCTTTTATTTGTGTGTGTGTGTGTGTGTGTGTGGCTAAACAGAAAGACTTGTTATTTTGCATGAATATTGAATTGACTTTCTCTACCAATACTGACTATGTCGATTTGATATCCATATTCAGTTTAAGTCACTACAGGTTCTATAGAAAAGGCACTCTTGTAATTATGGTTATCGTCGTTAGAAGTGGAATTTCAAGTAAAAAATAAACAATTCTCTAGTACACTGAACAGTAGTTTTCGTTTAAGACGAAAAGTCGTTAAATCTAATAAAGAAGAAAAATAGCGGTACTTTTCAATGAAAAAATGTGCTTGGTATACACAACAGCAATCTATGATTTTTTTTTCTTTGTTTAATGGTATATTAACCTTTGTAAGTTGTTTAATGCTAAAGTTATTCTGGTAGAAGAACAGTAGTGGTGCCATTGAATCCACAGCTGGGAGAATAAGAAGTTTCATACCTTTCCTAAGGGTATTAGCCCGAAAGTGAACTTAATAGTGCGAGTGGAGTTCGAACTCGCTCGCTACAATGTCGCAGTCGAGCACGTTAGCAACTGAGCAAAAGGATTTGTTGTTCTAAAACCAAACAGTTAGGTTAGCAATAACTTGAATTGATTGATTCATTCATTTTAATGACACATCAACCGACGATGGTTATTTTATGTTTACAAGTTGCGTACATATTTAAGAATATATATTTATCTTTTGTGCACTTTCGTGATTTTTTTTGGCACATGGTTATATAGACTGGTTTGGATTCTTTGTTTAAAGGCATATCAACCTTTGTAGGTTATATAATTTTCTTATAAAGAACATAAGTAGTACTATTAAAACCATACATAGGGGAATAAGAGGGTTCAATAATTTTAACAAGGGCATTAATCCGAAATTGAACGTAGCAGTTCGAATTCTCAAGCTACAGGGATTCTATCAGATAATCATATAATATCAAGCATTCCTATCCAATACAAATAATTTTCAAACAAATTGATTTTACTGATGGATTGGATCCGAACAGGTATTACCCTCCGGGTTACAGTAGATCTGCTAGTAGTGGCAATGAAAGAGTAATCCACATTCCCCAGTTCTGGTGATCTGGGGTCTCACCACATTCGAGGGGAATACAGTTAACATATTCTAAGCCCCATAAATAGGGGGGGTCTTGATATCAGAGTTAAAATTTGGGGGTGCTTTACCCCTTCGCAGGGAATACAGTTAGCATATTCTAAGCCTCATCAACAGGGGGTTATGATATCAGAGTTAAAATTTGATAGAGTGCCTTACCCATTCGCGGGAATACAGTTAACATATTCTCATATGATATCAGAGTTAGAATTTGGGAGGGTGACTTGCATTGGGAATACAGTTAGTATATTTTTAGCCCAAGAGAAGAAAGAAAAAGAAATTCATTAAAGAAATACATGAACGGTCTCTTCGTACATTTTAATTGAGGCTCTACTTTTTGTAATTCTAAATGTAATTCTAGTTCATAATCTTGGGTGTACATGTGATGTAGTCGCTAATGTGCTGACCTGCGGTCCCTAAGTAAGCGAGTTCGAACTCCAATCACTCTATTACGTTCACTTTCAGACAAACACTCTTGAGAATGGTATAAAACCCCTTCCCCCCGTCAGACATAGATTAAATAGTATTATTAATTTTGTTCTTGGATGGCTTTGGCATTAAATAATCGACGAAGGTTGATATGGCATAATACAAAGAAACCAATCCAACCCAATATTTAATTGTAAATTTATATTCAGTTTATGTTTCTCTCTTTTGCAATTAGAGAAGTAACTTTAAACGGGCATGCAGAAATGGACCTACTTGCAAGTAAATATATATGAATAAACACGTGGTTGTAAGCAAGCCATCTGTTGACTGCTTTATTTCCTGTAGAATTTAGGGCAATTAGGGCCCCTCGACTACTCCCGAAAGGAAATGAATGTTAGGAGAGAGGGAGATACAACACTGAATTCAGTGCGGTCTCCAGTGACTACCTTCCCTATATGTCGCTCAATCTACATAAAAGACGTAAGCCTCCTATTTTGAGTACTGATTAAGACCTAATTTAGATTGGGAGGTTCGGTTATATAAACATATGCTGTAAGCGTAAAGGAGAAACTGTACTAAGGAACTAGAAAAAACCCTACAATCTAAATCAGGGGATCAGTTTACATTCCATAGAACAAAGAAAATAAATCTTTATCATTTGGAGTATTCAGACTATTTTCTTCATCTTCATTGACAATATCGCGGGAGGAACGTTGCAGAATAAGATATTTCAAAGAAGCAGCCCATATGCTGGGCTACTGCGACCCGTTGGGTAAACTAAGAATAGAGATGAATATGATATGGGAACCAATTAACTAAAAGGCTAGATAAAAAATTGCAATATGAGCTGAGATAAAAATCGTTCATAATAGTAAGTTGGCCAACCGTTGTCGAGAGCGACCCGAAGGCTCTCTTTTCCATAACTACTTCACTGAGGTATAGGGGAGGGTGCTACTCTTTCCACGGATTGCTCCACTTACTCTTGATACGTACCTTATAATGCTGAGTATTAACCAAGGAGTTATCAAGGACCATTTTTTTGAGTCTTTGGTATAACTCGATCTGAACCCTGTCTCTTGGACCTTTGGCGTACACTCTAACAATTATGCCAAATTGCTAATTCATAGTGTTGATAGAGACACTAAGTTTATAAGTCATAAAAATTCGTTTTGAATTGTCTACCAGAACGCGCAGCTTAACAGGCGTTTGGTTAATGAATTTCTGAATGAAATCATATAGAGGTTGCAGGTTCAATCCTAACTATTGATAAAACAACAAGGATTACTCTAGCTTAACACTTGTGCCCAGTTACGGTTAAAAGAATTAGAATAATCTTCCCTTGTGGGTTAAATAAAAGTTCAGCTCGAAGTCCTGAGTAGGCTCCTGAGTTCGGCAAGAAACGCATGAAGAAGGACGCATCGGCCGAAACGTTTGAATATAACAATAAAGATGAGACAATAATCTGAATACTCTAAATGATAAAAATTATTGAACGTCACCTCAGAAATTTTGACAAATAAAAACTACGCTTGATATTGATAACTTTACTTAGTCTGACACAAGTCCGAACTGGCAGATGATAATTCAAACCTGTTGCCGAGTCAGTACTGCTGTATGGTTGCACTACATGGACTTTAATAAAACACATGGAGAAAAAAGCGAGGCATTGGTCTCAACGTAAAATCAGATAAAACAGAATTTATGTCTTTAAATCAAGATTGAAAAATTTCATCATCCAATAGTAAGCCTCTGAAATTAGTAGACCAGTTCATATACCTCGGTAGTATTATCTCATCGACTGATGCTGATATCGACATACGCATAGGTAAAGCACGAACTGCTATTGACAGGCTAATTATATAAAAATCTGATCTTTCTGATGAAATAAAATGAGATTACTTCCAAGCTGTGGCCATATGAACACTATTGTGTAGTTGCACCACTTGGACTCTAACGAAACGTCAGGAGAAAAAGCTTGATGTGAACTACACAAGAATGTTGCTTATTGTTTTGAACAAAACTTTGAAGCAGCACAACACAGCAACAGCAGCTGTACGGCAATTTACTTTCCATCTCGGAAATTATCCTTGGAAGGTGAGCAAGATATGCTGAGCATTGCTGGAGAAGTTCATTTGTTTGGTTTTATGGCATGTCAACCTTTGTAGGTTATTTAATGCCAAATCCATTTTATACAAACAAACACTTCTATTTCAAACAATTCAGTTTAGTATAATCACACAGTGTAATTATCAAAAACATTCCAGTTTTAAGCTATTCAGTTTTCTCAAACAGTTCTAATTCAAACAATTCAGCTTAGTATTAATGTAGTTTTTGTTTACACACAGTTGAATATTAAAGCAGTTCTATTTCAAACAAGTCAGTTTAGAATAATGATGCAGTTTAAATGCCAAAAAAGCTTTATCTAAAGCAACTCAGTTTGGCAAAAGTACGCAGTTTAAATGTCAAGACAGTTCTCTCTCAAGCAATTCAGTTTAGCATAAGTGCACAGTTTAGATCTATTTGACCAATAGATAAGACCCTATCAAGTGCTACTACTCCGGGCCAGAGTAGACCTGGGAGCGATGGCAATGAATGGGTACTCTGCATTACCCAAAACTCCAGCATTACTGGAACCTTACCATCAGATTGTTTTGTGTCATACGAAGGACACTCTGCAGGAAAGCAGATGGTGTATTCTATAGCCCCAGCCGACTGGGCAAACTGGAGAAGTAAGGGCAAATTCATAAGTGACATTCTCTTATGGAATCCCACATATAGACTCAACATTGTTGACCGAACAGCAAAAACTAACATTCATCAGCTCTGTGGGGACACTGGATGCAGTTTAGAGGATTTGGCAGAAGTAATGACCAATTAGATAGTGAGTGAGAGGGCCAAAGTGTACCATAGCCATATACATGAATATGCGAAATGTACATTGGGACGTTCATTACATATATACATAGAACATAGGAATCTCAAACTTCGAAAAACACGTGACGACTTCTTTGTTCAGGTACGAAACTTTTTATTACCTTTGAGTTTAAAGGTTCTTCGACATAAGGAGAGAGACACAATCTTTCTATACTGGCTTTTTCATCTCCACCCCCCACCCCCCACCAACACGTGTGGCACCCGCCACAAAGGTCTCCGCAGGCAAGCGAAAACCAACCGTCTTGTTCGGTGTCCAGTTCTCAACTAACTGATTTTTCAAAATCTCCCCAAATTCTCCGCGCTCTTCCGGTGCGTGACGTTACCCGCACTCCGTAACCCCGCTTCCAATGTGGGCTATTGGGACACGTCCGCTCCGCCCGCGCACGCGCGAACACCTGTGTTAATGTTGCACCTAAGTAACCCATGCACTGAGCCGAAAGGCATGAAACCGAAATCCCTCGGCCATTATATTACAAAAGTATTCCGAACTGTTAGGACGCCTTGATGATGATGATCCAGGATCATTTGTTGTATAATGTGATGAATGAAGTAGCATAACACATTCATTTGTTGAGGTGCCCGTGGTGTAGGAATTGGACACGACGATACGAGTTCAATTCCTGGACGAGACTGATTGCATTTCACATAGCACTAATACCCTTGGGAAAGGTATGAATCCAATTATTCTCCCTCCAGCTATGGGTAAATAGTAGGACAGATTAGGTTCTTCAGCCTTGGTGAGGCAACTAGTCTAGGAGAAGGAAAACTCTGAATTCAAACCTGTTAAACTTCGCTTAAAAATTGACCTTGTGTCATATCCTGCCCGAGCAGAGGGGTTGGTAAATATGATAACACATTCTTTTACAAAAATATAAGTTTCCCTTTATTTCTCGAAAGGGTCGAAACTTCCGTAGGTGACAGAGAAAGAGACAGGGAGACGGACAGACTGATGACTCAGGTGGAGGATTGCTATATTGACCTTTTCTTGACCCACTTTGGAATTCCATATTCAGAGCTTTACGTCTTTGCTTCTTTGACAGACGGTTCTCAACCGGGGTCCGCTGTGGGCCGATGCTCCACTGGGCGCCCGCCGGCCACTTGCTGGTGCACTTTGCACCTCTTGATTGCCCGACAGCGTATCCGAGACTGACCGTATTTGCCGTGGGTACCCGTGTATATAGAATTTCATAACACCTACGCGTTCTTCCGGTTCATCCTTCTGGCTGTCAATCCACGCATCCTGTGTAGAAAAAAAAACACGTATCCTGTCAAAGGTCAATATGCAACGCATTAGCCGTTACACGTCGTGATTCGCATACGCCTTATATTCCACAATTTTTGTATTTGACAGGAAGTGAATGAAATGGACAAATATTAGGATATCCCTGGATAGCAAAAGATATAATCATTATCTCTCTATTACGAAGATACAAATAATTATAATAAAACACCTCGATAGCTGTGTCTCATATACAAAAAGTGGCATCAATATGTGCCTAGTGAAGGCATGAACTGCTATCGATAGGTAATTGATCATATGGAAGTCTGACCCACCCGATAAAATAAAACACAATTTCTTTCAAGAAGCGGTTGTTTCAATTCTACAATATGAATGCACCACATGGACGCTGACAAAGCATATAGAGAAAAAGCTAGACGGGAACTCCATAAGAATGCTACGAGCTATATTGAACAAATCCTGGAAGCCACATCCAAGCAGATATACAGACATCTACCTCCTATCTCTAAAACCATCCAACTAAGATGAAAAAGACATGTGGGACACTACTGAAGAAGCAAGGAGGAATTCATAAGTGACGTTTTCCAATGGACCCCTTCACTTGGACGTGCCAGTGTTGACCGACCAACAAGAACTTCCCTAAAACAGCTTTGTGCGGACACAAAGACGTGTTGGAAGCGATGGATGATAGGGATTAATGACAAATTAGAGTCAGGGAAATCCGTACAAGCTTGGGCAAAATGGTGCAAAAGGATTATAAAGCTAGATACGACTTGATGGGAAAGGTCATCCACAAGGAATTGTGCGAGAAATCGAAATCTGACTCTAACGGTATAATCACCAACCCGAACCTGTCCTAGAAAATAAGACTCATAAATCCTCTGGGATTATAAGATTCAAACGATCGCCTAATCCCGGCTAGGAGATCTGATCTAGGGAAAATTAATAAAAAGAGAAAAAAAGGACTTCCGTATAGTGGATTTTGTCAAGTGAAAAGCAAAGAAAGCGAAAAAAGAGATAAATACTTAGACCTAGCCTGAGAAGGGAGAAAACTATAGAACATAAAGGCGACGGTGATACGAATTGTGTTTGGCGCTCTGGGAACGGTCCCCTAGAGACTTGGAACGGGGATTGGAAGTGTAGGAAATCGGAGGACGAATCGAGACCATCCTGACTATAACAGTGCCAAGATCGACTAGAATACTCAGTAGAGTCCTGGGGACCAGAGGAGACTCAGAATCTAATGAAATACGACCAGCTAACGCTGTTGTGAGTGAAAAATTTATGATAATATTAGGGTATATAAAGATATTAGCGGTATTTAACCTCTAGCGGATGGAGTGCGTAGACGCCAGACATTCATACAAATGAGCGGGCAAGGCTGAAAGTCATATTCTGCATCTTTTGCTCGTCAGAATACAAAAATAATACGCTTCAGATTATTAATAATACAAAAGGTAGTTACCATGAAGGTGGGTACAGCAGATCTCTTTACCAAAGATTCTTCAATTTGTGAGTGAGTCTACTTGGGATGTTTTGGTAAGAGGTTAGTAAACTGTTTGTTTATGTTCAGAATATCTATTTAGGTTTTCTTTAGAAGGCTTCTCTTAAACAGTCATGCTCAAGAGGAACACCTTAATTGATTGGTTGGTTGGTTGGGTTTTGAGTGATAAGAGTTCAAATCAAACAAACTTTTTAGTCAAAGTAAAAAAGCAATAAGCATGGTTCTAAAACTTTTTAACAAAATTATATATTATACAAAGTATACATGGACTCTCTCTCTCTCTCTCTCTCTCTCTCTCTCTCTCTCTCTCTCTCTCTCTCCGCCTTGTTGGATTGAGTTGTAGAATCCACCGACTGCATCTCTGTAGACGTCTCCAACGATTATCCGGGATATGACATTAAACCATCTGATGACAAGACTCCAGCCATGGAGATTTAGGAAATGTGGAGTACCCTTTCATGGCCTTTGCTCCTAGGTCAACCCCTACTCAAAGTGGTCGTAACTCGGAGTTTTATCTATAGGTCAAATAAAACAAAATGTGTGCAAACAAATGACTGGTGTTAAATTTTTCATAGCAATTCTAGAAACCATTTAACTGTGTGCAAAAAGACCTTAGGATTGTTTAAGAATTTTATCTACAGAATCTGTTTACGAATCATATATATATATATATATATATATATATATATATATATATATATATATAAAGAGGATTTGGCATTAACTAACCTACAATGGTTGATATGCCATAATATCCAAACAAATCAAATCATATATGTTTGATATATATATATATATACATATATATATATATATATATATATATATATATATATATATATACATGTATGTATAAAGTCTTTAAAGGAGTTCATTTGCTATAAGAGAAGCTAGGAAAAATTAACTGGTGACGTAACATACCCATTACATGAATGGTAATCATTCTGCTATCAATGTATCTTTAACTGACCTTTAAATATTTGAAATGAGGGCGCCTGACTAATGATACAGTTATATATATATATATACATATATATATATATATATATATATATATATATATATATATATGTATGTTTGTTTCCATTTGTATGTGTGTACGATTCATGTTTAATTCAACTTTGGTTCAAATTTAATATATATATATATATATATATATATATATATATATATATATATAAAATTTGAACCAAAGTTGAATAAAACATGAATCCTGCATACATACAAATGAAAACAAACGTATATATATATATATATATATATATATATATATATATATATATACTCACTTAAAAAATCTCAAGACACACATTCACACACACACACACACAGAAAAAATAATCACGTGTGAAATCCGAAACCACTCTAACGCACACACACACACACACACACACACACACACACACACAGAGCCAACGTATTAAATATCAAAAGTAAATGAGGGGTAAAGTAGGCTAAGAGAAACACACTCTAAGAAAAAGGAAGGAGCGGCATTCATAAAAAACTCATAACCAACTGAAACCATTTTAACTACAAACGCGAGCGAGTTCAAGTCTCATTGAATACCCAATTAACTAGGCCTTGTGCCATACATGTTCTTAGACGAAAGCATTAAGCTGGAAGCATACACGTATGTAAGAACAAAATAAATAAATAAATTCTAAAAAATACAAAACTCTTCGTGGTCCTACTCATTTTATTCTCTCTTTGGACCTACAACAAAAAATCTATACATACATATATATATATATATATATATATATATATATATATATATATATATATATATATAGTATAAGATATCAGCTCGGATGGTGATGGTCTCATCTTAGGGAACATTAGTGTATAAACTCACTATGCCGAATGAGCAGAAGAATGTGTTATTGTAATTAACAGGTATATTTCGAATCTTATTTGCAAAGGTGAACGAGTCACCAATGCAATGTCGAGAACAGAATTGCACACCAGGTTCCAGTATTTCTGCCACCTACTTAGGAAGGAAGTGCTGAGCAGAGCCGACTATTGATAAAATTGGTTTGAGTGGGATATTCTGTTTATGAATTTGGGGGAGTACATATAGCCTTGGTCTCTAGGAACCAAAAGGGCGTATTTTCTTGGAGATCTTTTTTGGGAAGTTGATGTTCGTTGTAAAACCCGGGTACTTGGCGTTGTGGACGTTGTTTTTGAATGGCAGTTTTATCACACTCTTCGACATTGTCTTCAGTTTTAAATTTGGTGGTGTCGTCGAATATATCTGCCATCTTGTTGATGTAATTTTTTTTGTTGAGTATTAGTACTCCTACGTCTTTGTCTGATTTGGTTATAATTATGTTGTTGCTGTTACGTAGGGACTTGACCACTTTGACTTGGTCCTGGTATAAGTAGAAATCTGATTTATGATGGTGGATCCACAGTAAGAGTGGGCAAGGTCTACTAGCCGTGCCTTAAAAGAAACAAGTGCTTCAGTTGATATCGGTTTACATTTCAACAACTGGATGTATAACAATTCAAAATCAGAGAAAGTAGTTCCTCTGTTTCATTAACAGAATGATTTGGAAAGTTGTTAGTTTTCAAATCAAAGATATAAGAAGAACCATAAAGTTTATTATTGCCCAGTCGGCTGGGGCTGTAGAATACACCGACTGCTTCTCTGCAGAGGTGTAAGACCCCCCCCCAACGTGTGTCCTGGATATGACACTAAACAATCTGATGGTGAGGTTCCAGCAATGCTGGAGCTTTGGGGAATGCGGAGTACTCCTTCATTGCCATTGCTCCCAGGTCCACTCTGGCCCGGAGTGGTAGTACCTGATAAGAGTCCTATCTATGGGTTAAATAGAACTACGTGCTTCTTTCACTATACTGATTTTTGCATTTAAACTGCGTATTTATGCTAAACTGAATTGTTTAAAATAGAACTGTTTTGACATTGAGACTGCGTACTAGTGCTGAACTGAATCGCTCGAAATAGAACTGTTTTTGACGTCTAAACTGTGTACTTATGCTGAACTGAATTATCTGAAATAAAACTGTTTGACATTTAACTCTGTGTATTGCCCAGTCAGCTGTGGCTGTAGAATACACTGACTGCACCTCTGCAGAGGGGTAAGACCCCCCCTAACGAGTGTCCTGGATATGACACTAAACAATCTGATGGCGAGGTTCCAGCAGTGCTGGAGCTTTGGGGAATGCGGAGTACCCCTTCATTGCCATTGCTCCCAGGTCCACTCTGGCCCGGAGTGGTAGCACCTGATAAGGGTCCTATCTATGGGTTAAATAGAACTACGTGCTTCTTTCACTATACTGATTTTTGCATTTAAACTGCGTATTTATGCTAAACTGAATTGTTTAAAATAGAACTGTTTTGACATTGAGACTGCGTACTAGTGCTGAACTGAATCGCTCGAAATAGAACTGTTTTTGACGTCTAAACTGTGTACTTATGCTGAACTGAATTATCTGAAATAAAACTGTTTGACATTTAACTCTGTGTATTGCCCAGTCAGCTGTGGCTGTAGAATACACTGACTGCACCTCTGCAGAGGGGTAAGACCCCCCCTAACGAGTGTCCTGGATATGACACTAAACAATCTGATGGCGAGGTTCCAGCAGTGCTGGAGCTTTGGGGAATGCGGAGTACCCCTTCATTGCCATTGCTCCCAGGTCCACTCTGGCCCGGAGTGGTAGCACCTGATAAGGGTCCTATCTATGGGTTAAATAGAACTAACAGCATACTTATGCTAAAATGAATTGTTTGAGTAGAACTGAATAGTTTGAAATAGAAATGACTTTTACAATTAAACCGTACTTACATTTAAACTGCGTGCTAATGCTTAACTGAATTATTTGAAATAGAACTGTTTTTTGACATTAAAACTGAATTTACACTTAACCGAATTGTTACATACAACTGCTTGAATAGTTTGAAAAGGAAATGTTTTTGACCATTAAACTGTGTACTTATGCTTAAGGGAATTGTTTTAAATAGAACAGATTATTTACATAAAAATGGATTTGGCGTTAAATAACCTACAAGGGTTGATATGCCATAAAACCCAACAAACCAAACCAAACGAAACCAAAATTTATTAGTTAGTCGGGCCAACAGTCAAATAGAGATAGAAAATCAAGTTTGTTTCGCCATAGATATCAGTAATGGCGTCTGAGAGAAGCTAGTTTGGTAATTTTGAAATGGCGTTCATCGGGAACGAACTTTTTTTTTCAATGTGGAAACTTATTTTGGCTGGTGATCTACTAATTCAGCATTGAATGGATTTGGATACAAACTGTTTTGATTGGCATTACTGAAGAAATGTTATCCCATGATGGAGAGTGCGAATTTTGCCCCTCATTTTATTGATGTTTATTCAGGGTACGTACCTGTTTATCATCGTAACGACACTTAAAGTATTTAATATCTTGAGGTACGTGCAAATCTGAAATAATACTTTTAATAGTGTACTCATATCTGAATTGAATAAAATATCTTTAAAACGATTAAGATATTTTTCAAAGTTTCTTAAAAACGGACCGTTTATTTCGCTTACATCTCTTCAGAGAATTGTGTCCGTAATAATTACGCTATATATATATATATATATATATTCCCTACTCGCCGGAATAGTCAAATGCAACTGTTTGCGTAGTGTTTATGTATTCAAACCTACTAAACAGTTGTTCGTAAATATAATTTGGGAAATTCTCTGTACACACAAATATACACACATACATACACATTCCCTTTGGAATTCAGCACACACACACACACACACACACACACATATATATATATATATATTAGAGACTATCTTTGAGAAGGTTAATGTTTCATTCATTTTTCATTTTTGTCTTGATAAATACAGCTTTTTTAGCACATATCATATATCTGTCTCTTCGTGATCAGAAAGTCTTTTTACTTTATAAAAATATCTGCGTCATTCAAGCAAGGTGTTTAAAATGTCCTCATAAATAAATGAAAAAAGTAAAGAGAAGCAAAAGTAATGGAAAAAAGAGAAGAAGAAAGTAAGAGATAAAGGAAAAAAGAAAAAAAAATCGATCACTTTATGTTTTGCTGACTAATAAAGCACAAAAAAAAAAAAAGAAGTTCGTGATTGTATGATGATCGCTGAAATACGAATAAGATTTCTGTTTCAAACATTTAAAGTTCTATGATACCTCAGTATGTTTTCAAAATGCTGAATCAGCTCCTTGTATATCGTGCATTTCCATGTAGACATTCCACTTCTGGTTGGTTGGTTGGTTGGTTGGTTGGTTGTGTTTTATGACATATCAATCCTTGTGGGTTATCTAATACCAAATTATATATATATATATATATATATGCATATAAATATATATGCCATATATATGTTTAAATGTCCCTTGGGAGTCTGTGTCTTCAACGAAAATAAACGTACGTTGGTCTTACCACTACTATTCTTTCAAGACGTCTTACTACGCACCTTAATGATTATAGCACTATAGCCCAGCATTTTAAAAGCTACTCTATTTCCAAGGCCAAATTGCTTATGAAAGGTCTGAAACAATATCGGGCAATGTCGGCAAAATAATCTACCTAAAACAAAAACACTTGTCAGAGAACTTGAAAGGATCCTAATAAAATTATATAGATAAAATGTGTCTTTATTATTTAATCAAACATGCTTAAATGAAGGAATGCTTCCAAACTACACACACACACACGCACACACACACACACACACACACACACACACATATATATATATATATATATATATTTAAATTAACTTAAATCGCGAGTTGGAATTCTCCTACTAAAGTTTCACCTCAACGGATCATAGGAGAATTCCGATTTAAGTTAATTTTTGTAATTGACTCTACCTCGTATTGAGCACTCTTGTAATTGTAGCATTGCGGCATTTTACGGTGGGTTTTATTTTTCTTTTGACCAACTGACTGCATATCACTTGATTTTTTTCAACTGGTGGGACGAAGTTGGCCTTTTCTTTTTCTTTTTTTTTTTTTTGTCCTATGATATTTTTTCTTTTTTCTCCCGGGCGGTGATTCGAGATATTTTTATCTCTTGTTCCTGGCGGGTTTTTTTCCTGGTAACCGTGAATGCTGGTAGATAGTAGGTTAGTATATATATATATATATATAATGCATGTTTGGTGTAGCAATTTCATTCGCCCGAAGAAAGTCGTCCTATACGATGGATTTCTTAAACATCAAAACAATACCAAAGAATGCGGTTCACTATCGATGTCAGATCCTTATACGTTAATGCTAATGTACAACGATTAACTTCAGACTAATGAATATGCTACACTAAAAGTCATTTTACATTGCCTTTCATATCAACTCCTTTAAAAGAATTCTGTCAACTTATTTGGTTGATTGGGTTTTATGACATATTAACCCTTGTAGGTTATTTAACGCAGAATCCTGTTTATACATATATTGTATATATATGATTTGTAAACGAATAGTTTGTAAGTAACATCTAAACAAGGCAAAGCTTATTTGATTGTTTACAGTTAAATGGTTTCAAGAATTTTATTTGCATGCAGTTAAATGGTTGGAAGTATTGCTACTTAACACTAATAACCCTGTTTAAATTCACTTATTTGTTTGAACACATCTAAATAGTTCCAAGTATTGCTATGTAACATAAATAATTCAATTTAACATCCGTCATTTGTTTGCATACAATTAAATGGATGAAGAGTTCTATTTGACCAGTAGATTGGACCTTAGTAGGGACTACCACTCCGGGTGGGAGTGGACCTGGGGGGTACTTTCAATGGGGGGACTCAACATTCCCAAATCTCCAGATCTGGAGCCTCACCCTCAGATGATTTAGTGTCATACCAGGACACTCTTTGTGGGAGGGGTCTTAACCCTCCACAGAGTTGCAGTTGGTGTATTCTATTGCAGCAGCCAAGAGGGCGAGAATTCTTTGAAAAATATTAATTTATTTTTAAACCTATGAAAGCTTTCTAAAAATGCTTCCATTCTTTTTTACAACACTTTTTCTGCTGACGATAGCCTATGGTCGAAACTAGTTGAGAATCATAAGAAAAAAAACTATTATTCCTATTCATCTTATATATTTGTAGTCATCCGCAGACAGATCTATTTCGTTCTATCAGAACTCATCAGTGTGGCTTGATATACTAGATACCCCTAGCTGGGATCGAAACCCGGTTAACTCAAACGCCAATGCAAGACTCTAACCCCTCAGCCATGAGGAAACCAACAGCACAGAAGTAAATTTTAAACGGTTATGAATCACAATTACAATTGTTTACATACATCCGCTTAACGGGTATATATATATATATATATATATATATATATATATATATATATATATATATATATATATATATATATATATATATATATATATATATATATATATTTTCTTTTCTTTGTGTTTTTGGTTCACACCAGAAACAAAAAAAACAGGATGGAAATAAATTTATAATCCTAAAATAACCGGTCTTTGGTTTTTTCTTTAAAGATATATATATATATATATATATATATATATATATATATATATATATATATATTTGTAAACGAATACTTTGTTGACAACATTATTTTAAACGAGCCCGAGCTCATTTGTTAGAACACAGCAAAATAGTTTTAAGAATCACTATTTAACACGAATAATTCAATTCAATGTCAACCTATTTTTGCATACAGTTGAATGGTTTCAAGTATTAATAGATAACGCTAGTAATTCTTTTTAATATTGATCGTCTGTTTGCTCTCACTTAGATAGTTTTAAGAAATGCTATTTTACACTTATAATGTTAATCATTTGTTTGCATACAGATAAATGGTTTCAAGAATTGCTATTTAACTAAAAGAATTATTTTAATGTTAATCATAATCCCTTCCATGAGGCTGAACAGTTCTATTTGAGCCATACTTGGAAACCTAAATCTGAGTCAGAGTTGACCACGGAGTAATGGCAATGAAGGGGTACTCTACATTTCTAAAAGCTCTAAGACTTGAGCGACACCATTCAATGTTTTAGTGTGATACCCAGGACACTCGTCGAGGGTTGTCAATAAGATTTTTTTACACTGAAAAAAAATTTAAACATATCTATTTGACCCATCGGCGGGAACATCACTCCGGGACAGAGTAGACTTTTGAATAATGGCAATGAAGGAGTATTACGCATTTCACAGAGGTCTGAAGCTGAAGCCTCACTATCAGTGTCATACCCAGGACGCCTTTTTTGTGGGGGGTGATCCCACTTGAGAGAATACAGTCAGCATATTCTAAGCCCCGCCAACAGAGCTGTGATCCAATTTGAATATAACACAAATTCATATCCAAATAGCCCTTCACCAGGTTTGATAAAACAAATGATAAAATCATTTAGTATCATGCCCCTGTTTCTTGCCTGAGTAAGTCTTCTTCTTAAATCAATCTACTATCTTCTGAGTGGAGAGTACCAGTAGCTTAGTTGATAACCTTCTGGACTGTGACATCATAGTGAAACAATTTCGAATTCCAGTCACGCTATTATGTTCACTCACGGACTAATACTGTTGGGAAAAGTTTCTTATCTCCCCATTTATGGGTTAATTATATCATTACTGTTCTTCTCAAATAATGGATTTGACATTGAATAACGCACAAAAGAATCTAACATTAAAAAATGCACAAAAGGATATGACATTAAATAACGCACAAAAGGATCAAACATTAAATAACGCAGAAAAGAATCTGACATTAAATAACGCACAAAAGAAGCTGACATTAAATAACGCACAAAAGGACCTGACATTAAATAACGCACAAAAGGATCTGATATCAAATAACGCACAAAAGGATCTGACATCAAATAACGCACAAAAGGATCTGACATTAAATCACGCACAAAAGAATCTGACATTAAATTACGCTCAAAAGAATCTGACATTTGATAACGCATAAAAGGATCTGACATCAAATAACGCACGAAAGGATCTGACATTAAATAACGCACAAAAGGTGATATGCTATTAAACAAAGAAACCAAACTTCCCATTACCTTTTACACACGTGTAATAAATCATTTGTCTTTTGTATTTTAATTTTATCCCTCATTTCTCGTTTGATTCATCTACCACATTACAGATTTTATTTCTTGCATAAAATGCCTAACGTAACAAATTCTGCAAGTCAATTTATCAAAAAATGAGCGCTTTTACAGGTTTATTATTGTCCATTTTGAAGACATGTAACCATATTTGACGACTTCGAACTAGTTTGGATGCCTTTCATACATTTTCTTGTGAGTTCTACATTTCTTTCTATTTAGTCATATGCCTGACTGCGCTAAGTTTAGAGAATACAAAGCGTGATATCACACACAATCTTTATATTACTTTCAGAAACTCCCCAGAAAGCAGATATAAATCTGCTATCGGCATGTAAGCAAAATAATAGGCACCATATGAAACTCGAGAATTGTTCCACTGGATGCATAAATTCTATTGACTTTATGTATCACAATTATGATATCGAGCTAGATCTACTTTCGTGTCTTTTATATAGCTATTTTCTTTCTTCTCAAAGGCATGGATTTTAAAAACAGCAATATGTATTTCCAATAAAGACGAAATTACCTTTTTCATGATGGCATTTCTGACGTCATTTCCAAAATATTCACCATGAATCTTTGAATACAAAGTAAATAATGAATAATAAGTGTAATATGAGTCACATACAAGAAAAGCGATTAAAGAAGTTGACTAATTTTGATGCCATATTTAAATTCATGTTCAGGAAGTTTATCAACTAGTGCTGACTAATGCACTGATCTTAACTGGTACAATACAGTTTTTGACTAGCTGTGAGACTCAGTCTTTTTTTTTTCTATAGTCTTATTTACCAACCCCTCCGCTCGGGCAGGATATGACACAAGGTCAATTTTTAAGCGGAGTTTAACAGGTTTGAATTCAGAGTTTTCCTTCTCCTAGACTAGTTGCCTCACCAAGGCTGAAGAACCTAATCTGTCCTACTATTTATCCATATCTGGAGGGAGAATAATTGGATTCATACCTTTCCCAAGGGTATTAGTGCTATGTGAAGTGCAATTAGTCTCGTCCAGGATATGAACTCGTGTCGCCGTGTCCATTTCCTACGACAATAACCATTACACCACGGGCACCTCCTATAGTATTGGGATTTTCCTAACTTTATATGCTAACAATATTGCGACGTCGGCAAGAAGAAGGAAACACAACACGGTTTAAAACGTTATAAAAAAAACTTATATTTACATAGAAAGAGAGAAAAGAAAATATTGTCCTTGCAAACAGTTGGTTTGCGGGAAACTTTTCTGTAAAAGCGTCTTTTCAACTGCTTGTATTTCCTGTGTCCTTTTGGCTGGGTTGAAGAAAATAGAGCCTTGTTTCTGATGCTTCAGTTCCTGGAAAAATCCGCACAAGCGTGTATTGGCGTCTTGAGGACTGAGAGAACGGGTGGGCACATCTTGATTCTGAGGAATCACACAAGCAAAAGAGGAAGGGCGTTCATAGGAAACGCCCTCATAGGGGTTTGGAGAAAATCTAAAAAAAAAGGTAGCCTGTGATTGGCTGTTTTTCATCCAATCACTGGGCACCTAGTTAGCGACTCCGTAAATAATTTCAATAATTGTGCTAAGATTTGTAAAACCTTTAACAGCGTAACAGTTTCAAACCATATATCTGTTCAACTTTAAACAGTTCAACTTTGGTCAAATCAAGTTTACAAAGCCAAGTGATTCCTTTTAAGCAGATTGAGTGGCGAGAGAGGGTCAGGGATATCCGTGCTACCAGCACGATATGATGATGATGATGATGATGAATAGAAATTGTGCCAATTCATCTTCTTGCAAGAATGTAGTTAATAATGATTAGCAAGAGTCTAACGTCGCGCTGTGAAGAAGGGCTTAGTTCATTCGGTTTGATATTAAACTACTTTCCGCTTACATTATATAAAGAGTAAACAACTCTCAATAGTAGATTATTTTTTATTTACCATTTCATTGCCTCAGTCGTTAAGCTACTGCTGTTGAAATAACAATTTCCTCTTTTTTATGAATTACCATTACAACGTGTCAGTAAAAGTCACGTATATAAACAAAAGCATAAAAATATGTTAAGAAAACAATTGTATATATCTTTATTATAATAATGTAAAAGTGAACTTGATTGTGTTATATATAAGAAGCGAATTCGTCATACGTAGCACGGCTTTATGCTGGGCTCTACAAGCGGCTTGGTCGCTTCACGGCAAGCCGGCTACTCTCATACTGTTGATCGCTTTTCTAAAGCACGTTAATTCGCCATAAATTTAAAATATTGTTATATAATAACATAGGCGTGATCTCTTCATAAAATATAGAACAAGCCGGGTGTTATCTTTGACTTAAAAAAAAAAGATTTTGTTTAAAATTGTTTATTCTCTATATTCGATCCACATAAAACAATAATTTTTCTAAGTACAGTTCCATAAACAACATTCCTTAGAACTTTCGATATTTCTCCGATTCTGCTTTTAATAACTTTGATTTCACTCCAGTCTTGTCATAGAAAAGTTTGTCTTACCAAGACCAGTCCACGTGGTTTGCATCGGCTATATTTTATCTTTACCCTATTATTCATATTTTAGCTTCGATATCACATATTGCATATCACTTTCTTCCAAATACATATTAATTATAAGGTCATTACAGATTCCTATAATATGTTGCGTAATATATATGACTAATTCGGGTAAGTCGGCTCGGGGTTTAGAATACCGGCTGCACCTTGGTAGAATGGTAAAACCTCTTCGAACAACGAGTGACCTGGATATGACACAGTACCATATGATGTTTAGGTTCCAGTACTGGAGCTTAAGGGAATGCAGAGTACCCATTCATTGCCATTATTTCTTGGTCCACTCTGACCCAGAGTGATAGTACCTATTAGGGCCCCATTTACGGGACATATAGAACTATTTAATCATTTAGTATGCTTGAAGACACCTAACTGTGTGCAAACAAAAGATTAAACTTTAAGTTAATTATAAGTATTACGTAGCAATGCTTGAAACCATTTAATTGTGTGCAAACAATAAATAGCAATTCTTCAAACCATTTGATTGCCCAGTCGGCTGGGCTGTAGAATACACCGACTGCACCTCTACAGAGGGGTAAGACCCTACTGCAACGAGTGTCCTGGATTTTACACTAAACAATCTGATGGTGAGGTTCCCGTAATACTGGAGCTTTGTGGAATGCAGACTACACCTTCCTCACCATTACTCCAAGATCCACTCTGGCCCAGAGTAGCAGCACCTGATAAGGTCCTATCTATGGTTCCAATAGAACTAAATTGCGCACTTATGCTAAACTGAATTGTTTGAAATAGAACTGTTTTACCATCTGTGTGTAAACAAAACCTATGCTTATACTTAACTGAATTGGTTGAATTAGAACTGTTTGTTTAAAACATTTACATTTTAAGCTGTTGGTTTACAACAGCTTGAAATGTAAATGTT
Organism: Sepioteuthis lessoniana; assembly: GCA_963585895.1. NCBI lineage: Eukaryota > Metazoa > Mollusca > Cephalopoda > Myopsida > Loliginidae > Sepioteuthis > Sepioteuthis lessoniana. The sequence continues at coordinate 67,894,965 of OY757917.1, forward strand.
TTTGACGATTAAAGTGTGTAACTATGCTAAACTGAATTGTTTGAAAGAGAACTGTTTAATTACCTACAAATGTTAATATGCCATAAACCCCAAAAAACAAACAAACATTTAACTGATCATAAATAAATGAGCTCTGTTTTTTTTAGAAAATAATCTTGCCGACTAACGATTCCCTTAAAATTCTAATATATGTATAAAAAGGAATTGGCATTTCATAACTATCAAGGGTTGATATACCATTAAACCAAATCACCTCACCTCTATATATTACTTATCTTAACTCTTACCTATAATCGTTTACTTTTTACTGAGAATATTTTACATTTTATCTCGTATCAACTATCTTTTATTCACTGTCTTTTACCTTTTACCGTTTGATTTTTTTATTTACTGTAGTTGACTGGCCCATTAAGAGAAAAAGTTACAAAATTTCCCTTGACGGAAGAAGCCACTTTATAAATAGATTTCAGTTCGTCCTATCAGGCATAAATTATATATAATCTATAATGTTACTGTCTTTATAAGCAATAGCAATAAGCAATATACTGGTGATATGTAATTGAACAAGCATGAAACCAACTCTTTTTCTTTTTTTTTTTTTTTTTTTTTGGTTTGGGCCATTAAGGATTCGGAGCAAGATATAATCAAAATGATCTTATCAATTTGGGAATTGTTCCAAGAACAAATGTGAGTTTGACTTTGCAATTTCTTTGATCGACTCTAAAATTTTTTTTAGAAGTATAGAAAATATTGCTTTAAAAAAAAATCAAACTATTCAATTCCTGTAGGAATTATTTTCTCAGACTTTAGCACACAGAACAACAAAACATGACCAAATACATGCATTATATTGATCTAGTTGGGAGTTTCGGTGTAATGTTTAAAGTGCTGGGCTGCACGCTCTACACTACGTAAGTTCGAACTCCAGTTATGCTGCTACGTTCATTTTCACATAAATACCATTGGGAAAGATATAAACCCTCTTATCCCCTTGTTTTGAGTTAAATAGTATAACTACTGATCTTCTACATGGATTGCTTTGACAATGAATAACCCACGCAGGTTGATATGTCATTAAACAAAGAAACCACTCAAATCAAACAGAAAATATCAGATCAAATATTCCATCTGTTCGTTCAAATACTAATGTGCAGTGCTATATATATATATATATATATATATATATATATATATATCTACGTTACCAGTTCATTTTAAAAACTTATTTAAAAAAGTTTTCTTCTTCAAAAGTTTTCTCTTGAAAAGTCAGAATTAGTTGAAAACAATTAGGAAGAAAATTACTATAAAGAAATATTCCTATTTTTCTCATCACTTTTGTTCATAAAGAATGACCTGTCTGTCTGTCAGCCTGTCTATCTGTCTGTGTGTGCAAAAGATTTCGGCAAGTTTCATATGTTGTATAGCCATAATGATATCAATCACAACTGCAATACATACACAAATACAAATCACTGGCGGACTCTGTCATTTCAGGTACGAACGCGTTTATTGATTTTTTACTTCAGTTCAGTGTAACACGAGGAGAGAGACACAATTCTTAAGAACTTATATTAACCATACTATCTGACTCCACCCCACGCACAGCGCATCTTGTGATGTTTAAGATCTCAATACATCTCCGCAGGTCGGAACCCGAAAAACTTAATCGCCTCCGCAATGGTAGAAAACTCAACAGCATACCTCAATGGCAGAAGACACAAATGTCTGCATCCATGGTCCAATCTCAACTGACTCTTTTTCAAAATCCTCAAATTTTCTTGACCATCTCTTCCGGCCATGACGTCATCCACTCTCCAGCCCCATTTCCTGTCTGGGGGTTTATTATGACAATGGTGATTGTCATATCCTTTGCGCACGAGCGTAAAACTGCACCCAATGACTATGCACCTGAATTCTTTACCCGAATAGTTCAAAGCCTTTCCAAACTGAATGATAAAATATAATTAACGAAAAATGATTAATATAAAAAAAATCATTTCTTAATTATCTAACACATATCCTTGCAAAATTCCTTATATTATTTAAGGGAATAAAAAAAAGACTGGTGTTCAATGCTAACAAGTAAAAGTAAGTAAAGTTGGTGACTGTAGTCAAGGGTGACCCGAAGCTACTAAGGTGTAGGGAGGGGCGCTACTCCTTTCCCTAGATTGCTCCACTTTACCCTTGATCCGTACCTTATAATGCTGAGTGTTAAGAAAGGAGGCAGCAAGTACCTTTTCTTGAGTCTTTGGTATGACTCGACCTGAGATTGAACACCGGTCTCACGGGCCTTTAGCGAACACTCTAGTCATCATGCCAATGTCCGGTTGATTAATATGAATTTGATGTTTATCACATTTAATAACTTGAAAATCATTAATATTCTGTATATTCATATCTGGTAGCAAGAATACCATTCATTCCTTTTGGGATACTAAGTTGTAATTTATAAATAAATTTATAAATAAATTATATTATTCCAGGTATCTTGGAGGACTTGCCATATATGTTATTTTGATTTTGGTTGCTTTTCAGCCTTTCTTTGGTCTAAATAATTCCACAAAGACTCGATGATATTCAAATGTAGACTTTGAGGAGGCCATTTAATAACTTCATCATCATCATCATCATCATCATCATCGCGTGCGGCTAGCACGGATATCCCTGACCCTCTCTCTCCACGTCTCCCTATCATTCATCGCCTTCGGCAGGTCTTCGGGGTTACATCCCGTATCATCACATAGCTGCTGTATGAATGTTCGAGCTGGTCGTCCTGCTTTTGATTGGCCATATGCGGGGGTCCACAGGAGCACATCACTTACGATCTCGTCTTTGCTTCTCCAGCAGTGTCCGGCATATCTGGTTCGTCTAGCTTGTATAGTTTTCGTGATAGATCCTTAAATGTTTCCTTCCACTCTAGATAATTCTTTTTTACTTTTCGTGCAATATGCTTGGGATCGTTATCCTGCTGGAAAATGAAACCAATATCAATTAGACGCTTACCAGAGGGTATTGCATGGTGGATCAGGATTTGTCTATATTTCTCAGAATTCATTATTTTATCAATTTTGACCAAATAAGCCACACCATTTGTAGTTAAACATCCCCAAACCATTACAGAATCCCCTCTATGTTTAAGTGTAGACTTCAAGTACATATTTTTAAGCAGCTCACCAACTCTTCTTCTTACATACTGTCTCCTCTTTGAACCGAAAGTTTCAAATTTTGATTTATCACGCCATATTACATTCTTCCATCGTTCAATGATCAAAATCTTGTGTTCTTTAGCAAATTCAAGACGTTCTATCTGTTTTCTTTCTTTTGATAAGGTTTCTTTCTTGTCACTTGACTATGAATGCTTTTTTTCTTAAGTGCTCTTCTGATGGTTGAAAAATGAACTTGTTAGATGTTACGTGGTGCTTTCAATAAGTTTCCAGACTTTTTGTACAGGCATTTAAAATCGTTTTAGAATCTTGAAAATTTAGCATGTTATTGCTATACATCTTATGAGATAACTAACCAATTTTTATGATTTCAGCTTCAAATGAACAGCTACAGCAGCAATTGGAATACACCCTACTAAATCCTGATTGTCTCAGTTGGTGAATTTCAAAAACCCAATCTGGACGTGAGGGCAATTTAGAAGAACGATATGCAATAAAGTTATGTTTTAAACTTGGAAAAAATGCCACAGAAACCTATGGAATGCTTCAGACTGCTTTTCGACCATCTTGCATGAATCAAGCATTAGTTTTTGAGTGGCATAAGAGATTCAAGGAAGGCAGGGAGTCTGTGAGGGATGATGAGAGATGTGGGAGGGATAAGGAAGTCAATACACCAGAGTTGATTGGCCAAAAGGTTAGGCTTAGGGTTACGATGTTGAGGTTTTAAGGGAGTTCAGGAAGAGATTCCGTCGGGAGAGGCTCGCACTCTTCAAATCGGGTCAGTGGTATTTCCACCAGGACAATGCACCAGTCCACAACTCCATCCTTGTCACAGACTATTTAAGCAAGATGGGCATCAAGACAGTTCCTCAGCCTCCCTATAGTCTAGACCTTGCTCCCTGTGACTTTTGGCTATTCCTTAAACTCTGAGACTGTCGTTATGAGACAACTGAGGAGATGAAAGAGGCTGTGACGAAGGTCATTGACACGCTCACAGAAGAGGACTTCCATGGGGCCTTTCAGAAGTTGTTGGAACGGTACAACAAGTGCATTGCAGCCGGAGGAGATTACTTGGAAGGGGACTAGAGTTTCATGTGTGTACTATCAATAAAAGTGCCCGTACGAAAAAAGTCTGGAAATTTATTTAATGATCCTCGTACCTTTAGATATTTACAATGACCTTGAAACTTTTAATATTTTTGATATTTTAGTCTGAGAAATGACTTGTTCATGATCGATTATAATCTTATGTCTTTTTTCAGCAGATTCTTGTGCCATATTGATGATTTATGTTAGGAAATATACAATTCCTTGTTCTGAAATGAAAAATTGAGAGAATTTATCAAAAAAATCAAAACAGTTCTTATTTGTATAAATATGTAATGTTTGATTCATAGTAAACATTCTAAAACTTTATGAGAATAAAAAAATAACAAAATTGTATCATAAAATTAACATCTTTACATAAGATAAACGTCTAGGAACAAGCCTATATCATATAATGAAAATAGGACTGAAATTAAGACTTCTTAATTATGCTAATTTTTTAATTGTTATTAACATATTAAATAATTACTGCTTCTAAATGTTTCTAAATGTATAAATTACAATAAATTCATTGATTTGCCTCAAAAACAGAATTTATTATTTTTGAATGTTAAAAATATACACCAACCTAGATCTTTTGCACAGTAGTATACTATCTATATATATATATATATATATATATATATATATATATATATATATATAAGACGATATTAAATCCAGTAAATCCGGCGTTGGAAACAATTCCATGCAGGACAATTTGAATATTCAAATGTAGATTATCAAAGCTAAATAGCCTCGGTCAAGAGCTCAATGCAAATAAATCTACAGAACAATTCATTTTTTCAAAATAAAAAAATCAACAATCGCTCAGATTAAGATGATAAATAGAGGTGGTAAAAGTATCCGATAGTTAATATATATATATATATATAGCTGGGTTTCGCGGAAGATCTATATTTTTCCACATTTAGTACATATTTATACATGAATAACAATACTCTCATTGGACAAGCAAGTTTTACTCCGTAGTCACAGAAGGTTTAGCAATCAAATCTTCCTCTTGACCGGTCTCAAAAACAGGGGCCGTGAAGTGTTATTCACGAAATGATGAAGAAAGATCTTTTGTTAAATAAATAGTTGCCTGCCCTTAATGAGAGTGGTTTTACCAACTCCGAAATTCAGGTCGTTGCTTGTTATTCTGCCGATTACGAACTGTCTAACACTTTTCTAAAATCATCAACTCGGGCGTAATCGTTTCTCGTGCCTACCGCGAGAGTTTCGGAGATGACAGTCAGTTGTCGGTTCCGCAGTTGGCAACTAGGCTTACTGGCAGTAGAAGCGGTCAATTTATAACAAAATATCAGAATCTGAACTGGTAATAATGTTTTGATAATGACAAGAAATATGAAGGGAACTATTTTTAAAGTAACAATACCTTAGAAACTTTGCAATAAGTGTATATATTCTTAGGGGAAATTGTGTTTGTTAATTTAAAATCAGGAATTTCCTTTGCTGAGATGAGTAACCGTTCATAATCTTGACATAAAGCCGTCTTTCTGACCAGTAGTCTGCGACTTTGGACAGGGCTGACCTGAAAGTGTCACCTAGATTAAAAATAAATTGCTTTTAGTATTGTTGTTGTTTGGGGAATACCAAATATGGAATCCCGTTAATTTCTTTTCTCTCGACCTCAGCAAGTGAACAACCCTGGTGCTATCACAAGACTGACATATTCATTTTCTAATGTTTATTATTGTTAAATACCTGGTCATTGCTGTCACTTTCTTAGCAAGTTGAGAAAAGAACATTGACGCTTAGTCACCAT
>OY757917.1:67906003-68130016 GCA_963585895.1 Sepioteuthis lessoniana
ATTGATTGTTTCATCCTTGTCACCGCATAGTCTGCACTTGCTATTTTGTTGCGTCTTGACAAATATCTCTCACAAGCCAATTCGGGTAAATAGGACGAATTATGAATATTCGTTCATTTACGTACTCGTCGCCGACATGTCCGGGAACAAGAAATAACAAAATAACGATAATATGGTCCGGACACGAGTGAGAGAGAGAGCGAGAGAGCGAGAGAGAGAGAGTGACGTATACTTTATGCCGCCTTGCTTAACACTCAGTATTATATGGTACCGACCAAGGGTAAAATGGAGCAATTTAGGGAATGGAGTAGCGCCCTCCCCAACAATTCGGTGTAGTAGCTATTGAAAAGGGAGCCTTTGGGTCACCCTCGACTGAGATCGCCAAGTATACATACATATATATATATATATATATATATATATATATTGTTTTGAGCAATATACCTTAATTCTGCAAGTGAAAAAAGACGCAATTTCTAGTCAAATTTGAAATTGAATGACAATTTTGTGGGGTTTGTATTCATGCTGACTTTATTTTATTATCCTTCAAATCCTTGAAATAAAAGAGATGACAATGAAATATTAATTAGAATTCTCTATTTCTTCATAAATAGAATCCTTAGTATCATAATGTACTGCTGTCTCAACCAGATTTCAAAATGGACTTTGTTCTATCGCCACAGAATGGTAACACTGGATAAGTTATGAATGATTCGCTATCGTATATTTGTCAGGTATTGTATTTTATTCTTGGATTTGATTATCAAGAATAAAATGTTCACATGAAAGATGATAGTTATTCTCGCTACGAATATTCGCTTCACCCGTTACAGCCCGTTTGAAAATTTGCCAGAAAAACAATTTTCTCCGTCACAGACGTTTATTTATAAATACAGTTATATGATAGTCTTGACTGTAGCCTCGACATTTTTGCGTTGCTACACACCTATAGTCCCCAGCTACCGCATCGGTAAATTTTAGCGCGGGTTACTCGCTTACCTGTCCTCTTCCCTAGCTCAGCAAATCCCATGTCCACTATAATAAATTTGAATTGCTTCAGGAATCAAGAATTAAACGACTTTGTGATTAGAGATTAGAAATCATTAAAGCAGAAATTGTCGATGGAACTGGTTCGATGTTTCGTGAAATTTGTATTTGTTATTTTATAGCATTTCAGCCTGGGTAACGGGGAAGCCAATACATCTGTCAGAATAATAACCGTACTCATTTCTTTTCTATTTCAGGGTGCATGCCCTAGAGCAATTGTCAGAAAACTCGTTTTTGCGGACTTAGGTTTATAAATATAACAGATCCTTCTGAAAAGGATTCAGCAATTCTATAGAAAAATGCTTTGCTTTATTTATTGACGCTTAAGCTTTTAAAAAATGATACTCTCTTGGTAAACCCAGATTCTATTTTTACTAACAAAGATTTTAATTCTAATTGCTTGATTTTTGAGAATTATAAATTGGAACACGGTGCCCGTGGTGTAATGGTTATTGTTGTAGGAAAGGGACACGGCGACACGAGTTCAAATCCTGGACGAGACTGATTGCATTTCACATAGCACTAATACCTTTGGGAAAGGTATGAATACAATTATTCTCCCTCCAGCTATGGGTAAATAGTAGGGCAGACTGGGTTCTTTAGCCTTGGTAAGGCAACTAGTCTAGGAGAAGGAAAACTCTGAATTCAATCCTGTTAAATCCCTCTTAAAAATTGACCTTGTGTCATATCCTGCCCGGGCGGAGGGGTTGGTAAATATGATAAACAGGAACATCACGCAAGATGAGCCAAAATTGATATTATCAATATAAGATATGCAATTAATCATGTTTTTATGTTTCTGAATGATAAATTTCTGGAATAGAAAATTAAATTGGTTGAGAGACTGATTGATTTTAATTGCAGGTAAATCCGTCTTTGGTTATTTTATGCCTAAAAGTCAAGGAATCGTGGACATTGTAGGTTTATAGGTACATTTTTGTGTAGTTGTTTCTTACGAATTTTTTTGTATAGTTATATAATATAAAGTATTCCAATATAAATACAAATAACTTGCACATAGTTGTATGGTTTCAAGTATTCCTACCTAATACTAATATTCTATACACATCTATATGCTCTCAAGTAACTAAAAATCGGATTCAATGATATCACAGTCAAGCATATTAACCATTTCTCCAGGGGAACACTCCTAATCATTAATAATAATTCCCAGTAAACAATTACCACTTCAAATAACTATTAGTTTAGTTTCTTTGTTTAATGGCATATCAACCTTCGTGGGTTATTCTCAGCAAAAGCAATTCTTATTGAATGACAACAGTGGTACTATTTAATCCATAGCTGGGAGGATTAGAGGGATCATACCTTTCTCAAGGATATTAGTCCGAAAGTGAACATAATAACACGACTGTTATTCAAACACGTCAAGAAACTATTCTTAATACAAGCAATTTTCTCACAGTTATACGTTATCAAGTAATCCTATCAAATACAAATAAGTTTCAGAAAGATCTGCAAGACCCATAGATGGGAATCTCACAGGTACTACCTACCTCTCCGAGTCAGTTTGGACTTGAGTTTTGGTCTACTGGGTAGAGTGTTCGCCAATGGTCCGGGAGACCTGGGTTCAATCCTAGGTTGCGTGATACCAAAGACTTTAAAAATGGTACTTGATACCTCCTTAGCAATACAAGGTACGTATCAAGGGTAAAGTGTAGCAATTAAGGGAAAGGAGTAGCGCCCATCCCTACACCTCGGTGTTGTAGCTATTGAAAAGGGAGCCTTCTGGTTGCCCTCGACTACGGTTGGAACAACTAACTATAATGGTAATGAAACGGTATACTATTCTTTTTAGAACTCTAGAAATGGAGTCTCGCCATCAGATTCTGCTGAGTGTTATACTCAGGACACCCCCATACCTTTGGGGATGTCTTACTCTTCTGCTGGGGATACAGTGTAAGTGTATTCTAAGCTTTTCCGATAGAGTGACAACAGATATCAAAGAGACCACTGATTAGGTGGAAGGAACAAAATAATAAATTTGAAAGTTCATTGAAAGCAGCAAACTGACGGTTGAGTTCCAGAGCTTAAACATTGGGGGTCACGTTTATGAGAAAGAAAGCGCCTACCTATTTAGAACAAAATTATACCGCCCCCCACAGCGACCGATACGGAAAAGACAAAGAAATTAATCAAAATCAACCAAAATATTAAATATCTTATCTTAGAATAAGGTAAATGTTTTTTTTTGTTGTTGTTTTTTGTTGTTGTTTTTTTCGAGAGTGTTTACAGCAAATTCGAGTGATATTTATTTTGTTGGTTGGGTTCTCGAATGTTTTTCATCTAAGTAACGAATAATGAGTTGAGCCGCAGTATGCAGAAGGGATTAGATGATGACTGAAGCTTTCAATATGATATGGGAGTGAACTATTTTCTTTTCCTTTTTTTTAACGGATGGTATTTTATTGTGGGTGATTAACCGCATTTGTCTTTGATAGGAAAAACATTGCTGGAGGTGGTTGCAGATCTTTTGCACGAGAATCAACACAATACCTGAAATATGCATGTGGGTGCAAGCATGTCTGTGTAGATGTATGTGGGCATAGTCGTGGCATATATGCATGCATGTATGCATGTATATTGAAGTGCGCCAGAATAGTAGGATCAAATGGATAACTAAACAAGTTAGGGAGGTCAGAAGATTTTAAAATCATTATAAAATAGAAAAAGAGATGAATTTATTGGTAGCAATGAAAAGGTCATTTTTCTCATGTCATTAATAAATTAAAGTCTTCGGTGTTAGCATGGTCAGAGATGAATAAACAAGGATGTCCCTTTTTTTAGCATTTCAATTTTTTTAGGGATTCTAAGCTGGGGAGCAGATTCATTTTCCGGTAGTCGGGACTCCATATATTCAAGGTAGCTGTCAGAAGTTTGAGGAATAGTGGTTGAGTTAACCGTTGGGCTAGGTTGCCATGACTCTCTCTCTCTCTCTCTAAATCTCTCTCTCTCTCTCTCTCTCTCTCTCTCTCTCTCTCTCTCTCTCTCTCTCTCTCTCTTAGAAAGATGTTTACAAGTTCCATCAGGTAATTAAGAACAATTAATTAAAAAAAACAACAATTATTATTGGTGCACAGGTTGTAGATATGTCTTCGAATCGATTGCAGCCATAGTATTTCCGTCGCAAGGGCATTTATGAAAGCTCACTGTGTATTATCACCTTTTTAAGTTTATTATTTAAGGTATAACTGAAGGCTCAAGTCTTTAGATATAGTCTACAAACAACTGATGAGCTGAAAGAATTCCTTTGCTATACATCAATACCAGGTGCACTTACTCTGATATAAACAAGCATTATCAAAAGGAGTTATAATACTTAGGAGAGTTCGGAAAATTAAAAGAGACCTGCATTGAGATTTCAATAAAAAAACACTTTGGTATTAAAAAAACTCGAAGAGATAAAACGTGTGTTATCTTAAAAAAAGTCCAAAATACGTTGAAATAACTGAATATAAAAGGAAAAGAAATATACCCTGAAAACCACTGTGTTGGAGTGTTTATATATTTATCATTGTTAGATATTGACAAGAAGATACCTTTGACATGCCTCGTAAATTGCGTGGGGGGCATAACAGTAAACTCACCTGTTGCCTAAAGTAAACGGGACCAAGAGGCTTCGACGGAAATGCTGCATAAATTGAGTAGGTGCCTTAACAGGAAGTGTGTGAGTTTCCTAGCGTAAATAGGACGCATTTTGTTCCCCTGTGGAAGTGCCACGGAAATTGCGTGGGTATGTGCGAGAAGGAGGTGTGTCCACGTGCAACACGTAGACGTCAGACTGGAATTTGCATGGGCGTCCGGAATATTATATAACTATCAGAAACGAATGAAGAAGAGAGAAAACCGGCCGAAGGAAACTACTAGACGTCATGTCATTCTCAGCTCTGGCTTCGAGCCAGACTGCCCAGGGCTGAAAGGTAGTGAAAAGCTTTAGATGTACGAGATTCACGAAAGTAGGCAACCGTGAAGAAACTAAGATGTTTCGATGCCTTGGGATGGCTATGTGCCAGATTCGCGAAAGTAGAGAAACGAGGAGAAACTGATTTGATACCTGGAGATGGCCTTGTGCCAGTCTCGCAAAAGTAGAGAAGGAAGAAGAAGCGGTTCACCGAAGATCCGTACAGTTGGCTCCTGTGTGTGCACAAGCTCAGCCATCTATGATTTTTTTCTTACTCTTACCAGTCCGTATATTTCTGGCAATAAAAAGAAAAGAAAAGAAAAAAAGGAAATTATTTTTATATTTCAGCGTTGTTGTCTTTCTTTAATATACAACATCATTACGTTTCATTCAATTAAAGGCTTCACCAATGTTCGCCAATGATCCGGGAGACCGGGGTTTAATCCCAGGTCGAGTCATACCAAAGACTCAAAAAATGGTACTTGATGCCACCTTGCTTAACACTCAACATTACAAGGTGTGGATCAAGTGTAAAGTGGAGCAGTACAGGGAAAGGAGTAGCGTCCTCCTCTACACCTCGGTGTAGTAACTATTGAAAAGGGAGTTTTCGGGTAGCTCTCGACTAAGGTCACTAACTTTTCTTATATCTCCCTTGATGGGCATAGTACAAATTGTCTACTATCTCTCTTCCTCCCTCCATCTCTCTCTCTCTCTAGATATTTTTTTTTCAAGAATAAAATGAGTAAACCGGATAAAGAAATCGTGGCTCAAAGTTTTAGACTGTCGATCCTCTAATGAATTAGAATTTAACACGTCTGAATACTAGGTCATCTGAGGGCTGAAAAGAAAGTGATGAAAATTACAGTATATTTAACACAGAAAATTAAAACTATCTTGCCATCTTCTATAGTGTAATGGTTAACAATCTTGTCTAGCCAACTTTCGCAAGTGAGTTCGAGTCTCATTGGCTTAAACAAATCAACCAATCAAAAACATCTACTACCATAACAAAACTTATGGAATAAGCAAACTTAAAAGCTGTTCATATTAGGTTTTTATTGAGCAGTAAATAAACTACTAACAGATAAGACATAAAGCATTTTTTGAACAGCTGAACACTCTGCCTTTATAAAATATCCTTTTAAAAACTTGATAAGGTTATTTAAATGAATGTTATTTAAATGAATAGTATTTAAATGAATGGTATTTTTTCTAAGCTATTAAAGGTGATTTAAAACTTTTTTTCGGGAAGTGCATATTAAATCGCTGACTTAGACAGCAAACAGTCTGGATGAAAATTTCATAGAAAATGCTTGGTGGGAATTAAAATAAATGGTTCATGAAAAGGGTCCATCCACCAAGAATGATCTATTATTTACCATTCAAGAAAGTTGTAACTGCTTTGAGACAGATTCTTGCTTTTAATTAGCGAAAATCGTACCAGAAGGAATGAAAATTATAAAACCTCGGGATAGGGCAATTAAGTATTAATTCTATTTTTTTTATCAATGAATCCCTCATATTTTCTTGACTGATTGCCAAACAAAGGCAATAGAAATCCAGTCTGCCCTATAATTCAACTATATTCGAGAGGAGAGAAGATGGATTCATACATCTTGGGGCATTAGCGTGAAGTGAAATACAAGCAGTCTGGTTCAGGATTTGATCTCAGATCTATTTCCTACAACAGTAGCTAATACATTCAGCACACCTTCTAAATGAGAAACGGTTGGTTGGTTGGTTTTTATAGTATATCAACTCTTATGATTATAAAATGCCAAATCCTGTTTTTATATATTCTATGAGTGACTAGATTATTGGTAACGGAATTTTTAAACCAGTTGCTAAAATTCATTTTTTGCACTCAGTTAATGGTTGGTTGGTTGTTTGGGTTTTATGGTATATCAACATTTGTAGGTTATTTAATGCCAAATGCATTTTTAGACAAATAATCAGTTCTATTTCAAACAATTCAGTTCAGTGTAAGTACCCAGTTTAATTGTCAAAAGCATTTCTATTTCAAGCTATTCAGTTTTGTCATACTGTTGTATTTCAAACAATTCCGTTAAGCATAAGTATGTAGTTTAGTTCTATTTAACCCATAGATAGGGCCCTATCCGGTGCTACCATTCTGGGCCAGAGTGGACCTTGGAGCAATGGCAATAAAAGAAATCCTCCGCATTCCCCAAAGCACCAGCATCACTGGAACGTCACCATCAGATATGATTAGTGCCATACCCAGAACACTCATTGGGGCGGGTATTACTCCTCTGCAGAGGTGCAGTCGGTGTATTCTACAGCCCCAGCCGACTGGGCAATACACAGATTTAAATATCAAAAGAGTCTTATTTCAGATAATTCAGTTTAGCTTAAGTACACAGTTTAGATGCCAAAACAGTTCTATTTCAAGCAATTCAATTTAGCATATGTACCCAGTTTAAATGCAAAAACAGTAAAATCAAGAAACCACCGTTTAGTTTTGTTTAACCCATAGATAGGACCCTTATCAGGTGCTACCACTCAGAGCCAGAGTGGACCTTAGAGCGATGACAATGAAGGAATACTCCCCATTCCTCAAAGTTCCAGCATCACTGGTACCTCACCACCAGATTTTTAGTGTCATATCCCGGACACTCGTTGGGGAGGGGGTCTAACCCATCTGAAGAGAAGCAGTCGGTGTATTCTACAGCACCAGTCGACTAGGCAAGCACACAGTTAAGTGGTTTTAAGTATTCCTATCTAACGCTAAATATTATTTGATAGTAATTAATTTGCTCACAATTTAATGGCTTCAAATATTGATTTTTAACATTAGTAATTCAATTTATCAAGCATTCCAGTAAAATACATTTAATTTGGACAAGATTATGTGGTTTCAAATAACTAATGATAATAACCCTTAGTCAATAATTGAACTGTTCTATTTGACACCAACTCTAACTGTTTCTACCATTCCTGGTCAAACTGGATTAGGAAGAAATGGAAAGACGGGAGTCTCTGTGGCGTAAAGTGCTTGATTTTGGTTTGGTTAGGTTTTATGGCATATCAACTATTGTAGGTTATTAAATGCTAAATCCTCTTTATACATATATATGAAATATTTGTAAACATATTTTGTTGATAACATTTTTTAAAATGAACCTGAGATGATTTTTTTACACACCGTTAAATGGTTTTAAGTATTGCTATATAACAGTCACAATTTAACATCAGTCATTGGTTTGCACTCATAGATTGTTGGTAATTTCATTTTTAAATGAGTTAGAACTAATTTGTTTGCACCCTAGTATTGCTATTGTTTCTCCTCAGATCAATCGTTTCAATTATTTCTATCTAACATTAATAATTCTATTCGATATTAATCATTTGTTTGCACACAGAGAAGTTGTTACATGTATTGTTATTTAGCACTAATCATTCTATTCAACACTATTCATTGATTTACACACAGTCAATTGATTTCAAGTATTGCTATGTAATACCAATAATTCAATTTAGGCGCACAGTTTTAGAGTTTCATCATCATCATTATCATCATCATCATCATGTCGTGCCACTAGCACGGATATCCCTGACCCTCTCTCTCTACGTCTCCCTATCATTCATCGCCTTCGGCAGGTCTTCGGGGTTACATCCCGTATCATCACATAACTGCTGTATGAATGTTCGAGCTGGTCGTCCTGCTTTTGATTGGCCATATGCGGGGGTCCACAGGAGCACATCACTTACAATCTCGTCTTTGCTTCTCCAGCAGTGTCCAGCATGTCTGGTTCATCTATCTTGGATAGTTTTCGTGATGGGAGGCAGGTGGCCGTATAGTTGGTGCCTTTTTGGGTGTTGCTGCCAGGACTTGTTCAATATTGCTCGCAACAGTCTTGTGTAATTGCCGTCTGGCTTCTTCTCCAGCCGTTTAGTTAGCGTCCAAGTAGTGCATCCATATAGCAGTACCGATACGAATGCTGCCTGGAAGAAACAGCGTTTCATTTTATCGGTCAGATCTTATTTCCATATGATCGATAACCTATCGATAGCTGTCCATGCCTTCGTTAGCCGTGTGTCGATGTCTTTTTCGGTTGATGAGACGCTGCTTCCTAGGTAGGTGAATTTTTCTATCAGTTTCAGAGAGGTTCCGTCTCGTGTGGATATGTCACCTGTTTGATTATAGCACATATATTCAGTTTTGTGTGCATTGACATGGAGTCCAATGCCTGCGGCGGCTTGTTCCAAACTCTGCAGTAGTGTTTCGGTATTCTATTCAACACTATTCATTGATTTACACACAGTCAATTGGTTCCAAGTATTCCTGTGTAATGCTTCTTGACTGAAGCCTTACCATTAGATGGTTTAATGTCATATCCAGGACGCTCGTTGTGGGGGTCTTACCCCTCTGCAGAGATAATCGGTGTATTCTACAGACTGTGCTTGACTGAGACCTCGGAATATGCGAGTTCGATTTCCAGTCACACTATTACGTTCACTTTTGGACTAATACCCTTGGGAAAAGTATGAACTCCCTATCCTTCCTGCAATGGTTTAAATAGTATCACTGCTATTCTTCCAAAAGAATGGCTTTGGCATTAGATAACCAACTAAGGTTGATATGCCATTAAATAAAAAACCCCAAATCAAACCACAACATATTCCCAAGGCTCCAGGTCAGGAGTTTCAATATCAGATTCAGTTTATTCTCATTCCTCGGACATTTGCTGGTGGGGATCTTAACCTTCTGCAGAGAGGAGATACAGTCGGTGAATTCAGCTCCAAACAACGTGGCGGTGATAAATCGGTATCTTTAAAGTGTGCATATTCCGCGTAATATTAGGTCATGTCGTCTAGCATTTGTGGCCAGGCAAATGTGTGTTCTCAAATGTCTGGTGCATCCAATAAGTTTCTGCATAATGCTATTCCGTACGTTTTCGCTAAACGAAAGACTGTCTTAAAAGTAAATAAATGCGTATGTTTCGTTTCATTTATGCGTACACTAGTTTAATAAATGCATATGTTTAGTTAGATGATTCAAGAAGCCAATCAAAATGTTCATCTGCTGGGAATATCTCGTTCAGGGCAAACAAAAATTTGCACGTCTTTGACAAATCAAATTCCTTCTGGCAGTGCTACGTATAACAAAATAGGCAAGGTTTCTGCTCGGCCGAACTTATTTAGCCGAAAGGCATTACTTAGATAAATTAAGTATATGGGAAAAAAAAACAAACATCTGGTCTATTCTCCATAAAGATGGATAGCTGTTGTTATCTACGCATTTTTGTCAGTGATTTTAATACGGCTATCGTGTGTGAAAACTGTTGCTATCTCATCCACAAAACATTATCATGATTATCTTTAAGTCTTGCTTAGAGCACGGAGTGTTCTGAATCTCTCACGCCATACGTCCCTTTTGCTCATCACTCCAGGAAAATTCTCTAGACAGTATCCAGTGGCCATACAGAGCTGATGTATATAACAACACTGGCACATCCATATGTAGGAGTCCATTTGTATCAAAGAATATTTATTTTGGGTTCTGTTGCTGATTTTTTTAAACACTGTAGCCAGAGCTCCAACTTCAACCAAACACACCCCTTGTTTACCCACGTGAAATTCGAAGCGATTTGGATATATGGTTTGAATTAAAGTCATGGCTGTTTCAATGGCTGTTTTTCCTTTTCAATAGACACCACCCAAATAGCTAAGTTGCAGTAGTTTCCAGACTGAACTTTTTAAGCCTTGTCGTTGACCTATGAGATTGATCCGCTCCGCGTCAGGTGAATCGCGCCGTTGACCCATATTAGGATTCATCCACCTTGTTTTACTGCCACCATGCTGCATCTAATGGTTTTCATTGCTATACGCTTACTTGGCTCGTATAATACTCTCATCCGTCAGAATCTATTATTCAGTGACTAGTCAGGTCAAGATAATTGTGATTACAGAAGCCGCATATTTTATTATTGTGGCGTTTAATCCTTCTGGTCTAATCTTAGTTTTATTGTCACCTAATTAGACATCCCCAGTGCTACACATGTTGGGTTTGGATTAGCCTAAGTTTTCCTCAGATAACAAAATATACATATATTTTATTTCATTTCTGGTTTTTCTATCTTTTTATCAACCTATTTGAGGTTCTCAACACTTTTATTTTTTTATTTTTTGAAAGGGACAATGTGAGTATTTCAGAGTCTTCGCTTTGTCGGACTACGCAGGACCATAATTCCAGACTTTATTGTTTATACTTTCAAAATGATCTCGTAACCCAAATTTAGAATTTTTACCGAATCTATCCGCAACAGCAGGATGTGACAAAAGGCCAACTTTAAGCTGAGTTTAATATATTTGAAGTAAATGTTTTCCTTCACCAAGACCGGTTGCTATACCAAGATTAAAGAGCCCAGAATGCTCTTCTATTTAACCGTTACTGGAGGTAGAATGGTTGGATTCAGACCTTTTCAAAGGGTATTAATGCCATATGAAAATGAAAAAATCCTCTTCGTCCAGGATTTGAACACGAATCTCCGTGTCAATTTCAAACGACCGTAAGCATTATGCCAGGAACGCCTTTCCAATATATATATATATATATATATGGGGGGTGCAGCAGTCTTTCATTTAAGCATGTTTGATTAAAGAATAAAGACACATGTTGTCGATATAGTTTTATTGGGACCCTTTCAAGCTTCCGAACAAGTGTTTTGGTTTTTGGTTGAAGTTGGTTGATGAATTTACCGAAATTGTCCCGCGCTCTGCTGGATCCTTCATAGGCCATCATCAGAGGGATTAAAAATGTAAAGTATGTTTTTTTTTTTATGTAAAGTATGTTTTTTTTTTATTTTTTTAACTTACAGAAAAACTATATATAGCAAAGTAATGCTTTTAGAGCACGATTTCAAAGATAGGAAAATATTGCAGTTATAAAAAAACCACAAATGGATAAAACGTCTCTAAACATTAGTCCAAATTGGATTTAACATCAAAGTGGCTGGCGCTGCTTGAAAAAAGATGGACAGATCTAGGTGGATACATAATCCCCTAAATAAAATAAAAAATGCCTGACGATAGTAGTCGCGGGTAATTTGAAACACACCTCGCCTATGCCTAACATTGATGTCCAAAATGGAGTGGTCAGTGGGTTTGGGTTCCTTTGTTTAACGGCACATCAACCTTCGTGGGTTATTTAATGCCAAAGGATTCTTCGAGAAGAACAGCAGCGGCACTATTAAACCCTTAGCTGGGAGGATAAGGGGGTTCATACCTTTCCCAAGGGTATTTGTCCGAAAGTGAACGTAATAGCGCAACTGGCGTTCGAATTCGCTAACTACAATTCCGCAGACAAGTGCTTTAACCATTACACCACGAGGACCCTCCCGAGAGTTCAGTGTAAGATATCTTCAATAGCAGAGATCATTTAAAGGTCAGTTGACGACAAATAATTTTATTCAACGAATATTACGTCAACCGTTAATTTCATCATCACTTTCAAAACATTTTACAAACTTTGGAAAAAAAAAATTTTAGAAAAACTTTTTTCTCCCTATATTGACGTAAGGTCGAAACCAGTTGAGAATTAGAAAATAAAACAAGTAGCATAAAAGAAATATCCCAGTCTTATCAATTTTGCTCGTCCTTCGGATATATATATATATATATATATATATATATACAATCACATAGACATGTATCTTTGTGAGTGTTATATATCTATATATATATATATATATCGGTCTGATGATAGTGTGTTCCACATAAAACTTCCTGTAACAACAAATATTCATAATTCGAATTTTTAAGGTTTTAAAATTGCTCAACCCCAATACTACTGAGCACTTTTTAGGCCCAACCGTTTCTTACTTGAATTTATTATATATATATATATATGTGTGTGTGTGTGCGTGTGTCTGTGTGTGTGAACTAAAATTTTCATTATGTTTGTATATTCATGCATATGTATATAATCGTAATGCAGAAAATGACCCACCATAGCTTGATTTTAGACAGAACAATTTAAAAACCCTTACGGTCTATATATCGGTTGGCTGGTTGGTTGTATTTTATCACATATCCACACTTGTCATGTATTAAATGCTTAGTCTGGTTATATATATGACATGATGATCATGATCATGATTATATATATATATATATATATATATATACTTTCAAGAAAAAAACAAAATTCGGTCACATTAGGATTATAAATTAATTTCCATCCTGCTGAAAGCATTCATATGAATCAATAACTCCCCACAAAATTTAACAGGACTTCTTCAGATCCAACATGGAGATTCATTATCTGCATGTTGCATCTGAAGAAGTTCTGTGATTTTTTTTAGTTATTGATTTATATTAATGCTCTTAGCAGGATGGAAATAAATTTATAATCTTAATGTGACCTAATTTTGTTTTTTTCTTGAAGGAATATTGGCTCTGTGGTATCATTTACATTGAGCTCTTTACTAGGAATATTTAAATATTCGAATTTTTAAAGAATTTAATTGTCCTGACGGAATTGTTCCCAACTCCAGTTTTACTAGATTGAAGAATAACTATATATATATATATATATATATATATTACGCGAATAGTTTGCTGGTAACATTATTTTTAGACGAGCCAGAGCTGATTTGTTAGCACACTGTTCAATGTTTTCTAGTATTGCTATTTAACGCTAATAATTCTATTCAATATTGATCATTTTTTTGCTCACAGTTAAATAGTTTCAATTATTGCTATTTTTGTACGTTTCAGATGCTTTCAAGTATTGCTTTTTAACACAAATAATACCATTTTATATTAACTACTTGTTTACACATAATTAAATGGATTTAAGTATTGCTATTAATTGTCTGCACATAGTCAAATTGTTTTCATATATTGGTATTTATTGTTTGTTCATAGTTAAATGGTTTCAAGAATTGCAATTATATACTATTACTCCGATTTGTGAACAGTTAAATGGTTTCAAATATTTTAAATGATTAAATAGTTCTATTTGATCCATATATGGGACCCAAACAGGTACTACGATCCCGGTTCAGAGAAGACACAGAATCTATATATTGCATGAAAGAAATTACATGTGCAAACTGCCGACAAGATCACCCGGCTTATGAAAGATCTTACGCTGTTTACTGAAAAGAAAAAGAAATAACTGCGGTGAAACACAAGAGGAATGTTTTCTTCCTGGAAGCAAGAAGAATTGTAGGGAGCTATATAGGCGAAAGCAGCTACGTCTCTGTTGCACGAAGGGTGGATAGAACCAATGACGACAACAAATATAAAACATTCGTGGAGAAATTGATCAAATTGGAAACCAATGATTGGCCAAAGATTCGGGAGCACCAGAAAAAACTACACTCGGTCGAATTTTACCAAACACCAGCTCAGCAACAATTTGGGAATGGCGAGAGATCCAATGTTGTAGTCCAAACAAAAACACTCATAGTGTTGTATTTTGACCTTCGACCCGGCCAAACATGCCATTCCAATGTGATGCACCGGGAGGAAGTGACACATTCCAATGGCCAGTAATCGAAAGAAATCGGGTAGGCGGAAATTGGCTGACGAAATGGGACAAGGAAAAAATCCCATGATACACTCATAGACTGGTGCACCGGAAGAGAGTGAGCTCTGAACTGCATGTCAGTTATTTCCGCTTGATGACGATCAAACATGCCATTCCAAAGATTGAGTGGGCGATTAAGTGGGCGTTGAACTATTATATAACTCTGTGAAGACAGGAAGTCAGTGAGTTGGGGTCCAGAGAAGTTGCTGATAAGATGTGGTAGGGAAAACCACACCAGGCCGAAGGGGCCCTCGGGTCCCTTATTGAGTTGGAAGTCAGAAGAGTTGGGGATCAGAGACGTTGGAGACAAGATGGGGTAGGGAAAGCCACACTCGGCCGGAGGGGCCCTGGGGACCCCCGATGGAGTTTGGGGACCAGACCAGTTGGTGATAAGATGCAGTAAAGAAAGCCATCATCCAACAGAGAGCTGGGCCCTGGGCCTCCGGTTGAGCAGCCCTGGAGAACGAGAAAGACACAACGCTGACGGCCATAAGAGTGGGGGTCAATATATTGCAGTTCTGTTCGTTCTCCAACTCCCTCTCACACACAAACGTTACAAATAAAGTGGGAGGTATATATTTTTTTAAAGAAGTCTTCGCTCGTCCTTTATCATTGTGTCGTTGTGATTCTTTCTGCATGAATCTGCATGTGACTAAACAACAATAGGATCTATCACTCCAAAATGAAATAGTCCTAAAAGTACAAAATTTCCATCAAAACAGCCGTTACATAAATCACCAATGCATCCACCAAAAAGCATTAAAGACAGACTAAAACACTTCTTTTCCATAAGACCTGAACAACTGAAACAAAAATCACGACTCCTCATTAGCCAAACTACGAAAATACAGATGAACACCAAAGTTAATAAGAAAAGACCAGGAAGTACATTCAAAATGCCCTCAACAACAAAGTCGCCTATAAGAACCAAACAATTCAATGCTTAACAACCAACAAAGACCCAACAAAAGACGTATAGCATAGAAAGTATGGATAGCGACACAGACCGCGTAGTTACCAGTCTTAATCTTGAAGAAATAATCAAAAACTACAATAATTGAAACCAATTATCTGTCGGCAAACTCATAAGCTTAATCACTTTTTAAATTGTTAATCTCTTACATATCATACATATCTATCTAAATTTGTACTAACAAATGAACGATGTTAAATTCTTATAATAACATAGCAACTCATGTAATAATTCAACTGTGTGCAAATGAATAAGGAAAAGTAAATAGAATGATTTATACTGCCCGCATACTCATGCCAAACTGAATTGTTTGAACAAGAACCGTTTGACTAAATCAAATAACTTGAAATAGAAATGGTTTTGACAATTAAACCGTACTTAAATTTAAACTGTGTGCTTATACTAAACTGAATTGTTTGAAATGGAACTGTTTTTGACATTAAAACTGTACTTACACTAAACTGAATTATTATATATAGAACTATTTTGACATTTAACGGTGAGTAAACAAAATTAGCTGAATTAGAACTGTTTGAATAAACTGAATAGTTTGAAATAGAAATGTTTTGACAATTGAAATGTGTACTGATGCTGGACTGTATTGTTTGAAATGGAACAGACGATTTGTATAAAAATAAATTTGGCGTTAAATAGCCTACAAAGGTTGATATGCCATAAAACACAACCAACAATTTTTGTCCATAACATTTTTAAATGAGTTAAATGTTTACAAGTATTGCTATGTATCACTAACGATTCAATAAAAAAACATCAGTCATTTGTTTTACACACAGTTAAAGGATCAAACAGTTCTTTTTCTAACGATTCAATTTTGCATGTCATTTTTTAGCCCTCATTTTAAATGGTTAAACATTTCTATTTGACCCTATCGTGTACTACCACTCCGGGTCAGTGTAGACCTGAGGGCAATGGCAATGAAGGAGTACTCCGCATTCCCCAAACTCCATCTTTACTGTATCAAATTGCTTTGTGTCCTATCCCGGACACTTGTTGAGACGGGGTCTTACCCTCTGCAGAGATGCCGTCGGTGTATTTATTTTACTGCCCGAGCCGACTGGGCTATATATATTGCGATGGCTCTTTTTATGTTTAGATCAAACTATAACTCAGAAAATATCATCATTGCGAGGTTTCTATTAAAGCACTTGCTTAAAATGCTATTAGAGAGTAAAGCAATTTCAAGTCCCATTTGCAACTGACTGATAACTTAGTGCGGTTTATGTTTTTACCGAACGTCATTTTATGATCACTCAAATTATTGATATGACGAAGATAACTATATGTTGCTCATTAAAATCCTTCACGCCTCTTCCTTAATAGAAGATATATAATCTTGGATCGTTGGTAGACGAGCGTTCTCGTTGTGAAATTGATCGAGATTTGCATAATTAAAATCTTTTTTCTAATTCCATTTGACTAGCTCTAATTGTGTCGATTAGATTTTTGGTCTGAAACAGGTTACTGCCAACGCCCTTTTCTCAGGTTCTCACATCTAAACAGGATTATTTGGGAACCTGATCAAATCACACTCATATTTCAGAAAAGAGGGTCAAGAGGTTAGGACCGGAAGTCACTGACAAGCGGAACTACTAAGAATTATTGTGCGTGAGTGTAAAAGAGAGAGAAACATAGGGAGTGAGTGAGAGACAGAGGCAGAAAGGCTATGCAAACCAGCTTCTTTATTTAATGCAATAATTTGCCATCAGATCCCGTAGCGTGGGGAGGGCCGTCATATTTGGAGTCCTTTTTTGCAACGTCAGGATTACACTCAAGAGTCGTGTTGGCCTGTCAAATCTCGTTATGTCTTCTTGCTGACAGATAAGAAGGGAGGCATGTTGTAATAAGGCATCTGATGTCAGTGTTTTGGTGGGGGGGGTACTTATTTTACTGTGTTTTTGTTTTATTTAGTTTTATTTTGTTTTTTGGCCTTGGAGGAAATATAATAAAAAGAAAAGTAAAACGAACGAAGGGTGAGACTAAAGGAAAGTGACTGAAAAACAAAGGAAAACATTTGTCATTTTGATAGCTTATAAGAAAAAGAAATGAGATTGAGGCTAGAAGGAAATGAGCAAGAATAAAAAAAAGAAAGAACTTTGTGAAAGAAGAAAGGTTAAGAGAAATTCGATCGAAAAATTGTAAAGAATATGGAATAGAAACAGTGAGAGTCGATAAAAAATGTATAATCAATAAAAGACTAATATAAAGCAATACGGTAAATATCAAATATAAATATACATTAATAAATAAACCATTAAAGAAGTTTATAAATAACTAAAATTATCCTTATACAAATCTATCTATCTATCGATCTATCTATCTATCTATCTATCTCATATATACATAGATATATAAGTGTATATGTATGTGTGAGTGAGTAAAATCATGTATGTTTAAATTGTACAAAATCACATATATACTGCCAGAATTATATATATATATATATATATATATATATATATATATATATATATATATATATATATATGTGTGTGTGTGTGTGTGTGTGTGTGTGTGTGTGTGTGTGTGTGTGTGTGTGTGTGTGGATAATTGTGAAACATATAACCGTGACTAATATATATATATGTGTGTGTGTGTGTGTGCGTGCGTGTGTGTGTGTGTGTGTGTGTGTGTGTGTGTGTGTGTGTGTGTGTGGATAATTATGATAAAATGAAACAATCTGTCTCTGGATGACACAAGATAGATAGATAGATAGATAGAAACTAATGTTCAGACAGAAAAAAGTGAAGTCAGCTAAAAAACCAAGCGAAACGCGATAACGTTAAAGAGCGCTATGACATCTTTGTTTTTTTGTTTTTTTTTTCCTTTCCAGGCAAAATTACTTTTTTAAATGAAATATAAAACAATTAAATACAACCCGTACGATGTCCAGTTATATCGAAACTGAGGCTTACACAAAATGCATCGAATAAAGATTTTGTTTACACACACACACGAACGCGTATATATATATATATATATATATAATTCATTTTTATCTTTTTTTCCATATATATATATATGAAACCAAAAAAATTCTGATAAATCGCATAGATTTTGTTCATATATCTATATCTCTCAGAATCTATCCACACACACACACACACACACACACACACATATATATATATATATATATATATATATATATAAAGTAAAGTTTGTGACCGTAGTCGAGGGCGACCAGAAGGCTCCCTTTTCAATAGCTACTACACAGAGGTGTAGGGGAGGGAACTACTCCTTTCCCTGGATTGCTCCACTTTACCCTTGATACGAACCCTATATTGCTGAATGTTAAGCATGGAGGTATCAAGTACCATTTTTAAAGTCTTTGGTATGACGCGACCTAGGATTGAACCCAGGTCTCCTGGCGAACACTCTAGCTATAATCCCAATGAGAACCAACTCTATCTAAATAGAATATATCAAGGAAACTAGATGTAAATAACGATAAGTCATAAGAATATTTGGTTTATACATATATTGTCATCCACAGACATTGTCTATGGATCACAACTTATCAATGTGGCTAGACACACGAGATGGCTCAGACTGAGATCCAGACCTGGTCGACTTAACGCTGGTCCGATAACATGACCACACAGTCTCCAGCAAGGCCCATAAGAAGCCGGCTGTGTATAAGTAAAAATAAATCGTATAAATATTTTGAGAAAATATATATAGGAAACCAAATGTAGATAAAGATAAATAATATATATATATATATATATATATATATATATATATATATATATAACCAAATGTAAATAAATGAAGATGTGGGTATTCGAAGCTCCGTCACGTGGCAAATAAACAGTATTTTGGTGATCGCCGCTTTTACCTTCATAATATTTTAATTTTCATTTGGACCTTACAAAAATGATCTATCAAAACATAAGTAATGGAAATAAAGTATTTTTCAATAATTTCAGAACATAGCATAAACATATAACAACGGTAGGCTAGAGAGCACACCGGTCAACATACTGTGATAAAAAAAATGAATAACCATAAGGTTTTAAATATTGTCTTCGTTACGTGTGGCTTTGTTTTGTTTCTTTGCTTGATGGCATAATCAACCATCTTGGGTTATTTTATTCCAAAGACATTCTCGTGGTAAAACTGAGGAGGTAGTATTTAACTGGCAGTGGAAGTAACAAGGGTGTTTATTCTTTTCCTAACGGTATTAATTGGAAAGAAACCGTAATAGCCCGATTGGAGTTCGAACGGGCTTACGACGATACAGTAGTCCTACATGTCAACCACAACACCAATGTTTACCTTTAAAGTATTATTTATTGATTTATTGACCACAAACTGGTCGTGAGGAACTAATTAAACAAGTGTCAATTGAAGGCTTCCTCAGGAAAACATTGTCTTGGAGACAAAGTTGTTTTGCAATTAGGTTGAAAATACAGACTTTTACACGTTCAACCTCATTACTTAATAGACGAAATTTTTATTTCTTAAAGATTAATATTCAATTTGAAATAAACATTTATTCATTTAATTTTAAATACAAATCGACGATTACGAAATCTGGACTTTAATAACCAACAAGGGTTGATATGCCATAAAACGCAACCAACCAACGAATATACAGACTGTTAGGGTGTTTAAACGTATTGTTTTATTAGAAATCTAGCGGTGGTAGGGCATTTTTCTGCATTACGATTACATATATTGAAATATACAAATATAATGTGGATTTTAGTTCACAATCCGACACACACACACACACACACACACACATATATATATATATATATAATGAAATAAATTCAAATATCAACGGCGATACAACTAATGGAAAAATTAGACCTCATTGGTCTAACAAATATTTCTCTCGCTTTCTATGCAAATAAATGTCACGATCAACTCATTTGATTACAAAAATAAACTTGCATATCACATAACCAAGTTATTAATAAAATATACAGACACTTTCCAGATTACAGGGCCCCACCCTCATATGTTATTGAAGGAGCTGTGTTTTCAGTAGCAAGTTGGTTTTACTGGGTGGAGTTGCCAGACGCACATTTTCAGTTAAGAGTCGTTCTTTTCCTAGACTGGTCACCAAACAAGACAAGAGAATCCGGTCTTGCACGTGATTTTATCCATACCTAGTTAAGATAGAGACTGAATCCTGCCATCTCCAAGAGTATTAGTTCAAATTTAAAACAAATCGTCTTTCCGCTTCCTTTTTTTTTTTTTTTTTGGTGTCCTTATATACTATAAATTTGTTTATTCTATTAACTGGCGTTTTTTGTTTCGGGGTTGGGGTCCCGTGCCATAGTTCCAAACATGGTGGACTATGGTATTGTTGTAAGTCGCGCGATTACGTTCACTGTTGGGCAAAAACCTTTTGGAAACGTATGAACCCCTTATGCACCCAGATATGGACAGATAAAGTACCACTGCCGTTCTTCTACAAGGATGGCTTTGGCATTCAATAACCCACGTACGTTGATATGCCATTAAACAAATAAATCAAACCCTACATGTGTTTGTCTTATTTTACAAATCAATTATTATGTTCACTCTCTGCAAGATTTTCAAACTATTTTTAAAATCTCTCCTTAATGTTCCATCTTTACTGAGTGAACTGAATTTAAATGTATGCAAATACAGGATTCTTATATATAATTATTATTTTCACTCAATGCAAGTTTTTCACTGCAGCTTGTGCTGTGTGGGAGCTCGTTCATTGGCAGCTATGGGATATTCGGGGCGAACGAATTCTTGGTATTTGAATATCGGATTTCGCTGCGAAACTCCGACGAAAGACTCGTAATAATCAAAGATTACTGAGCTAAGGCAAAAAGGAATTAAATGCTTTGACACGTGTCCAAAATTGACATTGATAAGCTGGTTTCCAATGAATTTTGTTAACCAGAAAAATAAAAATAATCAGTCGCATTAATTTTTAAACTAATCTATTTCGTTAAACTTATGGTACGTTATGAAAAGGTTGCAATAAATTTATGCTTGTGAGGTTGTCACACCTGTTCAAGATGAACATTGATAAGTTGGTTTTAAATTAGGGTTGCCAACCTAAAAAATAAAAATTCATTATCATTACTTTTTAAACAGCAACAACAACAAGAAGAAGAACAACAAAAAGATTATATTTGGAACATTATGTAAAGGTTACAAAGAAATTTATGTTTTGAATGTTTTGATAACTTCTCAAGATCAACGCTGATAAGTTAATTTTAAATCAGTTACTAACCTGAAAAATAAACAGTCTCATCACTTTCTAGATTAATCTTTTTTTTAAACAAAAAAAAAAAAAACTATATATAGTACGTTATGAAAAGGTTAAAATATATTCATGTTTTGAATGTTTTAATACCTGCTCAAGATCAATATTGTTAAGTTAGTTTTCAATCAGGGTTATTAATCCGAAAAATAAAAAGTATTATTTATTTTTAGACAAAAAAAAGAGTGCATACAGTATGTTATGAAAAGGTTACTGTAAATTTATGTCTGGAAACTGAATAAAATTGGTATTTAAAACCCAAAGTGCATGGTCGGTGATTTCACTGCTTAAAGCATTTGTTGATAATGTCATGAGTTTTTACGCACTTTCCTTCTTCCCCTGTCTCCCTAAAAATATTTTAAACTTTAATTTTGTTATCACAGGTGTCGCACTGAGTATTGTCTTTATTTGCGTTGTCATGTCCAACGTTTGTGCAAATAAAATTCACTGTTTGTCTGTCTCTTAATATTCTTTTTGTCATGTTTATTTCTTCTTTCGTTCTAGTGATTTGCTAAACCTTGCTTAGTCAGGCACAAGACCTATGTATGAGGGACTTGTTGCAGCAGCAAGGATCTGCCGGAAAAATTCACTAAATGTTGCCCCTTGAAAAAGGTCACTTAAATGCTATTTACTGAGAAAAGTATTAATGAACTCGTTAACCATCACCTAACACTGCGATGTGCCAACAATTTTCTTTCAATAGGTGTTGGTGAAAAGAAAAGAAAGCTACCATGACTAAATTACTATCGTTCTAATCATCATCATCATGTCATGCCACTAGCAGGGATATCCCTGATTCTCTCTCGCTACTCCTCCCTATCACTCATCGCTTTTGGCAGGTCCTCAGCGCTACATCCTGTATCCTCACATAGCTGCTGTATGTATGTTCGAGCTGGTCGTCCTACTTTTGCTTGGCCATATGTGGGGGTCCATAGGAGCACATCACTGATGAGTTCGTCCTTGCTTCTCCAGCCAGTGTCCTGCGAGTCTGGTTCGTCTAACTTGTATAGTTTTCGTGATGGGAGGCAAGTGGCCGTACAGCTGGTGTCTTGTGGGGTGTTGCCGCCGGGACTTGTTCAATATCGCTCTCAACATTCTTGTGTAATTGCCGTCTAGCTTCTTCTTCAGCCGTTTAGTTAGCGTCCAGGTAGTGCATCCATATAGCAATATCGATGCGACCGGTGCCTGGAAGAAACTGCGTTTCATTTTATCGGTCAGGTCTGATTTCCATATGATCGAGAGCCTATCGATAGTTGTCCATGCTTTCGTTAGTCGTATGTCGATGTCTTTTTCGGTTGATGAGATACTGCTTCCTAGGTAGGTGAATTTGTCTACTAGTTTCTGAGAGGTTCCGTCTAGTGTGGAAATGTCGCCTGTTTGGTTGTAACACATATATTCTGTTTTGAGTGCATTGACATGGAGGCCAATACCTGCGGCGGCCTGTTACAAACTATGCAGTAGTGTTTCGGCTTGGTTTGGTGTATTCGCCAGTAACGCTAAGTCATCGGCGTAGTCGGCGTCGGTAATTGTTTTTGCGGGGTACCTTCTGCTTCTTTTCTTTGTCAGCTCGAAGCCATTTTCTCTGATTTTGTCCATCGAAGTTCTAAGTACGTAGTCTAGACAGATGATAAAGAGGTATGGGGCTAGCGTGTCCCCTTGTAATACTCCTGCAACAATGTCGGAGTATTCTGTGTCTTCATCTGGTGAACGCACTTTCACTTTGGTGTTTCTGTAGAGAATCGTTATTACTGCAACTGTTTCTTTTGGTAGTCCGTATGCTAGTAGGATTTGTTCCGTCTTTCCTATGTGTATGGAATCGAAGGCCTTGGTGAAGTCGACAAATAGTAATGTCGCCTATAGGTTTTTTGCGCGTACGCCTTCAAGAATTCTACGGATGGTCAATATTTGTGAGGTTGCGGATCTATTTCTTCGGAAGCCATTTTGGTTTTTCCTTAGAATGTTGTCTATTTTGAGTTCTATGCGGTTTCGTAGTAGGGCATTGTAGATTTTGGCTGCTATGGATGTAAGAGTTATACCTCGGTAGTTCTTGGCTGATCCGAGGTCGTCCTTTTTAGGGAAAGGAAGGATGCATCCCTTCATCCATCTTTCTATCCGATTTTGATTATAAACTGCGTTGCATTGTCGGAGCAGTATGTCGTCGAATTGTCTGGTCTTCCATACTTCTGGGGGGATCGTGTCAAGCCCTGCAGCTTTCCTATTTTTAATTTTTCTAAGAACTGAGTCGAGTTCTTCTTTGGTGAACGGACCTAGTTTAATGTCTAATTGCTTATTAATAATTCTGGTGATCGGTTCATTCGTTACTTTCGGTGAGTTTCCAAGTAGATCATCGAAATGCTGTTTTTATCGTTTCACTCTTTCTTGCTGGCTTGCAGCTTTCAATTTTGCTTTGGCTGCGCTCTTCCTTCTACTCACTTCGTTTATTGTTTGCCAGGCTATCTTAGATTGCTTATCTTCCACCGAGTCTCTAATCTTATCTATCTGATTTTGTATGTATTCCGTCTGTTCTTTTAGATATATGCCTGCTAATTTATATTGTGCCTTTTCTAGTTTTCGGGCAATTGCGTTTGTTTGGTTCTTCCGATAGCTTTTGGAGGCAGTTTTCACGAGTGCACGTTTTTCTCTAACCGCTACCGTTTCCCACGGGACTCTATATTTAGTTCTAGGTTTTGTTGGAATACACTTTGATGCTGCCTCGAGGGGTGCTTCAACAAAATTCTCATATTCGTCATTTGGGGTACCTTTTTCCGTCTTCTTTTGTAGTGTCTCGAACCTGTTTCTTAATTCTAATGCATATTTGTCTCTAATACCTCTGTTGTTAAGTAGGGCCCAGTCAGAGTGCTTAGTGGTCACTGTTCGTGTGGCTTTTTTTCGTGGACTTAGTCGTAATTTGGCCGTGACTATTCGATGATCGGAGGACACACCCTCGAAAGAGGAGTATGCCTCGCAATTCATCGCACGATTTTTCCATTTCTTGTTAATAAAGACGTAGTCTATCTGTCCTTTACTATTGTTCACGTATGTGTAGGTCCATAATTTTCCCTTCCTTTTTTGATAGTTTGTATTGAGGCATGTTAATTTATTTTCTATCATGAAATCTGTTTGATGTTGTCCATTCCTATTTGACGTGTTGTGTAGGCTGTATTTGTTGCTTCTGTTTTTCCCGATTTAGGCATTCATATCCCCGCCTATGACTAGCAGGTTGTTTCGGAACGCTACGCACAAGGGAGGATTGCTCCTCGTAGAAGGTGACTAGTTCGGGTTCTTCACTTACATAGGTAGGGCTGTAGCAGGAGATGATTGTTGCTTTGGGGTTGTCATTAAACGTAGTGGCCATCATCCTAGGTTCTATTCTCTCAATGCTATTAAGTGTTTTAACGCTCTTGGTCCTATAAGCATTCCTACCCCTCTTACCGTGGCATTAAAAAAATCGTTCTAATATCTATCTGCTAACTCACTGAGTTATATAAACTGCTTATATCTCTCTCTCTCTCTCTGTATATATATATATATGAAATATATATAAATATATATACACTAATCCCTCTACACAGCCAAGGTCAAAGAACCGAGTCTACCCTACTATTTACTCATAGCTGGAGAGAGAATAGTTCGATTCATGTCTTTGCCAAAGATATTAGCGTATTGTGAATATGAAAACAACCTCATCCAGGATTTGAACCCTAGTCAACGTATCCATTTCCTATGATGACAACCATGACAGCACAAGTACGAACACACACGCATATATATATATATATATTAAGAGAAAGAGAGACAAAATGAGAGAGATTGGGGAGGTGCCTGTGATGTAATCATTATTGTCGTAGGATATGGACACGGTGAATCGAGTTTAAATCTCCACATATAGCTAATAACCTTGGGAAAGGTATGATTGCGCTTATACTCCCTCCAGCTATGGGTAGATAGTAGGGCAGACTAGGTTCTTCAGCTTTTACAAGGCAACCAGTCTAGGATAAGGAAAACTCTGAATTCAAACCCGTTAAATTGACCTTGTGTTACACCCTGCTTGTGCAGAAGGATTAGTGAATACATATATTTATATACTGCAATATTGGTCCACCATTAACTTTCCAAATGAGCTAGTAAGAACAATAAACGTCTTATATATATATATATATATATATATATATATATAGTTGGGCGACCGTAAAGTTCAATAGCTACAGCACCGAGGTGTAAGGGAGCGTCCTTTCCGTGGAGTGCTCCACTTATCCTTGAACGTTATATTGCTGAGTGTTTAGCAAGGAGGCATCAAGTAACATTTTTGGAGTCTTTGATGTAACTAGACTAGGGATTGAACCACGGTTTCCCGGGTCACTGGCGAACACTCAAAGCATCATACTATATATATATATATGAATATGTATATAGCAAACTAGATAATCGTATCTAAGTTAGGATGGCGAAACATGAAGTCAGTGGTACGTCGTGATGGTTAGTTTCTCGCCTATATATTTGGTTGAGTTATAAACAATTTCCGTTTTAGCGAAATATAATTTATTCATGTATAATATAATAACAAATTAATTTCAACTAACATAATAAACCCCATGATTTTGAATCACATCTCATTATTTGTCAGGTCGCTTACAAATTACTTTCCTGTAAAAAAACGGCTGGTTTCGAGCTCAAGTAGTTTTCCACAAACATTTTCACCCGATCTTCTCGAAAAAATCTTTTTGACATTCACAACATTTTTCATAGAACAAAAAATAGAAAATCACTTGAAGCAATATCCAGTATATATATATATATATGATGGATGGGGTAGAACATATCAACCTAAATCTAATATTTTTCTTGCTTATTTCTTGCTGAATGTGGCCTGGTATTATCATGGAAAAGCACAACGTTTCTTTAATGAATGCGTGCGAGATGTTTTCTTAGATTTTCATGCATGTGTTGCAACTGCAGTGAGAATAAGTCTGCATTGAGTGTCTGATAGTGGTTTAAAAACTCAAAATAAATAATACCGTGGTGATCTTGCAATACACACAGCATAAATTTTCTTCCATGAACTTCCGCCATTGTATTTGTCTGTGGAAATTCATCCTTTTAAATTCACGTTCTTTTGCGTTGAACATTGTTAGAAAAAACATTTTCCGTATCTGTAATGATATTTTTGAAAAGCAGGTTATTTTTCTACCAAGAAATAACTTTTGTAGCCATGGATATCATATTTACCAACCCCTCCGCTCGGGCAGGATATGACACAAGGTCAATTTTTAAGCGGGATTTAACAGGTTTGTGTTCGGAGTTTTCCTTCTCCTAGACTAGTTGCCTTACCAAGGCTGAAGAACCTAGTCTGCCCTACTATTTACCCATAGCTGAGGGAGAATAATTGGATTCATATCTTTTCCAAGGGTATTAGTACTATGTGAAATTCGATCAGTCTCGTCGAGGATTTGAACTCGTGTCGCCGAGTCCATTTCCTTCGACGATAGCCATTACACCACGGGCGCCTTTGTAGTCATGGATATGCGCACATCGCATTACGAGTATGAAGAACCCAAATGTTCATTTTCCTCATTTTTTCTATCTTTGGTGGCAGCAGAGTGTGGATTGGGATGTGTTGAAGTCAAATCCTAATACTATTGTATTTTTGCACGGATTTCATTCCGCCAGTTTTCTTGAAGTATCTGGATCGATGTCTGATAAGCGTCCTCGTCGGGGTTCCTCTCTCAATGTCGTAACGTCAGAACGAAAATTTGAAAACCAGTTTCGAACTTAACTGTCAGTAATGACAACTTAGCCATGAACAAATTTCTTCACTATTTCTGAAACGTTTTTGTTATTCTTAAACACTCACAGCATTAGATTTCTACAATGTATTTTCAGTTCCAGAATATTAAAAGCGTGAGATCAAAGATTAAATTATGATGTGCAGTATTTCACTACTGAAATAAGAATGACTGATGAAGGCACTCTTTGATCAGGTAATTTCCGGTTGCGTTTAAATCATTCGAAGTTTGAACTGCGTAGTTACTACTTTCTTTTAAAAAAGGAAAATTATATATCATTCAATTCAATATATATATATATATATATATTAGTATTTTGTTATTTGCGTGAAGCATTGCACAAATTATTTTATTTTATTTTATTGTATTAATTATTTGAGTCTAATTAATTTCAAAGTAAAACCTTTATCATCAGAGACTTTTTAAATGAACTAGTTCATTTAAAAAAAAGGCTCTGACGATAAAGTTTTAATTTGAAATTAATTAGACTCGAATAATTATTATTTCGCATTGCAATAGCCCACTAAATTAATACAATACAATAAAATTATATATATATATATATATATATATATATATATATATATCGTTATGAACTTAAATATATTACATTCATCCTGAAGTTCAATGCACCTACTACATGATTTATGAGTTTTTTTTCAACCTTTCCAAAATGTCATTACTATCATGGTTGGAAACTTTTAAACATCCTATTTAATATATAAAACAAAAGTAACATAAAACTCACTAACACACATACAAACACACACACACACACACACACACACACACACACACACATATATATATATATATATATATATATATATATATATATATATATTTACAGTGCCCAATATCAGTGATAGACCAGTCTATTATGTGTAGGTCTGTGTTAGGGTAGCGTAGACATGGAGTCAACTAATTGCTGCAATAAATAGAAAAATAGTAATGAAATATTAATCAAAGGATTCTAAATTAGTTTATGTTTCAGTTACAAGTTTTTTCATAGATTTTCACACCTCCGCTGTCTACGTTTTTAGATGTTTAGGTTTCATGGATTTCAATTCGTTAACATAGAGTTCAATTCAAACGTCAGTTTTTCCAGGGTGCGACACAAATACATCCCACATTTTAAACTGTCACCTATGTGATGCAAGTGGTAAGAGTAGCTCCATCTAGTCAAGATGATGGTTTGATTTGGTTTCTTTGTTTAATGGCATATCAACCTTTGTAGGTTATCCAATGCCAAAGCCATCCTTCAAGAGGAACCGTAGCGGTACTATTTAACCCATAGCTCAGAGGATAAGGGGATTCGTGCATTTTCTTATGGTATTTGTCCGAAAGTGATCATAACAGCGCGACTGGAGTTCGAACTCATTTACTACGAATTCGCAGTCCAACTTTTTAACAATTACACCACGAGGACACTTCCATCTAGCTAAAATATAACCATGTTTTTTTTCTTTTAATTACGATCATAGCTTGCACCTGCGTACAATGTGTGTTTGCTGTTGAAACGTTTTCAAGACCGGTAAATCTGTAATTGCTACACACAGAGTTTTTCGTGTTCATTCAATGTTACGTCGGAATGATGCTCTTCTGAACAGAAAATTAATACTGCTATGGATTGACAATTTTAGAACAATAGATTTATAGATTAAAAGAAAACTGTGGTCTTTTATTTAAACAATAGTGAGATAAATTTGTTAATATCAGTTGCTTGGTCTTTTTATCAACTAAAAAAAAAATGCCAGTCCAAGCTATGATCATCAGTGACCGTAACTTAAAAACAAATGGTAAGACATTATCAAGATGGAGTTACAATTACCACTTGCCTATGTTCACTTGCACGATACAAGAGGCAGTATAGAATGGGGGGGTCACACAATGTAAAATATTTTGCCAAAATTCTAAACATACAATTCCACATATTCATCTTAATCCAACGTACAAATTTTTTCTGCAAATCTTTCAGCATACACACACACACAGACACACACACAGACACACACACACACACACACACACACACACGCACACACATGCACACACACACACATACATGCGCACATACACACACGCGCGCATACATGCGTACATATATACACAGGCACACATACATACACATGCACACAGGTAAAATACACACATACACATGTGAGTGCACGTAATAATTAAACCTTCAGCAATAGGAACTTGTAACACAAGGAAAATTCTAAGCGGAGTTCAAGGGGTTTGAGTTCAAAGTTCTCCTTCTCCTAGACTGGTCGCCATACCGAAGTTAAAAAAAACGAGTCTTCCTATTCTGGATGAAAACCTTTCCAATGATTATGGCCAAATTGAAAAATGCAAACGGTTACGTTCGGAATTTGAACTCGGGTCAACGTGTTCATTTCCTACGACGTTAACCATGGCACCATAGATGCGTATAGTATTTTCTTATACGAGGATCATTAAATAAGTTTCCAGACTTTATCTTATGGGCACTTTTATTGATAGTACACACATGAAACTCTAGTCCCTTTCGAAGTATTCTCCTCCGGTTACAATGCACTTGTTGTACCGTTCCAACAATTTCTGCAAGGCCCAATGGAAGTCCTCTTGTGTGAGCGTGTCAATGACCTTCGTCACAGCCTCTTTCATCTCCTCAATTGTCTCATAACGACAGTCTCTAAGCTTAGTCACAGGGAGATAGGTTTGGACTATAGGGAAGGTGACGAACTGTCTTGATGCCCATCTTGGTCAAATAGTCTGTGACAAGGATGGAGTTGTGGACTGGTGCATTGTCCTCGTGGAAATGCCACTGACCCAATTTGAAGAGTGTTGGCCTCTTCCGACGGAATCTCTTCCTGAACTCCCTTAAAACCTCAACATAGTAACCCTAAGCCTAACCCTAACCGTTTGGCCTATCAACTCTGGTCTATTGACTTCCTTACTCTTCCCACACCTCTCTTCATCCCTCATAGATTCCCTGCCTTCATTGAAACTCTTATGCCACTCAAAAACTGATTCTCGATTCATGCAAGATGCTCCAAAAGCAGTCTGAAGCATTCTATACGTTTCTGTGGCATTTTTCCCAAGTCTAAAACAGAATTTTATTGCATATCGTTCTTCTAAAGTGTCCTCACGTCCAGATTGTATTTTTGAAATTCACCAGCTGTGTCAATCAGGCTTTAGTAGGGTGTATTCCAATTGCTGCTGTAGCTGTTGATTTGATCTTGAAATCATAAAAATTGGTCAGTCATCTTATAAGATGTATAGCAGTAACATACTGAATTTTCAAGAGTCTACGACAATTTTAAATGACTGTACAAAAAAGTCTGGAAACTTATTGAATGCACCATATATATATATATATATATATATATATATATGGGGGTGTATATATATATATATATATATATATATATATATATATATATATATAAGTATACATATATTTTTTCGCCAATCAGGCAACATTAGGTTTCAGTGCTTGTCTATTTTATCTAACGGTTATTCCCTCCCAAATTACATCATCTACGAGCAAGTCGACTGCTATTTTCCCTTTTTTTTTTTAGTTTTTTTTTCTTCTACAAGTCAATTGCTTAGGACTTATAAAAGTAAACTTGGCGACTGTAGCCAAGGGCAACCCGAAGACTACCTTTTCAATAACTAGTACACAGAGGTGTAGAGGAGGGTGCTACTCTTTTCCCTTGATTGCTCCACTTTACCCTTGATCCTAACCTTATTGCTGAGTATTAATCAAGGAAGCTTCAAGTACCATTTTTTGAGTCTTTGATATGACTCTACCTGAGATTGAACCTCGGTCTTCCGGGGTATTGGCGAATAGTCTACCCGCTAGGATTCCTCGCACAAAGCAGAAAATGGCTGATTGGCAGAGGAACGTAAGTACGACGGGCAAGTTGAAGAAAATAAACAAACATTTATTAAAAAAAGAATTTTAAAAAATCAGTAATAAATTATTTCTATAATGTGCAATGCAACTTGTCAGCTGCACTTAATTGATACGCAGAAAGAGAAGAATGTCAGAATTGGTGGAATTTTCGAAAATTTTATTCCTGCAAGGAAACGAGTCTTCTCATTATACTAAAGGGGAATAATGCAATGCGAAATCTTTTAACAGCAGATTTCAAAGTAGGAAAGAAGAAAAAGACTTCTGATATTATAAGATTTAATATCAAAACTGATGATAATTTGGTTTTAATATATATATATATATATATATATATATATATATATATATATATATATTTCTATATGTGTGTGTGTGTGTATGTATGTATCTATGTATACTACAGACAATAATTTTTAGCAACCCTGCCTTTCTTTAAAAGATCGCGCTGCCAGCACGGATCTCCCTTCTCTATCATCGATCGCTCTCAAGAGATCTTCAAGGCTATATCCTGTATCGGCACAGAGCTGTTGTATATAGGTTCTAGCGGGTCGTCCTCCCTTTGCTCGTCCATGTGAAAAGGTCCACAGGAGTATATCGCTTATGAGCTCTTAAAATATGGTATTTTTGTATTTTTTTAAAGAAAAAGATAAAACTTCAATGTCAGCCAGTGCATTTTCTTTTATTTTAACAAAAAATTTTAAAACTAATAAAAGATAAGCACTTAGCTTATTATCTTGCAATATCATCTTATTTAGTTTTCATCAATAAAGTAACCACATGCCTTAATTACTGCTTTTGAAAAAAAAATGACAGACCTCTCCAAGCATTTTTTATGCACGGGAAAAACTCACTCTCACTCTTTGGGTATTCTCTTTGAACTCTCCAATCCCATTCTAATATCAATTAAATGGGAGAAAGATCAAGAGACTGAGGCAGTCAAGTGATAATTTCCAAATTTTCCATTTTTTTTTTTTTTTTTTTTTTTTTTTTTACTCGAGGTAATTTTAGCAAATTTAGGAGAGTGTTTTGGATCATTGTCTTGTTTAAAGATGATTTTTTTCTATTATGCGTAAACCAGATGGTAAAGGATATCTTTATGAAATCAAATGATATTGTTCACATTTCATGTTTCCTTTATCCTGAATCCTGAATCCAGCCCTCTCTCCTCCAAACACCACCACACATTCGCAGATCCACTAACACGTTTAACTATTAGAACCACTCATTAATCATTCAGTCTTTCTCCAGGATTTCTTTTCAACCAATGCATAATTTTTTGGCCCATAACAGTCTTTTCTCCTTATTTACCATCCGATGAAGGTTTGTTTTATTGCTATACAATTACTGATCTAATTCGATTTTTTACAGTTTCGAATGTCACTGATTCCTGTCGAAAGGAAGTAAGCTCAGCTGTCCACTCTGAAGCAGTTTTCCTTCTATGTCTTTTGCTCACGATAATCAAGCACTTATCTTCAGCAGAAATTGTTACTTTTCGTACTCCAGTTTTTTTAATGTTAATATTTGTGCCAGTTTCTAACTTCCTTTGTAACGAATATTGCAAACTACATGGAGAAATCTTCAACTTGGCAACTTACCTTTGAGAATATATTTCTTTGAATGAAATTTCAGGTTCTGGTGTGGTGGGAGTGTCCTCGTAGTGCAATTGTTAAAGTGATGGACTGCTGAATCGTAGTAAGCGAGTTCGAACTCCAGTCGCGCTATTACACTCACTTTCGGGAAAATACACTTGGGAAAGGTATGAACCCCCTTATCCTCCCAGCTATGGGTTAAATAGCACCACAACTGTTCTTCGAGGAGAATGGCTTTGGCATTAAGTAACCTAAAAAGGTTGATATGCCATTAAACAAAGAAACCAACCAAACCCTCAATTTCTGCCCTTGTCTCAATGCTTAGCCGCTTTGATATTGTCATTTTATGTAAATTTCTTCAAAGCTGAAAATTCAGAAAGCATTATGAAAATATTGCTGCAATGGCACTATCTTTTTTTTTTCAAGTAGAGAAAAGCTTATTTTGGCCAAAATAAATGTTCCTTGTAAACAGCAATCAGTGATACAACATTAGTCAGTGTTGAGTTAACATTTAGAATCAGAATGAAGATTTTACGTTGTTGAAAATTTAGGTAATCTCTAAAAGTCTACTAAGGGTTCACTGTTGAAATAATAATATAATGTTTTTCATAGAAAACATAATTTAACAAAATGTATTGTGGTCAGACGTGTCAAAATTTGTATGTTTTGGTCATGAGAAGATAAATACTGGAGAAAGGCTGAAAAAAAACAATACTTATTGAAATTTAAACTTTTTTAAAAAATACAAAAAAATCTCATTTTAAGGTGCTTTTTAAAGAAATTCTAAGTGGCCCCAAAATGTTTGCCTGTTCTATATATATATATATATATATATATATATATATATATATATTAGAGGAAGAAAGAGAAACCGAAGCAAATAGTATTTTGGTGATGAGAATATATTTATCACTTTTGATGATGTAAATGCTCAGTGCTTAATTTTGTTATAGGTTAGAATTAGCAATGTTTGTGGACGTTTTCCTCTTTGAAATTAATACTTCCAACCAACATTCTAGCAATCCATCTATATTTAGATGTATCTGAAGGTAGGCCAGTCAGGCAGAAGCAAAACATTGCATTGAAAAATACATATGATCCTTAACAGACAAAAATATTGCGTGCAATTTCGTGTGCGAATTGGCAGGTAGATACAGAGATAGATATGAAGATAGAAACAAGCGGAACGATAGATAGATAGATAGATAGATAGATAGATAGATAGCAAAAAAAAGACGCAAAATAATTATCATGTCACTTAGAGTTCCTGCCACCACATAGGATATATGAGGTCTTCCTGTTTGTGCTTAATAACTGGAAAGTATTTTGTTTCCCCCACTCTCTCTCTCCAGTATTTATAAACTGTTTAACGCATTATTGCAGCAATTTCTTTATATATATATATATATATATATATATATATATATCATATGAGTGTGTGTTCGCGCGCGCGCGCGTGTGTGTGTGTGTGTGTGTGCACATAAATGTACACGAATAATCATGATTCATATTCAATGTTAAAGGCGTTTTTACTCCGTTAAATTTTCACAGTGCTCGAAAATGCTGAGTAATATCACAAATATATTTCTCCTCGAGGGTTGACATGCCATGGAACAAAGTAACCGAAACCGAACGAATCGATTTCATTTATTACAAATAATAATAATAATAATAATAATAATAAATATCAATAAAAACTCACGACTCTGAGTTTCACTTTGTCGATCTTCAGGTGGTGAATACTAGTACAACTGAAGACCAACAGCGTTAAACCCGTGAGTCGTTATTTTTATCCTGTTTTATTATCTTGATTACAGGACTGCTATATAAGTAAGTATATGTAAGTAAGTTCGAACTCCAGTTACGCTATTATGTTCAATTTCAGACTTATACTCTTGATCATATTTACCCAACCCCTCCGCTCGAGCAGGATATGACACAAGGTCAATTTTTTAAGCGGAGTTTAATAGGTTTGAATTCAGAGTTTTCCTTCTCCTAGACTAGTTGCCTCACCAAGGCTGAAGAACCTAGTCTGCCCTACTATTTACCCATAGCTGGAGGGAGAATAATTGGATTCATACCTTTCCCAAGGGTATTAGTGCTATGTGAAATGCAATCAGTCTTGTCTTGATAAAGTTATGAACCCCGCTTTCCCTGCATCTATGGGTTAAACTGTACCACAGCTGTTTTTCTACATGGATGGCTTCAGTATGAAATAACCCACTTTGGTTGATATGCCATAAAACAAAGACACTGGTATATATATATATATATATATATATATATATATATATATATATATATATGCGTGCGTGCATATTTGTGCCTTTGGGCAACATTTCAATATCGACATCTTTTTCTACACATTTTTCTATGTCTTTTCGAGTCGCCACTTTGATTTTATGGTATCCTCTGGAAATTGCTAAATGAAACTCTAATAATTAATTGGTTTCCTGGTACTTTCTGCCCGATCTTGTGCCATCATCAGAGGTGTGTATATTGCAAAAGTGATGTGACCTTTACATGTACATTGCTGCTTTTCAAGGGTTGAGTATCAATTTTTTTATACAGGTGTGCTGTTTCGGCGTTTATTTTAAAATTTGGTTCTATAAGTAGCAGCAGTAGGTAAAGACATTTAAGTACTTTAGTACTGGATTCGAATCGGTAAGAATTTTCTTAGACTCAGTCTTGGGGCAGGAATGTTTTTTTTTGTAAATGTTGTGCTATTGAACTGGTATCAGAGAGATGCATTGTGTGCCGTCTCGAAAGGATATATAGAAAAATCTGTAAACAAAGGAAGTCTATATTATTTTACGATATATATATATATATATATATATCGTTTTCTGAGTTGAAGCTGAAGCTTGTTAATCTTTATCACAGAGTATTCAGATGATTATTTTCATCCTCATTGTTATATTGACAACGTTATAGCTGATGCATGCTTCGGCGGGTGTTTCATGTGAAATCAGGAACACACACAGAACTTTCAACTGAAACCTTTATTTATATCACGTGGGTTTGATTTTCTAATTTCATTAACCATGACCAGAACTAGTGCTAAGATATAGCAAGTATTTCTTGTTATTTATCTGTAGTTGGGATTGAACCAGCAACGTCTTGGTGATTTCACTTAGAAGTTCTTTTCACCCAAATGCCTATATCCGTTAGCGCAATCTGTCCTGCAAGAAAATTCAGATTGAATTTTTGGGACTTATAAACATTAGCGATACTACTTATTACTATTATGTACGATCTTTGTACCTTAACCTCAAAAATTAAATAAAGAAGCCGTCTGAATGCTTTAAGTGATAAAATATATCGGTTCTGGTCGCCCTCGACTAGGGTCGCCAACTTTACTTACTTTATATATATGTAAGTATGTGTGTGTGTGTGTGTGTGTGTGGTTGTTTATCAAGCATAGTTTTTTTTAACACAAAGCCATAAGTATTATATATCCCGCTAGGATTGAACTCACAACTCAGTAGTAATGATGATGGTTGGTTGTTTGGGTTTTATGGTATATCAACCTTTGTAGGTTATTTAATGCCAAATCCATTTTTATACAAACAGTTCTATTTCAAACAATTCAGTTTAGCATAATTACAGTTTAATTGTAAAAAACAGTTCCATTTCAAACAATTCAGTTTAGCTTAAGTACGTAGTTTAAATGTATGTACACAGTTTAATTGTCGAAAACATTTCTATTTCAAGCTATTCAGTTTAGTCAAACAGTTCTAATTCAAACAACTCAGGTTAGTATAAGTATAGGTTTTGTTTACATATAGTTAAATGTCAAAACAGTTCTATTTCAAACAATTCAGTTTAGCATAAGTTCGTAGTTTAGTTCTATTTGACCGATAGATAGGACCCAATCGGGTGCTACTACTCAGAGCCAGAATGGACCTGGGAGCGATGGCAATGAAGAGGTACTCCGTATTCCCCAAAGCTCCAGCATTACTGGAACCTTATCGTCAGATTGTTTAGTGTCATATTCAGGACACTCGTTGGGCGGAGGGCTACCCCTCTGCAGAGAAGCAGTCGGTGTATTCTACAGCCCCAGCCGACTGGACAAGAAAATTATTTGTATTAGAAATACTTGATATAATATAACTGTGAGAAAAATCTTCTTACACCAAAAATATAAATATAAATGTACAATGAACGCCGTTCTCACGCATTTAGATATGAAAATAACCCTAGACAGTTTTACATGCCATT
The DNA here is from genome assembly GCA_963585895.1 of Sepioteuthis lessoniana. Classification (NCBI taxonomy): domain Eukaryota; kingdom Metazoa; phylum Mollusca; class Cephalopoda; order Myopsida; family Loliginidae; genus Sepioteuthis; species Sepioteuthis lessoniana. Next base: position 67,943,273 of record OY757917.1, read on the forward strand.
AAAATCAATCAATCAATACCCGCCACATCGATCGAAGATAAAGCGTAAGGGCTCGGTCTTCGGTCTGAGATCAATGTACCGGGTTAATTCTTCTTCTTCGGTTATTTTCTTGTTTATGATCTGAAGGCGAAAAATAAATGAATAAATAGGAGATGCTCTTGGGGGTCCCATTTCTGCTGGAGCATATTCCTCTTGCCCTGTAAAAAAAAAAAAAGGTCTTGGTTGTCTCACATGATAAAGGTTGCTAAAATGGTTAAGTTTAGATCCACTTGTAAATTTCTGGGATCCTGGGATCCTACGTTCTACTAAATGTTCATTAGTGGAGCAGGGTATAACTACAAGGATCAAAGTGTAGTATCTGCACAGGTGAAACGAGTATGACGAACAGGAACAGTGTGTGTATCTAGGTATGTATTTACCAAACCCTTCTTCCATGGGCAAGCTGTGACATAAGGATAATTTTTTAGTTGAGTAGAGCTGATATGAATTTAGATATTCCCTTCCAATGCTAGGAAATCCAGTCTGTCCAACAATTTACCAATGTTGTGGAGGGTGAAGAAGAGATAGATTCTCGTCTTTCCAAAGAGCATTAGAATGAAGTGAAACGCTTCGGCCAGAATTTGAACAACGATCACCGATTTCAATTTTTTCTGAAATACGTGTTACACAAAGCGCGCTTCCTCTGTGTGTGTGTGTGTGTGTGTGTGTGTGCGTGTGTGTGAGAGAGAGAGAGAGAGAGAGAGAGAGAGAGAGAGAGAAGATCTCCTAGTATACGTGTATCTGGTACATGGTGTAATACTATCTGGGTGTGTCTAAGACGGGGAGTGTCATCGCTTACATTCACGTAAAAGACAGAGATAGTGTGTGTGCAAGGTAATGTGCATTTGTGATTGAGTTTATCCTAGTATGTTTATGTTGACATGTTGTCAAGGGAAGAAGAAGAAGAAGAAGAAGAAGAAGAAGAAGAAGAAGAAGAAGAAGGTATGATATCCACAATTCTACATATGAACCAATAAAAAGCATCAACACAGAAATACAATGAAAGCAGTGTATCGATCTTCGTCCATATTTTGCCAAAGTCTTTGATTGATCATAAATCAAAATCAGATTCTGATGTACATAAGCTCATTTTCTTGAAAAGGAACAAATAAAAAAGAGAAAACTCAAAAATAAATAACGAAATAAAATAAGAATAAAATAAAGAAAGAAACAAATAAAAATATCTCTGTCATCATATCTCGAATCTTCGGTTCAATCAGACAGTTATGATGTATTTACGTACAGAATAATTTTTATGTCAATTATTTCTGTTTTCACTTTTACAGTGGAAATGTATTCATAAAAATGATTTTCCAATTGAGGATTACTTTTGTCTAATCGTACCAATTGTCAATGAATAAAACTGACACATTCAATTTAGTCTCGCAAATCATTACTACTGTCCACACTGACCCGGAGTGGTAGCACCTAATAGGGTCCTATCTATAGGTTAAATGGAGCTAAACTGCGTACTTATGCTAAACTGGATTACTTGAAATAGAACTATTTGATATTTAAACTGTGTAGTTACGTTAAACTGAACTGCTTGAAATAGAACTGTTTTTGACATTGAAACTGTACTTACGCTAAACTGAATATTTTTGACAACTAAGCTGTGTACTTATGCTAAACTGAATTGTTTGAAATAGAACTCACTTATTTGTATAAAAATAGTTTTCGCATTACATAACCTACAATGGTTGATATGCCATAAAACACAAACAAACAAACAAACAAACAAATAATTTGGTCACAGTTACATGGTTTTAAGTATTCCTATATAATACTAATAATTCATACATGACTTCAATTTGATAATAATCCTTTGTTTGCAAACTGTTATATGTTTTCAAGAAACAATGATATTAATCCTTAGTAAACAATAATCCCTAAAAGTAACTGTTCTCAATACTAATAATTTGAAAACAGTTATTAGGTTTGTTGTAACTACTAATAATAACCCATTTGTTTCAAGCCTTCCAAACATTAAAATTAACATTAAGAGTTATCGTCGTTGGGAATGAACACAGTAATGTGAGTTCAAACCTGGATGAGGCTGTTTGTGTCCCACTTTCACACTAATTCCTTACGAAAGTCATGAATTCTTCCAGCTATGGGTAAATAGTAGGACAGACTGAGCTCTTTAACCTTGCAATGGTAACCGGTCTACAAGAAGGAATACTCTAAATTCAAATATATATGGGGAAGAACACATTCGGACACCAATCCCGACGAAATTACACTTCTGGAGCCGGCTTAACCTATATCAGGTGAATTCCGTTTGAGAGAGAGAGAGAGAGAGAGAGAGAGAGAGAGAGAGAGAGAGAGAGAGTTTCATCAATTCTTATCTAATCCTAATTGATTTTCAAATGGGTGCATCCTACTCATAAATGGAACCTTAACAGCTGCTACCCTAGTGCACTTTGGAGTAATGTCAATAAAATAGTACTTCAAACTTTCAAGGGCTTTGAAGCTGGAGCCTCACCATCAGATACAGTTTTTGTGAAATAACCAAGACAGCCCTTTCTTAGGGTTCATACGTCTCAGCAAGGTATATAGTGTTGAGGAAAAGGCTGTCGCACCTTTTCTGGGAGTAACTGAACTAGTCCATGACTACTTATGTACTGCTACTTAGAGCAATGACAAGATAAGACATTCGGAGACCTTTACGAGAACAGTTTATGTAACTTTACCCTGTTTTCATTGGCCTTCAGAGTAAAGTGTTCGCCAATGGTCCGGGAGAGCGGGTTTCAGTCCCAAGTCGGGTTATACCAAAGACTTTTAAAATGATACTTGATACCTCTTTGCTTAACACTCAGCATTATAAGTTATGCATCAAGGGTAAAGTGGAGCAATCCAAGGAAAGGAGTAGTGCTCTCCCCTACATGTCGGTGTAGTAGCTATTGAAAAGGGAGCCTTCAGGTCGCCCTCGACTAAAGAGAGACAACTTTACTTTACTTACTTATATCTCTGACATAGGAGAAATTTATTGATATATCAACAATTTGACATTTATTCGTATATATATATCATCATCAACATGTCGTACTCCTAGCACGGATTTCCCTGACTCTCTCTCGCCACTCATTTCTATCGCCCATTGTTCTCGGCAGGTTTTCTATGCTATAACCTGTATCAGTACAGAGCAGTTGTAGATAGGTCCTAGTTTGTCGCCCAACCCTTGCTCGTCCGTGTGAATGAGTTCGTCTTTATTTCTCCGGCAGAGTCCTGCATACCTTGTTCGTCCAATTTGGATGGTTTTCGAGATAGGTGGTACGTGGCTGTACAGCTGCCATCTTGTGGGGTCTTGCCTCCCGGATTTGTTCAATACAGCTCGTAGCATTCTTGTGCAATTGCCGTCAAGCTTTTTCTCCATACGCTTTGTCAGCGTCCACGTGGTGCATCCATATTGCATTGTCGACACGACTGCTGCTTGGAAAAAACTGCGTTTTATTTTATCGTATAAACATATATATATATATATATATATATATATATATATATGTGTGTGTGTGTGTGTGTGTGTGTGTGTGTATGTGTATGTGTGTATGTGTGTGTACATATATATATATACGTGAGTTATTCAACAAATAAGGAGAGTTTTGACAAACGGAAGCACAGATTATAGTCGCACTTTTTCCATGGTTTCTTTCATTTGTTCAATGTCATTTCAAACTTCATGGGTTATTTAATGCCAAATTTTTTAAAAAAAGGCAATCCAGTGATTTACACATTACGCCACGGGGACAACCACATGCCTGTTTCAAGGAGTCATTTCATATTTCAGAAGACTGTCAGCATGACCTTCTTTACTGACAGGCGCATCCGAAACGTTTTTCTTTAATGGAGGGACAATGGGTTTCCACTCCACAAACTGTTTTTCCACTCAGGTTCACAGTGTTTAATTTGAATAGCCTGAAAACAAATATCTTGAGAAAAATGGCCCATCAATCCTAATTATCGTATGGTATAAAGTCACGTGTTTAGATGGAAGTATACGTGATACTCACACGCAGGAGAAAAATACTCAAACACACACACACACATATATATATATATATATATAAACCGATTCCAAACATTTTATGGAAAAATTCTGAAAAAAAATAATTGCTATTTTTTTTAAAATTACTCTTATTTATTGAATGAAGCTCGTATACATATACCTATATATATATATATATATATAGAGAGAGAGAGAGAGAGAACCAGGTACAGAGTCAGTGAAAGAGAAATAAAATATTTCAAGTATTCATATGACCATAATTAGAATGACTTGCATGATAAACGTGGTATATATATATATATGTGTATATATATATGTGTGTGTGTGTGTGTGTGTGTGTGTGTGTGTGTGATAAATGACCCATTAAACTCACTAACAATAGCCTGTGATAAAAACTTATTATTTCTTTTCGATGGTACTCAAGATACACAGATTGGAATAAATTCATCCAACTGCACGTATAAGGTAACATACATACGGATAGCGTCGCGGTTATTTTCGTTGGGAATGACATTAGCGATCAGAGTTCAAATCCCTAACGTGGCTGTTTGCGTTTCACGTTGTACTAATGCTCTTTGAGAAAGACATGAATCCATTTGTTCTCCACCCAGCTATAAAAAAAATAATTGGTCAGACTGAATTTTTAGCTTTGGTGAGGCAACCAGTCTAGGAAAAGGAATACTCTGACTGCTGCTCTGCTTAAAACATGACACTGTGTCACTTAGCGGCCGTGGCAGAGGGGTCGGGTAAATATATACACACGCTGACACATTTCAGTATATACAGATTGACAGATAAACAGATAGACAGACAGGTGCTTTTGGTGTAACAAATAACGATGACGAATCGAGTTCAAATCATACTACGCTAATCCTCTTAGGAAAGGCATGAATCCAAATATTCTGTCGCCATCTATGAGTAAATAGTTGGGTAGACTGGTAACCTTCACTGTGCTATTGGAACCGGTCTTGGAGAAAAAAAAACTCTGGATTCATTCCTATTAAACTCCGCTAGAAAATTGACCTCGTGTCATATCCTGCTCTTGAGGAGGGGTTTGATAAATATACGCGCACACACACACACACACACACACACACACACACACACACACACATATATATATATATATATATATATATATATATCTGTACTCCTGTGGACCCCTTCACAGGGACGAGCAAAGGCAGGACGTCCAGCTCGAACAGACATACAGCAGCTCTGTGCAGACACTGGATGTAGCCCGGAAGACCTGCCAAAAGCAATGGACGATAGGGAGGGGTGGCGATAGAGGGTCAGAAATATCCGTACTGATAGCGTGACACCCTGATGATGGTGATATATATATCTGTCATATATATATATATATATATTTATATATATACATATATATATATATATATATATATATATATATATATATATATATATATACATGGAGACAGACAGAGACAAGGGGAGATAAAGAGAAAATTAAATTGCAGATCCTTTTTTCGATGCATACAAGCAATATCCGAGAATCTCTGTCAATGTACCCTCGTTTCCCTAACAGAGATATTGGTGTGTATTTTTCAAAATAAAGGTTATATCAACAATATTCACGCTTCATATTAATACATAGTTAGCATTACTCGTTAGAGTAGGCTTGTAATTTCACATGCATGGCATCGTAAAACTGGCAAATTCAATCATATGAAAATCTTAAAAGAATAACGTATCGACTTATTGTACCCAGGTAAACACTTATTGCGCAAATTTAATTTTTCGTCAACACACACACAAAACGCACACACGCACTATACGCACACATACACAGACACAGACACACGCAAAGACACACACATGCTTTGTCATTGTGTGCATTGATGTGTAAAAGCAAAATATATCTGTCGGCCTGTATGGTGTGTCTGTATGTCTCTTTCTATATGTATATTTATATATAAAGAGAGAGAGGGGGAGAGGGAGAGAGGGAGGGAGAGAGAGAGAGAGATTTTACCTTCACACATAGATGCACTCAATCACATAAGTATATCTATCTATCTTTCTATCTATCGTATAAAGGGAAAATCTCTCTCTCTCTCTCTCTCTCTCTCTATATATATATATATATATATATATATATATATATATATATATATATATATATATATATATATTGAGAGAGAGAAAGAGAGACAGAAAGACAAACAGACAGATTTTCCCTTTATACATTTATGAACAGAATCACACTGGCATATGTATGTATGTATGTATGTATGTATCAATATATCTATCACATGTGTAAAGATAAAATCTGTCTGCCTGTCTGTTTGTCTTTACATATACATATATATATATATATATATATATATATATATATATATATATATATATACATCTATCTATCTATCTATATATATATATATATATATATATATATATATATATATATATATATAGATTTTATTTTACACATTGATGCACACAATCAAATAAGTCTATCTATCTATCTATCTATCTTTTTGTAGTTGTGTGCATCAGTTTGTACAGGTAATTTTCAGTGCCATTGGTTTTAATATCACAAAGATTTTTCTAAACATGTTGAATAATTGGTTTAAATGAATCACACAAAGAATCCTAAGTATATTTATATAAAGATTCAGCTGTTTCAAGCAAATTACTTATGTATCAATCGTCGTTTTTTCCAGGCGAATCTTTTTTCTTTCAAACACACATTCTCTCTCTTTATCTATCTATCTATCTATCTATCGTTCTCTTTAAATATATATATATATATATATATATATATATATATATATATATATATATATATATATATATATATGTGTGTGTGTGTGTAAAAAGTAAAGTTAGCGATCGTAGTCAACGGTGACCTGAAGGTTCCCTTTTCTATAGCTACCACACCGAGTTGTTGGGAAGAGCGCTACTCCATTCCTTGGAGTGATCCACTTTACCCTTATAATGCTGAGTTTAAAGCACGGAGATATCAAGTACCATTTTTAAGTCTTTAGTATGACTCGACCTGGGGTCGAACCTCGGTCTCCTGGGCCATTGGCGAACGCTCTACCAAATAGGCCAATATATATATATATATATATATATATATATATCTGGAGAAATGGTAGATTTTGTTGAATCTGACAAGATGATGAAAATAAAGGGAAAAGACAAGAGGCAGATAAGGGAAGAATAGGGAGGGAAGTTGTTATGGGTTTAGGTGATGGTGGTAGGTGTATAAAATAGAATAATGATATAAAGAGTATAAAAGCAAAAGACTCTTGGTTTCACTTTGTCGATCCTTACCTTACCCAGTATTTGATGCGTATATATATATCTATATATATCATCATCATGTCGGGCCGCGAGCACGGATATCTTTGATCCTCTCTCGCCACTCATCCCTATCATTCATCGCCCCTGGCAGGTCTTCAGGGCTACATCAGGGTATTGTTATTTAGCACTAATTATTCTATTCAACACTATTCATTCATTTGCACACAGTCAATTGATTCCAAGTATTGCTATGTAATACCAATAATTCACAGTTTAAGAGTTTCATCATCATCATTATCATCATCATCATGTTGTGCCGCTAGCACGGATATCCCTGACCCTCTCTCGCCACTTCTTCCTATCATTCATCGCCTCTGGCAGGTCTTCAGGGCTACATCTCGTTTCCTCACATAGCTGCTATATGTATGTTCGAGCAGGTCGTCCTGCTTTTACTTGGCCATATGCAGGAGTCCATAGGAGTACATCACTTATGAGCTCGTCCTTGCTTCTCCAGCAGTGTCCTGCACGTCTGGTTTGTCTAGCTTGGATAGTTTTCGTGATGGGAGGCAGGTGTCCGTATAGTTGGTGCCTTGTTGGGTGTTGCCGTCAGGACTTGTTCAATATTGCTGGCAACATTCTTGTGTAATTGCCGTCTAGCTTCTTTTCCAGCCGTTTTGTTAGCGTCTAAGTAGTGCATCCATATAGCAGTATCGACACGACCGCTGCCTGGTGCTTGTGTATGTGTGCATGTGTGTGTGACCGAGGGAATTATATATGTGTGTGTGTGTGTGTGTGTGTGTGTGTGTGGGATGTCTTCCCTACTGATAGACTCGCCATCATGTGACATATACCAGCTAAGCTCTCTTCTGCGCAGTCTCGGAGCCGTCACCAAGAACGGACATTAATATTCATGATTGTGTTAAGCTGAGGAGGGGTTTCTCCCAGCTATCGTTTATGTATGTATTATTTTCTTTCAATATATTTCTTATCACTCATTTTTAAGTCGTGTTATCATTTGAGCCTCACCTTGACCCATAATAGTGTTATATATATATATATATATATATATTATATATATATATATATATATATATATATATATAATTATTTATATATTTAATTAATTGATATAATATATATGCATATAATATATCATCATCATTATCATGTTGCGCCGACAGCACGGATATCCCTGACCCTCTCTTGCCACCCTCCCCTATCATTCATCGCCTCCGGCAGGTCCTCAGGTCTCCATCCCGTATCCTCACATAGCTGCTGTATGTATGTTCAAGCTGGTCGTCCTGTTTTTGCTTGGCCAATATGCGGGGGTCCATAGGAGTACATCACTTATGAGCTCGTCCTTGCTTCTCCAGCAGTGTCCTGCATGTCTGGTTCGTCTAGCTTGGATAGTTTTCGTGATGGGAGGCAGGTGGCCGTATAGTTGGTGCTTTGTGGGGTGTTGCCACCAGGACTTGTTCAATATTGCTGGCAACATTCTTGTGTAATTGCCCTCTAGGTTCTTCTTCCACCGTTTAGTTGGCGTCCAAGTAGTGCCTCCATATAGCAGTATCGACACTACCACTGTAAGCATATATATGTTATATATATATATATATATATTTAATTAATTGGTATGATATATATATTTGAGGTGTGTCATCAATTTCAGTTATATATATATATATATATATATATATAATATATATATATATATATATATATATATATATAACAGGTTTGATAAAATGAAATCGAATCCTAGTTGTTTGGGAGTTTTTCTTTTTTTCTTTTAAGAGTTCTTACTTTTTTTAAATATTATAATCTTGAAATTTGCCAAAGGAAACGAGTAGATTTGGTTCTTGTCAGATCTATTTTTAATGTAATATATATGCTATTTGTAAATTAAAGTTGTTTAGTATTTAAACTAAATTATTATTTTATTTTTGTTTTTATAACTAAAGGGAGTCTAGTTTTTATCACCAAGTGAATGCTACACGGTAGTGGCAGTTTATTTTAAAATATTTCTATTTCGTGAAGTAGAATAAAATTTGTTCTATTTTTTGTAATATATATATTATATATATATATATATATATATATATATATATATATATATATGAGTGTGTTTTTGTGTGTGTGTATGTACATATGATTCTGACAATATATTATGACAAAGTTAAACCGATACATATATACGTGCACTTATATATATATATATATATATATATATATATATATATATATATATATATATATATATATATATATATATAAAGTAATTGTTTTTTATTAACTATTCTGTAATTCTGATGGTGTGAAAAAAAACAGATTGTACAATTTGCAAATGAAAAAATATTACACAAACTGGTATCCGGGAAAAAATCCATAAAAAAAAAGAAAAGACTAAAAGCATACGTACAACTTGAAAATAATCAACCGATAACGTATACGAAGCCAAAACAGAAAACACCAACAGAATTCCCTGAGCGAAACGTAAGAGTCCTCAATATACTAAGTAGAGCAAAATATAAATGCCTGCAGAGTCAGAAAAAAATCTACCTTGGTTTCGCTTAAACGGATCAACATCAACAGGATACTTCTGTTCTGAAATATATATATATATATATATATATATATATATATATATATATATATATATATATATATATATATATATATGCAAATTTCATTAAACATAATAGACATTTTATGTCTACATATTTTCTTCTGGATCCGTTCGAATTCCGTATTACTTTTATCGTATTCGGGGGGAATTGATTTATGTATTGTCCATAGTTGTATGTATCCCTAGTACTTTCTGCCCGACTTTGGGCCATCATCAGGGGAGGATCTATTACAAAAGTGATATAACATTTGTTTTAGCATATTACGGGCAGAAAGTACTCGGGATACATACAACTATGGACAATACATAAATCAATTCCCCCCGAATACGATAAAAGTAATACGGGAATTCGAAGGGATCCAGAAGAAAATATGTAGACATAAAATGTCGATTATGTTTGATGAAATTTGCATTAACGAAGAAATGTTGCCTAAATATACACACACACACACATATATATATATATATATATATATATATATATTATATATATATATATATATGTGTGTGTGTGTGTGTGTGTGTGTGTGTGTGTGTGTGTGTGTGTGGCCTCAAAACAAATATTTTGGTGAGATGCAATAACCCAAATAAAAACAACGCAAAATTTATATTTACCGAAAAAAATCTGAAAAAAAATATATCACTCTTTGCAAAAAAAAGATCCCTTTCTTTATTGAATGACTTTCTTATATATAAACAAATATATGCCTTCATGACGACGTCTTTCTTTCTAACTCAGTGCATCCATTCTTTTCTCCATCTTTAAATTTAACCTCTACTTTACTTACACATGTAAAAGTACTTTTTTTTCTTTCTTATTCAATTCCCTGAACACAGGTCAAAATGTCAAGCATTACGCATCGTTGAGACGTGATTCAACGGGAGTGTCCATAAAATGAAACTGGTGAAGGGAAGCCGTTGTTAAAGAAGTTTCTTTGACAAAAAAGAAAACATTTTTTTCTCTCTTCCTTTCGTTTGGGGAGACTAGGATTTAGAATTTTGAAGGAATTGGTGCGGATGAAATTCTTCTAAGAGGAACAATCTGTTAGCAATAATGCCGTTTCTGTGTACAAAAATAGACTGACCTGGAATCGAACTTAGCTGCCGAGTTCGTACTAAAAACTTCGCTGCATAGGTAATTTACATACATCATATAAACCAATCAAGAAACAGTGCTTTAAAACAGAAAAATGTTCCACAGCTAATATGCTAATATTTTTCCGTAGCGGGACCATTTTTTAAAAAAATAGTGAAAATTCTTATTTCTAAGATCATGGCAAAATTTTCCAAAGAAAAGAGGATGAAGATAATGAAGATGGCCATGAATATGAGCCAGTGACCTATAGCTAAAGAACTCGTAATTTCAAGAAGCGGCATCTTAGAAATCTACCGGAAGTTTCAAGGCAGATAAGGAGTTTGAACAATATGTTATTGCCCTTGAAAGTTACCGCTCAGAATGTAGCGGATATATATATATATATATATATATATATATATATATATATATATATATATATAATCAGCCATTTTCATTCTACTGTTGGCAAAAGGCCTTTTCCAATTTCTTCTCTGACGGCCTTGATATTACCATCCTCTGGTATATCTTATTAGCAAACACAACAATCTAATCACTTCTTCTGTCAATCCTCTTTCTATTACACAAGTTGTTTGTTGGCCAGCATTCAGTCATACAATTTCGACATTTCTCTTGACTTCCCTTCTTGTTCTCTGCACTACCATGTTTGTTGGAAAGTAATAACCAGAATGTATATGGGGGGGGGGGTCCTCGTGGTGTAATAGTTAAAGCGATGGACTGCGGAATTGTAGTCCGCGAGTTCGTTCTCCAATCGCGCTATTACGTTCACTTTCGGGCAAATACCCTTGGGAAAGGTATGAACCTACTTATCCACCCAGCTATGGGTTAAATAATACCACGACTGTTCTTCTAGGAGAATAGCTTTGGCATTAAATAACCTACAAAGGTTGATATACCATTATATAAAGAAACGAAACCAACCCAGAATGGATGTACAACACAAATGCTTTTTAAAGATCAATGATGATATCATATACCGGTGGCACATCATATATTGTTTTACATATAACACTGTCTTATAATGATAATTGGTTTGATTTCTTTGTTTTATGGCATGTCAATTTTCGTGGGTTATTTTATGCCAAAGCCGTTCTTGTAGAAGAACAGTGATACTATTTAACCTATAACTGAAAGGATGAGAGAGTTCATACAAAGTAAATGTAATAACGTGACTGGAGTTTAAACTCGCTTACTTCGAGGCCGCAAACCAGTACTTTAGCCATTTCGCCATTCCCCCGATCATAAATGTATTTTTTTTATGTAAGAATCTTTTATCTACACTTATCGATACAAATATTTACACTCAAGTTTTCTGTGTATTCACAGCTTTATACATTTTCTTACGCAACGTTAGTGTCCGTGTTATCTTTTTAAATAACCTATTAAGCTCTTATCTCTGTTTGCCCAGTCGGCTGGAGCTGTAGAATACACCGACTGCTTCTCTGCAGAGGGGAAAGACCCCCCTCCAACGAGTGTCCTGGATATGACACTAAACAATCAAATGGTGAGGTTCCAGCAATGCTGGAGCTTTGGAGAATGCGGAGTACCCCTTCATTGCCATCGCTCCCAGGTTCACTCTGGCCCGCAGTGGTAACACCTGATAAGGGTCCTATCTATGGGTTAAATAGAACTAACAGCATACTTATGCTAAACTGAATTGTTTGAGTAAACTGAGTAGCTTGAAGTGGAAATGTTTTTGACAATTGAACCGTACTTACATTTAAACTGCGTGCTTATGCTTGACTGAATTATTCGAAATAGAACTGTTTTTTGACATTAAAACTGTATTTACACTTAACTGAATTGTTAGATATAACTGCTTGAATAGTTTGAAATAGAAATGTTTTTGACAGTTGAACTGTGTACTTATGCTAAACTGAATTGTTTTAAATAGAACAGATTATTTACATAAAAATGGATTTGGCGTTAAATAACCTACAAAGGTTGATATGCCATAAAACCCAACAAACCAACCAACCAATCTTATCTCTGTATAATAAGAATGATCCTTTGTAAATGAATATCAAGTGCCCAACGGTAATAATGATCTATGCAATTTAATTAATAATCTTTACTTCTTATCTAGACATTCTAATGACGTTTGCACGTACTTATTCACAGACAGATGAAATCAAGGTCAGTTTTTAATCAGAATACAAATGATTTGAAATTAGTTTTTTTCCCCTCTTAGAATGGATGCCGTTATTAAATATCGAAGTCAGTCTTTTTTTTTTTTTTTTTAAATTCTTTTGAGGTTTTTAAGTAACTAATAATAATCATTTGTAGACAATTAGTTTAAGTAACTATTTTTCTAATAAATTTGCGCTCAGTTTTATAATTTCAAATATACTGTCAAATACGAATAATTTTCAAACAGATCAATTTAAGTTATCCTATTTACCAGCCCCTCCGCTCGGGCAGGATATGACACAAGGTCAATTCTTAAGCGGAGTTTAACAGGTTTGAATTCAGAGTTTTCCTTCTCCAAGACTAGTTGCCTCACCAAGGCTGAAAAACCCAGTCAGTCCTACTATTTACCCATAGCTGGAGGGAGAATAATTGGATTCATACCTTTCCCAAGGGTATTAGAGCTATGTGACATACAATCATTCTCGTCCAGGATTTGAACTCGTGTCGCCATGTCCATTCCCTACAACGATAACCATTACACCACGGGCATGGTAATAGATGGTAACCAAACAGATGTTACAACTCCAGATCGGAGTGAACCTGAGAAATAAAATAAATGAAGAGGTGAGGTCACACTTCCTAAAGCTGCAAGATTAGAACCTTGTCGCTGAATACAGTTTAATGTCACTCGTTTGTTATAAGGACCATGCAGAGTTTGGAATAAGCTGACTGTATCCCCTGGGCTGTCTTGGGAATGACACTCAACTGAATTTGATAGTCAAGCTCCAGTTTTGGAGATCTGGGGAGGCTGGAGTTGCCAATATTTTCAGGTATACTCTGACTCTCTTAAAGTCGCATCTATGGGTCAAATTGAAAATTAGATTAGAACTTATTTGTATTCGATCGGAATATTTGATGCAATATAACTGTAAATTATTTGTATTAAGAAAAGATACTTGAAGCTATAATTGTTTACAAAGGATAATTTGGCCTAGTCGGCTAGAGCTGTAGAATACACCGATTGCTTATCTGCAGAGGGGTAAGATTCTGCCTACGAGTGTCCTGATATGACACTAAACAATTGGATGGTGAATTGGGGAATGCGGAGTACACCTTTATTGCCATCACTCCAAGGTCCGGAGTGGTAGCACCTGATAGCGTCCTGTCTATGGGTCAAATAGAAATGAACTGCATACTTATGCCAAACTGAATTTGTTGAAATAGAACTGTTTTGACATTTAACTGTGTGTAAATAAATGGCTGATGTTTAATTGAACTGTTAGTGATACATAGCAAAACGTTGAACCATTTAACTTTGGGGACTAAACTAAATAGCTTAAAATGGGACAATTGTTGGCTTTTAAACAGTGTATTTATGATAAACTGAATTGTTTTAAATAGAACTGTTTATGTGTATAGAAATAGATTTGGCCATAAATAACCAACAACGGTTGATATGCCATGAAACCAAACCAAACCAAACCAAACTAAGGATAATTATTGTGAATTACCTAAAACAATTGTTTAAAATACTTGGAACAATATAGTTATTATAATAATATAAGAATACTTGAAACCATACAACTGTGTGCAAATTATTTGTATTTGATAGGAATACTTCCTATATAGCAGTAAACTATTTGTCTTAAGAAAAGTTACTGAAAGCTATAATTGTTTACTAAGGATTTTTATTACTTACTTGAAATAAGTGTGAACAAACAATTGACAATCATTATATAGAAATAATAGCTTGGAATCTTATATCTATTAGTAATTAATAAGAATACTTGAAATCATAAAAGTGCGTGCAAATTATTTGTATTAGATAGGAATAGATGATATCATAAAGCAGGGAGCAAAAACCTTTTAAAAATCAACTATAGAAAAATGTACATTATTCTTGAACCTCTTGGCATAAGATAACCCTGAACGGGTTAAAATCAGTTCAATCAGTTAAAATTGATCAAATTGGTAATTTACAATTATCTAAGCCACGGGAATTGCCAATCTTTAGTTGCCGTTAACCTTTTCACTGTTTTGAATGCTGTGTTCCCTGTCACACGTTTGATTGCCATATCTGGCTCTCAAACCACGTTTAAAATGAAGGATAAAATCTTGTAAAAACGTATGAATAGACTATTATAATTTGCCTTGAACAGTGAAAAGGTTTAAGAATGAATATGTTTTGAGCATCGGGAAGGAAATTTTGCTCTTTGAAACGGGTGATATGTGAATTAAACATGATTTATTAGAAAAAGAAATAACTGTGATATTGAAAAGCCTGTTATAGTTGTGAATGCGTTAATGATATTTTTCACTTGCACAAGTGGATTATTTTGCTGATACGCATGCGCGTTTTTCTAATACATCTACACTTGTGTTTGTGCTGAAACATCTGCGCCTCTTTCAATGGTACGGATGTCTCATTATAGGTGGTCAGTAACACAAGCAACAGATTATCGCCGTGTCATTGTTTTATGAAGTTATTTATTTAAAGTTTCACTTCATAGCGTTCCTCTCAAAAGAGATAAAACTGAAGCTGATAAATACCTGATAATTGCATAAATCAATCTTTTATTATTTTCAAAGAAGAAATTTTTAAAAAAGCAAACCTACGTTAACGTTTACGTTTAGCACGGAATGGAATCAGTGGCCAGTGTTCAAATCTGGGTTTATTCTGGTTGGTTGGTTGGTTGGATAACACAGTAAATTACATCTGATAGGGCGGCTCCAGTCCTTGAGCTTTGGGGAATGTGGACCACCCCTTCATTGTCATTACTCCCAAGTCAAATCTGACTTGGCGTGTTAGAACCTGTTAGGGTTCCATCGATCAGTCAAATAGAACTATTTAATCATTTACTAGAAACTGTTCAAACTTTTACAAGGGATTATGAAGAATACTAAATAGAATTATTAGTGTTTAGTTGGTTTGGTTTTATGGCATATCAACCTTTGTTGGATATTTATTGCCAAATCTATTTTTATGCAAATAGTCAGTTCTATTTCAAACAATTCAGTTTAGCATGAGTACATAGTTTTTGTTTGGTTTTTATGGCATATCAACCTTTGTAGGTTATTTAATGCCATTTTATACTCATAAACAGTTCCATTTCAAACAATTCAGTTTAGCATAAATTTTAATTGTCAAAAACATTTCTATTTCAAGCTATTCAGTTTTATCAAACACTTCTATTTCAAACAGTTCAGTTTAGTATAAGTATAGTTTTTGTTTACACACAGTTAAATGTCAAAATAAGTTCTATTTCAAACAATTCAGTTTAGCGTAAATACAGTTTCAATGTAAAAAACAGTTATATTTCAAACAATTCAGTTTAGCATAAGTACGCAGTTTAATAGTCAAAGCAGTTCTATCAGGTGCTACCACTCCAGACCAGAGTGGACCTAGGAGCGATGGCAATGAAGGGGTACTCTGCATTCCCCAAAGCTCCTGCATTACTGAAGCCTCCTCAACAGATTGTTTAGTGTCATATCTAGGACACTCCATGGAGGGGGTCTTATCCTTTTGCAGCGATACAGTCAATGTATTCTTCCGCTGCAGCCGACTGGGCAAGGACTGTTTTGTTTGTCTTATTTGTTTAACGGCATTTTATGGGTCATTTGATACCGAAATTTGATTCATTCATCAATGATTGTACTAATAATATTTTCATGTCGAATGGCATTTTTTTTTCTAAGTTACAATTTCTATTTTATTTCTTTGTTTAGTTCTATGGTTTCAAGTATTCCTGTCTAATACTAATAATTCATACACATTTTATATATGGTCTCAAGTATTCCAATTTAATTCAATTAATTCTTACACAATTATACATGGCCCTGTCGGCTGGAGCTGTAGAATGCACTGACTATTTCTACAAAGGGTTATGACTCCTCCAATGAATGTCATGGGTAACACACGAAGCAATCTGATGGTGAGTCTCCTGTAATGGTGCTCTGGGATATGTGGAGTAACCCTTTATTGCCATCGTTCCCAGATCCACTTCTGCCCGGAGCAATAACATCTGATAGAGTCCTATCTATTGCTCATAAAGAACAGTTTGACATTTAAACTGTACTAATAGTAAACGGAACTGTTTGAAATAGAACTGTTTTGACATTTAAACTGAGTACATATGCTAAACTGAACTGTTTGAAATAGAACTGCTTATAAATAGTACATGTATATAGAAATTTGGTTGTGTGTGTTTGTGTGTGTGTGTGTGTGTGTGTGTGCGTTGCTAAAAACAGGATTCGACATTAAATAACAACGAGCTTTGATATACCAAAGAACACAACCAACCTAAATCAATAATTTGCAATATAGTGTCAAGTATTTAATAATTACAATAAGAATCCTTAGTAAACAACTGAAGTTTCAAGTGACTAATCTAAATAATTTGGCGTTTTATATATATATATATATGGGGAACGATAAAATTGCCATCCTAAAGAAAACAACACTACAGCTTTAATTTAAAACCTTTATTGAAAAAATCAATTCAGGTAACTTGATTATGTAGTAGAGCTGACATCTATTCAATGTAGCCTCCTTCAGCCTCAATCACCGCCTCGATACGGAGCCGGAACTGGGAGCATGCCTTTTCCACAAGCACCGGCGGGAACTCGGTGAATACTCGGTGGATGGCGGCGATCAGGCTGGCTTTGGTGTTGTGGGAGGTCATCTTGGTGATGTTCTCGACGTATGACCAAACTGAGTAGTCTAGCGGGTTCAGTTAGGGGGAGAAAGTGGGGCAGTGAGAGAAGGGTGCAAAGTCGTAGCACTCCTTCTGAAGCCGCCTTTCAAGCCGACTTCGAAGATGTGAGGTGGCATGATGTGGCCCTCACTTAAAACCACACCAAAGACCATAACCGTAGCCGGAAATTTTGTTTTCATCACTCTGGACACGTCCCTGTTATTAGTGGCAATCCAGATTTGCATTTTGAGGGTGCTGGCAATGGTCCTGTTGTCATAACTTGGATCGGTAGAGAGCATGAGTTATACAGCAGCGCATCTCCGATCTCGCTCGTTGAATATTGTGTCACTTTCAGACATGATAGAAGGCTCCTATTGCTCTTCGGATTGGTACAAAATTGGCCAATTAGTAGATGGTCTGCAACAATAAAAGAAAACCGGTTTTCATTTAACGAAAATGGAATCATGTCGTCTTTCATAGGGCGACAATTTTATCGTTCCACCCTGTATATTGAACAATCCCTCTGCACAAGCGACACAAAGTGTATTTTAAGCGTTTTCCTTCGACACAAGTTGCCATACCAAGTTGCCATACCAGTCTGTCCTACTATTGAGCCATAGTTAGAGTGAGGATAGTCTGATTAATACCTTTCTCAATGTTATTAGCCCTTTAGAAAATGTGAACAGTCTCGGTCGAGTCCAGGATTTGAATTTGAGTCGCCGTGTCCATTTCCTACGACGGTAACCATTGCACCAAGAGCGCCTCCGTTTACAGTTATTTAAAAAGTATCCCTCTTTGACATTACACCAAGTAATGAAGCCTCGTTCTATCAGAAATATCAATATATGGATTATAACCCCCATTTTTTTAATTCCTTGTTCATGTTCGAATTTGGATGGTGGTTGAGGCGGACAAAGGGGTAAATGATTGACTAAAGTACTAAAATACGAATTAATACATTTTCATTTCTTTAAATTGATTGAAAGTTTATTAACAAACAGGAGTTGCATAGTATTTTCTAGTAAGAAATTAGTCAGAGCTTAAATATTTCAAGATAGAAAGTGAAGATTCAAGCATTAAATGTAGCAGTTATTGTCAGCCTAACTCTAAGCTAACACATTTTGTTTACGTAAAAGATCTTGTCTGAGAGTAAGTCACTATGTTGTGGGAAGATATATTTGTGCGTTAAACGTATATGTGAAGACTGTAATAGCAGTATTAATAAACCCACGTAAATAATAACATATTTGTTCAATTTAAGATAATTTAACGATGTTGAAATTAAACGTATTCTTGTCAGAAAAGAATGCAGTTTTTTACTCAGAAGAAATTAACCGAAAGGTAGTTGTGTAAGTGTAGAATAATTACATACTGAAAAAATATTTCTTTCTTCGCAGTTTATAATATGAGGTGGGCTCGAAATTAGATAAAAAAAAGGTTGATTATTTATCTACTATTCTAACAGGTTAAAAAATCTATTTTTAGCAATCTAGGAGGGAAAAGATTTTTAGAATTATCTTTGGTTTTGTTCCTTCAAATTTTTTGCGGTAAGTTAGATATTGTCGTCTGCGAATTCCCTAATAATGTTTTAACTAGCGCGTACCCAGTGATTGGTCAATAAATACAAAAATACGAATACAAAATTACAGCTTCTCAAGCCTATTTTTTGTTCAAAAATTAATAGGGAAATCCGTTGATTTTCCATATGATCCCTAGGGAGTCATTACAGCCTTTGAAGAGAATAAACCGTAAAAATCATGTCTTGAAAACTTGGCCAGACTAAATCCTTCAAGTCAGTTTTCCCACTAAGCTCGTCACGCGCATATGGCGTTGTTAATATGGCGCTTATGGCGTTGTTAATCCGTACATATGGCGTTGCGGGTTTTCTACGAATGTTGATGGAGACGAAGACAAGATGAAGGGCTGACGAGTATTTGACTTTATAAAAAAGAAAAAGTCAGACACGTAGTCACAGAAAAATACAACTTAATTATAGTTATTGCAACCTCCCTCTGTCTTAAAATATAGGAAGACATGAAGTGGTATTCCAGAGTCGAAAGGAAAGTTTCGGACAAATCGTAGCACATCGCAGGGCTCAGTGTGGGGAAAGCGGTTTGAACATTACCGAAATTTAAGTCGTTCTTTGACGCTTTGCCAGTTACTAACTAAATAAACCTTTTGCAAAATGTCGAACATTCGTATATGACCGTCTCTCGCACCTACCGTGAAGGTTCTTGTAGTTAACTTTTTGTTGTTGGTCACACAGCTGAACACTAGGTTATCTAGTGATGAAAGGCAGCCTCTTTAATACAGTGTGGTACAATTTTAATGCAGTCCATGAATTTCGAATTTTAGAATAAAATAAAAATGCTTTATAAAAACTATTTATCTTGCTTTGGGAGGGGCATTTGCTGTAACGTTTATCATCCGAGGAAGTAGATTTGACGAACTGAGTTCAAAACCTGGACGAGACTGTTTGCATTTCACTTGGCGCTATTGATCCTCAGAAAGACTTAAATCCTTCGCTTCTTCTGTAGCTATAGGTAAATAGCAGTGTAGACTGGGTTTCTAACCTTGGTACGACAAACTTTTTCGAAGAAAACTCTGAAGTCAAACTCAAACCCACTGTACTCCGCTAAGACTTGATCCTGTGTCACATCCTGTCCGCAGGGTAAATACTGACTTTTATTTCATAAACTTAAGAAAAAGATTTTGTAATCATCTGAAAAAATAAATCATTTTCAGGGAGAATAATGTTTTGCAAGCTAGGCTAGCAAACTTTTACTGGTAAGTTTGTTTCACACTGAGTACTCCATACCTCTGGCCTTGTCCCAAACTAGTCTTATCCATAGTTTGCACTCAAGAGTTTTGGTTCCCAGATAACCGTGAGAAAATTAGAGGGGACATAGTTTTTGAGTTCTTAGTCTTGACTAATGTTTAATAAAGAGTTGCCCCAAGTAAACACTCATAATAGAACCGCCTATCTTGTTTTCTCTTGAAGGTTTCTGTTTAAACACTTAATAACAGCCACAGTCAGAAAAGAAATCTCTTAAAAGATCTAAAGTGTAACTCAGTGGCTTTTCAATCAAGCAGTGGAAAGTACTTGTCTGCACAGACTAATAGGCAAATTGAAACAGCAACACAGAAGACTGACCTAGTTGACGTGGACATCTCTTCACTGAACTTGTCGACCGAGAGTTCGAATTCAGCTATCATGAATGCTCCTGCAAATAAACCTTCCATTTTTGGAAATATATCAAGTGTATGGGATGGGGAAAGTTCTGTTGATATTGTGGCTAACGTGCTGGACTGATTCGGATTAGTATCTTGAGGAAAGTTATGTACCACAGATGTTCTTCTACAAGGATGACTTTGGTATCAAATAATAAGAGAAGGTTGATATGCCATTGAAGATAATTTGAGAATTGTCATTATATATATATATATATATATATATATATATATATATATATATATATATATATATTCCTGTCAATCATATGGTATTCAAGAGCTTTTTGTACAGTTATACAATATGCCTATGACTGATTAGCACACAGTTATTTGATCTTAAGTTTTGGTTTGGTTTCCTTGATTAATGGTATATCAACCTTCATTGGTTATTTAATACCAAAGCTGTCCTTATAGGATAAAGGTTGTTCTATTTAACCCATTGCTGCCGGAATAATGGAGCTCATACCTTTCCCAAATGTATCAGTTAGAAAGTAAGGGCGTGAACAGAATTCGAACTCGCTCACTAAAATGTCACTCTCCAGCACGTTAACCACCGTAACTTTCACCGTATGACCTCAAGTATTTCTAATACTAATATTTTACACATGATTTTAGTTTCGAGTATCTATTTAATAATAATTATTTGTTTGCATACAGTTACATGGTTTCAAGTAACTAATAATTATAATCGTTTGTAAACAATTATAACTTTAAATAAATATTTTTACACAAATAATTTCCACACTGTTTTATGACATCAATTATGTATTTACCAACCCCTCAGCCACCGGAAAATGCAACATAAGTACAATTTTTAAGTGGAGTACTGTTGGTCTGAATTCAGATTTTTCCTTCTCTTAGACTGGTTACTTTACTGAGGCTAAAAATCCCTGTCGACCCTATTATTAACACTAATATGGGGAAAGAGACAAAGGGTTTTAAGGCGATGTAAAACGCAAACAGCCTCCTCCAGGATTGGACCCTGGTTACTGTTTTCATTTTTAATGATGGTAACCGCTACACCAAACGTATCTCTATCAAGAATCAAGTATTCCTCTCTAATGCAAATAATTTTTAAAGATCTATTTGTCCCATAGATAGTACATTAGCATGTGCTACAACGCCGAGTTAGATTGGACCTAGGAGTAAACCAACCCCACGATCCCCATCACCCATAGACAGATCTCACTACCCACTAACACACACAACATAGCACTCTAAGACAAACTAACCAAGTTAGGAATACTAATCATACAAACCACATCACAAACGATTAAAAACATCACAAACATCACAAAAAAGACCAACCAAAAAAAACACCTCCCATGCAGGCATATACTCCCTCCCTTGCAAAGATTGCAACAAATTTTCATCGGCAAAACCAACGCAATATCGAAAAAAGATTCTACGAATACAAACGATCAATCAAAATAAATGACGATCGAAACGCCCTTTTATCCCACATGCGCTAAAACACGCATTCAATTCTTCCCAAGCCACCTAAATCAAACCCATACATTGCAAAAAATCCCGAATACTACAAGAATCAGCGATCATTTAAAAAACAAACCATATAAAACAACGTTCAGGTTTTTAACAAATCTCACCAAACCTGGCGATTTTCATACAAATCAAAACAAAAATCAAAATAGAAAACAGATAGAAAAAACATTTTCTTCACTTTGTGTCACCATACTTTTGAGAATCTTTTACTTATCACTTTACCTCTAAGCCCTTCCTCGCCTCAATTACCACCTAGACACCACAATATAGGAAAATTTCGGTGACATCACAATATAGTCAATATCTTTAAACGAAACAAGATATGCTAAAACCCCTTTCATCCAAACCCTTCCGAACTTTTTTCTTATCAGCTCCCTATAATCTATCTCCACTTTCAAAACAAAATATCTCTTACGAAACCTGATACATTTGACTTTAAATCTCTTCCTTCTTTCCTGCTCCAACTATACTCTCTCCACCATCATTTCTCCTCATATACTTTTAAATAGTTAAACTCAGAACACACTCTCTGTCTGAAGAAGTTCGAAGAAATAAAGCCGAAAATATCACACATCTAAATTTGAGTTAAGTGTTTCATTTATTTAACTTTACACACACACACACACACACACACACACACACACGCACACACACACATACATATATATATATATATATATGTATATATATATATATATATATATATATATATATATATACTATATATATATATATATATATATATATATAATGTGTGATTTGTGAGCTAATACTTTGCTGGTAACATTATTTTTATACGAACCAGAGCTCATTTATTTGCTCTCTAATAGTTTCAAGTATTACCATTACTAATGATCATAAATAAGTAAAGCTGGCAACCGTAGTCAAGGGGGACCCAAAAGGCTCCTTTTTCAATAGCTTCTACACCGAGGTGTAGGGGAAGGTTCTACTCCTTTCCTTTTATTGCTCCACTTTACCCTTCATACGTACCTTATAATGCTGACTGTTAGGCAAGTAGGTATCAAGTACCATTTTTTTGATTGGCTTGGTTGGGTTGGGTTGGGTTTCATGGCATATCAACCATTGAAGGTTATTTAATGCCAAATTCATTTTTAAACATAAACAGTTCTATTTCAAACAAATCAGTTTAGTTTAAGGACACAGTTTAGTTCTATTCGACCCATAAATAGGACTCTACCACTCTGGGCCAGAATGAACTTGGAAGCGATGGCAATGAAGGGGTACTCTGCATTCCCCAAAGCCCCACCATTATTGGAACCTCAGCATCAGATTGTTTAGTGTCATATACCGAACACTCGTTGAGGGGGGGGGGGTCTTCAGAGAAGCAGTCGGTATATTCTACAGCCGCAGCCAACTAGGCAACATTTTAAAGTCTTGGGAATGATCTCGACCTGGGATTGAACCCCGGTCTTCCTGGCCATTGGCGAACACTCTACTCACAATAACTCTATTTAATATTAATCATTTATTTACACATAATTAAATAATCAAAAGTATTGCTAATATAAGTATTTCTTGTCTATCAACTATTCCTATCTTATTAAATGTAAATCATTTGTTTGCGCACAGTTAATAATGTTAATTAGTTGTTTACACACAGTTAAATGGTTTCAAGCAATGCTATTTAATACTATTAATTCAGTTTAATATAAATCATTTGTTTTTCATCACCTGAATGGTTTCAAATATGGATATTGAACATTAATAATTCAATCTAAAATTAATTATTTGTTTGCACAGTTATATAGTTTCAAGCATATGGAACCCTGACAGGTACGATCACTCTGGGTCAATGAAGTTCTGGGAGTAATAACAATAACATCGTGCTACCGGCTTATTGGCCTTATTGGTTGAGTGTTCGCCAATGATCCGGGAGACCTGGGTTCAATCCCAGGTCGCGTCATACCAAAGACTTTAAAAATGGTACTTGATTACACCTTGCTTAACACTCAGCAATATAAGGTATGTATCAAGAGTAAAGTGGAGCCATCCAGGGGAAGCAGTAGCACCCTCCCTACCTTGGTGTAGTAGCTATTGAAAAGGGAACCTTCGAGTCGACTATGTTCGCCAACTTTACTTTACATATTCCCTCAAAACTCCGGGACTAGAGCCACACTATCCGATACAGTTTAGTGTCATACCCAGAGAATTTGTTAGAGGGGGTTTTACCCCTCTACAGGCGTTACAGTCCGCATATTCTAAACCTCGCCGACAAAGTGGTTTTCCTAAGAATAGGCATTTGAAAACATATTTGTGGTTGTAAAAATGATCCAGCTCGGTAATGCTAAGTATTTATAGAAATGGGTAGGACTTTTTTTCTTTCTATTTGCAACCCACAAATAAGTAATAGCAGAACAACAAATATAATTTATCACTAAAGACACGGTTTCCACAGCGTGTTTTTTCATCGCTCTGATATGAAAAGGCAAGATTAGATTGTCCGGAGGTGTGAAAATCCTTCTCGCATCAATCATTTTTTTTTTCTGCTTTTTCGCGCGTGAATAGTTAACGATAATTTAACGACCGATAAAGAGTCTGCACTCACTTTTCTCTCCCTCTTTGACCGATAAACAGACTACACTCTTTCCCCTTTTTGATTTTTCTTTCTTTCTTTCTTTCTCTCTCATTCTTTCCTTTACTATTATTCATTTTGTCTTGTCTAATATAGTTCATGATAATTTTCTTTATTTTTCAATGGACATCATTAACTATTGCATTTCCTATAACCCAGACATGTCTCAGCAATTGCAATAATGATTCAGTCAGTGATTGAAGCAATGGACTGGCGCCCAAGAGTCATGAGATACAAACTTCTATTCTTATAGATTATTAACTGATTGGTTAATTTTAAAGTCATGTCGACCCGTCTAGGGTTATTTTATGCCAAGAGATTTTTTGGCCAAGAGAATGAACGTTTATATTATAATATATATGTAATGCCCGTTGTGTAATGGTTATCGTCGTAGGAAATGGACATGGTGATACGAGTTCAAATCCTGGACGAGACTGATTGTATTTCACATAGCACTAATACCCTTGGGAAAGGTATGAACCCAATTATTCTCCCTCCAGCTATGGGTAAATAGTAGGGAAGTCTGGGTTCTTCAGCCTTGGTGAGGCAACTAGTCTAGGAGAAGGAAAACTGAATTTAAACCTGTTAAACTCTGCTTAAAAATTGACCTTGTGTCATATCCTGCTTGAGCGGAGGGGTTGGTAAATATGTATGTATATTATAATTTTTTATGTAGTTGTAGCTTAAGACTTTTTTTTATAGAGATTTTTTTAGGAATTGCGTTTATTGCTCATTTGTATTAACATTTTTCATGTAGTTGTTGAGTTACTTTTTCGCACACATTTACATGATATCAAGCACTACCATTTAATACATAGCCCAGTCGGCTGGGACGGCAGAATAAACCGATTGCATCTCTGCAAAGGGGTAAGACACCCCCACCTAACAAGTGTCCTGGATATGACACTAAACAATCGGAAGGTGAGGCTTCAGTAAAGCTAGAGCTTTGGGGAAAGCA
Source organism: Sepioteuthis lessoniana (assembly GCA_963585895.1). NCBI lineage: Eukaryota > Metazoa > Mollusca > Cephalopoda > Myopsida > Loliginidae > Sepioteuthis > Sepioteuthis lessoniana. The sequence continues at coordinate 67,969,422 of OY757917.1, forward strand.
GAGTACCTCTTCATTGCCATCACTTCCAGGCCCACCCAGACCCGGATGGTAGCACCTGATAGGGTTCTATCTATGGCTCAAATAGAACTAAAAAGTGTACATAGGCTAAACTGAATTGCTTGAAATAGAACTATTTTTTACATTTAACCTGCGTATTTACGCTAAACTATTTTTTAATAGAACTGTTTAAATGTACAAAAATGGATTTGGCATTAAATAATCTACAATAGTTGATATGCCATAAAACCAAACCAAACCAAACCAAACCTGATTGGGTCCTATATATGGGTCAAATAGAACGGAACTGTGTAATAACGCTAATCTGAATTGTTTGAAATCAAGTATTTTTACATTTAACAATGTGTAAACAAGCAACTGTACTTATGCTAAACTGAATTATTAGAAACTTTTATCAAAATCACTTAATTCGGTGTTTAATGACCTGAAAAGGATTGATACGCTGTAAAATGAAACAACCAACCAACCAATCATTTAATACAAATAATCTGCACATATTTTTATGGTTTCAAGTTTTTCTTTTTTATACCAATAATCATATGGTTTCTAGTAATAATTTCTATTCAATAATAGTCATTTGTTTGCACACAGTTATATGGTTTCAAATAGTTCTAATTGTCAAATTACCTTGACTATCTTATCTTCTCTCTCTCTCTCTCTCTCTCTCTCTATCTATATATATATATATATATATATATATATATATATATATATATATATATATATATATTCCTGACAATCATATCGTAATCAAAATGTATTATGCTTGAGGCGTGTTCTGAAAGTATCTAGCTATTTAATAATCACGAAAAATTATCTACCTCAGGCAATAACGACTTAAACACCCTCAAAATACTCGCTCTAGCGACAGTACATACTTATCCTAGGATCTTTTTGCACATTTCAAAACAGTTAGCAAAGCCCTTTTTCCAGGACTACGATCAGCTGCCTTGTCACATTATCGTTAACCTCTTCCTCACCTTTTCAATTACAATTTAACCTTTAGGAAAACTCAGAATTCTTATGAATCCAACTCTGAACAGCAAATCCAGGCTGAAACGTGATGTTTGTAAAAAGAACCTTCGCGAAAAATCTGCTCTATTGGTTATTACGCAGGCGATGGTCAAAAAGTTATTAAACTCACATAATATCCTATTATTGTCGATTTCATAACCCTAGTGAAGAGCATTTATGCATGTACCGTAAGGCTCCCATTGATTGGTTGCAAAGTTATATCAACGCTACGCATTCTGTTCTTAAGATATTTTAAATGATTGCTGTTTCAGTCAGACCTTGTATAAGACCTAATTAAAAAAGTTGGCAACCGTAGTCGAAGTCAACCAGAAGGATCCCTTTTCAATAGCTACTACACCGAGGTGTAAGGGAAGGCGCTACTCCTTTCCCTAGATCGCTCCACTTTACCCTTTATCCTTACCTTATAATGCTGAGTGTTAAGCAAGATTGCATCAAGTACGATTTTTGAATCTTTGGAATGAGTCGACCTGGGATTGAACCCCTGTCTCCTAGGCCACTGACAAACACCCAACCCCCTAGGCTAATGGCCCGGTCAAATACCTCTAAATATTTGAAATTCGTTATTTTGTCATAAATACATAGATATAAAAGTGTTTTAAGCCAGGTTAACACGGATGAAGTTCCAGGAACATTTGATGAACATTTTTACATTTTATTCTCAATGTTTTCTGTCTCTGAGAAGGATTATTTTGCGCAAAAATGTTGGTTCCAATATTTTGGCGCTGCCATGTTGACATCATCGTTTTGGTGCTGAACTGTATTGGTGCTTATTGTTTCGACGATAAAATGCCAATAATATTTTCGTATTAAAACTAGAAACAAACAACATTAACTGTCTTGTAACATAAGTTAGATTATTCCAGGGTTAGGGATTAGGGTACGAGTTACGATTTTGCTTTCGAAACATCAGCGCCAAAACATACCACATCTCTGTTCAGCAGCACGTTTGTGCACGAGAAGGCATCCTCTAAAAAAATTGATTTTGTGTTGCCTATAGCAGAGCTAAATGATATATTTTCAGTTGAAATGGTGGTGGGGTCAGATATATCCGTGGGTCTTATTTACTATCAAATACGGGAATTTTTAATTCGACATTTCATATGAAGGCCGGTACCAAATTTTTCGGTACTATCTAGTTTAGTAAATATTTAGACTTCTACAGGATTTTCTTATTAATGCGAATCTACTAGTCTCATTGATAAAGAAAATATTTTCCTGTATTTATTCGGGTACAATGCGATTTTGAATACAACTTAGGAAATACATATTATGTTCTTATATAATTCTACACCCACCGTCTACAGCCTTAGTAATGTAATTTTAAGAATCTAACCCAATATCTTGATATCATTTCAAGCATATCCTCTGATAAGAAAGTTTAAGTCAGTTTATTTGCTTGCTGGTTTATCTCTGGTTTGTTTATCATTCATAAGGAAAATCATTGAGTAATTGATTGTGATGGCATGTCAATCCGTCAGGGGTTATTTTATGCCAAAATGCAAATGATCAGCGTACATTGTATGCTTACATGTATTTATCTAAACACTCCACACGAGCAGGGTGTGCCACAAGGTCAATTTTTAACAAAGTTGTCTTTCTCTCACACCAAATGCCATGCCAAGGTTAAAGAATCCAAACTGTCCGACTATTTACATTTAGCTGAAGGGAGAATAGTTGTATTCATACTTTTTCTAAAGGTATTAGGGCTGTATGAAAGGCAAATAGCCACAGCCAGGATTTTAACTCAGATCACCATGTCTATTTCCGATGAGGATAACCATGAACGCTACATTACATTTTTCGTGTTGTTTCCTCGAAGTTTTCACATTGTAATATCATATCAACAATGATACTTTATAGTGTTAGAGAAATTAACTATTTCCCAAAACACTAAAAATATAACAGCGCTATTGGAGTTCGAACTCGCTTACTACAATGTCGCAGTTTAACACGTTAGCCACTATGTCACGGAGAATCCCCCAAACGATAATATCTTCAAATATCTATTCTTAATTCAAATAAAGACGTCCTTGTATAAGAACAGTAGTGATACTATATAACCCATAACTAGGAATATAAGGGAGTTCATACCTGTTCCAAGGGTATTAGTTCGAGAATGAGCCTAATAGCGCAAGTGAAATTTGAACTAGTTTATTTCTATATCGCAGTCCAGCACGTTACCCGCTGAGCCATGCATCTCCCGTCTTTTCTGGATTTAATACAGACTGGGTTATATTCATATTTACCAACCCCTCCACTCAGGCAGGATATGACACAAGGTCAATTTTTAAGCGAAGGTTTGAATTCAGAGTTTTCCTTCTCCTAGACTAGTTGCCTCACCAAGGCTGAAGAACCTAGTCTGCCCTACTATTTACCCATAGCTGGAGGGAGAATAATTGGATTCATACCTTTCCCAAGGCTATTAGTGCTATGTGAAATGTAATCAGTCTCGTCCAGGATTTGAACTCGTGTTGCCGTGTCCATTTCCTACGACGATAACCATTACACCACGAGCACCTCCACAAAGACTGGGTTATATAATCTTTGAATTTAATACCAATCATTTGTGAGTTAACGTGAACTAAATCCTTTTGACAGATTTATTCTCCGTACTAGCGTTTGATATGTCTCATTTTCCCACACCCTGATACAGTAAAAGTCTTATCAATTTTGAACCTGATATTTTCTATCAACTTCCACGATTTATACACGAGCAAATATAGTTGATCCGAAATTGTAACTATTAAACAACGTTTGCACTTTAAATAAATAGAACGTTGATTTTTAGATCGGCGCAAGAGATTCTTCAATTCTTAGAAACCAAATTGGAAGACAGTAACGTAATACAAAAGAAACTGATATTATTTTTGGACAGAAAGACCAACTCGCTTATTCAAAATTTTGCCCTACAGGTCTCGCCATAAATACGTCAGTATTCAAGAAAGCCAGATAAAATCCAGCAACTTTACTGACAACCTAGATCAATCTATTCAATTTTTAGAGTGGTTTTATCTTGTAAATGATGTGTTCGATTGAGATCGTAGTGACTGATATAGAATTTATTTTTGTGCGCCTGATTGGTAAGCCATTTTCTTGTCAGTCATCAAGCGAGTTAATGGGGTAATTTTATGAGACTTTAATTTTCTTATAGATCGATTGGTGTTCTTACAAATTTAACATAGAAGCTCTTTTTTTTTTGTTTTTTATTTTTATTTTTTATTTTATTTATGTATACATATCTCCAGTGATGTGCATAACTTCTTTCTGAAGATCAAACGAGAGATGTCTGGTATGCAAAGATAGAGGTAGAAAGTAAATGGCTGGATGTTGATAGTAAATTCGATAAAAATCGAAAGAGTTATTAAAAGGAAGGAGAGAAGGAAGGAAGGGAGGAAGAAAAAAGGAAGTGGGGATAGAGGAAGGATAAAAGAGAAGGTGATAGGGGAGGAAAGAAAAGAAACGAGAAAGAAAAGAAAGAAAAAAGGAAAAAGCAAGAAGGAAGCAAGAAAAATGAAGGAAGGAAGGAAAGAAGGAAGAAGAAAAGAAAAGGTGAGAATAGAGGTGGAGAGGAAAGGAGAAAGTAAGGAGAGTAGAATGAAAGAGAGACATCGTAATAAACGATGGAAACGAAAAAGGAAAGAAGAAATGAACGAACGAACGAACGAACGAAAGAAAGAAAAATGAGACAGGGGAGAAGATGAGAGAAAGAGAAAAGAATGGAACGAGAAAGAAAGAAGAAAAGAAACAGAGAAATGAGAGAAAGAGAGAGAGAGAGAAAATAGGAAAAAAATCAAGAGGAGTCAGAAGGGAAGAGTGTGTATTCACATAACCCTTCATCCTTTAGCAGGATATGACTTCTAGGTCAATTTTTTAAAGCGGAAGACAGATGCTTCATTGCACTTATTCTCGTAGATTGGAAAAAAGAACTGTCAAAGAACTCATTCTATCTTAATATTTATTTCTAGCTAGAAGAAATATAGATGGATTCACACTTTTCCCAAGGGCATTAGCACGAAGTGAAACACAAGCAGCTACGTCCAGGATTTGAACCTGGGTCATCGATTCCATTTCCATCGACGATAACCATTATAATAAACACACCTCCAAGGGTAGGGTAAGAATTAAGAAAACGGAATGGAAAAAAGGGGAGAAGGAGAAGGCGAAAGCAAGGAAGAAAAAAGAGAGGGGAAAGAATGGTAGCAGGAAAGAAAGAAGGAAGGAAGAAGAGACCGGGATGAAGAAAAGAAATTATTCGAGAAAGGAAGGATAAAATGTAAAGTTGATTATTGCCTAAGGCGTTCAACAAAGAGAGAAAAACAAATGCAAGATCAAGATGGAGTATTTACGAAAAAAGAAGTAGAGGAAGCTATGAAATGAATAGGAGAACTGAATGTTAATTATTGTCAAAATTTACTACAGAAGCACAGAATGCCAAGAAAATAAAAAGTAAAAAGTGCGGGAAAAAATTTCAAAGAAAGAAAGAAAGAAAGAAAATTATAAAAGAAAGAAAGAAAGAAAGAAAAAAAGAAAGGATACAGAAATTTCAAAAAGATTCTTCCGGGAGACTGGAAAACATGTCAGGGGAAAAATAAAAAGATAAAAGATAGAACAGTAGTAAAATTGGAAAAGAGAAGAAAACAAGAATAAGAAAGAAAGAAAGAAAGAAAGAAAGAAACTGGTACAAACGATTACCAAGATTGTCGGTAATGGAATCAGATGTAATATCACAACATAAGAATTATGGATGAAATAATTTTTGTAAAAGTTTCTGGCCTACATTTTTATATAAATATTCGCCAATGAACGGGCTGCTCATCTTCGTGTCTTATAGTTCAATGTACAGTAATTTCCAAGACATTGCAAGTTGGACAAGAGTACTGATTACAAATTTGAAGTGCTCTGATAAAAAAACGATTTGAATCTATCTATCTATCTATCTATCTATCTATCTATCTATCTATCTATTCTGTTGGCAGGGCCTAGAATATGCAGACAATATTCCCTGTAGAGGGGTAAGACAATAACAATAAAAGTGGGGGGTTGAGTAGAAAACCAAACTGAAAGAGATGATGAGGCTCCAGTTCTGAAACTAAAGAGTGTGGAATATCCCTTCATTGCAATTACTTCCGGGTTCTCTCTGACTTGGTTTGTTATTATGTTAAAATCCTATCTATGGGTAAAATAGACCTGTTTGAAAATTATTCCAATTCGATTGGAATCCTTGATGTCTTATGGTTATAAATTATTTGTGTGAAGAATAGTTACTTGAACAAGTAATTGTTTACAATTGTTAATAATTAATTACTTGAAGCATGTAACTGTGTATAAACAAATGACTATCATTGGATAGAAATAATAACTTGAAACCACATAATTATTAGTATTAGATAGGACTATTTGATATCCTATAACCGTGTGCAAGAAATGATTTTTGACAAAAACTGTACAATGAAAGCAATTCCCTAACCACTAGGCATAAAATAAGCTTAGATCGGAAGACGTACCTTAAAATTAGAAGGGAATCAATAGCGATGAGTCTTTATGTTCCAAGAGGATTATCAGCGTGACCTTCTTTACTGACTGTTACCCTATTTACCAACCCCTCCGCTCGGGTAGGATATGACACTAGGTCAATTCTTAAGCGGAGTTTAATATGTTTGAATTCAGAGTCTTCCTTCTCCTAGACTAGTTGCCTCACCATGGCTGAAGAACCTAGTCTGTCCTACTATTTACCCAAAGCTGGAGGGAGAATAATTGGATTCATACCTTTCCCAAGGGTATTAGTGCTATGTGAAATGCAATCAGTCTCGTCCAAGATTTGAACTCGTGTCGCCGTGTCCATTTCCTAGGACGATAACCATGACATCACGGGCACCTCCTTTACTGACTGTTACGTCCGGACCTTTTTCTTTACTAGAGAGTCAATGTTTCCACTCCATTGAATGTATCTTCAATTCAGGCTCGTGGTGGCAAACCAATGTTTAACCCATTTCTAAACATTTTTTTAACTAAAACATGCTTCTCCATACACATCACACACTCTTCTCTAAATTTCTCATGATTTGTCTTTCCCAGCCACCAAATAATTTGATGACAGACATCTGTTCAAACCTGGAGGATTCTATTAGATTTTTCGGCATTTTAAATAGCTTTAAAACAAATAGTCTTCGAAGATTGAAATAATTTTTGCTATAGACCAATTCCAAACACTGGAGACTTTACATTTATGGTGAAAGATTCTGAAAAAAAATGTATTTTGTCTTTTTAGAAAAAGATTCTCCTTATTTAGGTTTGGTTTCTTTGTTCAATGGCATATCAACTCTTTTTAGGTTATTTAATGCCAAAGCCATGCTCCTAGAAGAACAGTAGTGGTACTATTTAACCCATAGCTGGGAGGATAAGGGGGTTCATATCTTTCCCAAGGGTATTTGCCCGAAAGTGAATGTAATAGCGCGACTGGAGTACGAACTCGCGTACTACGATTCCGCAGTTCATCGCTTTAACCATTACACCACAAAGACACCCCCTCTCCTTATTTACTGAATGGCATATATATATATATATATATATATATATATATATATATATATATTATATATATATATATATATATATATATATATATATATATATATATATATATATATATATATATATATATATGTATATGTATATATATATATATATATATATATATATTGAATACATCCTCTTGACGCTTGATGTAGGCCTTTGTATTGACACTGAGGCAATGTGAGAAGATGAATGTCCTCATCATCCTAGTGACCACTCCAAACACCATGATGTGAGCTGAATATTTGGTTTTCATCACTATCGATACACCTTGTGGGGAGAGACCAAGCCAATGGTTGTTCTCTGAGTTCACCATATAATCCTGGCAGAAAGCATGTTTGGTTGGAGTAGATGCTTGACTTTGTTCAAAAGCTTTGCAACGTGGTATTTTCACTTGTCCTTCATGGCCCGTGATAAAAATTGTCTCTTTGAGAAATGCCGAATGTCATCATGCACTACGTAATTGACTTATTGGGTTCGTTGTCAATCATGGCCTATATTGCAAGACATTCGGGAGTTGTTTTTTGACAGAACGATCAGAGCGAGGCTTCTTATTTGCTGTAACTTTTTAATCATTACTAGACACATCCAACAGTTATCGTATCCCCTGCTCTCTGCTCAGATTGACATCGGAACACTCTGACATCTTCGTGTTGCAGCTTTCGGTGTGAGTGCCAAAAATACTATATGCCATTTAAAAATTTCTGGAGGAGTGAATTCTATCAAAGTATTGTTTTCCTCGTAGACATTACCCAACTGCCTTTAGTTTGGTGCACAGTAGACAAAACCTGAAACAAACAAAGCGTACACTCGAAATTAAAATAACGACAATTTACCCTTCTCACCACGCTTATATATATATATATATATATATATATATATATATATATATATATATATATATTGTTAAAAAATCAAGAAATTTAAAAATAGTATTCCATTTCCATAATAAATTTATTTCGTTTATTATTATTATTATTTTCCTTTTTTCCGTTAATCACCGGCGATATATTTTACGTTGTATCAAATTGTGATCTATTTGACTCAAAAATTAACGGCTACGAAATTTTTCTTTTTATTTACGGTTTTTGTCGTCATTAATTTTGTTTATTTCATATTAGTGACCTGATTTCAGGTTTATGGGTATCATTTGAATGCTATATATTTTTTTTAATTTTAGTTTATTTGGCAAATTTCGTAGGCGTTAATTTTTTATATTTTTATATTCACAGACCTTATTTACTTGATACAGACACACACACGCACACCTATATATATATATATATATATATATATATATATATATTACCCTAGGATATATATATATATATATATATATATATATATATATATATATATATATATATATATATATATTGATAGATAGATGTTATAAATAAAAGTAAAAGTAAGAAAAGTTGGTGACCGTAGTCGAGGGAGATTTAAAGGATACTTTTTCATAAGCTATTACACTAAGCTAACCCTTTCCTTCGATTGCTCCTTTTTAACTGTACCTTATAATACTGAGTTTTAAGGAAGGACGTATCAAGTACCATTTCTTGTGTCAATATATATATATATATATATATATATATATATATATATAAGAGATTTGATATTAGTTTTCGTTTTTCCCCGCCATTGGGCATAATATCTATTTCAAATAGATGCTATTTACTTACGAAGAATTTTCTATTATTCTATTCTATGCACAATATTGCGCATATCATGTTAAACAGATACTTTCTGATACAACTAACTTTTATCAGTTTTTATGACGTACACCTTCTAGTTGGTTCTATATAGAATATTCTACGTTTTCAGTGCCAAAAAATATATTCAAAGTGTTTTTCTGCTAGAATAATTGCCTGATTAGTGTTGAAATAATTGGTTTGAAATCAAAGTAACATTACAACGACTGTAAAAATCTTCTGGATTTGACATCATACTGCATCTGACTGTGAGGCTGTAGTCGCAGAGTTTAGGGAATATGGACGACCCCTTCATACCATTACTCCACTGTTCACTCTGATCTGTTAGGGTCCCATCTATAAGTAAAATCGAATTGTTTAATCTTTTACACAGTATTAACATAGATATTGAATGGAATTATTAAATAGGAGTAATTTAAATCATTTAACTGGGTGCAAATAATAAATAGCAAAACTTGGAAGCATTACAGTGGTTGGTTGGTTTGGCTATTTAGTTTAAGGGCATATCAACTCTTGAAGGTTATTCTATGCCAAATCCTGTTCATATATATATATATATATATACAAAATATCTGAGTGAATAGTCGTGTTCACCAATGGTCCGGTAGACAGGGGTTCAATCACAGGTTGAGTCATACCAAAGACTCAAGAAATGGTACTTGATACCTCCTTGCTTAACACTCACCATTATAAGGTACGGATAAGGAGTAAGTTGAGTAATTCAGGGAAAGCTGTTGCGCTCCCCATCCTACAGCTTGGTGTAGTTGCTTTTGGAAAGGGAGCCTTCGGGTCGACCAACTGATATATCATCATCATCATCATCATATCGCGCTGGTAGCACGGATATCCCTGACCCTCTCTCGCCACTCCTCCCTATCGTTCATCGCCCTAGGTAGGTCTTCAAGACAACATCCCGTATCCTCACATAGCTGCTGAATGTATGTTCGTGCTGGTCGTCCTGCTTTTGCACGGCCATGTGTAGGGGTCAGTGTTGGTATTGAATACCCAGCTACGGTTGATATATCATTAAACTAAATAGCTAAACCAACCAACCAACCATTGTAGAAGTCTTTAAATATCCAGACTTTTAAAATTTTGGAGAATACAGATTTCAGCAAATTCTAATATTCGAATTGTTTCTCACCACTATTACTATACCGAAGTGTTACTTTGGCGTTGTAGAAATTCCCTGGATCCTGATCTTTTTCATGAACCTGACCTTGGATGCCAGCCTAGACTAAGCAAGGTTGAATTCTAGTTTCATTTAAGTAAAACGAGGTCATCATATGGAAAAATATACCATTTCTGAACTAAAGGACTGAAATACAGATTTTAATATAAAACAAAGACAAATGTTTTAGATCTTATAAATAAACGAGGTCAAACGTATGTTCTTGGCCCAGCAAAATGCAATTAAACTCTACATATTTATAAAAAATGGAAGAATAGGAGGCATTGTGTACATAAAGACTAATAAACTAATTATTTTCTTTATGCTGAAAACTTTTTTTCTTCTACGAGCTTATCTAAAAAGTGTGGCTAGTTGTACACGAGCCTTAACTGCTATAAACAAATTATCTGTGTAGGTGATTCATATTCTAACTGAACTGTTCGGCCCTCATCGGGAGAATCTAACAACATCACACACACTCTCTCTCTCTCTCTCTCTCTCTCTCTATATATATATATATATATATATATATATATATATAGAGAGAGAGAGAGAGAGAGAGAGAGAAGGAGGGAGAGAGAGAGATTGTGATTTGTCTGAGAGAAAAGTAAATATGAATAGGGTCGCAAAGGATTACAAAATTTGTGTCTAGTTTTTTTTTTAATTTACATATACTCCATTAGCTTAATGTGTAGAGTGTTCGCCAATGGTACGGAAGACTGGGGTTCAATCCCAGGTCGAGTCATACCTAAGACTCAAAAATTGGTACTTGATGCCACCTTACTTAACACTCAGCATTATAAGGTACGGATCAAGGGTAGTAGAGCAATCCAGAGAATGAAGTAGCGCTCTCCCCCTACACCTCGGTATAGTAGCTATTGAAAAAGGGAGCCTTTGGGTCACCCTCGTCTATATTTGACAACTTTACTTTATACTACACTCATTTCAGTCCTCATCAGCAAAAAAACCCCTAAATACGCAATTTGAAATCATTTAAGGACCTATTCATTTTGATATATATATATATATATGTGTGTGTGTGTGTGTGTGTGTGTGTGTGTGTGTGTGTGTATCAATATGTATATACATATGCATATTATTTACGTATATATCAATACATATATGGATATTAATGATCAATAATGCCTTTGGCTTTATTAATAAAGAGGGAACAATATCGGTGATACAACATATGTATTTAAGTCAGGATAGCGTTGACATAGAATCAACGGTGCTTGGTAACTATCAGTATATCACCAATGCAATCATCAGATCATCAGAATTGGCATGATAATCTCGTTTTGCTAGAAACTGATAGTCACCCAGTGCCGTTGACTTTGTATCATCTATCTATCTATCTATCTATCTGTCTAAGGATTTTAGTTACATACTAGCATCATATTTTATTGTTTGTTATTGTAATTAGCCATATTCATCCAGGTAATGAGTTGAAAATCGGTTTTATTCAGGGATCCATCTCATGTATGTGTGGTTAATAACAGAAATTCATTTCCGTCCGTAATGCTTTTTTAGTTCGTCTCGAGCAAGTGTGAATAACCCTGACCCTACCAATTTGGATACAGTGCAGAGATGTTGCCTTGGAGGCAGGCCCCTGAAAATGAACATTGAGGTTTTGTGTTTGAAACACGAGGACGAGAAAGGATTGCTATTGTCAATATTATCTTATGAGTACATCTTATGAGTTACTTTTAGGTGTTTGTTTATCGCCTTTAAAATTATTCTATAAGGAGACTTTTTCTTCTTCATTCTTTTTCTTTTCTTTTTTTTTATTCATGCCCGAGTTTCAGTTGAATTCTGTGAAGAAAATTAAGATTAATTTGGATGATTTAAGAGAGCATTTTTAGAGACGATCGGATTATTTATTTAGAATTTGTTCCGTACATAGATATTGTATTAGTCATGTGTACGTTCTGTGCATATATTTTTTCTGAGGTTGATTTGAGAAGCTAGTAAAAAGGAGAGATGCCCACATAGGAAAATCAAACAAATAGTCATAATAATAATAATAATAATAATAATAATGAAATTTGACCATGCCAACAAATGGTACATGCACAACCCAGAACCTGTCCTAGAAAATGACACTCACAAACTCCTGTGGGACTTTGATATACAAACGGATCACCTAATCTCGGCCCGAAGACCAGATCTTATAATAATCGACAAAAAAAGAAAATCTGCAAAAGTGTCGACTTTGCTGTTCCTGCAGACCACAGAATAAAACTAAAAGAATGTGAAAAGAGCGATAAGTACCTTGACCTTGCTAGAGAATTGAAAAAACTATGGAACATGAAGGTGACAATTATAATAATTGTGACTGTTGCTTTTGGCACGGTAACTAAAGGATTATTAAAGGGCCTGGAAGATTTGGAAGTTGGCAACCGAGTGGAGACCATCCAAACGACAGTATTACTGAAAACGGCCAGAATACTGAGAAGAGTCCTGGTGACTTGAGGAGACTTGCTGTCACTCAATCTCCAGTGAAATACCATCAGCTTACGCCGATGAGAAAAACTCTAATGAGTAAACAATAATAATAATAATTGTGGCATAATGTAACAACTGGAAGGAAAATAATTTGGTGGAATAAAGGTTTCCGAGCTATAATGGCATCGTAGTAAGCAAGTTTGAATTCCAGTCATGCAATTAGCGTTCACTTTCGGACTAATGCCCTTGAAAAAGGTATAAATCCATTTATTTCTCTAAATATTAATTAAAAAGTACCAAGACTGTCTTTCTACGAGGATGGCCTTGGCATTAAATAACCCATTAAGGTTAATATGCCATTTACCAAAGAAAACAAACAATCAATTAGGCAAAAGATGCCGACAAAAAAAAAAAAAAAAATTTCTTTTTGGTCTTTTAAATGGAGCATTGTATTTATGATAGGTCGATAAATTTAAACTATTGTTCTCATATATATATATATATATATATATATATATATATATATATATATATATATATATATATATATATATATATATATATATATATATATATATATATATATATATATATATATATATATATATATATATATATATATATATATATATATATATATATATATATATATATATATATATATATATATATATATATATATATATATATATTATATATATATATATATATATATATATATATATATATATATATATATATATATATCGGACATTGGCCTAGCGGTTAGAGTGTTCGCCAATGGCCCGGGAGACCTTGGTTCTATCCCAGGTCGAGTCATACCAAAGACTAAAAAAATGGTACTTGATGCCTCCTTGCTTAACACTCAGCATTATAAGGTACGGATCAAGGGTAAAGTGGAGCAAACCAGGGAAAGGAGCAGCGCCCTTCCCTACACCTTGGTGTAGTAAGCTATCGAAAAGGGAGCCTTCGGGTCACCCTCGACTATGGTCGCCAACTTTATATATAGTCAGTAAATTTGGCGACCGTAGTCAAGGACCATCCGAAGGCTCCCTCTACTACATCGAATTGTGAGGAGGGTGCTATTTCTTTCCCCGGATTGCTCAACTTTACCCTTAATATGTACCTTATAATGCTTAGTGTTAAACAAGGAGGTATCAAATACCATTTTTTGAGCCTTTGGTATGACTCGACCTGAGATCGAACCTAGGTCTCTTGGGCTATGGGTGAAAAAGAGAGAACGTTTCGGTCCAGTACCATTCAGCAATCTTTGTTGAAAGCGGATTTCTTGTATAAGTTGAATTTTGTATTTTACCGATTTTTGCTTATTTGTATAAATATGTGAATTTTCTCAACCTGTAACAGATGTGTCCGTTACTGGTAACGAAAATTGCTTTTAACTTAACGACTTTTTAAATGAATATTTATATATACGCGGCCACTGCCAGAAAGGCATTTAGTGAAGGTTTAGAGCTTAAAACGTTATTATTTCATTACTTAATTGTTGCATTTTATCACATTTTGGGTTGATACATTTTTCAAAAACACGAGCAAGCTTAACTACAAGACATGAAGTCTGAGCTCACATTTTGTGCACCCATGTTTCATTGGTTGGTGGTTAGTTCATTTTATGGCATTTCAAACCTTGTTAGGTTATTTAATGCCAAAATTAGTTTGTTTGTATTTTCAAGCAATTACTTAATTTCAATTATTTGTATTTAATAGTCATCATCATCATCATCATCATGTCGTGCCGCTAGCACGGATATCCCGGACCCTCTCTTGCCACTTCTCCCGATCATTCATCGCCTCTTGCAGGTCTTCAGGGCTACATCCAGTATCCTCAAATAGCTGCTGTATGTATGTTCGAGCTGGTCGTCTTGCTTTTGCTTGGCCATATGCGGGGATCCATAGGAGTACATAACTTATGAGCTCGACCTTGCTTATCCAGCAGTGTCCTGTGTGTCTGCTTCGTCTAACTTGTATAGCTTTCGTGATGGGAGGCAGCTGGAGTGTTACCGCCAGGACTTGTTCAATATTGCTCGCAACATTCTTCGCCGACTACACCGATGACATAGCGTTACTGGCGAATACACCCAACCAAGCCGAAACACTACTGCATAGTTTTGAATGAGGCGCTGCAAGCATTGGCCTCCATGTCAATGCACACAAAACTGAATATATGTGCTATAATCAAACAGGTGACATCTCCACACTAGACGGAACCTCTCTGAAACTGGTAGACAAATTCACCTACCTAGGAAGCAGCGTCTCATCAACCGAAAAAGACATAGACACACGGCTAACGAAGGCGTGGACAGCTATCGATTGGCTTTCGATCGTATGGAAATCAGACCTGACCGAAAAAATGAAACGCAGTTTCTCCCAGGCTGCAGTCGTGTCGATACTGCTATATGGATGCACTACTTGGACGCTAACTAAACGGCTGGAGAAGAAGCTAAACGGCAATTTAATAATAAGTATCTGTTATTCGCAGCTACACAGTTGCAAGCACTCTTCTCAAATTTGGGTCATTAAGGACCTGGGAGTAATGAAGATAAAGGGGTTACTAAACAATCCTCAAAACTCAAGAAGTGTAGCCTTGACACCAGTGCAGTTTTGCGTCATACAAAGGACAACCCATTTTATATGGACATCATTTTAACCAATTTGATCACGGAAGCTTCAACGATTAAACATGGACCAAATCTACATTTACCTGCCACCCTTCCCATTTCTTTTTATCACCTTGTCGACTGGAGCTGTCGAATACGTTGACTGCACCTCTGTAGAGGTGGGGATACACCCCCACAACGAAGCTATCTGTTGGCTGTGGGTGGTGACCTGTAATGATTGAGGGCTGGTTCCCAGTGGCTGAACAGTTAGTGACACGGCACCCCAACTGGGCTCGTGACTTGGCGCATACAGGGCTTACGTGTCGATCGGCCATGGTCATGTCAAGTCTTAACACCTATATATTTGATCCGACGGTATTCTTCAAATTGCTCTCGTGGCAAAAAAACATCCAGTCCTATTTTATCTTAAAGTTGCTAGAAGGCGGTGGCTGAAGATCAATCACATGGACAAAAATTTTGAGAGTAAGTCGGCGGCTGAGGATAGATAAAAAAAAACTTTGAGAGTAAGTCGGCGGCTGAGGATAGATAAAAAAAAAACCTAGAGTCCTGGATATGACACTAAACTAGATTTGATTGAGCTTTGGGGAACGGTGAGTACTCACTTCTTACCATTGCTCCCAGGTCCACTCAGGCCCGACGTGGTTGTATCTGTTCGTGTTCTGTCAATGGGTCAAATAGTTATCATCTAATCCTTTTCAATACCTGCAAACAGTGGTATACCCCTTCATTTCTATCCCACACGGGCCCACTCTGACTCGGAGTGGTAGTACTTGTTAGAGTCTCATGTGTGGGTTAAATAGAACTGTTTAACCATTTACTCTACTTGAAACCATTTAACTGTGTGCAAACAAATGATTGGTATTAAATTGAATTATAATTAGTATACAGCAATATTCAGAACCATTTAATTGTGTGCAAACGAATGAATAATGATGCATAGAATTATTCGTGTTAGATAGGAATACTTGAAACTATCTATGTATAAACAAATGAGAGATATTTAATTAGATTGTTAGTATTACATAGCAATGCTTGGATGCATTTAACTGTGTGCAAACAAATAAATAGTGTTGACTTAAACTATTAGTTTTACTTGATAATACGTGAAACCATTTAACTGTGTGCAAGCAAATGACCTCTGACTCGTTTCGAATTGTTACTTACAAACTATTCTTTAACGAATCTCCCCCCACCATATATATATATATATGTGTGTGTGTGTGTGTGTGTGTGTGTGTGTGTGTTAACAGGATTTAGCCTTGAATAACCTGCAAAAGTTGATTTGCCATAAAACACAACCAATATACCTTAAACAAATTTTTTTTCAAGATTAAAAGGTTGACTTAAACGCCGTAATTTACGGTAAGTATCATCATCATCATCATCACCACGTTGCACCGTCCGCACGGATCTCCCTGACCCTCTTCCGTCACCCGTCTCTATCGTCCATCGCTTCCGGTAGGTCTTCAAGGCTACATCCTGTATCGGCACAGACCTGTTATATGTAGTTCCTAGCTGGCCGTCCTGCCTTGGCTCGTCCATGTGAAGGGGTTCACAGGAGTATGTCGCTTATGAGTTCATCTCTTCTACTCCATCAGCGTCCCGCATGTCTCGTTCTTCTAACTTGGATAGTTTTCGTGATGGGTGGTAAGTGGCCGTACAGCTGCTACTTTGTGGAGTGCTGCCTCCAGGACTTGTTCAATATCACTCGCAGCATTCTTTTGTAGTTGCCGTCATACGTTTAGTTGTCGTCCATGTAGTGCATCCATACAGCAGTGTCGACATGAACGCTGCTTGAAAAAAACTGCGTTTCATTTTATCGGTCAGGTCTGACTTCCATATGACCGATAGTCTATCGATTACTGTCCATGCCTTTCCCAGTCGCCTGTTGATGTCAGTGTTGGTTGAGGAAACATTGCTTCCTTGATAGGTAAGTATACCAGTACCAAAAAACAAAAATTTGTTTCCCAAATTAATTGACCGTTTAGTTTGTCGGCAAAAGAAAACTTTTATTTATAAAACTAGAAATCAATCTTGCCGACCTCCATGAAAGCAAAATTTTATTTTACGCCAATTGATGAAAATTGTCTGGATTGCAATTTAAAAGAATTTTTTTCACAGATGTCAGATCTTTTGATATCAAAGTTGAAATATCATTCTAAAGAAAATGAAGTCGACACCAGTTTTGTTGGGTTTATTTTTTCCTCTATGAATAACGCTCTTTTTTATCTGGATAATTCTATGATTTTATCTCAGTTATATAATACATTTCCCCGCACTTAGGTCAGAGATTATCGTAACAAGCTTGTGGGTAACAATAATGCAACCCATTCTTCCTCTTTCTTCACTCTAGCAACCTCTTTTAGCTAAAGAGAATATTTTTTGTATGTTTGTTTGGTTGGTTGGTTAAACGGCATATCTACCCCTCAGTGAATTGTTTAACGTCAGGATTTTTTAAAATAAGAGATCAAGGATCGGAATGTGATTCAGAAATTTTTTTAAAATTTTTGTTAGACAATTTTGGCTGATTATTTTATACTTCGATTATTATTTGGTTTAATTTTGTTGTGTTTTATTGCACATCAATTCTTGTGGGTTATTTCTTGTCACATCCTGTTATCTATCTATCTATCTATCAAGTTTATTTTTAAAAGAGCTAGAGCTCATTCGTTCACATACAGTTTGAGTGTTCAGAGTATTACTATTTATTGTTTGCACACAGTTAAACGGTTTCATGTATCCCTATTTAACACTAATAATTTCACTTAATATTGATCATTCACTTGCACCCAGTTAAATAGTTTCAAATATCCCGATTTAACACTAATAATTCTATTTGCACACAGTTAAGTGTGCAAAGCATATCTATCAAAAAGTTAAGTGTGCAAGCATTGCTATCAAAAACTAATCATTCAATTTTATATAAATCATTAGTTTGCTCACTGTTAAATGGTTTCAAGTTTAGTAAATGATTAAACAGTTATATTTGACCCATATGTGAGATTCTAACAGGTACTATCAATCAAGGTCAAAGTGGACCTGGGAGTAATGGTAATAAAGGAGTACTCTACATTCTCTCATACTCAAGAACTTGGTTTCCGTATAATTTTGTGTTATATCGAGAACTCTTGTGGTTGGGGGTTTTACCGATTTACAGAGATGCAATGAACGTATTCTATAACTCCAACAGACTGGGCTATGTAGGATAATAAATATATATAGCAATAGTATTTACGATATAGGACAGTATTTCCGAGTAAAGTCTGGCTTCTTTAAGAATTATTCAATTATTAAAGAAGCCAGACTTAACGCATGGTTCCTCTTCAATGAAAACCATCGAGTAGGCTAGGGCTGTATGATACGTCGACTGCAGAGAGATAAAACCCACCCCCAATGAATGACCTGGATACGACACTAAACTAATATTAACTATTCGTTAGCACACAGTAATATAATTTCAAGTATTCCTATTGAATACTAATAATTTTCAAACAAATGTATTTGACCCATAGATTGAACCCTGACAGGTACTATTATTCTGGAGCAAAGTGGACAAGGGAGTAATAGCAGATGTAATCCACATGTTCCAGATTTGAACAGGAGCCTCACCACCAGAAACATATCAACATCACACCCTGAACACCTTTGCTTTTAGGGCTGGAGAGGTTTACTCCAATGCAGCCACCGACACACACACACACACACACACATATGTATATATATATATATATGTGTGTGTGTGTATGTGTGTGTGTGTGTGTCGGTGGCTGCATTCGCTGCATTGGAGTAAACCTCTCCAGCCCTAAAAGCAAAGGTATTCAGGGTGTGATGTTGATATGTTTCTGGTGGTGAGGCTCCTGTTCAAATCTGGAACATGTGGATTACATCTGCTATTACTCCCTTGTCCATATATATATATATATATATATATGTGTGTGTGTGTGTGTGTGTGTGTGTGTGTGTGTGTGTGTGTGTGTGTGTCAGTGCAAATATGTACATACACCAAAAATTTCGGTTAACTGAGGTGCTGGTTCTTCGGGACACCCGTTTGTTTAAGCTGAATATATAAAGCAGGAAACAGACCAACTATATTGGTAGTAATATCGTTCACTGACTTGGAACTTCAAGCTGTTTAATCGGGACAACATAGCCTCTGTTTTTAGGTACATTATGATTCAAATTGCAGTGGCGAATTAATCTGAGATGAATTTGTTAATCATAGAGCTATTGCAGTTGACCGGTTTTCTTGCTTATATTTTATGGTCTGCAGTGACGGATGAAACTGTTCAATCAAAATGAGCCAAATTTCGAAATGTTGATAAGAATTGTGTCAATTGTGTGAATTCTTGAAATTGCAACGAAATCGCTATGACAACGTTAATGTAACTGCTGCCAAGGGAAATGGTTGCATTTTCTTTTTTCAATGTAAAATGTAGTAATTTACAAAGCTTTTTTCTTTGATGTGGCACGAGGCCGTCAATGTAAAATGTATCTCAAGATTTTGTTTTGCGTTTGTTCTAAACTTTTTTTTTTATACTATAGAGTCTTATTTACATCTGCTTCAAATGGAGGAGGAGTATTGGCAAACATGCTGGACTGTTACATCGTATTAAGCTGGTTCGAACTCCAGTCGCGCTATTACGTTCATTTTCGTACTAAAACCCTTGAGAAAAGTATAAACTTCTTTGTCCCACCATCTATGGGAGAAATAGTACCGCTACTGTTATTCAACGAAGATGGTTTTGTCATTAAATAATCCATAAAGATTGATATGTCACTAAAATAAAGAAACCGAGCAGCTTCAAAGTCTTTGGTGATTTCGTAACCATTCAGTCAGATGGAACAGACCATCCATCTTTTAAATCATTGTTTTTCACTTTATTTAAATCTATTTTTCCTCTGTTGTAGGACAGTTTAAACGGAATACTTTAATGACAAATCTGTCACTTTGTCGCAAATATTTCATTCCTATAAATTCATATGGAAAGCAGCAACCGACAAAAGAGCACTTAGTCCACTTACCTCTCATCTCAGAAACCATCCAAGTAAGACATGCAATACATGCCGGAGAAGCAAGGACGAACTCAAAAGCAACATTCTTCCAAGGACTCCTGCATATGGACGCATCAGTTTTGGCCGACCAGCAAGGACTTATATTCATCAGCTCTGTGCAGACACTGTATACCGTCTAAAAAACTTTCCAAAAGTCATAATTGACGAGGAGGGATAACATCATTATTCAGTCATCAAAGAATTACCGAATTTAAATTTTTTTGCGTGAAACAGAGTATTTTATCTTTCTAGATTGATTTTAATGGCATGTTAAAACGTCTAGACTGATTTTATGCCAAGATGTTTGGAAATCGTATTCATTTTATGTTCATATTTCAATCTTTTTGCATCGTGGTTAATCAGAGTTTTTTTTTACTCACGGTCCTATATAAAATAGTTTACAAATTATTGGGACCCTAATGTCAGTTGACATGGAAGTAATGGCAATAAAATGTGACGCCACACTCTTTAGAACTCCAGAACTGGAGTCTCACCATCAGATGCAGTTTTTGTGTCATACCCAGGATGAATTGATACCGAAGTCTCCAGCATCTTTTTGACAGAATCATTTATTCATATAAATACCTAGAACCAGTTGTCAAAGTGTAGCTTAGTCACCGATGGCTTATATGTCGGTGGTTGCTAATTGTCAGATGGACACAGATACAAAATACAAAAACACAACTCGCTTCAAGCGTGAAAACGTCGTTGCTTTAATCTCCCCGTTCAGTATTTTGATTCTGCGGAAGCAGGAAAAAATTAATAATGGGCACTACTGCGAGTCAACTTCTTTGGTATTCTTGGAACAGGACTCTTCTCGTATCTATGATTTCTTCCTCGTTCTCCGTTCACACAAAAGTTTGTCTCCTCGCACTCCAACGACTAAAAGAGAACAAAAATGCAACAAAATCACGAAATCCGTTGTCTTACAGAGCACCCCACCCCCACTGAATCAGTTGGGTGATATCATCAGGACTGTACACGTCACCATTTAGATGGCCTATCGTTTGTGCCCTGGGCTAGACCATGTCTGGGGTGCAAGATCACGCATATCTTGTTACACCGGGCGTTCTGAAAGAGATATTGAACTTTGCTGAATTGTTTTACTTCCGACTTGGCTTTTTTGATAATTTATTTCAATTTACATTCGGCAATATTTACTCAGAATTGTATCTGACACAATTTCAAACTGTCTATGTCATCATAAAAGAACAATTCCAATTTGGAGTCGTTCAGTTCTTTTAGGAATTTTTCGATATTAAATCATACTTCAAAATTTGACAAATTAAAAGTTATTAATTTAAAATCGCTTATATTTAGAGAAATGAAAAAAATCATAAGTACCCTGTCTTTGGAGGATGACGCTGACTGTATCCTTGCCGAGGAATAAGACCCTTCCAAAAAGGGAGTGTCTCGGGTATAACACAAAACAACATTAGCTGATGAGGCTCCAGTTCAGTAGATCCTAGGATCGTGGAGTACCCCTTCATTGCCATTATTCCCAAGTCCACTCTGACCCGCTGTCTCATCTATGGGTCAAATAAATTTGGTTGCACTTAATAGGATTACTTAATAACATATAATTGTAAATTATTTGTATTAAGAATAATTGTCCACTAAGGGCTATCATTATTTTTATTAGTTACTTGAAACCATATAACTGCTTGCAAATTACTAGTTTTAGATCGGAATACTTGGTGCCATAAAATTGTATGCAGAAAATGGATTATTAATATTTGATCCGAGTGCTTGAAACCTTAAAACTGTGTGCAAATTATTTGTATCGTATAAAGGTAAATTATTTGTATAAGGAATAGATACGTAAAGCTATAATTGGAGGGAGATACCATGGTGTAATGGCTAAAATGCTGGACTACAGCATCGTAGTAAGCGGGTTCGAACTCCAGTCGCGGTATTACTTTCACTTTCGGACAAATGCCTTTGAGAAAGTTATGAAGTCTCTTCTTCCTCTGCAATAGACTAACTTGTACTGCTACTGTTATTCTACAACGATGGCTGGGGAATTAATTAACCCACAAAGGTTGATAAGCTATTAAACAAAAACCAAATCTATAATTGTTTACAAATGTTTATTATTAGTTAATTACAACCATATAACTGTGTACAAACAAATGAAAATTGTTAAATTGAAATAATTTCTAGAATTAATTGAAATTGTGTACAAATTATTAAATTGAAATGCTTGAAACCATAGAATTATGCGCATATTATTTTCAAACTGTATTTTTCCTCGTTGTAGAAATCAGGACCCGACTGCTTTGTGATATAAAGCAATTAGAATTTAGACGAAAGGTAATATTGAATAAAATCATTTGAAGTGTCATCTCATAACCATTCCAAAATTATTGAGTCTCGCGTCGAGATTTGAACTTGGAAGACAATATTTTTTTTTATTTGGATGCTGTCGAGTTCTTTTACTTTTTCCTTTTTTTTTTTTTTTTTTTTTAATAAAAACAAGACACAAAAAATAAAATTACGAGATAGTGCTACTTAAATCAACCCAGGTATGAAAAGTCTACGTTCTAAGAAAACCTGTCTGAATTTCCGGCATTTTACTCGAACACTGACCTCTAGAATTGGCAGGAAATATATTACTATTTCAGGAAGACCACACTTCATTCCATTTGTTCTTAAAACAGATCTGACTTTGAATTAAAAAAAAACAAATCTCTGTGGAATTCGGTCTCTTCCTCTCCCACTCCAAGACTCTCAGGAATATATGTAAATTCTAAATTGTATGACTCGTCTGTCTACTTAATTATCTGATGTAAGTTTTCCTTGTTGCTTGCTGAAGGATGGGTTGATCAACTGGATAAGTAAGACCAACACACAATTAAAATGGGTAAAATAAGTATCTATTTCGAGTAATACTGACCACAAAACTGTCTACAATGATATTGATGGAAAGAAATTCTTTGTTTGGTTTCTTTTGTTGAAAGGCATATCAACCTTATTTGATGCGAAAACCATCCTTCTAGAATAACAGCAGTGGTACTATTTAACCCTTATCTAGGAAGTTAAGGGGTTCATGCCTTTCCCAAGGGTATTTGTTCGAAAGTGAGAGTAATAGCACGACTGGAGTTCGAACACGCTAAGTATGATTCCCAGTCAATCGTAGTTACCATTACACCACAAAGACACCCACCAAGGAATTTCTTGGTTTAATTACTAAATGTGAATTTATTTCGAAATGGTATTCTCATCAGTTAATAGTAAATACGTTGAAGACAATAGATTGATTTCATTTAATGGCAAAAATAACTACTTCATCCTTCCATATTCTTTTTTGTTTTTTAATATTATATCAGTCTTCGTAATTATTTAAAACTGCAGAAAACAGTCGTGGTACTATTTAACCCATTGCTGTGGATAAATGGGGTTCATGCCTTTCTCAAGGGTATTAATCCGAAAGAGAATGTAATAGTTTGACGAGAGTTCGAACTCGCTAACAACGATGTGATAAATTAGCCATTACGACCCTAAGATTCTTACTTTTCCGATTCAGCCCATGGCAGACTTAGAAATACGACAACGCATCATGTGTGTGTGTGTGTGTGTGTGTGTGTGTGTGTGTGTGAGAGAGAGAGAGTTTTCGTTCTCCTAGACTGGTTGTCCAACCAAAGCGGTGAAACGGTGACTGGAAACTTAAAAATGCAGATTCGTACACAACACGATGGATATGATGAACCATGCTATTTATTGGACTATAAATATTGTATTGAACATTACACAAGAACTATCATAGAAAAAATCATGAAATTAGCACACTACTGAGACCGAATAAACAATTCCCTCTCTAATAATTTTCAAACAGATCCATTGGATCAAGAGATGGGATCCTAACAAGTATTACCACTTCCGGTCGTATTAAACTTGAAAATAAAAGCAATGGAGAATGACTCCACCCTTCATAGAGCACTTGAATTGCAGCTTCACTGAATGCAGTCTCAGTTCACTCTTTTGCTGTGGTAGAGTATTACCCCTCTGCAGAGTTACCTAGACGGTTGGGACTGTAGAATTCATCGACTGCATCTCTGCTGAGGGGTAAGACACCCCCAAAACGATTGTCCCAGATATGACACTAAACAATCTGATGATGTTATAGTAATTCTTTGGGCAATGCGGAGTACACCTTCATTGTCATCACTCCCAGGTCCACTCTAGCCCAAAGTGGTAGATCCTGATAGGGTCCTATCAATGGGTCGAATAGAACCAAACCGCGTACTTATGCTATACTGAATTGCTTGAAATAGAACTGCTTTGACATTTAAACTGCATACTTATGCTAAACTGAATTGTTTGAAATGGAACTGTTTTGATATTTAACTGCGTGTAAACAAAAACTGTACTTAGACTAAACTGTATGGTTTGAAAAATAAGTGTTTGACTAAACTGAATAGCTTGAAATAGAAATGTTTTTGACAATTAAACTGTGTATTTATGCTAACTAAATTGTTTGAAATTGTTCATTTGTATAAAAATGGATTTGGCATAAAACCAAACAAAACCAAACGCACGGCAAATGATACAGTCAGCATATTCTTAGCCTAACCGACTGGTTTATTGTCATACAAAGTAAGGTTCTTAGCCTAACCTACTGGTTTATTGTCATACAAAATAAGGTTCTTAGCCTAACCGACTGGTTTATTATCATACAAAGTAAGGTTCTTAGCCTAACCGACTGGTTTACTGTCATACATAGTCAGGTTCTTAGCCTAACCGACTGGGTTATTGTCATACAAAGTAAGGTTCTTAGCCTAACCGATTGGTTTATTGTCATACAAAGTAAGGTTCTTAGCCTAACCAACTGGGCTATTGTCATACAAAGTAAGGTTTTTAGCCTAACCGGCTGGGTTATTGTCATACAAAGTAAGGTTCTTAGACTAACCGACTGGTTTATTGTCATACAAAGTAAGGTTTTTAGCCTAACCGACAGGTTTATTGTCATACAAAGTGAGGTTCTTAGCCTAACCGACTGGTTTATTGTCATACAAAGTCAGGTTCTTAGCCTAACTGGCTGGGTTATTGTCATACAAAGTAAGGTTCTTAGCCTAGCCGATTGGTTTATTGTCACACAAAGTAAGGTACTTAGCCTAACCAACAGGGTTATTGTCATACAAAGTAAGGTTTTTAGCCTAACCAACTGGGTTATTGTCATACAAAATAAGGTTCTTAGCCTAACCGACTGGGTTATTGTCATACAAAGTAAGGTTCTTAGACTAACCGACTGGTTTATTGTCATACAAAGTAAGGTTCTTAGCCTAACCAACTGGTTTATTGTCATAAAAAGTAAGGTTGTTAGCCTAACCGACTGGGTTATTGTCATACAAAGTAAGGTTCTTAGCCTAACCGACTGGTTTATTGTAATACAAAGTAAGGTTCTTAGCCTAACCTACTGGATTATTGTCATACAAAGTAAGGTTCTTAGCCTAACCGACTGGTTTATTGTCATACAAAGTAAGGTTGTTAGCCTAACCGACTGGGTTATTGTCATACAAAGTAAGGTTCTTAGCCTAACCGACTGGATTATTATCATACAAAGTAAGTTTCTTAGCCTAACCGACTGGGTTATTGTCATACAAAGTAAGGTGCTTAGCCTAACCGACTGGTTTAATGTCATACAAAGTAAGGTTCTTAGCTTAACCGACTGGGTTATTGTTATACAAAGTAAGGTTCTTAGCCTAACCGACTGGGTTATCGTCATACAAAGTAAGATTCTTAGCCTACCCGACTGGGTTATTGTCATACAAAGTAAGGTTCTTAGCCTAACCGACTGGGTTATTGTCATACAAAGTAAGGTTCTTAGCCTAACAGACTGGATTATTGTCATGCAAAGTAAGGTTCTTAGACTAACCGGCTGGGTTATTGTCATACAAAATAAGGTTCTTAGCCTAGCCGATTGGTTTATTGCCATACAAAGTAAGGTACTTAGCCTAACCGACTGGTTTATTGTCCTACAAGTAAGGTTCTTACCCTTACCGACTGGGTTATTGTCACACAAAGTAAGGTTCTTAGCCTAACCGACTGGGTTATCGTCATACAAAGTAAGATTCTTAGCCTAACAGACTGGGTTATTGTCATACAAAGTAAGGTTTTTAGCCTAACCAACTGGGTTATTGTCATACAAAGTAAGGTTCTTAGCCTCACCGACTGGTTTATTGTCATACAAAGTCAGGTTCTCAGCCTAACCGACTGGGTTATTGTCATACAAAGTAAGGTTCTTAGCCTAACCGACTGTTTTTTTGTCATACAAAGTAAGGTTCTTAGCCTAAATGACTGGTTTATTTTCATACAAAGTAAGGTTCTTAGCCTAACCAACTGCTTTATTGTCATACGAAGAAAGGTTCTTAGCCTAACCGACTGCGTTATTGTCATACAAAGTAAGGTTCTTAGCCTAACCGACTGGTTTATTGTCATACAAAGTAAGGTTCTTAGCTTAACCGACTGGTTTATTGTAATACAAAGTAAGGTTCTTAGCCTAACCGACTGCTTTATTGTCATAAGAAAAAAGGTTCTTAGCCTAACCGAGTGCGTTATTGTCATACAAAGTAAGGTTCTTAGCCTAACCGACTGGGTTATTGTCATACAAAGTAAGGTTCTTAGCCTAACCGACTGGATTATTATCATACAAAGTAAGTTTCTTAGCCTAACCGACTGGGTTATTGTCATACAAAGTAAGGTGCTTAGCCTAACCCACTGGTTTAATGTCATACAAAGTAAGGTTCTTAGCTTAACCGACTGGGTTATTGTTATACAAAGTAAGGTTCTTAGCCTAACCGACTGGGTTATCGTCATACAAAGTAAGATTCTTAGCCTACCCGACTGGGTTATCGTCATACAAAGTAAGATTCTTAGCCTAACCGACTGGGTTATTGTCATACAAAGTAAGGTTCTTAGCCTAACAGACTGGATTATTGTCATGCAAAGTAAGGTTCTTAGACTAACCGGCTGGGTTATTGTCATACAAAATAAGGTTCTTAGCCTAGCCGATTGGTTTATTGCCATACAAAGTAAGGTACTTAGCCTAACCGACTGGTTTATTGTCCTACAAGTAAGGTTCTTACCCTTACCGACTGGGTTATTGTCACACAAAGTAAGGTTCTTAGCCTAACCGACTGGGTTATCGTCATACAAAGTAAGATTCTTAGCCTAACAGACTGGGTTATTGTCATACAAAGTAAGGTTTTTAGCCTAACCAACTGGGTTATTGTCATACAAAGTAAGGTTCTTAGCCTAACCGACTGGTTTATTGTCATACAAAATAAGGTTCTTAGCCTAACCGACTGGTTTATTGTCATACAAGTAAGATTTTTACCCTAACCGACTGGGTTATTGTCATACAAAATAAGGTTCTTAGCCTAACTGGCTGGTTTATTGTCATACAAAATAAGGTTCTTAGCCTAACCGACTGGTTTATTGTCATACAAAGTAAGGTTCTTAGCCTAACCTACTGGTTTATTGTCATACAAAGTAAGGTTTTCTGGCTGCATGCCAGTAATGCCCAATATTTCATTCTATTTCAAATGTTGTTTTTTTGTCAGATTTTGTCCTTTAAGGGACCAATCGTAACAAAGCGGTTTGCGTACTTCACCAGTTTTTTCAGTACTACATCCGTAGAGTTAATGTTGTGTCTTACAAAGGAAACAGATGTAATAATACGTACATTCTTGAGATATCTAGGACGTTTAACAATTTTTGAAGCCAAATGATAGGACACAAACCTAGGACCTCAAATGATAGAATAAAGAAAATTATATTTATTGAAAGGTTAAAAAATGACATTTAGGAGCTACTTTAACTTTCATGTGTCACCATAATTGAAAAAAAGATTATAGGTTTTATATTTTACTGTGGTCAAGTCTATCGTAACAAACCTAGTACCTATCTAAATAAACATGTGATATCTTTTATGATGCTATATTGATTGTTTTTAACGCTAAGTCAACCCGTCTAGGGTTATTTAATGACTAGAGGTCAGAGAATCACGTTTATTGTATATTTATATTTTCAATTTTTTCTCAAGAGTTTTTACACACAGTTATATGATATCAAGTATTCCTATCGAATACAAATAATTTGCACACAATCATATGATATCAAATATTCCGACCTACTGATACAGTTATATGATGTCAAGTATTCCTATTTAATGGTAATAATTTGAACACAGTTATATGATATCAAGTATTCCTATCAAATACAAATAATTTGCACACAATTATATGATATCAAGTATTCCTATCTAATATTAATTATTATATGATTTCTATCATAATTATTTCAATTTGATATTAGTCATTTGTTTACAGTTATATAGTTTCAAGTAACTAATAATACTTAGTAAACAATTATAGCTTCAAGTAACTATTCCTAACACAAATGATTTACACACACTAATATAGCATCAAATAGTCCTATCTAATCTGAATAAATCTCTACCACTCCGAGTCAGAGTATAACATGGAGTAATGGCAATGAAGGGTTATTCTACTGTGGATCCTAACCATCAGATGCAGTTTTGTGTCATACCAAGAACAACACTTTTTGGTTTGGGGTCTTACCTCTCTGCAGGGCATTCAGAAGGCGTATTCTAATCCATAACCAAAGGGTCTTCTATCTAAGACTAATAGTTTATATGACTTAAATAACAATTCATATTTGATGATAATCATTTATTTGCATTGAGTTATATAGTTTCATGTAGTCTTACTTAACACCCATACTTTCTTGGTTGGTTGGTTGGTTGGTTTTATGACATATCAATCTTTGTAGGTTATTTAACGCAAAATCCATTTTTATGCAAATAGTCAGTTCTATTTCAAATAATTCAGTTTAGCATGAGTACACAGTTTAATTGTCGAAAACATTTCTATTTCAAGCTATTCAGTTTATTCAAACAGTTCTAATTCAGCTAATTCAGTTTAGTATAAATACAGATTTTGCTTACACACGTCAAATGTCAAAACAGTTCTATATATTAAACAATTGTTTAGTGTAAGTACAGTTTCAATGTCAAAAACAGTTCCATTACAAACAATTCAGTTTAGCATAAGCATGCAGTTTAAATGTAAGTACAGTTTAATTGTCAAAAACATTTCTATTTCAAACAATTCACTTCAATCGAAAAGTTCTAATTCAAACAATTCAGTTTAGCATAAGCATGTAGTTAGTTCTATTTAACCCATAGATAGGGCCCTATCAGGTGCTACCATTCCGGGCCGGAGTAGACATGGGAGCAATGGCAATGAAGGAGTACTCTGCATTCCCCAAAGCTCCAGCATCACTGAAACCTCACTCTCAGATTGTTTAGTGTCATATCCGGGACAATCATTGGGGGGGGGGTCTTGTAGAGGTGCAGTCGGTGTATTCTACAGCTCCAGCCGACAGGGCAACCAATAATTTGAAAGCTATTATATGATTTCAAGCAACCAATAATAATTCTTTGGTTTTAAGTCTTCCTAACATTTATAATGCTATTCAACAATAATCATTCTTTGCATACAATTATATGAGCTTATGCATTCTTTGAGAAAACAAATTTTTTTTAAACAGATCTAGTTAATCAATAGATAAGAGCCTAACTGAAACTCCCATTCTGGGTCTGGGAGTAATGACTCCAAAGACTTCCACAACTGACTTTTCACCATAAGTTGCTGTTTAGTATCATATCTCCTTTTTGGGGGGTGGATGGAGGTCTTAAAATTCTGCAAAGAATACAGCCAGCGTATTCTAAGCTACGCTAACACAGTTTTATGATATTAATATATTTTGGTTTTGAATTCTTTTTTAACAACATATAAATGTTCATGGATTGTTTGATGCCAAAGCTCTTACTGAACAACCTATTACTGTTCATTCAACCCGTTGCTTAGAGCCCAGTCGGCTGGGGCCATGTGTATCACTACTGAGAGTTGACACTCCCAACAAGTGTCCTGGATATGACACTAAACAATCAGAGAGTGTGGCTACAGTAATGCTGGAGCTTTGAGGAATGTGGAGTACACCTTTGTTTCCATGGCTCCCATGTTCACTCTGACCCGGAGTGGTAGTACCTGAAAAGTTCCTGTCCATGGATCAAATAGAACTGCTGGACATTTAAATTGAAAACAAACAAAGAGAGTTATGCTAAATTGAATTGTCAGAAAAATAGAACCGTTTGATCATTTAACTGTATAAAAAAAAACTGATGCTTAATTGAATTATTAGTGATATATAGCAATACTTGGGACCATTTAACTATGTGCAAAAAAACGAGCTTAGGCTTATTCAAAAGCATTATCAACAAAATGTGTTTATAAATCATATGTCTAATATATATGTATTAAGAGGATCTGGTATTAAATAACCTGCAATGGTTGATATGCCATAAAACCAAACTAAACCAAAGCTGAGGGATGAGAGGGTTATAAATTTCGAAAGGGTATTTGTCCAAAAGTAGGGCAGACAAGGTTCTTCAGCCTTGGTGAAGCAACTAGTCTAGGAGAAGGAAAACTCCGAATTCATACCTGTTAAACTCCGCTAAAAAATTGACCTTGTGTCATATCCTGTTCGAGTGGAGGGGTTGGACCAGAAGGTGCCCGTGGTGTAGTGGTTATCGTCGTAGGAAATTGACACAGCGACTCGAGTTCAAATCCTGGACGTGAATGATTGCATTTCACATAGCACTAATACGTTTGGAAAAGGTATGAATCTAGTTATTCTCCCTCCAGCTATTACCCATAGTAAATAGTAGAAGAAAAACTCTGAATTCAAACCTGTTAAACTCCGCTTAAAAAATAGACCTTGTGTCATATCCTGCCCGAGCGGAGGGGTTGGTAAATAGGATTAGTCCAAAAGTGAAAGTTAATAACGCCTCTAGATTTTGAACTCGCTTCCTATGACGTCCAGCACGTAAACTACTTAGCTACGGAGTCTCCCCCGTTATAATATATTATTGTACATACACACGTGATATATCAAACCCTTAAGATACTTAAAATTTATGAGAATAAATAACAGGATAAAAGCGTGGATATTTGTTTGACTGAGACGAAGCAAAGTGCGCTATTGTCAATTTCGTAAAGTAACGGCGACAACATATGGCATGTATTTAAAAGGCTTTGTGCAAGTGACAGTAATGTTACAGACGGATTTCCTTGCTAATTTAACATCATTGGGTGAAGGGTAGGCGGCTAGATTTAGACGTTGACAAGCAATCGAGTAAACGTCGAAATTATCAAACAAACAGGAGTCTGTAGGGCTTAGTGCTGACAGTTTTTTAAAAGTTTCTCGGAAGATTGACTTTCAGTCATTTGAAAAAATGAATTTGCTAACACACTCACACACACACACACACACACACACAAGTGTATATATATATATATATATATATATATATATATATATTTGCTGGCCTTCTGATATTTTCATCATTGCTGGCTTCAGCAAACTTCCATTCCAGTAGAATATACCGACTGCATCTCTGCAGAGGTTTAAAATCTCCCAACGAGTGTCCTGATATGACACTAAGCAACCTGATGGTGAGACTTCAGCTTTGGACATTTGGGGAATGTTGAGTACCCCTTAAATGCCATTGCTCCCAGGTCCCCTCTGACCCGGAATGGTAGCACCGGATAGGGTCCTATCAATGTGTCAAAGAGAACAAATTGTGTGCAAATAAATGACTGATGTTAAATTGTGACTCTTACATAGCATATCATACTTAACATAATACTTAAAACCATTTACTGTATGCAGGGCCAAGTTGGCTGGGGCTAGAGAATATACTGACTGCATTTCTGCAGAGCGGTAAGATTCCCCCAACTAGTGTACTGGATATGACACTAAACAATCTGATGGTGAAGCTCCAGTGATGCTGGAGCTTTGGGGAATGCGGAGTACCTCTCCATTAACATTGCTCCCAGGTCTACTCTGGCCCGGAGTGGTAGCACCAAATGGGGTCCTATCTATGGGTCAAATAGAACTAAACAGTGTACTTATGCTAAACTGACTTGTTTAAAATAGAATTATTTTGACATTTAAACTGTGTATCTATGTTAAATTGAATTGGTTGAAATAAAACCCTTTATACGTATAAAAATGGACCTGGCATTAAATTACCTACAATGGTTGATATGCCATAAAACCAAACCAAACCAAACGTAACTGTGTGCAAAAAAAGCACAGATTCGTTTGAAAATGTTATCAACAAAATGTGTTTACAAGTCATATATTTATTTAATATATTTATATACGAACAGGATTTGGTATAAAATAACCTATAATGGTTGATATGCCATAAAACCAAACTAGACTAAACTATTCCGTTCTTGATCACGCTCTTCTTCATCCGAATCGCTTGACACTTTTATCTTCCAATCGTCGTGGAGGTTTTTCGGGTGGTTGTTTCCACTATCTCGGATACCATTCAACAACTGAACTTCAGTGAACCTTGAAATTCGTTCGGCCAAGCTAAACTTCTACTCCTCGGTACTGCTTGATCACGGCGTTCACTCTGCTACGCTCCCAAATTACCAAGCTTCAGATGTGATCACACAACGATATTCCCTATTTTATTATAATAATACATTGCACATTATTTTTAAATAAGAATGCATTGGAACTTATTTTTCTGTAATAATACATAGCAAATGATTTTACTATGAGAATGCATTGGAACCTTTTTTCAATAATTTATGGACGATTTATATTTGTATTTCAAAATTTGGTCAATTAGAAACAGCTAATATGTTTAACAAAAATAAATTGAATATAATCTTACAATAACAAACCAAAAAAAGGTTATAAAAATAAGATTGAAAACTAATAATAAAATGTAGTTATTCGTCATTAATAAAATATTTTAAATATTTTCTTGCTGTTTCCGCGGAAAACAAATTGAAGCGAAAAGATAAACAAATACTTTGATCTTTTGCCCAGTCAGCTGGGGCTATAGAATACACCGACTGATTCTCTGTAGAGGGATAAGAACCCCCACCACCACCAACAACAACGAGTTTCCTTGATATGATCCTAAACAATCTGATGGTAAGGTTTCAGTAATGCTCGAGGTTTGGGGAATGCGGAGTACACCTTTATTACCATCGCTCCCAAGTCCACTCTGGCCCGGAGTGGTAGCAAATGATAGGGCCCTATCGAACCAAACTGTGTACTTATGCTAAACTGATTTGTTTGAAAAAAAAATTGTTTTGACATTTAAACTGTGTACTTATTCTAAAGAGAATTGCTTGAAATAGAACTGTTTTGACATTTGAACTACGTACTTATGCTAAAATGATTTGTTTGAAATGGAATTAGTTTTGTATGCTAAAGTGAATTGTTTGAAATAGACCTGTTTTTGACATTGAAACTGTACTACGCTAAACTGAACTGTTTGAAATACAGCTGTTTTGACACTTAACTGTGTGTAAACATAGACTATACTTATGCTAAAGTAAATTGTTTTAATTAGAACTGACTAAACTGAAGAGCTTGAAATAGAAATGTTTTTGATAATTAAACTGTGTACTTAATCAAACTGAATTGTTTGAAATAGAATTGTTTATTAAATAGATTTGGTATTAAATAACCTACAAAGATTGATATTCCATAAAGCCCGAACAAACACACAAACTTTTGCCTTGCCGTATAGCTGAAGAAGTTGTGGAATATGAAAGCGACAGTGGTATCAATTATGTCAGATGCCCTTAGAACGGTCCAACAAAAGCTCAAAAATAAGCAAGGGGAATCGGAGATCAGAGGAAGAATCGAAGCCATCAAGACCACAGCAATGTTAAAACCAGGGAGAATTCTTAGAATAGCCCTGGAGGCATGAGGAGATTAGTTGTCTCACAAACTCCAGAGAAAAATCACCTGTTAAAAATGGTGAGAAAATTAGCGACCTGAGGGGTCTTGCTGTCACTTGGGTGCCAGTGAATAAATCATTATCTTTGATGTAGAAAACTAGCAAGAAGTAAAAAAATACACAGCCAAACAATTAAATCTAGAAAAAGAAAGAAAAACAACTGTATGGATACTTCAAACGACAAGCTAGTAAGATTGCTCTCAAGATGGCCAGAACATGGCTCAGAAGGAGAAACATAAAGAGAAAAACTGAATCTTTTTTTATAGCAGCACAAAATAAGCGAAAGTGGATAATACACAAAAGAATAGCAAGTATAGGCAGAGAAAGAGATAAAGCAGTTAATCATCTAATAAGCGTATGCAGCAAGCAAGCTAGCATATAGGAAGTACCAGACTAGGCACTGGGAACTGTGCAAAAGAATAAAATTTTACCATATTTTAAAATAGTATATATACAAACCCGAATCCGTCCTAGAAAATAAAACGCGCCAAATTCTCTGGTTTTTTGAGATACAAACTGATCACCTAATCCTGACCAGAAGACATGAACAAGTGTTTATTTACAAGAAAAAAGGAATTTGCCGTCCCGTGTAACTTGCAGTTCCGGCGGACCACAATGTGAAAAGGAAAGAAAGCGAAAAGATTGACAATTCCTTTGACCTTGCCAAAGAACTAAAAAAGCTGTGAAACATAAGGGTGACAATGATACCAATGGTATTTGGTGCACTAGGAACAGTCCCTATAAGCTTGAAAAGGGGACTGGAGGAATTGGAAATCAGAGATAGAATCGTTAAGATTGGCTAGAATACTCAGAAGAATCCTGTAGAGCAGTTTGGTTTGGTTTGGTTTGGTTTTATGGCATATCAACCATTGTTGGTAATTTAATGCAAAATCCTGTTTTTAAATACATGATTTGTAAACACATTTTGTAATTACACCCAGTTAAATGATCAAACTGTTCTATTTCTAACAATTCAATTTAGCATCAGTCGACAAATTTAAAGGGTTCCAAGTATTGCTATGAATCACTAACGATTCAGTTATTTTTTTTTTACACCCAGTTAAATGATCAAACTATTCTATTTCTAACAATTCAATTTAGCATCAGTCGACAAATTTAAAGGGTTCCAAGTATTGCTATGAATCACTAACGATTCAGTTATTTTTTTTTTTACACCCAGTTAAATGATCAAACTGTTCTATTTCTAACAATTCAATTTAGCATCAGTCGACAAATTTAAAGGGTTCCAAGTATTGCTATGAATCACTAACGATTCAGTTACTTTTTTTTTTTTACACCCAGTTAAATGATCAAACTGTTCTATTTCTAACAATTCAATTTAGCATCAGTCGACAAATTTAAAGGGTTCCAAGTATTGCTATGAATCACTAACGATTCAGTTATTTTTTTTTTTTACACCCAGTTAAATGATCAAACTGTTCTATTTCTAACAATTCAATTTAGCATCAGTCGACAAATTTAAAGGGTTCCAAGTATTGCTATGAATCACTAACGATTCAGTTATTTTTTTTTTACACCCAGTTAAATGATCAAACTTTTCTATTTCTAACAATTCAATTTAGCATCAGTCGACAAATTTAAAGGGTTCCAAGTATTGCTATGAATCACTAACGATTCAGTTATTTTTTTTTTTTTTACACCCAGTTAAATGATCAAACTGTTCTATTTCTAACAATTCAATTTAGCATCAGTCGACAAATTTAAAGGGTTCCAAGTATTGCTATGAATCACTAACGATTCAGTTATTTTTTTTTTTACACCCAGTTAAATGATCAAACTGTTCTATTTCTAACAATTCAATTTAGCATCAGTCGACAAATTTAAAGGGTTCCAAGTATTGCTATGAATCACTAACGATTCAGTTATTTTTTTTTACACCCAGTTAAATGATCAAACTGTTCTATTTCTAACAATTCAATTTAGCATCAGTCGACAAATTTAAAGGGTTCCAAGTATTGCTATGAATCACTAACGATTCAGTTATTTTTTTTTTTTACACCCAGTTAAATGATCAAACTGTTCTATTTCTAACAATTCAATTTAGCATCAGTCGACAAATTTAAAGGGTTCCAAGTATTGCTATGAATCACTAACGATTCAGTTATTTTTTTTTTTACACCCAGTTAAATGATCAAACTGTTCTATTTATAACAATTCAATTTAGCATCAGTCGACAAATTTAAAGGGTTCCAAGTATTGCTATGAATCACTAACGATTCAGTTATTTTTTTTTTTACACCCAGTTAAATGATCAAACTGTTCTATTTCTAACAATTCAATTTAGCATCAGTCGACAAATTTAAAGGGTTCCAAGTATTGCTATGAATCACTAACGATTCAGTTATTTTTTTTTTTTTACACCCAGTTAAATGATCAAACTGTTCTATTTCTAACAATTCAATTTAGCATCAGTCGACAAATTTAAAGGGTTCCAAGTATTGCTATGAATCACTAAAGATTCAGTTATTTTTTTTCTTTACACCCAGTTAAATGATCAAACTGTTCTATTTCTAACAATTCAATTTAGCATCAGTCGACAAATTTAAAGGGTTCCAAGTATTGCTATGAATCACTAACGATTCAGTTACTTTTTTTTTTTTACACCCAGTTAAATGATCAAACTGTTCTATTTCTAACAATTCAATTTAGCATCAGTCGACAAATTTAAAGGGTTCCAAGTATTGCTATGAATCACTAACGATTCAGTTATTTTTTTTTTTACACCCAGTTAAATGATCAAACTGT
The DNA here is from genome assembly GCA_963585895.1 of Sepioteuthis lessoniana. Classification (NCBI taxonomy): domain Eukaryota; kingdom Metazoa; phylum Mollusca; class Cephalopoda; order Myopsida; family Loliginidae; genus Sepioteuthis; species Sepioteuthis lessoniana. Next base: position 68,006,697 of record OY757917.1, read on the forward strand.
TCTATTTCTAACAATTCAATTTAGCATCAGTCGACAAATTTAAAGGGTTCCAAGTATTGCTATGAATCACTAACGATTCAGTTATTTTTTTTTTTACACCCAGTTAAATGATCAAACTGTTCTATTTCTAACAATTCAATTTAGCATCAGTCGACAAATTTAAAGGGTTCCAAGTATTGCTATGAATCACTAACGATTCAGTTATTTTTTTTTTTACACCCAGTTAAATGATCAAACTGTTCTATTTCTAACAATTCAATTTAGCATCAGTCGACAAATTTAAAGGGTTCCAAGTATTGCGATGAATCACTAACGATTCAGTTATTTTTTTTTTTTTTACACCCAGTTAAATGATCAAACTGTTCTATTTCTAACAATTCAATTTAGCATCAGTCGACAAATTTAAAGGGTTCCAAGTATTGCTATGAATCACTAACGATTCAGTTATTTTTTTTTTACACCCAGTTAAATGATCAAACTTTTCTATTTCTAACAATTCAATTTAGCATCAGTCGACAAATTTAAAGGGTTCCAAGTATTGCTATGAATCACTAACGATTCAGTTATTTTTTTTTTACACCCAGTTAAATGATCAAACTGTTCTATTTCTAACAATTCAATTTAGCATCAGTCGACAAATTTAAAGGGTTCCAAGTATTGCTATGAATCACTAACGATTCAGTTATTTTTTTTTTTACACCCAGTTAAATGATCAAACTGTTCTATTTCTAACAATTCAATTTAGCATCAGTCGACAAATTTAAAGGGTTCCAAGTATTGCTATGAATCACTAACGATTCAGTTATTTTTTTTTACACCCAGTTAAATGATCAAACTGTTCTATTTCTAACAATTCAATTTAGCATCAGTCGACAAATTTAAAGGGTTCCAAGTATTGCTATGAATCACTAACGATTCAGTTATTTTTTTTTTTACACCCAGTTAAATGATCAAACTGTTCTATTTCTAACAATTCAATTTAGCATCAGTCGACAAATTTAAAGGGTTCCAAGTATTGCTATGAATCACTAACGATTCAGTTATTTTTTTTTTTTTACACCCAGTTAAATGATCAAACTGTTCTATTTCTAACAATTCAATTTAGCATCAGTCGACAAATTTAAAGGGTTCCAAGTATTGCTATGAATCACTAACGATTCAGTTATTTTTTTTTTTACACCCAGTTAAATGATCAAACTGTTCTATTTCTAACAATTCAATTTAGCATCAGTCGACAAATTTAAAGGGTTCCAAGTATTGCTATGAATCACTAACGATTCAGTTATTTTTTTTTTACACCCAGTTAAATGATCAAACTGTTCTATTTCTAACAATTCAATTTAGCATCAGTCGACAAATTTAAAGGGTTCCAAGTATTGCTATGAATCACTAACGATTCAGTTATTTTTTTTTTTACACCCAGTTAAATGATCAAACTGTTCTATTTCAAAGAATTCAGTTCAGCATGTGTACAGTTTTCTTTTGTTTGTTTGTTTACACACAGTTAAATGTAATGACAATTCTATTTCTTACAATTCAGCTTAGCATAAGAACACAGTTTAAATTTCAAACAGTTCTGTTTGACCCTTAGTTCTGTTTTACCCTTATCTGGTGCTACCAGTCCAGGTCAAAGTGGACCTGGGAGCGATGGCAATGAAGGGGTACTCCACATTCCCCCATTACTGAAGCCTCATCATCAGATTGTGTCGTGTCATATCCAGGACACTCGTTACCTTTCTGCAGAGATGCAGTCGGTGAATTCTGCAGCCCTAGCTGACTGGGCTTGTAGAACTGAGGAAACGTGCTGTTACGTAGACCTCAATGAACTGATCACCACTTAAAACTGGTATGAAAAACTAACTTAGAGCAAAATAACGATATCAACTAAAATTTTCATGCAAACTTTTCGTGAAGCTACGGACTTGGGGATATACTTATGTACGTATCTATGTATGAGCGTTAAGTTGTTTTACTGGGGTTTTTTTATCAGTCACAATGAGTTTCGTGTACGTATTGTAAGAAACAATTGCAAGTGGATGCACTTTAGACCTCAACCTAATTTTACGATTGTGTTGTCTTTGAAAATAAACGACGTCGTATTCTGTTGCTACCGAAATTTGCTTGAGTCTGAGGTCGGTAGTTGACATTAGGACAAAAGGGAAACAACATTGATTTTTATATTAGTCACTGCTTTAATTCAACTGACATATTCAAATTCCTGTTGGTTGGGAGAATGTGGAGTACTCTACATTATAACTCCCATCTATGGTTCAAAGAGAACTGTTCAGTCATTTATTAATGATTATTATCATTAGTTATTCATAAACATACTGCTGTCCACAAGTTATTCATATTAAATAGGGATACTTGATTAATAGAATAACTAATATTAAATAGCAATACTTGAAACCATTCAACAGTGTTCAAATAAATGTTTAATAATAGATAGAATTATTAATTTTTTATTAGAATACTTGAAACCATTTAATTGTGGGCAAACAAATGAGCTGTAGCAAGTTATTTAAAAATAAAGTTAGCGACTAACTTTACATAGATTAGACAATATATATATATATATATATATATATATATATATATATATATATATATATAGTCATCCACAGACAGACTGTTTCATTCTATCAGAACTCTTCAGTGTGGCTAGACACGCAGGACGCTCGAAGCCGAAACCCGTCCAACTTTACGATAGACACGGCCACAAGCGGACTACGTTAGCTAAGGGAATTTTTAGGTATTTTATATTTAGCAAACAGCAGCAACAGCCTTTGTTTACATTTTTTCATCTTGCTTGCTTCCCCTTATTAATTGAATGACCTTTGCAAAATTTAGATTTAATTTCTAAACAGAGTGAAAAAATACTTAAGAAACGGGTAGAGTCCACATGGTGCAATGGACAATGTACCTGACTGTACGTAAGCGAGTTCGAACTCCAGTCGAACTTTTATCTTCAGATTAATACCCTAGGAAAAGGTATGACTCTCTTATACCCCAGTTATGGGTTAAATAGTATCTCTGCTGTTATTCTACAAAGGATGGCTTTGGCATTAAATAACCCTCAAGGTTGATATACCAAGGAACAAAACCAATCTAACCACGATGCTTTCACTAACATTACTTGAATTGTTAAGATTGAACTATGAGTCTTTAATCCGCGTCACTTATTTTCTAACCACTGATTGCCCAGTCGGCTGGGGCTGTATAATACATCGATTGCACTTCTGCAGAGGAGTAACCCCCACCCAACAAGTGTTCTGGATATGACACTAAAAAATCTGATGCTGAGGTAATGCTGGAGCTTTGGAGAATGCGGAGTACTCCTTCATTGCCGTCGCTCCTAGGTCCAATCTGGCCTGGAGTGGTAGCACCTAAAGATACCCATCTATAGGTCAAATAGAACTAATATTCATACTTATGCTTAACTGAATTGCTTGAAATAGAACTGTCTTGATGTTTAAACTACGTACTTATACTAAGCAGAGTTGTTTGAATTAGAACTGTTTGGTTTGACTAAAGTGAATAGCTTGAAATAGAAATGTTTTTGACTATTAAACTTTGTACTTACATTTAAACTACGTACTCATGCTAAACTGGAATTGTTTGAAATGAAACTCTTTTTGTGTGTTAAACTGAATTGTTTGAAATAGAACTGATTATTTGCATAAAATGGATTTGCCATTAAATAACCTACAAAGGTGGATATGCCATAAACCCAAACACTTAACCAATCATTTAACCACTAAGCTTTCAACATTATCTATCTATCTATCTATCTATCTAATGTCTTATCTATGCAAACGAATATTTTGTTGTTAATTTTATTTTCAAATGAGCTACTACAGCTCATTTGTTTGTTCAATCCCAATAAGAAGTAAGATTAATGAGGAATACTTACAATAATGTAATACTTGTACCTGGTTGTGGTCAACAGAATTGGAACAGTCTACACCTGTGGTTCAAATAAAGGGTTCAGATCGAGATTCTGTGTGAAACACCTGAAAAAGGCTGAAGGATATGTCGGCCGAAACGTTATGATTATAACAATAAAGATGAGGTCAAATGTCCGAAAATTCTAAGTAATTATGATTATTTAACAAGCAGTCAAAATTGAACTGTGAATCGGTAACATTGATATAATAATCCCTGATCTCTCACGAAATACAGCCTAAACAACTTAACTTCAATGCTTTTCTTTTCTTATATCTGGCTCCATACTTCTTCCTTCCATTACATTCAGCCGAGAAATATTTTTGTACATTATCTCGGCCACTTAGTCTGTTTCGAGTCGTGAGAAGGGATTTAAAAAGAGTCGACTTCAACCGGCGTCCCAGTGTTTTGATATTCCCTGTCTGCTTGTCAGTGGATCCTATTTTGTTGTTGTAGTTGGTGTTGTTATAAAACTCAGCTTTGAATTCATTTGAATAAAATAATGTTTGACTTGCAATGCTGCGATGAGCGTTTCCAATTATAACAGACGTGACACATTAGAAAAGAACGTTTAGTAAATGGTGAAAGAAAATTTCGTGCATTCAACTTCGGTGCTTATATATATATATATATATATTGCTGCCGATGACAGAGTTAACCAGTCGGCTGGAGCAGAAGAATACACCAACTGATTCTCTGCATAGGGGAAAGACCCTGCAACGAGTGTCCTCCATATAACACTAACCAACCTGATCGTGAGGTTCCAGCAATGCTGGAGTTTTGGGGAATGCAGAGTACCCCTTCATTGTCATCGCTCCCAGGTCCACTCTGGACCGGAGTGGTAGCACCTGATAGGGTCTCATTTATGGCTCAAATAGAACTAAACTGTGTACTTATGCTAAACTGAATTGCTTGAAATAGATCTGTTTGGTATTTAAACTGCGTACTTATGATAAACAGAATTGTTTGAAATAGAACTGTTTTTGCACGGTAAACTGAATTGTTTGAAATTGAACAGTATGTGACTTTGAAACTGTGTGTAAACAAAAACTATACTAATACAAAACTGAATTATTTGAATTACAACTGTTTGACTAGACTGAAAAGCTTAAAATAGAAATGTTTTTGACATTTAAAATGTGTACTTATGCTAAATTGAATTGTTTGAAATAGAGAGAACCTGGGAGCGATGGCAGTGCAGGGGTACTCCACATTTCCCAAAGTTTTATCATTACTGGAACCTCACCATCAGACTGTTTAGTGTCATATCCAAGACACTCGTTGAGCGAGGTATTACCGCTCTGCAGAGAAGCAGTCGGTGTATTCTATAGTCTCAGCCGAAAAAAAGGGCGTAGTTACTTTTTCCGAAAATAGAATGGAAAAAGAAAGAAGGAAAAAAATAAGTATATTGTTCGAAAAAAAAAAAAAGAAAAAATAGTGATGTTGTTAGAAAGAAAGAAAGAAAGAAAGAAAGAATTTTTATGTTATTCTAAAGAAGAAAGACGTATGTTGTTAGGTAAAGAAATTAATAAGAAAGAAAAAAAAAATTAAAAATAAGTATATTCTTCAAAAAAAGAATGAAAGAAATCTGTAAATTGTTCGAAATAAAGAAAAAAGGAAAGGAAAAAATAAGTATGTTGTTTGAGAAAAAGAAAAAGAGGAATTAAATATGGTGGTCAAAAAAGAATGGAAGGGCGAACAAAACAGACGATAACCAGTTCTAAATGTACAAGAAATAAAATAAAAATGAACGAAAAAAACCATGCAAATAGGAAGAGGAAGAGATAGACAATCTATTCAAAAACAAGAAAGAAAGAAAGAAAGAAAGAGGTATGTTAAAAAAGAAAGGGTAGATATGTTGCTCGTAAAAATGAATGAAAAAAGAGGAAAAAATAAATAAATCGTTCGAAAAAAAAGAAAAATAAGGATGTTGTTAGAAAGAAAGAAAGAAAGAAAGACATGATAATTGTTGAGAGAAAAGAAGGAATTATATATAAGTACTTAAAATGAAAGAAAAGAAAAGGAGGAAGAGTTGAAGAAATTCCCGTAAGATTAGTTTCATGATAAATGGTTACCGTTGTTGCAAATAGACACAGCGACCCGAGTTCAAATCCTGCTCGAGGCTGTTTGCATTCACATTGCCTTAATACCCTTGGGAAAGGTATGAATTTAACTATTCGCTCTCAAACTATGGGCAAATAGAAGGGCAGACTGAACTCTTTAACCCGAGTGTGGCAAAAGGTCACGGAGAAAGAAAACTCTGAATTCAAAGTTGTTAAACTTCGCTTGAAAAAATTGACCTTGAGTCACATTCTGGTCGTGTAGAGAGGTTAAAAAATGCATTTAAAATTGGTGAATTCGAGTACAAAAGAACTGTTACAATTTTGCCAAAAAAAAAGATAGAAAATTGAATCGTGTAATTGGTAAATCTTTGATGACATACTGATGAGACCTCAAATGGAATCAGGCCGTTTTTCTTCTTCCTCCAAACTTCTCACCTGTAAATAAAACAATTTCAATACTTTTCTCCGATGAGGATTGATGAGGGAATTCTTCGTAGCGTAGTGGCTAAAGTGCGGCTCTTCAACATCCTAGTAAGCGAGTTCGAACTATGACATTCACTTTTAGACTAATACCCTTGCGAAATGTATGAACCCCTTGTCCACCAAGCTTTGGGTTAAATGGTTCTACTTCTGTTCTCCTTCAAGGATGGCTTTGGCATTAGATAACCCGCGAAAGTTGCTTTGCTTTTAAACAACAACAAAAAAAAAACTAAAACATATATATTAACAAAGAAAAGGTGCCAGAATTGTTAAAATCGATCAATTGTAGTTTTCAGAAATTAGCTGGTCTATACTTGCCAATAAAGTATCGCTTCGTTTGAACTCCTTTAATAGACAGGTTTTGTTATCTCCCGAAACTTCCAGAACGTGTCCCCGAAGTGTAATGATAAGGTCTTGGACTGCTACCTCAACGTAAGTGGGTTCGAACTCCAGTTGCTCTCTTACGTTCACTTTTGAAGTAATTCTTTTGGGAAAGATATGAACCTTTTTATCCTTCGAGCTTTGGTTTAAACAGTACCCTTCATGTTATTCTATCAAGAATAACTTCGGCATTGAATAATCTCCGAAAGCTGTTGCGCCATTCAACAAAGAAAACCAACATTTCAGCTATCCAATTCTACTGTACTTCTTTGGGAATACAATCATATCGAAAACTAGAAGCTAAACAGTTAAAAGCCGTTTTTTTTTTTAATTTGAAACTTTTGTGAATAATATTTCCTTATTTGAACTGGAATAAAAATAACAGAGTAACGTATAAAAAATGTATCACATGGATTTTTAGTTACTCATTGGAATGCCTAATTTTAAAACAGGAATAGTTGCCGATTGATTGATTGTAACGGCATATGAACCCATCAAGGACTATTTTATGCCTTGAGTGAAGAGAATCGCGAGATTTAAAGATATTTTACATACTGTTATATGATGTTAAGCATTCCTGTCTAATACGAATAATTTACGTTCAGTTGTATAGTTTCAGGTGATCATCTCTAATATCAATGATAATATAATTTCAAATAATTGATAATTATCATTTATTTGATAATAATCATTTATTTGTACACAGTTACTGGAAGTGCCCATGGTGTAATGGTTATCGTTGTAGGAATTGGACACGGCGACACGAGTTCAAATCCTAGATGAGACTGATTGCATTTCACATAGCACTAATACTCTTGGTAAAGGTATGAATCCATTAATCTCTTCCTCCATCTATGGGTAAATTGTAGGGCAGACTACGTTCTTCAGCAACTGGTGAGGCAACTAGAAGGAAAACTCTGAATTCAAACCTGTTAAACTCCGCTTAAAAATTGACCTTGTGTCATATCCTACCCCAGTGGAGGGGTTGGTAAATATGGTTATTGCGTTTCAAGTAACTAATAATAATAAACCTTAGTAAAAATTTTAGCTTCAAGTAACTAAATACAAATCATTTACAGATATTTGGTATCAAGTATTCCAATGCAATACTAATAATTTTTAAACACATAGATTTAACCCATAGACGAGACCCTAATAGGTGCTAAAACTTGGTAGTAATTGCAATGAAGAGGTATTCTACACTGTCCAGATGTCTAGAAATAGAGTTTAACCATTTGATACAGTTTAGTGTCATATCCAGGACACCATCGAGTTTGTTGAGGGCCTTATTCCCTCTGCAAGAGGATACAGTCAGTGTATTGTAATCCCCACCGATGGGGAAGGAATAGTTGCGGTAAAAAAAAGCATTATCGTAGAGAGGGAAACTTTATCTGTTCCTTCCCCCCATCTCTCTCTCTCTCTCTCTCTCTCTCTCATTCTCTCTCTCTCTCGCTTTCTCTCTTAGTGTGTTTGTGTGTGTGTGACTACCACGATGTTGTTTTCGGCCCTGAGATCAATTCCTTCCTGGTGAACAGTTTACAACTTTCTTTTCTTGGTCCACCCGATTAGATATGCCTCTTTATCTCTTGTCTGTCAGTTTTAATTAGTCTTTGTTTACTCTCTGACGTCTTCTTGCCAACCACAAAGTTAGCCTAACACCTCAAAAATGATATATCGGGAAGCTGTTTGCATTGACATTTGATGTCCGCTTAAACATTTACATATCTTTTTAAAGACTTTGAAAACTCATTGCAAATTCTAAAAAGTCATTGTCAAATGTAATAGCTGAAAGCGCATCAGCTGTGACGGGTGATCAAAAAAAAAATAAAGACAGAGATATTAGTTCGAATAACTAATATCATCATCACCATCATGTCACGCTGGTAGCACGGATATCCCTGACCCTCTCTCGCCATTCCTCCCTCTGGTTCATCGTCCTAGGCAGGTCTTCAGGACAACATCCCGTATCCTCACATAGCTGCTGAATGTATGTTCGTGCTGGTCGTCCTGCTTTTGCACGGCTATGTGTGGGGGTCCATAAGAGTACATCTCTTATGAGTTCGTCCTTGCTTCTCCAGCAGTGTCCTGCATGTCTGGTTTGTCTAACTTGGATATTTTTCGTGATAGGAGGCAAGTGGCGGTACAGTTGGTGTCTTGTGGGGTGTTGCCGCCAGGACTTGTTCAAGATTGCACGCAGCATTCTTGTGTAATTGCCGTCTAGCTTCTTCTCCAGCCGATTTGTTAGCGTCCATGTAGTGCACCCATATAGCAGTATCGATGTGACCGCTGCCTGGAAGAAACTGCATCTTCTCTTTTGAGCATATTTGATTTGTTAGGACTGATCATTTGTGTCTGTCTATTCTATCTTTGAGCCGTTCAAGTCTTCGTATGTGTCGTTTAACTTCTGGGTGGAAAAAATCCAAATTAAGATTATCAAACCTTTCTTAAACAAGGTCAACTTCGAATATAGCAGTCACATTCAAAAATGCCTACAGCACATTTCCCGCCAGTTCTTCTTCTTACCTTTTATGAAAATTCTTTTCTTCCATAAATTCTCCTCACTCTTGTTCTCCCTCCTACTCTTTATGTAAGAGTATACGACTTGTCATTGTTTTTATCATTTCATAATCGCTACCCCGAATATGGCTCCCACATTACTGGAGCCTCACCATCGGGTTGTTTAATGCCATATCCAGGAAAAACGTTGGTGGGTGTCTTACCCCTCAGCAGAGATGCAGTCAGTGAATTCTCCAGCCCCAGCCGACTGGGCAGCATACTATTTAACCAATAGTTGTGGGGGATAATGGGGTTCATATCTATCCCAACGGTATTTATCCAAAATTAAACTAACTGCGCAAACAGGGTTCGAACTCGCCTTCTTCAATCCAACACTTTAATCATTACGTCACGTCCGACTAAAGTTCGATCTCACAAAACTAAAATCTTTTCTTACAAGCAAAGATAGCATTAGTCAGAGTGTAAATATTTTTAATTGATATAATTGTTAGCTTAAAATAAAGGAATATTTTTCGTGTGATAATTTTTGTGTAAGTATGGTACTATGCGAGAGAAAAAATGAATTCCTACAATTGAGAATATGTAAACTACTGCTTATATTATATGAAAATTTCTAAAGCAAATATAAATGCAAACAATATTGGTTTAATTTTTTTTTTTTTTTTACTTAAATGAGTTGAAATGAAATGCATTCTTCAAAGAAAAGAATGAAGATTTTCCCTCTACCCTTTTCCGAAAGGTATTTGAGTAAGTACTGGAACGAGCGGCTGCAGGCATAGGCCTCGATGTCAATGTACACAAGACAGAATACATATGCTTTAATCAAAGAGACGACCTCTCCACACTAAACAGTTGCTCTCTGAAACTAGTAGACAAGTTCACCTACCAAGGAACCAGTATCTCATCAACCAAGACAGACATCAACATGCGACTAGTAAAGGCATTGACAGCTATCGATAGGCTATCGGTCATATGGAAGTCGGACCTGACCGACAAAATGAAACGCAGTTTCTTCCAAGCAGCGGTCGTGTCGATACTGCTGTATGGATGCACTACATGGATGCTAACAAAATGTATGGAGGAAAAGCTTGACGGCAATCACACAAGAATGCTGCGAGCAATATTGAAGTCCTGGATGCAACATCCCACAAAGCAGTGGTTGTACGACCACTTACCACCCATCACGAAAAATATCCAAGTTAGACGAACCAAACATGCTGGACACTGCTGGAGAAGTTGGGACGAACTCATAAGGGACGTACTCCTGTGAACCTCTTCACATGGACGAGCTAATGCGGGACGACCAGCTAGAACCTACATACAACAGCTCTGTGCAGATACAGGATGTATACCTGATGGTTTGGTTTGGTTTGTGGGGTTTTATAGCATACAAACCTTTTTAGGTCATTTAACACCAAATCCATTTTTATGTAAGTAATCTGTTCTATTTAAAACAAATCAGTTTCGCATAAGTATACAGTTTAATTCTCAAAAACATTTCCATTTGAAACTATTCAAGCAGTTATATGTAACAATTAAGTTAAGTGTAAATACAGTTTTAATGTCGAAAAACAGTTCTATTTCAAATAATTCAGTTAAACATAGGCACGTAGTTTTAATGTAAGTACGGTTTTATTGTCAAAAACATTTCTATTTCAAGCAATTCAGTTTACTCAAACAATTCATTATAGCATAAGTATGCTGTTAGTTCTATTCAACCCATAGATAGGGCCCTATCAGGTGCTCCCACTCCGGGTCAGAGTGGACCTGGGAGCGATGGCAATGAAGGGGTACTCTGCATTCCCCAAAGCTCCATCAGATTGTTTAGTGTTATATCCAGAACACTTGTTAGTGGGGGGTCTTACCCCTCTGCAGAGGTGCAGTCAGTGTATTCTACAGCCACAGATTTAAACGTCAGACAGTTTTTTTAAGATAATTCAGTTCAGCATAAATACAGTTTAGACGTCAAAAACAGTTCTATTTCGAGCAATTCAGTTCAGCACTTGTACGCAGTTTCAATGTCAAAACAGTTCTATTTTTACCAATTCAGTTTAGCATAAAATCGCAGTTTAAATGCAAAAATCAGTATAGTGAAAGAAGCACGGTTTAGTTCTATTTAACCCATAGATAGGACCCTTATCAGGTGCTACCACTCTGGGCCAGAGTGGACCTGAGAGCGATGGCAATAAAGGGGTACTCCTCATTCCCCAAAGTTCCAGCAATATCGGAACCCCACCATCAGATTGTTTAGTGTCACCAGGACACTCGTTGGGGGGTTCTTACCCCTCTGCAGAGAAGCAGTCGGTGTATTCTACAGCCCTAGCCGACTGGGCAAATGTAGCCCTGAAGACTTGCCGGAAGCAATAGACGATAGAGAAGGGTGGCGAGAAAGGGTAAGAGATATCCGTGCTGAGGACGCGAGATGATGATGATGAATAATTCATTACTTACTTTTTATTGAGTAATTATCTATAAAATCTATACTTATGGAAGAAATATTTATTTTTTGGTTTATTTATACAATTTTGGTAGGTTTGAAATTAGCCAAAAAAGTTGATAATTTTATCAATGAATCTAATTGGCAAAGAAATTGTATTTTTAATATTTTTTGATCGGAAAAGATTTCTGATATTATTTTGTTTTTGATCCTTGAAATTTTTTTGCGGCAAGTCAAATATTGTTGTCTGCAAACTATTCCGAAATATAAAAACTAGTGCGAATACGCCAGTTGGTTTATAAATGCTAAAATACAAATACAAAATCACATCTTCTCGTGTTGTGTCCTCGTTGTGTAATGGTTAAAGCCATGATCTGCAGACTAGTAGCAAGCGAGTTCACACCCCAGTCGTGTTATTACGTTCACGTTAGGGCAAATGAACTTGCGAAAGGTATGAACCCAACCCTTTATCCTCCCAGCTATGTTTAAATTGTACCACTACTATTCGTCTTGGAGAATAGCTTTGGCTTTAAATAAAATACAAAGGTTGGTATGTCATTAAACAAAGAAACCAATTCAAACATCTTGTCGAGTCTACTTTTTGCACAAAAATTAACACGTTTTTTTTGTAAAGAAATCAGTTGCGTTCCTAAAAATGTTTTTTGAGGGAGGGGATATATATTTTCTTCTCTTTTATTGCCTTACTTTAACCGTTTCTGACATTGGCTAGGCAAACAGGCCTTTGTTAGCCATACAGTTTAGTTTGCTTCAATCTTTGGAGTTTAAAATGACGTGCACGTGTTTGCAAATCAGTCCTTCCGCTGGGCATAAAAGTTGATTCGCCATTAAACAAAAAAATCAACTCAAACCTTCCACAAGCTTGGTAGCTCGTTACATTGGTAGCTTGGTTGGACCTGCCAAGGCGAATACCCGGCTACCTTATCTATTGAACAGCTATTGCCACTGCTGCGCCATGATAAGGCACTGAAGTAGGATTTGAACATATATATATATATATATATATAAGACGGCGACCAGAGTTCAAATCTTGGACGAGGCTTTTTAGATTTCACATAGTGCTAACACATTTTTGAAAGATATAATTCCAACTATTCGCTACCCAGCCATGGGTAAATAGTTGAGCAGAGTGGGCTCTTTAACCTTGGTGTGGTAACCGGTATAGAAGAACGAAAACTCTAAACTCAAACCCGATGAACTCTGCTTAAAAAATAGGTTTTGTATCACCAACTGCTCGTGCAGAGGGGTTCGTATATATATATATATATATATATATATATATATATATATATATATTTACGAATCCCTCCACACGCACAGGCTGTAACACATACACAAAGATAGATATACATTTTTTTTTTAAATAAATAGATTCACGAAGAGATTTGTATTTTAAAGATTTATTTATTTCCTTCTTACATACGTGTATGTTTCCAGCTTGTTGCTTTCGTCTTAGAACATATATGGCCTTGTGAATGGGGTACACAATGAGACTTGATCTCACTCGTGTTTGAAGTTTGAATAGTTTTCAGTTGGTCATAGGTTTATATAGAGATCACTCTTTTCTTTTCTTCAAGTATGTCTACCTTAGTCTGTTCACCCGTAATTGATCTTTGATATTTGATACGTTTTTCTCGTTTTACTCTGGGTAGTTGTGTGTGTGTCTGTCTGTGTGTTTTCTTCTTCTTCTTCTTCTCTCTCTCTCTCTCTCTCTCTCTCTCTGTCTTGAGCTTTTGTGTGTGTGTGGTTATGTAGTTTGAAATTTACTGGTAATAATTTTTCTAATAATTCTTTGTATATATATATATATGCGCGCGTGTGTGTGTTTGTGTGTGTGTTTACATTTGTGTGTGTATATAATTCATGTTTTATTCAAATTTGGCTTAAATTATCTATATATTTTTTCTTTTATTTGGAGTAATATCTTTGTGTGTATGTGTGTAACCACAACTCAACAAAACCGACAAATTGTAGAGAAATTAGAGTGATACACTTATGATGCTTTAGTTTTAAAAATAAAACAAAATGTTCCGGTCCAATTTTTAATGTTACCCAAAAAAACCTGCCACATGTTACTTGGCGAAAATATGGATACCGTCAGATAACTCTCTTATTCCTTTGAAAGAAGCCATTAAGGGGAATCACTCGACATTGTACCCCTCGACGACCTAATAAGGTTATAGGATATGAGATATTTTGCTGAAATGTTTACCTCTGTTATCATGTTGTGTTCTCGATTTAACACATTCTTTTATCAATGACACTACTATATAATTAATATAGTTATATGTAAAACTAGGTTGGTTTAGTTTGGTTTCTTTGTTTAATGTCATATCAACCTTCGTGGGTTATTTAATACCAAAGCCATACTTGTAGAAAGACAACAATGACACTATTTAATCCACTGTTGATGGGATAAGGAAGATCGTAATTTTCAAAAAGTATTAGTCCGAAAGTCCAAAAGAAATACGCGATTTAACGTGTGCTTTCAGATGAGATCCACTTAGAGAATTGGTTGTGGGGAAAACCGCAGGTCCACAACCATTATACTAGTGGCCGCGACAGGAACTTTCAAGTACTAGGGTGAGTCAAAAGTTTTGTAATATTTTGGAAAGTGCTAGTTTACGGAACGTAGGTGACGTGACCGAAACAGTTATCAGCGGTACTGGGTAGTTATGGCTTAGCTGCTGTGCAGACATATTGTACAATGCTTCTCTCCGTATGGGATCTGAAACTTATAGACGAATGCACAATGTCATCTAATTTGATAGCTTATGCTTTACAATTTCAATCTGGGCAAGAATGCTGTGAGAGCAGCAAAAAATATTTGTTCTGCAAATGGTATAGGCGCAATTGATCACAGTACAGGTAAACTGTTGTGTTCTGGTTAGTGTAATAATAAGACAAACCACGATATGTGAGGAAAATAGTTATATTTACAGGAAAGAGTATTTACAAGAGAGAGACTGCTAGTAAAAAGTACATAGGATTAGTGATAGAGTAATGATATACTTCAACAATAGGAACGGCTCTTCTGGTCTGACTCGTAGGCTTATTTTATTTCTTTGTAAAAAATACAAAGAAGGCACAAGGCCTTAAGGTTTTTGGGGAGGGAAAGGGAGCGGTCTTGCTTTTCTATGTATTCTAAAGGGAGCCTAGCTAGCCACATTCACCGACCCATTCAACAGTACAATATATAACCATTCATCCCTCATCATGTGCGCAGCAGACACCAAAATACCACATTTGCTCTATGATAAAGCCTACTTAAAACCCGTAAGTGGTATATGATTTTTATTTACAAAATATGATTTATGTACAATGAAGTGATGGGAGTGGGAGAAAAAACCCCGAAAAATATATATACAAGAAAGAAAACAAGGAAAAATTCCCCATTTGGTTTCCCTCCCATCCCCCCGTCTATAAAATTGGAGGCCGACTGTTTTCCGGGTCGAAAGAAACCGGAAACAAGCCGGACCTACCCTAGGTGGGACAGGAATCCTAACCTACAGAGATAAAATAAATAAAGGGTCGGGCGCGGTATGGGTCGATAGATGCAGATAATATGATTTTTTTCATATGAATGTTCAAGATCTTCAATAAAAGCGGACTGGGATTCGGGTTGAGGTACAAAAGTAATAGGGAGGGGGAAGATCTTGAGAAACTAACGACTAGATGACGGGGACAATGACACACAACATACTGCTAACTAGGTTACAAGGGGAAAAAACAATTCTACTTACCAGGGATGGGGTCCCTAAGGACCCGTACCGTAGACGCCATGGGCCGGCAGAGGAGGGAGGGATGACTCCAACATTGCCCCCTTTCGTACGACCAGGCTCGCTGCAGTCACCCACCTTTTGCTGAATGTTATGCGATCCAAGCGTTTTCTATCGCATCTGATTTTGACCCTCAGCTGATGCCGAAAATACTAAACCAGATCAGGATGAGAAAAGTTTGCATCGTCATACAATACCTTGTTTCGCGTCGTCCAAATCACCATTCGGGCTACAGCTAGGATCGCGAGAAACACAACACGCTTCTCACCGTGAAACGGAGGAAGAACGTTGTCTACGACGTAACCAACGTCGAGCAGCACAAGCTTTTTGGGTTCGATGCGAGCCGTCCACTCCCCGACGTGATCCCAAAACGGGCGGACTCGCTCGCAGTAGTAGAAGGCGTGCTCAGCCGTTTCTTCCAACCCACTGCTTCAGCGAGGGCAATCAGGCATGTCTGCCAGGCCCGCCTTGTAGTTCAAGTCGCGAAGGGGTAACGCATTCCGTGCAAGTCGCCAGGTGAGCGAGAACTCGGAGTTGTTCAAGAAGCTCGATCCTGGAGCCCAATTCCAGTGAGAGCGGATCTCCTCCGCCGTCCAGCCGTGCCGCTCGCTGAGAGGATCAGAAGCGGAACCCACCACTAATTCCCGATACAGTTCCTTCCAAGGCCATGAAAGGTCACTGGACCCAAGAAGGTTACGAAGGGCCTTTCGGCACTCGCGGACAAACAGTGCTTCGCCCAAAGGCCTACGTCGACCTTCAGCCTTTGGGTCTGAGTTGAGGCGAGGAAAAGTCCGACTCGCCTTTCGTCTCCACACTGAGTCCCCCGTCAAGACACGGCCCAGATATGCAAGTCTTTCAGCAAGCCAGTGGCTCTCCAGATCAGGCATACCCAGACCCCCGTTGCGAGTACGTTGGATACAGACCTGCCTACGGACCATCGGCCTTGCACCTCCCCAGAGCAATCTGGAGAGGGATCGTTGCAGTGCCAACCGATGTGCCTTAGGCAGAGGAAGTACAGCCAATCGGTAAAGGATCAAGGGGAAGACGTACGCGGCGCACGCCTCAGCCCTGCCCTTTAAGGACAACCTCCTTGAAAGCCAGATTCCCACCTGAGCATTCACCTTAGCATGTACCTCCGACCAATTTCGCTCCAGTTGGAGGTCGGGCCCAAACCACACCCCGAGGATGCGGATGGGTCCGTCACTCCAGCGGAAGGGCCCTGGAAAAGTATTGCTACCCCTCCAAGCACCAAGCCGCAAACCTTCGCTTTTGTCAAAATTGACCTAGGCCCCTGCAATCCGCTCATACTCGACAACCGCCTCTTTCACAGCCTCTATATCCTGGCGGCGGGATACAAAGACTGTGACGTCATCAGCGAACGTGGAAACCCTGGCCGCAAGGCGGCCAACGAATGGGATACCGCGCAGTGCCGGACTTGTCCCCCCATCCCTAAGCCTGTGCAGGAGGGGCTCCAACGCGAGGACATAGAGAAGAGGAGACAGAGGGCAGCCTTGCCGGACCGAACGCTCGATCGCGATCACCCCCGAACGCCTTCCGTTCACCTGCACCACTGCCTGAGGGTTGTGGTACATCATGCTAATCCATCTGCGGAACTCCGGTTTGAATCTGGCAGTCTCCAAAACAGACGCCAAGAACCGATGGTCTACCCTATCGAAGGCCTTGGACTGATCTAAACTGATCAGCGCGGCTTCAGTGTCGTCTTTTATCCCCTCTAGGACCTCGCGAATCAAGTGCAGGTTGACATGGATCGATCTTCCCTTCACAGCAAAGGTCTGTTCGGGGCCGATCAGATCGCTAATGACAAGCTGTAAACGATTCGCTAAGACCCGGGCCAAAATCTTTAACTCTGTGTTAAGCAGAGTTATGGGCCTGTAATCATCTAAACCCTCCCAAACATGCCTGCCACCTTTCTTCAGCAATGTGATCACGCCCTTGGTAACGCTACCAGGGATGGCTCCCTGGGCGAACCAATGGTTGAACATATCCGTCAGAATAGGTACAAACATGTGCGACATCCTCAAGTACACTTCGTAGGGCAAACCATCTAGTCCCGGCGACTTGTTGAGGCCGACCTGCTTCAACGCATCACGGACTTCGCATTCAGTAACCACACCCTCGCAGCTAACCGCTTCAGCCGCCCCAAGGCGGGGGAAGTCGGCGAGATAGCTACGAAACTCCCGGAGCGGGAGATCAGTGCAGCGGGCAAAGCGATCCCGAAAGTGCGCCCGAAAGGCGTCACGTATCTCACGACCAGATCGCAGCAGACACCCGTCCGGGGTCTTGACAGATGCGATGTACCGATCGGGGAACCTTCGCACTTCTTCTTCACGCGCAGTCGCGTTCGATTTCACAGCTTCGTTGAGAACTCTTTTTAGCCTAGATCTAACTACTGATCCCTTGTAGCGCTCGCTACTCTCACGCTCAAGGTCCCTCCTAGCTAGCTCTACACCTAGGGAGTCCCCCCCCCCAGCCACCGCCCGGGAGAGTCTATCATCTATAGATTTCGCCTCCGTGGTCCTGTCTAAGTTGAGCTGTCGACCGTACTTGGTGGCGAAATCTCTAATCCTATGTTTAAGAGAAACCCACCACCTATTCCCGGTAACCGCCCCCACTAACGCCCGCTGAATTAGGGATTCCAGCCGATCCCGGAAGTCCCGTATCTCCAGTAAGGAGGTATTGAACTTCCAGTAGCCGGCTAGACTAGGTCTATTTGCTAACCGTAGACTGACTCTAATGAGTTTATGGTCAGTCCACGCTATCAAGTGGAACGTGGGACAACTAACAAAATCAATGTCAGCTCTTCTCACTAACACTCTGTCCAAGTAGGAACCTACTTTGGCAGAGGGCGATCTATCTAGCCACGTCCACATCTCCCGCCCTGGGTGATCAAGACGAAACCTGTCGACGAGACCGTGACGAGTCACGAAGCCGACAAGGCTGCTTTCACACCTTCCCAATCTGTTAGCACCCCGCCCGACCTTATCTATCTTGGGATCAAGGATCGCATTCCAATCACCCATTAAGACTAGCCGCTTCGTATCGTCCAGGAACGGCGCCAACCGACGAAAAAAGGAAACCCTCTCCGCAGCGATATTGGACGCATAAACCGCAACCAGACGAAACTTGAAACTTTTCACGGCAACATCGGCCACAACCAACCGGCCCCCGTCACCTGCAAAAACAACGTCAACATCAGCATCAAGGCTGCGTCCAACTAGCAAAGAGACCCCAGCGCTGGTGCGGCTGCTGTATGCTGAGAAAACGTTAAAATCGCTTTCCAGAACCCGACAGTCGGCACCGCAAGTGAAGTGAGTCTCCTGCACTGCAGCAACATCTACTCCGAGGTTCTTGAGTTCAGCAAGCAAGCGCGTACACTTGCTTGAATCCCTCAGTCCCCTCACATTCAAACTGGCAAGGTTTAAAGCCATCAATCCAACTTACCTTACTCAGTGTCGACTACGGGCCGGAAATCCTTCGGGGTGAGGATGCCGACGGCCTGACGCAGGGAACCGGTACAAAGTTCAGGAGTAACTCGGCCGCTCCTGGAAATTCCACCGACATCATAAGGAAACCGCAACTTTAGGGACCTATAGAATGTGGGATGAACATAAATCGGGACCCTGCCCGTACATTTTGCAGCTATTTCATTTAATGAGTCGTGCCCCATTTCCGCCAGCCTCATGTCCGCTCGACTGGCTCCCTCAATAAATTGCCAGAGCTCCTTAGTTCGGCCGCCAGCCGAACGGACAAAGGTGGTCACCATGGCTGCACCCTCAAAAAGATATGGATTTGTTATTTCTTTTTGATCAATTTTTTTAAAGTCTCTAAGTGGTTTCAGAAGAGATTTGATCTGGCGATCTAGTGATGGCGACTCCAGAATGTCCTGACAAAAATAAAATGAATTTAAAGCTTGTTGGACCTCTCTGGAGGCCGACTTGGAGCGGCGCCCAGTGCCAGATGTTGATGGTGATGGTGATGGTGTCGGGTTTCTTGTTGCTGAATGGGACCGGGAGAGTATTTTGGGTGTTGAAACAGGTGATAATGTAGGTGGTGTTGGGGATAGCGGGAGTTTAGTTGAGTCTACAGGGGTATTTTTGGCTTGTTGTGGGGGAGGAATAATTTGGGCTGGTCGCTGTTGTTGTTTTTTCGGTGTCGTCTTATTCAGTTGTTTTTTCTCCCCCTCTCACTCTGTGGTAGAATCTCTGCTATCCCTCCTTCTCTTCAAGTTTATTGAGGTATCCATTTCCTCCTGTTGTTGTTGTTGTTGTTGTTCATTGTTATTTACCTTTTCTTTCTTTCTTTTCTCTGTTTTTGTGTCGGTTTCTTTTTTCTTTTCCTCTGGTTTTTGATTTTCCAGAGGTTTTCTTTTTTCGCCCTTTGTGTCAGTGGTTTTGGCAAGGGGTGATTTCGGGGCTTTAGGTGGGGACTTTTTGCCCCGCGTTACCTGGGTCCACCCCTCTTCATCTCTGCTATTGGGGTCGTTCCCAGCTTCTGCTGGAGTATTTATTTTACTTTCCAGCTTGTTTGCTGTTGCTAATGTTGATGGCGTTGGTGCGCTGTTTGTTGATGCTGATATTAATGGGGTCTTGGATGCTATTGTAGCCTTCACTGTTGTTGGTGCTGTTGACGTCGTTGTTGTTGCTGTTGTTGTTACTGCTGCGCCGGTGGCCTTTTGTGGGCATGACCTCGCAAAGTGGCCTATTTGTTTACAGTGCCAGCATTGCGGTTTTCGGCCTTCCACAACCACCAACATGGCTTGCTCCTCATACTCAACTGTGTGGGGGATTGCCTGGAACCCTCCCCTGTTAAGGCACATGGTAAACGAGTAGTCACCGTGTGCCGTGCCGCTAGGTGACTTCATGGTCGTAAATTCCTCGACGTCCCCATAGTCGCTGAGGAACGCCGCCAGGACGTCACCACTTAGTTGTATTGGCACGTTGCACACGGTGACCTTGATCCGCCTTCTGCCCATGTATTCGGGCTGCAATCTGTACTGCTTCGTATTAATGCAATTATTGCTGGCCAACTTGGTGGCCAGTTCTTGTGATGGCAACAGGATATCCCAGGTCGCGAAACTTCTCCTGCAGAAATATCTAGCTGGGATTCCTGCTGCTTTTAAAATCTCCTCGAATTTGTCTTTTTTCAGTCCAGCCAGTCTCCTGGTCTTTATGTCTGAGACAATTAAGGACAGGGTTTTTGGCTGGACTGCTTCTACCAGTTCAGGTATTGGTAGAATTCTTTTCCCTTTAAAATACTGGGCATACTTTTCAACCCTGTCCTTTTTATAATCTTGTGGCAATTTTTTGTTTTTCTGCGTCGACCAGGAGACTGGTATTGACGGCACTTTTTGTGCCGGCGGAATTGTACTCGCCGGCGTTGGATTTTCTGCGGAGGTACTAGGCAATGACGGCCATTCCGGTTTTTCTTGGGATATAAATATATCCTCCTGTGTAGTAGGTATTGGTTCTCCCATAGTTGCTTTAGGCAACTAGGGAGATATAAAATCGTATGGTTTAAAAGAATGTGGATATGGTGACGGATGAAAAAACAGTAAATGCAGTATAAAAAAGTCTTTCAAGTTGACCCCCCTCAAAAACAATACAAAATAACGATTGTTTTGGGGAGGGGCACAAACGCAATAACAAGTCGTTCCCAAAAATCCAACGAGTTTAACAAGTGTAACAAATTTATCAAATAATTCAACAATAATTTTTTAACAATAAATTTAACTAAGCACTTACTTTTCGTAACTTTGTAATCCAAAAAACAGAATAGCACAACTGGCGAAGGAGGCTTATAGTAATTTACTAAGCTTTTTGCTTAGATGTGGCACAAGGCCATATGAATGGGGCACCCAATGAGACTCGAACTCACTCGTGTAGGTTTGCTAGTGGAGCTTGCTAACCATTACACAACCACGGGCGCCTCTGGCGAAGGAGGCTTATCGCCAGAATAATCTCCACTACTGCCACAATGGCAGATGGAACAGCTCATTATGCTGAAAAGGTAGGTGATACCCAATATAAACAGATCGCTCAAGAACTTTTGTTGGGGCTGCAAGACCCTCAACAATCACGCAAGGTAATATGGAACCAAAGACATGGATACTGAGTATCTGCTTCAAACCAGAGAGGCAAATCCGATGAGTGGCACTTAGAGAGTATCAGGCGAGTTCGGCATCTTGCAGTTCAATACAGTTCATCACCTTCATGACTCCGGCAAAAGCTTCCGGCGCTTTCAAATTGTGCTCCATGTCACTAAGATATTGCGAAACTTTTGATTCATCCTAAAATTTTCTTGTCTTGAATTTTCGTTAAAAACCCTGAGTTTGTTTAAAGCAAAGAATTCTCGTAAGTTCATTATATGAATAAAGATGTTCATGGGAGACTCAGAGGAGTGTCTATGGCGTAGTGGTTAACGTTGCTGGACTGCGACATCGTAGTAAACGAGTTCAAACCCAACTTACACTATTATGTTCACTTTCGGACTTGGGTTAGTCCTTACCCTTGGGAAAGTTATGAACCCCTTTACCCCTCCCAATTAAGGGCTAAATAGTTCCACTTCGGTTCTTCTGCAGGGATGATTTTGGCATTAGATAATTCGCGAATATTGATATGCCATTAAACAAAGAAACCCACCAAACTATAAATGATTAGGCTCTTTTTTATTCCATCATATATAGCAGCATTGCTAAAGCTAAAACGACTATATGAAACGATTTGATTTTCATTTTATTTAGATCAGGGCTTCTCAAATATTTTACTTGTTGAGTCCCTTTGAACCAAATTTAATATTCATCCACTCCTAAACAAATTAATCTTATATCAAATTATAAAAGATAACTAATTTACGTTTGTTTTGATTCTGGGGTTTAATCGCATATCAACTCTTGAAGGTTTTGCAATGCCAAATCCTGTTTATACATATAAATTAGATATAATTTTTAAGAGAATAGTTTATAGGTAACTTTATTTTTAAACTGGTTAGAGCTCATTTGTTAACATCCAGTCAAATGGTTTCAAGTATTGCGGTATATTGTTTGGACACAGTAAAATGATTTCAAGTATTGTTGTTTAACACTAATAATTCTATACAACCATACTTATTCATTTGCACACAGCTGTATGGTTTCAAATATTCCTATAAAACATGAATAATTCTATTTGGCATTAATCACTTGTTTGCACACGGAGGTGCCCGTGGTGTAGTCGTTATCGTCGTAGGAAATGGACACGGCGACACGAGTTCAAATCCTGGACCTGACTGACTGCATTTCACATAGCACTAATACCCTTGGGAAAGGTATGAATCCAATTATTCTCCCTCCAGCTATGGGTAAATAGTAGAAAAGACTGGGTTCTTCAGCCTTGGCGAGGGAACTAGTCTAGGAGAAGGAAAACTCTGAATTCAAACCTGTTAAACTCCGCTTAAAATTTGACCGTGTGTCATATCCTGCTCGAGCGAAGGGGTTGGTAAATAGTATCACTTGTTTGCACACAGTTAAGTTGTTTCAAGTATTGCTATTTAATAAACATTCGATCAATTTCAGGATTGCTATTTCATATTAATTCGATTAATCAAGTATTACTATTTACAATTAATATAGCTATTTGATGATGATAATAATCTACTGCTATTTAAAAATAATTATGTTAATCATTGGTTTTTATACAGTTAAATGGTTTCAGGTATTGTTATTTAACACAAATTTTTCTATTTAAAATAAATAATAATCTCTAGAGAAAGCTTGACCCATATACCATCAAGTTGACACATATATGGGATCCTAACAGGTACTACCATTCCGGTCCAGAGGGGACTTGGGTGTAATGGTGATGAAGAGGTAATCCACATTCCCCAAAGTTCTAGGACTGGAGCCTTACTATCAGATGAAGTTTAATGTTATATCCAAGCGATTAAATGGTTGTAAGTATTGCTATCAAACACTAATAATTGTATTCAACATTATTCTCTCGTTTGCACACAGTAAAATGGTTTCAAGTATATTTCATAAGTAAATTACTCTATTTGACTCTTAGATGGGACCCTAACAGGTTTTACCACTCCGCTGACATTGTGGACCGAGGAGTAATGGCAATGATAGAGTCCTCCACATTACCCCCAACGCTCCAGCACTGGAGTATCATCGTCAGATGGTTTAGAGTCATCTCTAGGACACTCGTCCAAAAATTACAGTCGGCTGGGCGGAACTAAGTCTCATTTAATGCTATGATATATGAGGGTTTTTTTTTTTGTTTTCGGTTTCAAGATCAATTTTTTTAGAAGTACAGAAAAGTTATTATGAATGAAATATCGAATCCTATACTAACACCTATACTTGGCAAGACTGGGGCACCTCAGGTGGTGTAATGGTTAGCAAGCTAGACTAGCAAACCTACACGAGTGAGTTCGAATCTCATTGGGTACCCCATTCATTTGGCCTTGTGCTACATCGAAGCAAAGAGCTTCGTAAATTACTATACTTGGCGATACTGAAGCTAAATTTTTCGAATCACTCCGGTCAGAGCGAAGTTTTTTGTTAATTATGATTTACCGTATTTAACAGCATATAAGACGCATCAGTGTATAAGGTGCACCCTAATTTAAGCAGGGCAAATAAAAAAAGTACCAATATTAAATAAATTAATATAATGAATATCGTCAGCGATATCATCATCATCATCAAGTCGTGCCGCCAGCACGGATATCCTTGACCATCTCTCGCCACTTTTCCCTATCGTTCATCGCCTCCGGCAGGTCTTCTGGGTTACATCCTGTGTCCTCACATAGCTGCTGTATGTAAGTTCGGGCTGGTCGTCCTGCTTTTGCTTGGCCATATGTGGGGGTCCATAGGAGTACGTCACTTACGAACTCGTCTTTGCTTCTCCAGCAGTGTCCGGCGTGTCTGGCTCGTCTGACCTGTATAGTTTTCGTGATGGGAGGCAGGTGGCCGTACAGTTGGCGTCTCGTGGGGTGTTGTCACCAGGACTTGTTCAATATTGCTCTCAACATTCTTGTGTAGTTGCCGTCAAGTTTCTTCTCCAGCCGTTTGGTTAGCGTCCATGTAGTGCATCCATATAGCAGTATCGATACAACTGCTGCCTGGAAGAAACTGCGCTTCATTCCATCGGTCAGGTCTGATTTCCATATTATTGTGAGCCTATCTATAGCTGTCCATGCTTTCGTCAGCCGTGTGTCGATGTTGTTTTCTGTTGATGAGACGCTACTTCCTAGGTAGGTGAATTTGTCCACTAGCCTCAGGGAGGCTCCGTCTAGAGTGGTAATGTTGCCCGTTTGGTTGTAACACATATATTCAGTTTTGTGCGCATTGACATGGAGGCCAATGCCTGCTGCAGCTCGTTCCAAACTATGCAGTAGTATCTCTGCTTGATTAGGCGTATTCGCCAGTAACGCTAAGTCATCAGCGTAGTCGGCGTCTGTGATTGTTTTTGCGGGGTACCTTTTGCTTCTTTTCTTAGTCAGCTCGAAGCCATTTTCTCTGATTTTGTCGATCGAAGTTCTAAGCACGTAGTCTAGACAGATGATAAAGAGGTATGGGGCTAGCATGTCTCCTTGTAGTACTCCTGCAACAATGTCGAAGTATTCCGTATCTCCATCTGGTGAACGTACCTTTACTTTTGTGTTTTTGTAGAGGATCATTATTGCTGCTACGGTTTCTTTTGGTAGGCCGTATGCTAGTAGGATTAGTTCCATCTGCATAATATCCTTTTAAATAATGACAATAGGTATATGAAAATTACTCAAAAGTCTCAGCTAATAGGAGTTTCGCGAATTTTAAACCTACATATGGCATATAAAACGCAGAGGGATTTTCAAAGAAATTTTTAGAAAAAAAAGTGCGCCTTATATGCTGTCAAATACGGTAATTTTGATTTTATACTGTAAAAAACTGTTACCTAAATTCATATTTTTCTTCTTATTATTAAATGATTTTCTTTTTTTTTTTTCAGACATCTCGTAAGTTATCATAAAAAAAGGGATATTTTAGAATTCAGTGTTTTTTATCAAATAAATTGTTTAAAATATAATTGTTTTTAAATGTTTTCTTTTATGAAAATATGATTATATGTGTAGTTAATATTGTTGAAGAGATCCGGATCTTTTCTGTCAGAGCCTGATCTTTCATTCATTTACATTTGATAAACGAGAAAAGAATCAGTAAACTGTAAAGGCAAACGCATTCTTAATTCTAGAATTACTTTTGAATGTGAAACATTGGTTTAGTTGGCACTGCGGAGATCATGGACATTAAGTTGTACGTTTGTGATGCAAAAAAGGTTTAATGAAATAAGAGTCGGATCGTTCGTTTATTAAAATGATTTTGAACGAGACATATGTGAACGACACATCATTAGTAGCCATCAAAACCGATCAGGCATTCTGTTGGGTGTACGATATCTGGTAACTAGTCTACTTTATCCAGCGATCTTTTTTCTCCGGTATTTATTAATGCAAACAAGTACATTAACACCCTGTGTGTCCCTATGCTTTTATTCATCCAGCCAAAATGTTATTTGCCCCAGGAGTCTATATGAATCACTTTGAGAAGTCGTAATTTAGATGATGTATTTGATATATAAGCTGTTATAACATAAAACATATTTTCTGTTTCTTTCAGGCTATATTCAACACTGACACTAATATGGTGTTACTGGTTAATATCTGGAAGATTAATTCAACTAAAGGTAAATATGTTTCATCTTTACATTCAGTGATTTTAAACTAATACTGATTTCTGTCTCTAAACTGACTTGTCTATAAAATAAGATATAAGATCAAAAGCTAAAGAAACACAGTTGGCAGGTCAACAATTATATACAAGGTTTTTAGGCGGAAATGCCGTCAGCTAAGATTAGAATTGCTACTAGTACCATTTAACTTAGTACAGCTTTACGCATGCGCTTTGGGGAAAATAACGCCCATTGCTCGGAGAGATACGACGGAAGAATATTTTTCCACTAATTGAGTGTTGAAATACGTCAGTTTTATTTTTATTGTGGACAAGGCTGTTTGCATTTCTCTCGTCTTGGGAAAGATGAGATTCCTTATGAAGCTATAAGCAAACAGTGGGGCAGAATGTTTTCTTTTGCCTTATTAAGGCAATCAGTCAAGGAAAATGAAAACTCTGAGTTAAACCCACCTGTAGTAAGCTTAAAAATTGACCTTATGTCACTTCCGGCAAGTGGCTGAGTGGTTTGCTAAATACAAATATTTTTATGTGATGAGTAACACTTTTAAAGGTTTTCGCTACGGTTTCTTGGTTTAATGGCTTATCAACCTTTAATTTAATGCCAAAGCCACCCTTGTAGGAGAGTAGCTGTGATACTATTTAATCCATATCTGGGGTTTGATAAAGGGGATTCAAACCTTTCCCTAGGGTATTAGTCCCAAAGTGAACGTATGGCACAACTGGAGTTCGAACTCGTTTACTTCGAGGCCACAGTTCAGCACGTTAACCACTGCGTCACGGGGGCTTCCTCTAATGGTTTTCACTTGGCAGAAATCTACATAAATATCTCCATTAACCGAATGTTCGTTTCACTTTTTAACTGTTCATCTATCACTGTAGTTACTTAAACTCATTATCATTCTGAATTGTAAGCTTATAATAGTTAAGTTTATAAAAGGTTATATATTATATATATTATATTATGAATGTATTATTATATTAATATATCATATTAGTATGTTATATAATGATACTGTAATGCTGGGGCTTTGAGTAATGTGGAGTACATCTTTATTGCCATCGCTCCTAGGTTTACTTTGGCCGAAGTGGTAGCACCTGATAAGGTACTCTCTATGAGTCAAGTAGAACTAAACTGTTTACTTATGCTAAACTGAATTGCTTGAAATAAAAATATTTTGACATTTAACTGTGTGTAAACAAAAACTATACTTACACTAAACTGAATTGTTTTAATTAGATCTATTTCACTAAACTGAATTGCTTTAAATAGAAATGTTTTTACAATCAAATTGTGTACTTATGCTAAACTGAATTGTTTGGATTAGAATTGTTTGATGAAATTGAATAGCTTGAAATAGAAATGTTTTAGACAATTAAACTCTGTATTTAGGCTAAACTGAACTGTTTGAAATAGAACTGTTTCTTTGTATTAAAATGGGTTTGGCATTAAATAAGCTACAAAGGTTGATGTGGTATAAAGCACAAACAAACCATGTGTATTTAATATATAAGTCTAAATTGGATTTGGCTTTGAACACTTTGCAATGTTTGATATGACATAAAACAAAAACAAAAAAAAACACAAGAAAAACTGTTTTTGACATTTGAACAGCGTACTTATGTTAATCTAAATTGTTTGAAATAGAACTGTTTTTTTTTGTTTTTTTTTTTTTGCATTTTACTGCGTGTAAACAAAAACTGTACTTATGTTAAACTGTACTGTTTGACATAGAATTATTTATATGTATAAAAATGGATTTGGCATTTAATAACCTAAAATGGTAGATATCTCATAAAACCATACGTAACCAAACCAAACCAAATATATATATATATATATATATATATATATATATATATATATATATATATTATAAAAGGTTATATAAGATTATGACACTTCAGTAAGATTATAAGCTTCACTTTTGAACAGTTCATTGATTATGGCTGCTTACACTCGTCATCATTCTGAATTTTTTAGAGAAAGCAGCTGATCGTCCTCATTAATCATATAGACTTCATCCACAGATTTTCCTGGCTTCGTCTTCTTATTCAAGAGAGCCAATATCCAAACAGTCTGTCATGGCAACAACCTTCATCTGGGGGGTGTCCTCGTGGTGTAATGGTTAAAGCGATGAACTGCGGAATCGTAGTACGCGAGTTCGTACTCCAGTCGCGCTATTATGTTCACTTTCGGGCAAATACCCTTGGGAAAGGTATGAACCCCCTTATTCTCCCTCCAGCTATGGGTAAATAGTAGGACAGACTAGGTTCTTCAGCCTTGTTGAGGCAACTAGTCTAGGAGAAGGAAAACTCTGAATTAAAACCTGTTAAACTCCGCTTAAAAATTGACCTTGTGTCATATCCTGCCTGAGGGGTTGGGTAAATAGTACCTTCATCTCTAATCCATGTGTGTTTTTTGTGCACTTGACATCCTGTCCCTAAAGTGAACATTGCTTAGTTCACATATGAGCAATCATAACAGTATGAGATTGACTAAGAAAAGAGCAGATTTAAGAATAAACTTCCTATTAGTATACAAGTAATGTGTATATGATTCGGCATTTCTTCAGTATACAATATATTACTAAAGTGTAACATTCTAATTTATACAATTGGGTGAATATGGCATATGACCTTGTGTTGTCTTTATGTAATACACAGAGACGGAAATTACATTGCAAATCAATACTGCTCTGATTTACGCATGTGTGAGTGTGTACTTGGTTTGGTTTGGTTTGGTTTGGTTTTATGGCATATCAACCATTTGTAGGTTATTTAATGCCATGGCAGCAACACCCCACAAGACACCCACTGTACGGCCACCTGCCCCCTATCACGAAAACTATTCAAGTTAGGCGAACCAGACATGCAGGACATTGCTGGAGAAGCAGAGATGAACTCATAAGAGATGTACTCTTATGGATCCCCACACATGGCCGCGCAAAAGCAGGACGACCAGCACGAACGTATATTCAGCAGCTATGTGAGGATACAGGTTGTTGTCCTGAAGACCTGCCTAGGGCGATGAACGATAGGGAGGAGTGGCGAGAGAGGGTCAGGGATATCCGTGCTGCCAGCACGATATGATGATGATGATGATATGTACACAGTTCCAATGTCAAAACAGTTCTATTTTAAAAAATTCAGTTTAGCATAAGTACACTGTTTAGTTCTATTTAACCCATAGTGGACCATATGACAATGGGTATTCTAAATTCCCCAAAGCTCTAGCATTACTGGAGCCTCACCCTCAGATTGTTTAGTGTCATATACAGAACACTCGTTGAGAGAGTCTTACCCCACTGCTGTCGGTTTATTCTCTAGCCCCAGCTGACTGGGTCCATGCATGTGTGCGTGCGTGATGAGAAAAAGTATATCGACTGGTTCTTTAATTTTAAAAACAGTTAACATTAAAAATTCAATGAAGATATGTACACAAATGAGCAACTTACGTCATGAAAGGAGTGATGTCTAGACGTCGAGATTACTGTCTAGATGAGTGTACAGCTGAGCAACTTATATAATAAAGGGATGATATCTTGACGTTGATTACTGTCAAGATGTGTACACAGCTGAGCAAGATAATATAAAGGGATGATATCTTGACGTCTATATTACTGTCTAGATGTGTACACAGCTGAGCAAGATATTATAAAGGGATGATATTTTGACGTCTAGATTACTGTCTAGATGTGTACACAGCTGAGCAAGATATTATAAAGGGATGATATCTTGACGTCTAGATTACTGTCTAGATGTGTACACAGCTGAGCAAGATAATATAAAGGGATGATATCTTGACGTCTAGATTACTGTCTAGATGTGTATATAACTGAGCAACATTTAATAAAGGGATGATATCTTGACGTCTAGATTACTATCTTGATGCGTGTACAGCTGAGCAACTTATATAATAAAGGGAGGATGTCTAAACGTCTAGATTTCTGTCTAGATGTGTACACAGCAGAGCAATACATAATAAAGGGATGATATATTGACATCTAGAATAGTCTAGATGAGTGCACAGCTGAGAGACATATAATGAAGGATTGATGTCTAGTCGTCTATACAAATTCTAGTGCCATTCCCGATAATTTTTTATCGGCAGTTTTTTTGTGAAACACAGAATTGTGCAAGTGCTCTACCTTTCACATTATCCGGGGCTATCTCTCTGCAAACGTTTCTTTTTTTTAAACAAAAAAAAAATAATTCAAAGATATAACTTTGGGTGGGGGGAAGACAGTAAAAAGTACGAGGAGCAATTTTATTTCTTCAAAAGAGAAGTATTATAGGTAGTTCGACTAAATGATAAACTCACAGGGATAAATGCATTGAATGCCGAGGGAGACTTTTTTGAAGAATATTAACGTTTAATTCATTTTTGATTTCCGTCTTTACCCATACATATACACACACACACACACACAAACACACACAAACACATATGTATATATATAATAATAATAAATAAATATATATTAGATGTATATATATTTAATTCATGGAATATTTCCGCAACCCTGGGTTTCATGGAGTTTTTTGCCAATCAACAATCATCAGGCAGTTATCTTCTGAAATCATAAGCAAATCACATCAAATTCAATAATTCAAATTTAACTGGAAGAAAAAATGTCAAGTTTTAAACTATCATTTTAGATAGCCGAAATCAAAATTTTTGGTCGTATTAAAAGGCTTTATTGAAGTTTTGGAAGTTATTCAGTGTATTCTAAAAAAAACTGTTGTATAAAATTATTAAACAAAACCAAAAAAATTTCATTTTACTTCAATAAAAAGATAATATAATTAAAAATTGATCAACTCCTATAATATAATAAATAACAAACTCGTATAAGTCTTTAAAACCTTTACATTTGAAGAGAGTGAACCTTCTCCTCAATAAAATCTGTTATCCATTAATTTTGTAATTTTCTTCCTTCAGCTGGTTCAATAAAAGACATGGCAGTCTTAATGGCTTCCCATTGGCCTACTTAGCTATTATACTGTTTGCCACCTTCATATAATTTCATCTTCACAATTGACCATAGATTTTTGTATGGATTAAGATCAGGACTTCATAGTGTCCATTCCATCATCTTAAATCTTTTATCCTCAAAGAATGTTCTGGTAAGCCCAGTTACATGAGATATTGTCATGCATATATTCACAATTATGAAACTTTAAGATAGGCACTTGTATCATGCAACGAAATTATTTTCCTAAAATTACAATAGTTAGCACTGTTCAGTTAAACTCGTTCATATATTTTGAATGGTTCAATAATAGTTTAGTCAACATTTCTAGCCCATATCATTACAGTACAGCCTCCTTGTCGCTTTCTTTAAGCCACAGATATGTAGGAATTAGATAAAACCCATTATTTGGTCCATCTATCATGTCCATCAAATGTCACTTGAGATTCGCCCGTGAAACTTACTTTAAAAGAATAATTTTCATACATTTCTTGGCCCAATTTTGACGCTTTGAAATATTTGCTTTGGTAAGAGATTTCCAAAGGGAATTTTTGTACACTTCTTATCCTTCTTGAATCCCTTAAATTGATGCTTTTCAAAGATCTGAACACTGGTTAAAAGTGGTTGTTTCGTCATAAATCGCTTAAGTTTACGTTCATTTAGAGGAAGGAGGTTCTTAAAGTTTTTTTTTCTTTTGCTTCTAGTTCTTAACTGCTTTCTTTATCTTTCGATGATTTCTTCAAATTGGACGTTCTCTCATTCAATAACATTATTTTTCTGCTTTTCAGCAGATGTTAGATCATTCTCTTTACATATGTTTCAACATATATTACTGACAAAAGGAAAAAAATAGTTTTTATTAGATTTCAGTTCTTAAGCTTATATTAGTTTAATCTGCAGTCGGTCCATTTTCGTAAATTCCAAATATCTCAAAAACTAACTATGACAGGAAATTTAGATAAATATTTTACTATGGTTTGAAATGAATGAATTTACATTTGACAAATATTGGTGCAGAACTGTTTGAGTTATTGAGGGTTCGTTATTATTTGCATAATAACTTCAGACAGTATATATATATATATATATATATAGTTTAACGTCCCTACTGAAAAACTGCTCAAACAAACGTAGAAAGATATTTTCAGTAAATAAGAAAACACTTAGAAAAATCTGCAACACTCAGCAAATTGTTTAACAAAAACAAATTAAAGTGTTGTATGAACAATATGAAAAATCATTGACAATTATAATTTTAAATGAAAAGGATAATAACCAGAACTTA
The DNA here is from genome assembly GCA_963585895.1 of Sepioteuthis lessoniana. Lineage (NCBI taxonomy): Eukaryota > Metazoa > Mollusca > Cephalopoda > Myopsida > Loliginidae > Sepioteuthis > Sepioteuthis lessoniana. The sequence goes on from OY757917.1 coordinate 68,039,307, forward strand.
AGATGCAACTGCAAGAAGAGAACAAGATGCCTTTAGAGTGTAGTTGTTTCATTAAAAGTCTGATATATGAGGCCACTGTTAGAAAGTAGGAAGTTATCTATAACGATGAAAGAATATGCATTGGTGCCACTGAACTGAATGGGAAAAATACATTGTATAACCATAATATTATCTTTACCAACAGAAAATACGCCAACAATACCACATTATCTAAACTTGTATGGCAATTAAGAAACAAAACAGGTAAATATCTAAATGAAATGGGATAACGTGAAAAATTCTAAGCGTATAAAGGAGGTAATGAGAGCTAAATATTATGTATCCAGCACTCTACAAGAAACTTCTAGTGATGAATTCAAAGAATATTTCAGAAGTTATATTTGCCCTTCCACGACAGCATCAAGCACTTTTTTATGCAAAAACTGCTTGCATTTCCTTTTGTATATATATATATATATATATATATATATGACCGGGCCATTGATATAATGAATGTTCGCCAATGGTCCGGGAAATCGTGGTTCAATCAATGTTTAGTATATCTTGCCCGAATTATTTGGATGATTGGTGTGATGGGAGGTAAGTAGCTGTTCCCCAGCTTTTTTGCTGAGGGTCTTTCTAGGATTTGTTTAAAAAACATGCAGCATTCTTGTGTAGTCCCTCTCTAGCATTTTCTTTAAAATTTCTCGTTTTATTTTATCAGAGATCATATTTCCGTATAGTTGATTGGCCCAGTTGACTTAGGCTGCAGAATACACTGACTGTATTTCTGCAGTGTGGTAAGACTAGTCTGTCCTGGATATATCACTAAACAATCTGATGGTGAGGCTTCAGTAATGCTGGAGCTTTGGGGAATGCGGAATACTCTTTCATTGCCATCGCTCCCAGGTCACTCTGGCCCGGAGTTGAAGCACCAGATAAGGTCCTATATATGGGTCAAATAGACCTAAACTGTGTAATCACGCTTAAATGAAGTGTTTGAAATAGAACTGTTTTTACATTCAGCTGTATATAAACAAAAAACTGTATTTAAACCAATGACTGTGTCTAAACAAAAGTCTGTACTTATGCAAAACTGAATTGTTTGAAGTAAAGTGAAACCATTTAACAGTGTGCAAAAAAACGAGTTCAGGCTTGTTTAAAAATCTTATCTTCAAAATAACAAAAAATGTACTTGTTTGAAATTGAACTGTTTCGGACATTAAAACTGTGTACTTAGGCTAAACCGAATTGTTTGAAATAGAACAGTTTATATTTATGAAAATGGATTAGGCATTAAATAACCTACAATGGTTGATGTGCCATGAAACCAAATCAAATCAAAACCCAAACATGTTGATGATAATCAGTCAATAGCTGCCCATACCTTTCCAAAGTGCATATTGACATCACATTCAGTAGATGCGATATGGCTACCGATGTATATGAACTAGTCTACAAATTTCAGAGGCTTGCGAACTAATGAGGCGATGTCACTGTCTTGATTAAAACACATGGACTCTGTTTTATCTAAGTTAACATTGAAACCAATTCCTCTTGTTGCTGCAGGCAATGCAGCAGGAATTCGGTTTGAGTAAGTATTAGATCATCTGCGTAGTCTACATCTATAATAGTCTTTGGTAGATACCGTCTGCTCCTTTTCTTTTTGATTGAGAAAAAAATTCTTTCATGAGCTCTTTTAAAGTTCGTTGCTCATAATCTTGGCAAATTACGAACAGAAGTGGTGCCGATGTATCTCCTAGCAAAACTCTTGTGACAGTGTTAAAGTAATCAGTCTCACCGAGGGTCTTTGTGGGCCATCATTATTGTGGTAACAGTTTCTTTAGGAAAAGCATACGATTGAATTATTTGCTCCATATTTCCTTTGTATATGAAATCAAATGCTTTGGAGAAATCAACGAATAAAAGTGTTGCCTCAAGATTCTTTGCACTTTGAATTTTCAGAATCTGATGAGTAGTATATATGATTGTAAAACAGGGCATTATAAATCTTAGCAGCTACGGTAAGTATAACTCTTACAGTTATACTTCTGTAGGTATCTCTGCATGTGTATATATATATATATATATATATATGTGTGTGTGTGTGTGTGTGTGTGTGTGTGGTTAGGTAGCAGTCGTTCATTTAAGCAGGTTTCATTAAATACTAAAGACAAATTTTTTTCAGTATAATTTATTTAAGACCTTTTAGAATTTCCTTATAAGTGTCTTAGTTTCAGATTGGAATTGGTGGATGAAATTACCAAAATTGTCAAGAGAGCTTTCGAACCCTTCATAGGCCATCATCAAGGATTTTTTGCTAGTGTAAGGAGTGCTGTTTTTTAAAATGAGTTTTTAAAGGTTTTTGAAAGTTTTTTTTTATAACATTAGAACCAAAACGCTGTAGTTTCGACTTTGCTTCTCAATGATTCTCTCCTCCTACTTGGATTACCTTGTTATCCTTTGTTCTTTATATATTGTCGGATTACACACCATTATTTACTTATATATATATATATATATATATATACCAATCTAATATCTACCAGCATTCACGGTACCAGAAAAAAAAAAAACCCGCCAGGAACAAGAGATAAAAGTATCTCGAATCACCGTCCGGTGGAAAAAGAAAAAATTATAGGTCAAAAAGAAAGAAAAGGCCAACCTTGTCCGACCCCTTGAAAAAAATCAAGGGATACGCAGTCAGTTGGTCAAAAGGAAACTAAAACCTTCCGCGAATCCTGCAATGCTACAATTACAAGAGTGCTCAACACGAGTGGAGCCAATTATAAGATTAACTTAAATCGCGAGTCGGAAATTTTCTACTAAAGTTTCACCTTATCGGATCATCAGGAAGCCTAACTCTGAGCCTAACTCGGAGTTAGGCTTCCTGATGATCCGATAAGGTAAAACTTTAGTAGATTTCCGATTCACGATTTAAGTTAATTTTATATATATATATATATATATATATCAAGATGAATAGGACCATAAAGAGATTCGTATTATCTTAAGAATTTTTTTCGTTCTTACATACGTGTATATTTCCAGCTTGTTGCTTTCGTCAGAGAACATATGTGGCATAAGGCTCTATAAATGAGAAGGAGAAAGAGAAGAGGAAGAGAAATCTAACACACAACAGTTACCTCTATATAAACCAATAAAAAACCTGAAAAAACATTCGACTAACAAACCTACACGAGTACATTTGAGTCTCATTGGGTGCCCCATTCATTTGGCTTTGGGCCACATATGTTCTCAAACATGCGTGATGTAAGAACGAAAAATACAAATTTCTTAGTTGACCTATTCATTTTGAAAACAACAAAAAAAGAAAAAAATTACATACATATATATATATGCACACACACACACACACACACACACATATATATATATATAAACGTAGGGATATAACCCGCGAAGGTTGACAAACCTATTAAAGAAACCAAACTAAACCAACATAGTATTACATATGACTTTATTAATTATATCGAGGAAGCACTGAAAGATAAATAGACTTAAAAATTATGTAAGCTCTTTTTGAAAGGGTTTGTAAAAACGAAAATACTTTTGATGCCTCTTGATATATATGATAATTGTAATGTAAAGATTATAGTATAGAAAAAAAAGGAAAATTCTGGGTTTTTATTAGCATGAAAATGAATGTTATATATCCATTAAAACCATCTTTGTTTTTTAAATATACTATAAGAAAGAAGTATATTTTAAAGGAAATTCAACTGGTGCGTCTGTAAGCACGACACATCTCCTGTCTTTTTACAATATATATATATATATATATATATATATATATATATATATTCTTCGCTGAACCCGTACCTGGTCGTGAGGGCATTATTTTTTTATAGTGTGTCTTGAGCAGGAATAACCTTGCGGGTCCCAACCTGACCATAGCCAAACAGGATCATAGTCAACAGGATCAAAATTCAGATTATATACATATATATAATTTTAACCATCCCATTGGCTTATCCAGTTGGCTGGTGCTGTACTATACACCTGATAGTGTCCTATCTATGGGTCAAATTGAACTAAACATTGTACTTATGCTAAACTGAATTGTTTAAAATTTAATTCGGAGTTAAGTGACCCAAAAACAGTTGATGCGCCGTAAAACAAAGCAATCAACTAACCAGCTCATTGGTGTAATTGTTAGAGTATTCAGCAATGGTGTGGAAGACCAAGGTTCAATCCCAGGTCGAATCATACTAAAAGACTCAAAAAATGGTACTTGATGCCCTCTTGCTTGACACAACATTAAAGTGTACGGATCAAGGGTAAGTGGAGCAATCCAAGGAAAAGAGTAGCACCCTCCCCTACACCTGGGTGTGGTAGCTATTGAAAAAGGAGCCTAGTTATCACCCTCAAATACGGTTTGCATAGCCTCAACCTCCCTATCGTTGATGGTGACAGGAAGTATCAAGTATCCCTTTCATTTCCATGATCTTTAAACTTATTACATAGCCTTTCGATGTGTAGATGAAATAAGCTACGAAATAATAGTTTGCCAAACGAAAATACTTTTGATATACTCAAATAATTACATTTACGATATTCGTTGCATTGTGGGGGTGTCCTTGTGGTGTAATGGTTAAAGCGATGGACTGCGGAATCGTAGTAAGCGAGTTCGTACTCCAGTCGCGCTATTACGTCCACTTTCGGGCAAATACCCTTGGGAAATGTATGAATCCCCTTATCCTCCCAGCTATGGGTTAAATAGTACCACTACTGTTCTTCTAGGAGAATGTCTTTGGCATTAAATAACCTACAAAGGTTGATATGACATTAAACAAAGAAACCAAGCCAATCGTTGCATTGTATTGTAAGTAAAGTTGGCGATCGTAGTTGCAGGTGACCCAAAGACTCCCTTATCAATAGCTACCACACCGAGGTGTAGGAGAGGGTCTTACTCCATTCCCTTTACCCTTCATTAATCACTTACAATGCTGAGATTTAAGCAAGGTAGCATCAAGTATCACTTTTCGAGTCTTTGGTATGACTCGAGCTGGGATTGAACGTCAGTCTCCCCGACCATTGGCGAATACTCTACACATTACGGCAATGGCAATTTTATTGTATAAAGGGCATCAATTTGTTACAACTTTGCCATTAGCATGAACTTCACTTAAAAAGAAATTATAAAGAAAACATTTTGTATTTTTGAACATAATGAAATCAAAAAGAAAAGAGAAAAGAAGAAACGAAGAAACGAAGAAATCAATTAAGAACTTTAAAAACAATTATTGTTAAAACATTCGCGTACAAACGTTTTTCTTTGAGCACAATTTAATGAATTTATAATTTGGTATATTTCTTTACTTTATTTCAACAAGAGCAGATTTAAAAAGGAAACCTTAATTGAACGATTAGATATATTTTCAATAAATCTCTATTTATCTATAAGGAAATATAATTCATTTGAATTTTCATTTAATTTCGTCTGTGTTTTATGTCATAATATTACGCATTTCTTTTTCACGGCGAAGTGTTCTTTTTTTATACATAGTCACCTATAAACTGCTTTTAGCGGCCATAAAGTTCGATATCACGTCGGATCATATTAATGGAATTTATAAGACAAAATAACTGAAAATAGATAAGTGAAATCGCTCTAAAATTAATACTTAAGAGTTAACCCCAAAGAAAGAAAGAAAGAAAAATGTCTTTATTTACTATGAATAAACGACAATATTTCGGCACTTTAAGAGAAATTTGTTCTTACCTTAGAAGGTACTCTTTCACCCCACTTTTCAAGAAAGAAGAATTACGAAAAGAAACAGGAAAACGGAAAAATAACTCAAAAAAATAGATTTCACTACGTGTTATGTATTTGCCCAACCCCTTTACCATGGAGTATTGCTGATTTGAATTCCAAGTTTTTTTTCTTCTTCCTGTTGTCTTACCACAGTTAAAAACACAGTCAGTACTGATATTTACCCATATATAAGGAAGAATAGGTAGATTCATGCCTTTCCCAGGGGTATTAACACAAATTGAAACGTAAACGGCCTTGTGCAGGATTTGAACTCGGGTATGTGTTTGGAATTTATTGTTTTGATATATAAGACAATCTACAAAATTATTTTACCTTAGTAAAACAATATATAAATGTGTGTGTGTGTGTGAGAGAGAGAGAGAGAGAAAGAGAGAGTTACTGTATACTATTATTTGGTTCTTCAAAATTGCTACTTTGAAATTGTTTTATTTTCTTATGCGCTAACATTAATCCCGCTATAATACGCTATTTTTGCTATGTTACAGTTATATACATATAAAAACCCCATCATTATGATATAAACTGTTCTCAGTAACACCTTTTTTAATACCGGACAACTAACAATCCCTTCCCTTTTGACTGACAATAAAATTCTATATGAAAATCATTTGCTATTTATGTATCTTATAGATATAATACCCCTGTTCTTTCAGTAGCACTAACATGAATTCTATGATTATTAACATAATAATGTAATAAGCTGTAGTCTTGATATAAAACCTATCAGTAATACTTGCTTTCATTCCTGATCACTGACAAAACATTTTTACTGATTTTCATGCAATTTTATTTCTTTGTCTTTTTATAGCAAACTGACTAACAAGTTATTTTTATATTAATTTTATAAGCTCTATTCTGTAATATTTGTCTCAAGACCTAAAAATTGGTTTAACTTTCTTGTTTTTTCTGGCATATCAAACATTTTGGGTTATTCACTACCAAGTTTGTTTTTTCTTGAGAATAGATAATCCTTTTCTCATGAAATTCAATGGATTTCCATAGAGAAAATATTTCCGATGCTAATATCAATAGAATAATTAACAATATATTTACAAAATATAATAATCTCTATTCCTCTAATTGTTGTATAATAATATCAAAAACAATAATAACACATACATACATACATACTGGCGGTACGAACAAGTTTATTTCTTTCTACCTTCAGTTCTTTGGGGTGTCCTCGTGGTGTAATGGTTAAAGCGATGAACTGCGGAATCGTAGTACGCGAGTTCGTACTCCAGTCGCTCTATTACGTTCACTTTCGGGCAAATACCCTTGGGAAAGGTATGAACCCCCTTATTCTCCCTCCAGCTATGGGTAAATAGTAGGACGGACCCGGTTCTTCAGCCTTGGTGAGGCAACTAGTCTAGGAGAAGGAAAACTCCGCTTAAAAATTGACCTTGTGTCATATCCTGCCCGAGCGGAGGGGTTGGTAAATAGTACCTTCAGTTCTTTGCGACACGAGGAGAGAGACACAAATTATAAAAGCCTATGCTAACCATACTATACTGACCTCCATCCCACCTACACGAGGCACATCTTGTGGTGTTTAAGATCTCAACTCATCTCTCCCGGTCGAAACCCAAACTGATCTGCTTTGATCAAATCCGAAAAAAACAAACCGTGCGCTTCCACGGTCGAACCTCAACTGTCTTTTCAAAATCCTCAAATTCTCAGGACCATCTCTTTCGGGTACGACGACAACTACGCACTCAATTCACTCCAACAGCCGTCCAGTCCCATTTTCTGTCTGGGGGTTAATTATTACAAATGATGATTGTCATAACCTTTCCACGCGGGCGTAAGAGATCCCATCTGACTTAAGCACCTGAACTAAGAGACACCGATTAGTTCAAAGTGTTACTAAACTAGATAAAAAGTAAAGTAAGTAAATTTATCGACTGTAGTCGAGGGCGACCAGAAGGCTCCCTTTTAGTTAGCTACTACCCCGAAGCGTAGGGGACGGCGCTACTCCTTTCCTTGGATTGCTCCACTTTACCCTCGATACGTACCTTATATTGCTGAGTGTTAAGCAAGGAGGTATCGAGTTCCATTTTTAAAGTCTTTGGTATGACGCGACCTGGGATAGAACCCAGATCTCCCGGACCATTTGCGAACACTCTACCTACTAGGCAAACGAAAAATGATAAATACAAAAAAATCACTCCTAAATTATATGACATAATCACGCTCATATTAATTCGTGACCACTGACAATCCCTTCCTTCCTGATTTTCGAAGCACAACTTACAGATTACAAAAATAAATCAAATATTGTGAAATTCGATGTTTTATCATCAAGATTTTACTTCAGGGCCTTGTGCTCAATTGTAAATACAACCATTTGCAAGAAATTTCTATCATCAAAATTTTACACCAGGCCTTGTGCTCAGTTGTAAATGCAACCATTTGCAAGAAATATCTATCATCAAAATTTTACTCCAGGCCTTGTGGTCATTTGTAAATGCAACCATTTGCAAGAAATATCTATCATCAAAATTTTACTTCAGGGCCTTCTGCTCGACTGTAAATACAACCATTTGCAAGAAATATCTATCATCAAAATTTACTTTCACAGATCTTTAGTTGCTTAGTGCAGAAAATGATTCAAATTAACTGGCAAAATTGTAGAGTAAATGTAAAGACTATAGCCCGCAATGGGAAGTGTTGAAAAAAAATCGCTAACAGTAATAATTCATCCTTTCTACCTTTTCATTTCTCTTCAGAATTTACTGTGTCTCTACATCTAATCAAATAATGTTGTAATAATCTAGTCAGCTTTATTTAGTTTGGAACAAGGTTAGAAGTATGGAGCACCCTGTGAAAAGCGAAATCAAATTGATCTTTTATGTTCACTATTACACCATGTGAGGCTTTATTATCAAATAATAACGAAAACCTCCCTTAATTTTCGGTACTTCATTTTCTCTCAGAAAATTGAAGCTTCCTCCAAGAAAAAGAATTCCATAGGAAAGTTCACAAAGAGAGATTGGTTTTAAACTATATTTTAAAAAATGGTTCGTGAACCTGGAACTAATTAGGAATTATTTTTGGTAACACAAAAAAAACAATTAACGACTAAACTAAGGAACCGGAAAAGAAACAAAAGTTGACCTACATTTTCTTTAATTTACCTACGAGAAACTTAATTAGTGGTATTTTTGCACTAAATATAAATATATGAATGCACTTTTGGAATGAAGTTTATCGTCGTAGGACTCAGTGATCTGAATTTTGATCCTCTTGACACTTCACATAGCCCTAATATCCTTGGAAAAGGTATGAATCCGACTATTCTCCACACAGTTATGGATAAATAATTGGGCAAATACTGGGCTCTCTAACCTGGGCCAAGGAGAAGGAAAACGCTGAATTCAAACGAGTTGTGTTATCAACCAATGTGAGCCACGTACATAGGAGAATTCGGCTATGGTCAGGTTGGGACCCGCAAGGTTATTCCTGCTCACGACACACTATAAAAAAATAATGCCCTCACGACCAGGTACGGGATCAGCGAAGAATATATATATATATATATATATATATATCATATTTAAATTATTATCAGAGATGAATAAAAGCATTAAGATACACGATTGAGTATATTCTACCAGGATGGATTTGGAATTGAATACTCCACGATGGTTGATATGCCATTAAACAAAAGAAACCAAACCTAACCACATACAAACACACACACACACACACACACACACACACACACACACACACATATATATATATATATATATATATATGAAAAAACAAAATATTCAAAGGATGTATTGTTTATTTATGAAATATGCCAACGTTTAGCGCTTCGTTTTCTCTTTCTCTTTTTTAAGGGTGGGTGTTTGTTAAATCTTCTTCAGAATGGTGTTTGTATTCGAAGTTATAAAGTATCATTCGCAAATTATTTTCAAATGAAAATAATGAATGCCCTGGGCATGACATTAAACTGCATCTGATGGTGAGGCTCCAGTATTAGGAGTTTGGAGAATATGGCGTACCTCTTTATTACCATTACGCTCAGGTCCACTCTGACCGGAGTGGTTGTACATGTTAGAATTTTATCAATGTATCAGATCTGCTCAGTCTTTTACAAGGGATTCTTAGTAATGAATATAATTATAAGTATCAAAATTGCAAGACGAGAAACCATTTAACTGTGTGCAAACAAACAATAAATTGCAATACTTGAAACAATTTAACTGTGTGCAAACAATAAATAGCAATCTGTGAAATCATTAAACTGTGTGCAACCAGAAATAGCAATACTTGAAACCACTTAACTGAGTGCAAGCAATAAATATCAATACTTGAAAACATTTAACTATGTGCAAAACAGTATATAGCAATACTTGAAAATGTTTAACAATGCACAAAAATTAAATTGCAATACATAACATTTCACTGTGTGCAAACAAAAAATTACAATCCTTGAAACCGTTTAACTTATCTTATCCATGCATAACTCATTATGTTTTATTGGTAGGTTTGTCTGTTTTGTAATCTCGATAAAAACAAATATGAGGCTTTTTATCATTAAGGGTTTTCGGACTAGTATCTTTGTCTTCAGTGTTATTTCCACAACGTTTCGGCCGATATGTCCTCCGGCCTTCTTCAGGTGTTTGTCGAACTTTCACGGAACTTCGAACAACGTCCTTAATTGAATCCACGGGGGTCACCAGTTCTGATTCCATTAGCCATAACAGGGTACAAGTATTAAGTATTCCTGTATTGTTACTCGCCTACAGTCAGGATTGAACCAGCAAACAACAGATGAATTGTCTCCTTAGAGAATCAACGCCTACAACTGTTATGCTATGTGTCCTGCTGGACAGTTCAGAGTGAATTTTTAGGACTTATAAGTTTAATATGGAAGAAAAGGGGAAACCATCTGCCCTTATGGGATGAAGGTGAAATAATTGATAGGGCCTGAAACATTGGAGGATTAGACGCCTAAAGGAATCAGCACATATGTTGGACTACAATTACCTGCTGAGTAAACCAAGTATAGCGTTGAATACAATATGGAAACCGATAATCAAAAAGGCTAGATGAAAAAAAATCTGAATATGAGCCACAGGTAAAAAATCATACATAATTGTAGTAATCCTAGTCATGTAAGAACATTAAGTTTATAAGTCCCAAAAAATTCACTCTAAACTGTCCAGCAGGACACATAGCGTAGCAGTTATTGGCGTTGGTTCTCTAAGAAGACAGTCATCTGGGGGTTCAATCCTGACTGCAGTCGAGTAACAATACAGGAATACTTAATACTTGTACCCGGTTATGGCAAACGGATTCATAACAGACGACCCCCAGTGGATTCAATAAAGAACGTAGTTCGAAGTTCCGTGAAAGGTTCCCGAGTTCGACAAACACCTGAAGAAGGCCGGAAGACATATCGGCCGAAACGTTGTGGAAATAGCAATAAAGACGAATACAATAGTCCAAAAATCCTTGATGATAAAAATCATCAAGCTTTGTCTCAGAAATGTAGACAACTAAAATGTGAGTTTATATTGAATCGTAATTTTTGGACTCTGATTTTTTATTAGTTTATAAGAGTATAACATAACATGAACAGCCAACTTCTTGATTATAGCCAGGAATTACAATAGTCATGTCAACCAGCAAAAATAATTATTCAACCTCCCGTCCACTTTACTCTCTGGTCCTCTTCAAGTAACGCAGTCTGTAACTGAATGATGTTATAAGTTCTTTTGTCTTGCATGCACGATTTAGATGCAGTAATGTATAAACGTGAATAGCGCCATTGTCCTTATTACCTTCCTATATAGCTCCGAGTCGAGGGTCACTTATCCTTACCACGTCTCCTCGAACGTTTCCACCAGCACTGCTTCGACACCTTCCTTAACATCTACTCGAGTGACCTCGTCACCAATACTGAAGTCCTTAAAAAACTGAAGATCACGAGCATCGATCCAATTCTGAAGAAGATTTAACAAACACCCACCCTTAAAAAAGAGAAAGAGAAAACGAAGCGCTAAACGTTGGCATATTTCATAAATAAACAATACATCCTTTGAATATTTTGTTTTTTCATATATATATATATATATATATATGTGTGTGTGTGTGTGTGTGTGTGTGTGTGTGTATGTGGTTAGGTTTGGTTTCTTTTGTTTAATGGCATATCAACCATCGTGGAGTATTCAATTCCAAATCCATCCTGGTAGAATATACTCAATCGTGTATCTTAATGCTTTTATTCATCTCTGATAATAATTTAAATATGATATATATATATATATATATATATATATATATATATTCTTCGCTGATCCCGTACCTGGTCGTGAGGGCATCGATGAAGTAGAGCAACGCTAGCCTAGACACGACTCCCGGAAGAGTAATTATCGTCAGTCCAGACAAGCTTCCCAGTGGCCATCCGGATAGGGGTAGGAGTCACCAAAGAAGCGATTCAAGGACTGCTTGAAAAATCCTTTGATGCCTGTCACATCAACCATCACCGTCTTACTACCGACTATGTTGTCTCTTTCTTTGACAACAATCACTGGGCTCCTCTTATAGGTAAAAGGCTCAATACTATGCCATCAAACCTTGACTAGACCTTCAGCTGCGGTTGCTGTGACCGTGCCTGCCTGTCCTTCATCGGCCTTATCAGAGACGAACGTACCAGCAGTTGGCGTGGCCCGGCTACTTCCAAATCTTTGTTTCACAAATGAATAAATGCATATAAGTATAACCCCCCAACCTCGTTTGCCGGGGGCTGACCTGGCATGAGTAATTTAAAGTTAATCTCATGGTCTTTAAGGTCCTTTCGTCGAGGCAGCACCTGGCCCCTTTTTAAAAGAAGCGAAGTTGAATTTATTGCCCGGCAGCTGAGGAGACCGAGAATTTTTTTGTGACGACCACGGAAAATCTCAGTTCGAGCGTGCCCACCTCCAAACAACCATAAAATGATTTCATTTCAATTTTGACTCGGTTAATTGTCGGAAAAATCTCCAAATGCATGTGCCATAATGTATTTACCCAACCCTTTCGCTGCTGGTAGGACGTGATATATGGTCAATTATTGAGCGGATTAAAGCTGGTTTGACTGCAGAGTTTTTTTTTTTTTTTTTTTTTCTCAAAGACTGGTTGCCTAACCAAAGCTAGAGAACCGAGTTTGTCCTACTATTTACCCATAGCTGGGGATGAGAAGAGGGATCTATGCTTTTCCCTAGGAAACTGAAATGAAAACAGCCGCATCCATGGTTTTGAACTTGCTTGGTCGATTCCATTTCCTACGACAATAACCGTTACGCTAAGCGCACCACCATGCATATACATGTTGACCTGAGCATGTCTGTATAAATATCCATACGTATTAGTGAAGCTCATATGCATGTATATGTATATGGGTTGAGCATGTGTATGAGCATAGGTAGCGAATATGTATGTACATGGATGTGTGTGTATTATTGTATCAAAAGGAATTTCTAAGCAAATTAGTTTAGTTTCTTTCTTATTTTAATGGCATTCCAACCTTCTGTAGGCTATTTATTGGCAAAACCATCCTTCGGGAAGAACAGCAGAGGTACTTTCTAATCCATAGCTGCGAGGATTAGGGGGTTCATATCTTTACCAGGGGTATCTGTCCGAAAATAAACGTAATAGCGCAGCTGGAGTTTGAACTCGCTTACTACGATTCCGCGGCCCATAGCTTTAACCATTAAACACCCCAAGCAAGTTAGTGCGGTCAGCAGATTTGAATAAATAATAAAATAGAAAGAATATGATTTCTTGATGGAAATAAAAGACTTATTTTTTTAATGTCCGTTAAAAAACAGAAATCTTTGGTGTTTGTATGGTCAGAGGTAAGTAGTCAAGAATATCATTTTCCTAAGTACTTTAGTTTTGGAGGTTCTGTACAAGAAAAAAGTTCTTTCGAGAAATATTCTTTAAATTTCTTTTCTGGAAATATTCTGTAAGCTTCTTTTCTGGGAATATTCTGGAAATTTCTTTTCTGCAAATATTCAGGAAATTTCTATATATATTCAAGGAAGCAATCAGGAAAGGGCCGATTAGTGATGTTTGGGCTGCTGGGCAGCGCAGGAGCCCCTCTCTTGCGCACCATTGTTTATCACAAGGACATAGACAGCAGAGATAGAAGTCGGCCTTTTAGACATAGAAGGGAAAGAAAACTGACCAGATCATCGGTTGCTGTTCAATTTCACATTGTGAAGTCTCACACGCATCAGGATAAACAAGAAAAGAATTTGTTATCATTAAAGACGGCCATGCAATTTCATTCTAGGATTAGTTTTGTTTCTTTTTCCTTTATGGTGCCGATCTGTGAATGCGATCAAACATTGCAGCCGACGGATCTACTTTTGAAAATAATCATTACGTAGCAGGGGAGAAACCTCCTCTAGCCTGTGAGACAGGACAGCTCACGACGTTAACCGCTACAAGTTTCTGATGATGTTTAGCGTAAGCCGTTGAAAGTCATTTCTAAGGAATTTTAGAATTCGATTCTTGATCATAGTTCTGATGTATAACTTTACCACTACTCGAACTAAGGATTGAACTCACGACTTCCATGAAAAAAAAGAGAAATTTACCAGAGAATTACTTTGGAGATCCAAGATGGCCAGCGTGGCTTAGCTCAAACTTACTTATGAAACAGGCAAATTTTGAACCAAACGAGCCATATTGTGTATCGTCGATGGGAAGACACAACACATGAGTCACTGAACCAGACTGAGGCTGGCAGTATGAGCAAAATGCTAGTTATTCTTGTAAGCAGAAGGTTTGGCAAAAAAAAAAAAAACAACTAAATTGGTGAGTTATTGTTGGGATAACGGTTGGTTTTGAGCTCAGCTTAGCTTAGCTTAGCTTAATTTAGCTTAGTCTAGTTTAGCTTATCTTTATTTATTTTACTTAGTTTACTCTAGTTTTGCTTAGCTTAGTTTTGTTTATTCTAGTTTAGATCAGTTAGCTTAGCTTAACTTAGCTTAGTTTAGCATAGTTTTGTTTAATTTAGTTTAGGTTAGTTTAGCTTAGATAAGTTTAGTTTAGCTTAATTTATTTTAGTTTAGTATAGTTTAGCTTAGTTTAGCTTAATTTTGTTTATTTTAGATTAGTTTAATTTAGTCTAGTTAAGTTTAGTTGAGTTTCGCTTAGCTTCGCTTAATTTAGGTTAGGTTAGCTTAACTTAGCTTAATCTAGTTAGTTTACTTTATCTTAGCTTAATCTAGTTTAGCTTAGATTAGTTTAGTTTAGTTTAGCTTAATTTAGTTGGTTCAGCTTAAGTTAGCTTAGTCTAGTTTAACTTACCTTAGCTTACTTTAGTTAGTTTAGTTTAGCTTAATTTAGATTAGTTTAGTTTCGTTTAAGTTATCTTAACTTAATTTAATTTAGCTAGTTTAGTTTAACTTAGCTTAGCTTAGTTTGGTTTAGCTAAGCTTACTTATTTTAGTTTCATTGCATTGCTATGTGCACCAGAGCAGAGTCTTTTGCGAATATTGTTCCAATGTCTGCTTAAACACCTCTTATTTAACAGACGTAGTTGCTGTGCTAAAGAAGACAAATTTTCTTTTTGTTTTTTTTTTGTTTTTTTTTTTGCTTGAGCTTTTGTCTAAGACATTATCCAATCACTTTGATCCTTTAAACTTAATAACTTTTCTCGGCTAATGATACTGAATGAGGTAAACATTTAAAGGTTGAAGCCTTTAAGCAGTGACTGAAATTGTGATCAAACAGAAAATTTATCCAAAATAATACAATTATAAAACTTACTTGCCTGCGTCTCAAAAATTCAGACGAAATTATGATATATGTTGAGTTTCTGATTTCTGTAAATATTTGCTTAGTCTTATTATTCGCCTTCATTTTGGCCCGATATTTTTTCTCGTTTATCAATAGCATTATTGTTTTGATTGTCTTCTTCTTCTTCAAATCCGATGTCTTTTCTTCTCCTTATTCTACGGATTCTTCCCCTTTCTCTTTCGCTTCTTCCTTATTTCTTTTCTTTGTCTATATTCTCACTTTTTCTTGAATTCTTTCTTCTTTCTCTTTACTTTTTTTAAAATTTCTGTTTTTCTTTCTTTAACATTTTTCGTTTTCTCGCTTTTCTCCTTTATCTTATATTCTTTTTCTTTTCCTCTTCAGTTTTCTTCTTTTCCTTTGGTCATCTCTCTTTTTCCTTCTTTCTCTTTTTTCTCATTTACTCTGGGGTTTTTTTCTTTTTGTTTTTCGTTTCCTTTTTTCTTCTTCCCCTTTTCTTTGTTTTTCTCTTTCGGATCAATACTCTTGAGAAAGGCTGAATTCCATTACCACCCCTAACTATGGGTCAAATAGCTCTACTACTGTTCTCCTACTTGGATGACTTTTGCATTAACTTACCACGAAGGTTAATATGCCATTAAACGTAAAAACTGAAACTGATTTCTTCTTCTTCTTCTTCTTCTTCTTCTTCTTCTTCTTCTTCTTCGTTATATTTCTTTTTATTTAATCTTCTTTTCCATTTCTTCTTCCTCTTTTTTTCATAATTCTGTTCATTCAGTTCTTCTTCTTCTTCTTCTTCTTTTTTAATTTTTGTCTAATTTGTCACTCGCCCGTTATTTTTCTTTCCAGCTTTGATTTTTGCCTGTATTATTGTGGGAGTGTTGGCTTTGCTTTACCAAGGAATCAAATTTCTGCTCAACTACATGGAATGTGAGGACATTTGTGCTCAGTTTTGGTGAGTGTCAAAGTTTTTTTTTTAGATTCTGTCGGATATAAATAACACAAAGTGTTGGGTGAGGCTTAAAGCCTGTAAAGAATCGTGCTTTAGCGAATGCAAAATGGACTTTTTTTATCTTTGTTTTGGCACTCTTGATAGAAAACATAGGAGGGCAAGATAAAAAATGTATCCAATTTCAATATCTATCAGTTCAGTCGTGTGTTTTAGGGGTATATTGGTAGAGTTTGAACCTTTCCACCAATATTTCATAATTTGTTTACCTTATCAAAAATGGCAAAAGAGCAGCTGTCTGGAAAAATGGTGTACGAAGCAGAGGTGCATCATCGAAGTCCTTCATTCAAAAGAAAAAATTGCACCTATTAACATTCGTCGATGCTTGCTGAACATTTACTAGACCAAACAGTGATTGTTAACCCAGGCGATCAGTAATGTCTCTCTGTGATAGAGACAGCGATATTGGTGACAAGCAATGTTCCGGGTGACACTGCTGCACAGTTATGGATCAAAGGAATAATGCAAGCCTCGATCAGCTCGTCTACATGAATCAGTGACTTTGAGGTATTGAATGCTCGTATAGCAAACAATGGGAAAAGACTTGTCATTTTGTAGCAAACAATGCCAAACTCCTATCTACTTTGTAGTAAACAATGCCAAAAGATTTTATACTTTGTAGCAAATAATGCTAAACGACCACCAAGTGCCATAAGATTTGTTATTTGTGGTAAACAATACCAAACGGCTTGCTACTTTGTAGCGAACAATGCCTAAATATTTGTTACTATGTAGTAAACAATGCCAAAATATTTGTTATTTTTTAAGTAAACAATATCAAAAGATTTGTTACTTTGAAGTAAACAATGCCAAAATATTTGTTCTTTTGTAGTAAACAATGCCAAAACGTTTCGTTTCTTCTTTTTTTGTAGTAAACAATGCCAAAACGTTTCTTTTTTGTAGTAAACAATGTCAAAAGATTTGTTACTTTGTAGCAAACAATGCCAAAAATTGTTACTTTGTAGTGAACAATACCAAACGGCTTGCTACTTTGTGGCGAACAATGCCAAAATATTTGTTATTATGTAGAAAACAATGCCAAAATATTTGTTATGTTGTAGTAAACAATGCCAAACCATTTCTTATTTTGTAATAAACAATGTCAAAAGATTTATTACTTTGTCGTAAACAATGCCAAAATATTTTTTATCTTGTAGTAAACAATGCCAAACCGTTTCTTATTTTGTAGTAAAAATGTCAAAAGATTTGTTACTTTGCAGTAAACAATGCCAAAAGGTGCTACTTTGTTGTGAACAATACCAAACTTCTTGCTACTTTGTAGTAAACAATGTCGAAAGATTTGTTACTTTGTAGTAAACAATGCCAAAATATTTGTTATTTTGTTGTAAACTATGCGAAAACGTTTCTTATTTTGTAGTAAACAAAATCAAAAGATTTGTTACTTTGTAGTAAACAATGCCAAAAATTGTTACTTTGTTGTGAACAATACCAAACGGCTTGCTACTTTGTAGCGAGCAATGCCGAAATATTTCTTACTATGTAGTAAACAATGCAAAAATATTTCTTATTTTGTAGTAAACAATGCCAAAATATTTGCTATTTTGTAGTAAACGATGCCAAAAGGTTTGTTACTTTATAGTAAACAATGCCAAAAAAATTGTTACTTTGTAGTGAACAATACCCAACGGCTTGCTACTTTGTAGCGAACAATGCCAAAATATTTGTTACTTTGTTGTAAACAATGTCAAAAGATTTGTTGCTTTGGGGTAAACAATTCCAAAGTACCTGCTACTTTAAAGCAAACAATGTGCAAAAAACCTTTTACATAGTGGCAAACAAAACCAAACAACGTCTTACTTTGTAGCAAACAATGTCAAACGATTTATTACTATGTTGCAAACAATGCTAAAAGATATTTTACTTTTTAGTAAACAATGCCAAACGAATTGTTACTTTGCATCAGACAATACCAAAAGATTAGTTACTTCGGAGCAAACGATGCCAAACGAGTTGTTACATTAAAGCATATAAGGCCAAAATACCTTTTACTTTATAATAAACAATACCGAAGAACTAATCAAGCTGTAACAAACAATGCCAAACGAATTATTACTTTGTAGCAGACAATGCCAAAAGACTTGTTACATTGTAGCAAACAATACCAAAGGATATGTCACCTTGTAGCAAACAATGCCAAACACATTGTTACTTTGCAACAGACAATACAAAAAGACTTGTTACTTAGGAGCAAACGATGCCAAACGAATTTTTACTTTAAAGCATTTAAGGCCAAAATATCTTTTACTTTATAATAAACAATGCCAATGAACTAGTTAAGCTGTAACAAACAGTACCAAAAGAATTGTTACTTTGTTGCAGACATTACCAAAAGGCTTGTTACTCTGTAGTAAACGATGCTAAAGAACTTGCTACTTTGCAGAAAACAATGCCAAAGACTTATTAATTTGGAGTAAACAACCCCAAAAGAATTTTTACTTTAAAGCTTATAATGTCAAAAGACCCTTTACTTTGTTGTAAAACATGCCTAAGAACTAATTAATTTGTAACAAACAATATCAAAAGAATTGGAGCAAACAATGATAAACGACTTGTTACTTTGTAGCAAATAATGTAAAAAGACCATTTACTTTGAAGCAAACAATAACAAAGGATGTTACTTTTTGCAAACAATGCCAAAAGACTTGTTATTTCGTAGCAAACAATAACAAAGGATTTTTTCTTTGTAGCGAACAAGGCAAAAAGATTTATTTCTCGTGTGCAAAGGCAAACGGAAATCATTTAACATCTTTATGACGAAGTCTGGTTGCTTCAAAGACATTACTCTCAAAAATGCCCGTTATGTGTGCTCCAACCACATGTTACTCTTGTTCTGAAACTCAGTGGAAATAAGCTGTAAAATATGCCAACGGCATTTCTACTGAGGAGTAAGGCCTCCACCAATGAGTGTCCAGGATATGACACTAAGCTGCATCTGATGGTGTTGCCTTAGCCCTGCAGCTTTGTGGCGTGTCGTCTTTTTTTTTTTTTTTTGCGACCTCACAATGCGCTAGCTGAAGACTTGCTCTATCGAGCTGTGCTTCCTGTATCTTTTGTAGTTTATGTGGAAATAAATTGGAGACATTACTTTTGGAGTGTCTTTCGAAAAATATCCCTCATCCAATGACAGTAAGTCGATTAACTTTTCAAGGTAGGTCTTCAAAAAAAAAAAATAAAATAGATTTCTCGGAATTTAATGCAAATATGTAAATATCATGAATGCAAATATCATGTATATATATATATATATATATTAGTCAGAGGTTCTCTCATTAGACAATACGATTTTTGTTTTCTGTTTAATAGCAACCACACTTTCTTCAGGCCAACGGATGGTTGAGAGAGAGAGAGAGAGAGAGAGAGAGAGAGAGAGAAAGAAAGAGAGTGAGAGAGGGAGGACGATAAACAAGAAATAAAGCTGTCTTCTATTGACAGGCAATTGCCACCAAATGCGCTAATTTACCAGCGCTGGGAAAGCAGAGAGAAGACAAACTCTTGGGCGTATATATATATATATATATATATATATATATAAGTTGTCTCTCTTTTTGTTGTGGGTGGCGCCAGTCGTAACGTCTCCAAAAAGGAAGGTCTCGAGTGCGTTAAATGTACGGAGCAATCTTTTTAATTCCGAGAAGATCAGCCAGTACTCTATAGATCTTTTGTCTTCCATCATGTAACATAAGAGGTTGCTGAAAAGTTCCCGTTCTAACCAAGAGGAGAATTACTTAATGTCAGGAAACGTTCATAGTATTCCACAGATACATTAATTCAATTAATTCATTAATTTCTTAAATTTTCCTTGATTAGTTTCGACGTGGCTTCCAGCTGGGTTAATTCAGCAAAATCTTAATTTGACTCTTCTCTGTCAACCAGTGTTTTGAGATTATCTAAATGTTGGTAATAATGTTCATTTGATCAATGACATATAATTATAAAATGGCATATATATGAGTTATATTATCCTTATTATCATTATTATAATTATTACTACTCATTAGAGTTTTTCACATCAGCGTAAGCTGATCGTCTTTCACTTGAAATTGAGTGACAGCAAGTCACCTCAAGTCTTCAGGACTCTTCTCAGTATTCTAGCCGTTTTCAATAATGCTGTTGTTTGGATGGTCTCCACTCGGCTGCCAACTTCCAAATCCTCCAGGCCCTTTAATAATCCTTTAGTTACCGTGCCAAAAGCACCAATCACAATTGGTATAATTGTCACCTTCATGTTCCATAGTTTTCTCGATTCTCTAGCAAGGTCGAGGTACTTATCTCTCTTTTCACATTCTTTCAGCTTTATTCTGTGGTCTGTTGAGACAGCAAAGTCGACAATTTTGCATATTTTCTTCTTTTTTTTATTATAATAAGGTCTGGTCTTCTAGCCGGGATTAGGTGATCCGTTTGTATGTTAAAGTCTCATAGGAGTTTATGCGTGTCATTTTCTTGGACAAGTACTGGGTTGTGCAGATACCATTTGTTGGCATGGTCAAACTTAAATTTCTTGCACATTTCCCAGTGGATCACCTTGCCCACCCAGTCGTGTCTAGCCTTGTACTCCTTCTGTGCCAATTTGCTGCATTCGCTTATTATGTGATTGATGGTTTTATCTGTCACTGCATAATCTGCATTTGCTATTTTGTTGCGTCTTATCTATCCTCGCTTTGATATGATTGGTTCTTATGGCGTTGTTTTGTGCTGCCATTAGGAGAGATTCTGTTTCTCTCTTAAAGTTTCCTTTCCTTAGCCATGTCCAGGTTTTATCGTGTGAGATGTTGTTTATTAGTCGTTTAAAACGCCCATGGAGTTGTTTTCCTTCCCATTTTTGTTTTCTAGTTTTTGTCATTCTGTAATCTATCGTGTTGCCAGTATTGTTTCTGATGGCCGTAATCAGGTCGAGGTACTTATTCTTCTTTTCACCTTCCTTCAGATTTATTCAGTGGTCCACCGGGACAGGAAAGTCGACGATTTTGCAAATTCTCTTTTTTGTAGACTATTATAAAGTCTTGCTTCTTATTTCTCTTTTTGATTTCTATTAATTTTACTCTATGATCTACCGAGACAGCGAAGTCTACAACTCGGCAAGTTCTCTTCCTTTTCTTTTTTTTTTTTTTTGTTGTTGTTGACTGTAACGAAGTCTGGTCGTCTGGCCGAGATTGGGTGATCAGCTTGTAACTCAAAATACCTGAGAACATTGTGCATCTCATTTTCCTGAACAGATTCTGAGTTGTGCATATTTTATTAGAGGAATATTTGAAACCAAATAACACCAAACAATTATTATTATTAAATAGGAACAGTTAATAGAAACGATATAATTGTATAAAAGTTACTACATAGTAACCCAGATATAAGAGACCCTGATATAAGAGAAATCCGAATATAAGAGAGGTTTTCTCTGGCCTGTGTTATCTAAACAAAATAGACAAAACCTGGATATAAGATAAACTCGGTGTTCTGCGCTCCCGACAACTCTCTTATATCCGGGTTAAACTGTAATATTAAGAACAGTTATTTGTAGCTAAAATTGTTTACAAATGATTAACATGATATTCCTACAATTATTCAAGTGTTTGAAAAGAAAGACTAGCTTCGGTACAAAAAAAACAACCAACCATTTAAGCACTATCCTTACAAACTGAAGCTATTGAAAAGTAATCTGGATACAAACACACGTTATACTTTATGTACAAGAATATTGGATTGATTGATTGATTGACTTTAAAGGCATGTTGAATCATCTTGGGTTGGTTTATGCCTTAATCGAGTTCATTGTACGTTCATATTTACATGTTTTGTCGAATTATTTCTAAAAAGTATTTTTTGTATGCGGTCCAATCGAATAAGAATGATTTTTCAAGAGATCTATTTGATCTATAAATAGGACCCTAGTAGGTGCTATCACTTCGGTTCAGTGAACCTGGGAGTAATTGCAATGAAGGTATACTCCATACTCTCTAGATATCCAGAACTGACGCCTCTCTAGACAGATGCAGTTAAGTGTCATATCCTGAACATCCATTACTTGAGAGGTTTTAATCTTCTGCAGGGAAGACAGGCTGTATTTTCTTAGCCCTGATGACATGCCAAAAGAATACTAGAGTGATTGTAAAACTAAAGATATATTTAAGAGGCGTATAGTTTTCAGTGATGAGTCAACAATGATTTTTCAACTGTAAACTTCAATTATTTCTTTATAAATTCAATTGTTTTTCTATGAATTCTGTTTTTCAATAAACTTAATGGTTTTTCTATGAATTCTTTTGTTTTTTTTATAAATTCAATTGTTTTTCTTTGAATTCTATTGTTTTTCTAAGAATTCTGTTTTTCAATAAACTTAATGGTTTTTCTATGAATTCTTTTGTTTTTTTTATAAATTCAATTGTTTTTCTATGAATTCCATTGTTTTTCTAAGAATTCTGTTTTTCAATAAACTTAATGGTTTTTCTATGAATTCTTTTGTTTTTTTTATAAATTCAATTGATTTTCTTTGAATTCTATTGTTTTTCAATAAATTCTATTGTTTTTTCTATGAATGCTTTTGCTTTTTTATAACTTTAATTGTTTGTCTATGAAGTGATTCGTCTGTATTATAAACTTAATGCTTTTTTGTTTCTTCTTTTTAGGTAACCTGCGAATCAAACCAAATTAAATCATTTGTATCTCTTCTCATTTCAGCAACCGTTACCGACGCAGGTTCTGTACTGGGCGACACCTAGTGGAAACTCTACTGCACATGTTGAAAGTTGCCGGCGGTTATCTCCTCATGCTTCTCGTCATGTCCTACAACACATGGATTTTTGTAGCTGTCGTGTCCGGACTAACCCTCGGCTTCTTCTGTTACGGCTGGTCAATTCAAGACATGCCTACAACAAAAACAGAACGGACAGTTGCCAGCAAACCACAATTGAAATCCAAATCGAAGAGCAGCAAAAGCAAAACGAAGCAAAAGGGGAGCAGGGATAGGGGCCCTCAAAATGGACACATGATGAGCATGAACCCACCCCATTTATTAAGCCGAAACGTGCTGTATCCTGGTGAGCATCAGGGACGATTTATTGCCTTGTTGGACCAAGATCTTGATGTGACGGAAGTGTAAGATTTTCGTCTGGACTGGGATTGTTTTTTGACCTTCATAAAAAAATCATCTATATAACTCGAAAATAAAAGACACACTCTTAAAAAATAGTAATATAAACATCAACAAGAATGTTATATATATACATATATATGTATATATATACATACATATGTGCATATATATAACGACAGAAGTAATTGAATGCAGTCAATACCAATATATAATTCACTACCATCGATTCTGCCCTAATATATATATATATATATATATACACATATACATATATATATATATATATATATATATATATATATATATATATATATACAAAATGCAGTTTGGTATATTTATAAATAAATTGCTCAATATTGATAAGAGAGCATATGTAGATTTATCAAAATGTAAACATGATCATACACAACCACACACGTACACGAGTATATATATATATATATATATATACAATAAGTTTGGCTGATTTTTAACATCTTGCTTTAAAAATCATTTTTGGAAAAGTCGAGATATCTGGTGATATGAACTAAGAAAAAAGAACTTCTGTCTTTTACCATAATCAAATCATGCGGAAACATAATCAAACATCATCTACTAAGTCATTAAAAAATTTCGAACGCAACTGCGTAATTTCGAAAAGAAATCTAGAACAGCTTTTTTTTTCAATGAATTCTTTTACCAATAAAATAGCCATCATCTCGACTTATCCAAAACCTCGTTTCAAAAATTGATCTTTCATTACACTAGTCACTTTTTTTGGTGATATGTAAATGAATTCAACCCTGAAAAACAAAGTTTTTCTAAAGTCCTATTTATGTACCTTGATTAATTGTATGAACTCTTTATGAGCAAAAATACCAGGGTGAGTCAAAAGTCTTGCAATATTTTGTTAACATGAGACACAATTCGGCAGCTGAGGATGTTATTGCCGAGTTCCTGAATGTGGCGAACCACACTGCTCTGTAAGATTCTGAGCTCGCCTGATACTCTCCGGATTCGCATTCATGGTTTAGAGCACGGCCTCGGAATCTACGGATACAAGCCTACTTGGCCTTGCTTGATAATCAAGTTTCTTGCAACTCGAGCGAAATTTATTGAACCATGGGATTTGATTTTGTCTAATGGCATATCACCCTTCGTGTATTATTTAATGCCAAAGTCAGTTTTGTAAAAAGAAGAGTAGTAATACTATTCAACCCATAGCCGTGTGGATAAAGAGGTTCGTTCCTAGGCCCATCCAGTTACTGTGCTAAGATCAATTCTACCTTCATCTTTCGCTCAACAAATATTTTTGGTTGTTTCCATGATGTTATGGCCGGGTTCGAACTCGTAATGTAAAAGTTTGCGAATTAGATTACGTTGTACAATTATCTGTACGGTATTCAAGTTACTCATGGAGTGAAGCAAGGCACAAGGTGTCAGCGCACCAAATACAACAATACTACCAACCACACGGTTAGAGCAGCTTCGGTCATGTTATTACGTGATAAAAATTAGTACATACCAAAATATTCCAAAATTTTGGACTTGTCCTCGTATTTTACTTGAGGAAGGGATCGAGTGGAATGCTTCAGTGTCAATCATATAGCTCAAAACGCTCCCTGAATCATATGTATATATATATGTGTTTACACAGATAATGTTATCCCCTCTTCCCAACAAAAAGTACCTGTTATAAATTACAATAGATAAACAAGATAAAACAATCTAATTGGAAAGTTTTTGGGGTGTTTTCATTTTTCTTATTTATTCTTTTTCTTCTGACAACTCAGAGTTGGAATTCCCAGTTTTGGTATTAAAGAATTTGTTGTATGATATATAAATATATCTTCTTTTTTTATTTCAAGTTAATCTTTTTTTTTCATTCTTTCTTTCTTTTTTTTTCTTTTTTTTTTCGGAAGTGTGAAATTCTTTCTCCTAACTGTGTAACAAGGTAGGCAAAGACGACAATAGTAATTAGATTTTGCTCTTTTGCAGGTAAAGCGACATTTTTGTCGTTTTGCCGTATCTCAATATGAGGCATTTTTCTATTGATATAAAAACATTGCTAGGAGAACCCATTGTGGTGTAGGATTGTTAGAAGGTTGTTTTTACAAGATTAAAATTGAGTATTTTATTGTTTTCATGCTATTGTACTATGAAACACAATTGCTAATTAATCTATCATGTTTTATTTGTTTTGTTATGTTTTTTATATGATTAATCAACTTGTTTGAACATACCTTCTACTTTGCAAATTTTCTGAAAATAATTCGTCCATTCTACAACGATTAAAAAATTATCTGCCCGCAAAAGTATTGAAATTGTATTATCTAAGATTGATTGATTTTAACGGCATATCAAACTGCTTTGGTTTACTCTAAACCTAGAGGTTTAGGAATCGCATTCATAACTACATGTATTGTGTTGTTGTTTCACCGGATTATAGTGGACCTGAGAGTAATGGCAAAGAAGAGGTACTCAACACAATTCACAGGACTGCAGAACGGCAGCCTCATAATCATATGCAGTTTAGTTTGCTTTGGTTTAGTTTTATGGCATATCGACCATTGTAGGTTATTTAATGCCAAATCCTGTTTTTACATATATATCAAGTATATGATTTCTAACCACATTTTGTACATACACATAGTTAAATGATCAAACAGTTCTATTTCAAACAATTCAATTTAGCATAAGCCATTAAAGTTAAATGGTTCCAAGTATTGCTATGACTCACTAAAAACGCAATTAAACATCTGTCATTTGTTTACATATAGTTAAAAGTAAAAACAGTTCTATTTCAAACAATTCAACTTAGCATAATCATTTGTTCCCTCTCACTTTTTATGTCAAACTGATTTATTTACTCATCGATTGAACCCTATCAGGTGCTAACATTACGGGCTATAGTGGGTATGAAGGGGTATCCTGCATTCCACAACGCTCCAGCATTACTTGAGCCTCATCATCAGATTGCTTACTGTCATTTATAGGACACCAGTTGGAGGAGGTCTTGACCCTCTGCTGAGGTGCAGTCGGTGTATGCCGACTGGGCTATGCCTTTTAGTGTCATATCTAGGACAAAATATTTAGATTTGTGTATACGTCTGCTCTTATCATCACTTGTTCAGTAACCTGTTCTTGCCCTGGGGTGGATGTTACTCATGTAGCAAATTTTTAACTGGAATATCAACTGGTTGGAAGGCAGAGTTTTCCTTCTTTTGACCCGGTTACCATACCAGGGCCAAAGAGACCAATCTGCCCAAATATTTACCTGTAGCTGCAGGATGAATTGCTGGATTCATGCCTTTCCCCACAGCTTTGTCGAGGTTTTGAACTCTCTTAGCCGCGTCCACGTCCTACAGCTATAAACGCCTTCACACACAGGGTGCGGAAGCAATATGTGGAATAATTGGTCCTATTTACCAACCCCTCCGCTCGGGCAGGATATGACACAAGGTCAATTTTTAAGCGGAGTTTAACAGGTTTGAATTCGGAGTTTTCCTTCTCCTAGACTAGTCGCCTCACCAAGGCTGAAGAACCTAGTCTGCCCTACTATTTACCCATAGCTAGAGGGAGAATAATTGGATTCATACCTTTCCCAAGGGTATTAGTGCTGGTTCGTCCAGGATTTGAACTTGTGTCGTCGTGTCCACATCCTGCGACGATAACCATTACACCACGGGCACCTTATGTGGAATAATAAGTAAAATTTTTTTTTTAGTCTGATTAGTCCAATTTTAGAAAAAATATGATAAATCTAAATTTCCGTGATTAGCTCTATTATTCAACCACTTACCGGCTCATTGGGTAAAGGGTAAAGTGGAGCAATCCAGGGAAAGGAGTAGCGCCCTCCCCGGTGTAGTAGCTATTGAAAAGGGAACCTTCTGGTTGCCCTCGACTACGGTTGCCAACTTACTTTTTTTTATTAAAATTCAGCCCCATGTGAGTGAGCAAGAAAAGAAATAACAAAGAATCTATGATTTACTTAACGCCGGAATCTAGCCAAAGTTTCTTTCTCTACCGTATACAAGCAAAGAAAACTTTTTACAGAAATAGTGCTTTTTAAGGAAAAGAGGGGCGGAAGATTAAAAAAAAAAAAAAAACGAAAAGAAGGCTTTTAAAACTACTCTCACTATGTTAATAAGAAAGTACGCTAATAAATTGAAAGTCCACAAAAAAAAACTGTGAGGACAGCAATTAAACAAGATTTAAGCCTTTACCATCTTGATTACGCTATATGGGGTGTTTTAGAAAACAAAACAAATGCAACTGCCCATCTAAATATTGGTTTGCTTAATAATGCTTTTGAGGAAGAATGGGATAAAATATCTGAAGAATTTATTTTGAAGGCATACGAATCATTTTGGAGGCGTGTTGATAAGATAATTGAAAAAAATGGTGTCCACATTTAGTAAATTTATTGTTTTGTGTCTATCTATTTTGCTGTTTATTTTTTGATATTTATAGAATCGTTTATTTTTGTGCTTGAATATTCCTAATTTTTCTTCCGCATCCTGTACACATACCTGAACGTATATGCGATTTTTTTTTTTATTATATAGTCAGTTTTTTATTATATAGTCAGTTTACTAATATTAAAAAAAAAAGGTTGATTGCGCAATTAATTACATTCATATTTCTAGGTTTTATTAATCTTAACGTGCCAGATATTAAACGGCTTATTTAACCTGACATATCTTAACCTAACGTATCTTAACATAAACTTACATATATTTTTATAAAAGCTATTAAGCCCAATTCTGGGTTTCATAATGGAAGCTAGAAGTTTAATTTCTTTTCTAAATTAGCCACTACAACAAAAGGAAACACAGTTGCGGTTCACTTAGTGTAACAGTTATCGTGGGAAGAACTAGAATCGACGACCCAGGTTTAAATCCAGGCCAAAGTTTACGTTTCACTTCACCCTATTAGCCTTGGGAATTCATATTTTCTTCTCTCCGCTATAGGTAAATGATAGGTCAGACTGTGTTATTTAGCCTTGGTAAGGCAACCAGTCAATGAGAAGGAAAACTGAATTCAAACCAGGCTAGTTGTAACACAAGATCATTTTAATAGATGATTTTTTTATTGATTGGATGGTATAGCATAAGTAAGTTGGCCAACTACAGTTGAGGACGATCCGACGGTTCCCTTTTCAATATTTACTGTACTGAGGTGTAGGGGGCGCTATTACTTTCCTGGATTGCTCCACTTACCGTTCATCTGTACCTTATTATGCTGAGTGTTAAGCAAGGCGGCAACAAGTAGCATTTTTTGAGTCTTTGGTATGACTCGACCTGGAATTGAACTCCGGTCTCCCGGTTCATTGGTGAACACTCTAACGATTATGTCGATGGGTCGGTAATTTTATGATATACATTGGTTAATAATTGTAAAATCCTGTTAATACGTATAGATATTAAATATGTTTAAATACATATAGATATTAAATATATGATTTGTAAACTAGTAGTTTATTGGTAAATTTTTTAAACAAACTAGAGCTCATTTGTTTGCACATAGATTAATGACTCCGAGTATTGCAATCAAACATAAGTATTTTTTTCGCACACAGTTAAATGGTTTCTCGTATTGCTATGTAACACTAACAATTCAATTTAATATCAGTTATTTGGTTACACACAGCTAAACAGTTCTATTTGACCCATAGATAAGATGTTAACAGGTACTACCACTTCGTGTCTCAGTGGGCTTGGGTGTAATGGTAGTGAAGGATTTCCCAAAGCTCTAGGATTAAAACGTCTCTATCAAATTCAGTTTAGAGTAATATCAAGGAGGCTAGTTGACATTACTCCTCTGCAGTGATGTAGTCGGTGTATTCTAATGCTAAATAGGCTTCAAGATCATCGTAATGTGGGTGGCCTTGCACAAATAGAGATTTACATGTGGGTGTCACAAAAAATGCTTGAAGCCTTCGGCATTCCCCTTCGGGAGTTCCTCAAGAGCCAAGAGCTATGCAGGTTGTGCTTGGTGGAGAAGGCCCCTTTGAGACTAGGTGATCAACTTTACATACCCGGCGCAAAAAAAAAAAACAAAAAAACCTGCGGATGTTTGCCCGTTTCAGACCAGGAATACTCAGCTTAAAAAACTGACCTTGTGTCACATCTTGCTCGTGGTAGAGGGGTTTGATAAAATCCATACAAAAGCAGTTATTCATTTTCTACCTGTTTGACTCACGGCAGAAATAGCGGCACAGTGGTGGGCATTTTAGTTTGCGAACCAATAGAATCAGTGATATAAAGTATCTGATGTCTCTAAGCAGTCTCCCTGCTGAGTTTCACAAAATAATTATCATTGTTTTATAAGTAGTGTTAAATGGTTGTTGCTTTTTGCTTATATCAAAAGAAAGTTGAAGTTGTTCCGACCAGAAAAAACACGTCAGACTAAGATAATTGGATTTCGTAAGAAACACAGCACAAGTTTCTTAAGTGGGACAACCGGTTTGATGAATATTTTCTGAAAAAAAATAACCTAAAAATATCAAGATTTTCTCGTCACATGTAGCTTCTCTTTTTTCTTTTTTTTTTTTTTTTTTTTTTCTTCAATATTTATAATACTTAGGCAGAAGGCCAATTTGAAGGAGGAAGATTGTGCTGCACCAATCGCTCAAATTTGGACAACCTACCAACTTTGAAGATCAGTATTCGAAATTCTAGCTTTTAACCTAGTCTCAAATATCTGACAATGGGTGAAAATGGAAAAAAATATGAGAACCATTAAAAACTTTCTCTTCATCTTAGAGTTCATGTGTATTAGAGTGATACGATACGATACACAACAAAGACACATCATAGAGTGATTTTGTTAGAGCAATTGCATCAACTAGTTATAATTTGGAAAATAAATCCATTTTCAATCCAATTTGCTACTTACTACAAATAATGTTACATCTCTGTTCGCGCTCAACCTGATTATTACTATTATTTTTATCTTTTAAATGATTATTAATGACTTCTTCCCTTTATTTGTTCATTTATTAAAAATTAATCTAATCGTATGTGAAATAGTTCCAAGTATTGCTATATATCACTAGAAATTCAATTAAGCAGCAGTCATTTGTTTACACACGATTAAATGTAAAAACAGTTCTATTTCAAACAATTCAGTTAAGCATAAGTACATAGTTTAAAAGTCAAACAGCTCTATTTAATCCATAGATAGGACCTGGGGGTGAATGGGCCTGGGAACGAAGGCAATAAAGGGGTACTCCACATTCCCCAAATCTCTAACATGACTGGAGCCGCACCATCAGGTTGTTATATCTAGGACCTTCGTTTGATGGGGGGGTCTTACCCCTTTTACAGGGATGCTGTCGGTTTACTCTACAGCACAAGCTGACTGGACTACCGGAGTAGATGGGCACTTCAGTTAGTATTGCATTTTTGAAAAGACTTTGAAGTTTCTCTTGATTTTATGAGGGGTTTGTTTTTTCATAGGATTTTCGAATTCCAGTTTAAGATGATTGTATCAAAGTATTTTAAGTCTACTTCATTTTGTTTTGTTTTTTTGTTTTGTTTTTTTATCATTAAGGTATTTTTTAATCTAATGCTTTGCAGGTGTTATTTTCAAATGATTCTTGCTCTTCTAAAAGTTTTCAAATGCTGGTATTCTGAGTCTCGTTTCTTTTACTATTTAAAACGGCTTCTATCGACAACGAACAGTCATCCACTTTTGAAATAGGTTATTCCTCCAGAAAAAGCTTGAACCAGTTTTGGGCTGTCGTCAAATACAACTCCATTTCTTTCCTCTTCTTGAATCAGGCAATTGGCTTCGCTGTTCTGTTAGTCCACTTTAAAATAATAGGTGTACTTGGCACGACCTCTTCATTACCGTTACTCCCAGGTCCACTCTGAGCAGAAGTGGTAGTACCTGTTAAGATCCTATCTGTGGATTAAATAAACTATTTACTGAGGATTATTATTATTTGATATTTGAAACCATGCAATTGTGATCAAATTATTTGTATAAGATCAGAATACTTAATGGATAGAATTATTAAACCTAAATCAGAATATTTGAAACCAGTTGACTGTGTGCAAAGAAACGATAAATGTTAGATAGGAAATTTTGAAACCGACCATCTGCTGGGGAAACAAGTTTCGGCATTAAATAACCCATAACTAGTTGATATGTCGTTAAACAAATAACCCAACCCAAACCTAAAACAATGTTCCAGGATCACAAGAATCTAAAGAAGTGGTTGGGCCGAAAAAGGTATGCAGAAGTGTTTTATATTAGACAGAGAAAAAACACGAAAACCTCACTGTTATCATGTTTTGATAAATAGTTATCTAATAAATGATACATTATAAACAGTTATCCAATGAATTAAAAGGCAGTGAGAAGTAACAGCATGTGATAAATATATTTTAAGTTTTATTCACTAGTTTTAGAGGGTTCCAACTCTCTTCCATCTTTTGGTTTGGCTTGCTTCATTTGCTTAAAGGTATATCAATCTTTGTGGGTTATTTAGTATCAAAGCCATCCTTGTAAAACAATAGCAGTGACACTATTTAACCCATAGTTTGAAGGATAAAGAGGTTCATACCTTTCCGAAAGTAAATGTAATAACAAGACTGGAGCTCGAACTCGCTTACAATTTTTACTATCAAGTACGTTAGCCCCTACGCCATGAGGACTTCCCTTTTTCCGTCTTTTACTGTCTACTTACTTTGGATACTGGCTCATTGGTCTGGTGGGTAGAATGTTCGCCAATGGTCCAGGAGACCTGGGTTCAATCCCAGGTCACGTCATACCAGAGACTTTAAAAATGGTACTTGATACCTCCTTGCTTAACACTCAGCAATATAAGGTCCAGGAGACCTGTGTTCAATCCCAGGTCACGTCATACCAAAGACTTTAAAAATGGTACTTGATACCTCCTTGCTTAACACTCAGCAATATAAGGTCCAGGAGACCTGGGTTCAATCCCAGGTCACGTCATACCAAAGACTTTAAAAATGGTACTTGATACCTCCTTGCTTAACACTCAGCAATATAAGGTACGTATCAAGGGTAAAGGGGAGCAATCCATGGAAAGGAGTAGCACCCTCCTCTACACCTCAGTGTAGTAGCTTTTGAAAAGGGAGCCTTTTGGTCGCCCTCGACTACGGTCGCCTACTTACTTACTTTGGCGAAAAGAATGTTATGGAAAAAGAGAGTTGACTATATATGGTTTCAAGTAACTATTCCTATTTAATAATAATGTTCATTTGTTTGCACACAGTTATATGGTTTCAAGTATCCCCAATCTAATATTAATAATCAACCTATATTAATATTAATAACCAGCATGGATTTTCATGGATTCCAGAGTTCTTATCAAATAATTTACAAACGTATATTTGAGCCACTGTGGGAACCTAAAAGTTAATACTAATCCAAGATAGAGTGGACCTGGGAGTAATGAAAATGAAGAGGTACTTAAGACTACCAGTGCCCAAGAACTGGAACCTCACCATCTGCTGTAGTTTAGTGTTATATCCAGGACCCGCCATTGGCCTAATGAGTAGAGTGTTCGTTAATGGTCCTGAAGACAGGGGCTCAATCCCAGGTAGAGTCATACCAAAGACTCAAAAAATGGTACTTGATGCATTATAAGGTAAAGATCAAGGGTAAAGTGGACCGATCCAGAAAATGAAGTAGCACCCTCCCCTACACCTCGTTGTAGTAGTTATTGAAATGGGGGACTTCGGGTCACCCTCGACTTAAGTCACCAACTTTACAAACTCTCTGCAAAGGATACCCACAACGTATTCCCGAGAACCATCAACAGGGCTTACACTCCAGAAGGAAGGAAGGAAGGAAGTATAGGTCTGTCTGTCTGTCTGTCTCTGTTCAAAGAGTTGGCCTCACAGTGTAATGGTTATCGTCATGGAAAATGAACACGGTGACTCGAGTTCAAAGCCTGACGTGGCTGTTTTAGTTTCATAGCGCTAATACCCATAGAAAAGGCAAGCATTCAATTGTTCTTTCTTCATCAAGGGTAAATAGTAGGGCTGACTGAACTCTTTGACTTTTATATGGCAACCAGTCTAGGAGAAAGAAAACTTTGAATTCAGACCTGTTAAACCCCACTTTAGAATTGGCCTTGTGTCACATTCTGCTCGGGCGGATGGGTTGGGTGAATACGTTCATATGTTTACCTTTGTGTAATAGTAATCTATTAGAAAAATTGCCGTAATTCTCGCTGTCTAGTGAGCAGTTTCAACAATTCAAAGATATCGAAATTTAAACCAAACAAATCTGGAATCGTTCTTTTCTGGTAGAATACACAATTTAGACGCAAAGTTGCGTTAGGTTCTTTGAAAATCAAAGATTAAGATGGCGCAAAAATAATTGCATTGTTTTTGTAATTTCAAGTTTTCGTGCGTTATTTGGAATTAATTCATTTTAATTAACTTTAAATGTTCTTTTAAAGCGTATGTTTCTGCTTTGCTGATTTAATGGTTTAATTTTTCTATTGTTTCCTCCTGTTTATTTTAGGCTGTCAAATTAAAAAAAAAGAATTACGCATTAATTGTACATTCATATTTACATCTTTTGAGAAGTTATTTCTTAAGGGAAACTCAGTACTATCGAACGCGAACATTCTAAACAGATCTATTTGACCCCGTAATGGGACCCTAATAAGAACTACTGTTCCAGATCAAACTGAACCTGAAAGTAAAGGCAATAAAGAGATACTTTACACTTCCCAAATTTCCAGAACTGGAGCCTCGCCATCAGAGGCTGTTTTGTGTCATACCAAGGGCACCCCGTTTTTAGGAGTCTTGCCCCTCATCAGGGGGCACAGTACATTTTAAGCACTTGTCGACAGAACGATTTCCTTTATGGGTCAGATAAAACTGTTTAACCATTTAACTGTGTGCAAATAAATGACTGATATTAAATTAAGGTTTTAGTTGTACATAGTAACCCTTGAAACCCTTTAACTATGTGTAGTAAGTGAATTATTTGTATTACATAGGAATACTTGAAACCATTTGAATATATGAAGATGAATGTGTAGTGCTGAATGGAATCGTTAGTGTTAAAAAGCAATACTTGAAACCATTTGCCTAGTTGGCTGGGGGAGGTGGTTGTAGAATACACCGATTGCACCTCTGCAGATGGTTAAAGCCCTCCCCGATAAGAGTCCTGGATATGACACTAAACAATGTGATGGTGAGATTCCAGTTATGCTGGAGCTTTGGGAATGCGGAGTACCCCTTCATTGCCATTGCTTCCCGGTCCACTCTGGCCCGGAAGAGAAGCACCTGATAGGGCCCAATCTATGGGTTAAATAGAACTAACGGCATACTTATGCTAAACTGAATTGTTTGAATGAGAACTGTTTGCCTAAACTAAATAGCTTGAAATAGAAATGTTTTTGATAATTAAATTGTACTTACATTTAAACTGCGTGCTAAACTAAATTATTTGAAATGGAACTGTTTTTGACATTGAAACTGTACTTACACTGAACGGAATTGTTATATATAGAACTGTTTTGACATTTAACTGAGTGAAATAAAATATGTACTTATGCTAAACTGAAGTCACTGAATTAGAACTGTTTGAATAAACTGAATAGCTTAAAAATAGAAACGTTTTTGACAATTAAACTGCATACTCATGTTAAACTGAACTGCTTGAAATAAAACTGATTATTTGCATAAAAATGGATTTGGTGATAAATAACATAGAAAGGTTGATATGCCATAAACCAACCAACCAACCTGAAAACCACTTCACTGTGTGCAAAGAAATGATTAAAATAAAAATGAGTTCTTCGTGTTGAATAGCAATGCTAGAAAACATTTAAAAACAATTTCAAAAATAAAATTACCCACAAACTATTCACTGACAAATCATATATATTTAAACATTTAAATGTGTGCAAACAAATGACTGACGTCGAATTGCTTGTGTTACAAGTAATACTTAAAACCATTAAACTGTATGCATACAAATGAGCTCTGGATTTATTAAAAATGTTATCTACAAACTATTTTTTTAGTAATTATATATATATATATATATATATATATATATATATATATATATATATATATATATATATATATAGGATTTGGCGTTAAAGTACAATGGCTGCTATGCTATAAAACCCCATCAACCAATCATTAAATATATATAATTATCATTATATAAGGGAAGCAACTCAGAAAATCTTTCTTACCCTACGAAGTTATTTCCCTTGAAATATTTAGTATTTTTCTTCACGTCATCAAATTGTGCTGAGAGTACAGACCTCTCTCTCTCTCTCTCTCTCTCTCTCTCTCTCTCTCTCTCTCTCTCTCTCTCTCTCTCTCTCTCTCTCTCTCTGCAAGTCCTCCAGTACCTGCGCTGAGCTGATGAATAAAAATCCTTGCTGGTCGGTCAACCCTTGCACATCCATGTGTTGGGGGCCTATTAAAGAACGTCAATTTTAACTCCATCCTTTTCTGGGGTCACGTGCTCCAAACACAACTTTTGTTTGATTCAATTGCTATTTCTAAATAAAGATTTTAAGTCCATGCTTAGGTCTCAAAAAGTGCCCATCATGTCTTGTTTGTCTTACTTTTTGGGAGGTAAGAGGCCGAATAGCTGTATGGAGTGTTGCTTTCTGGTTTTGTTCAAAACAGTGCGATAAATTCTGACGTAGTATCTGTTGCATAGCCGCAATCATGGTACATATACAACTATACACATATACATACGGAAACAAAATAAACAATAACGACGAACGAACACACTTCTTTAGAAAAATATACCTCTCACACTTTATTCGAAAGGGTTGCGAAAGGTTGCGAAAGGGTTATGTGTGAGAGGTGAGTTGGAGACGGGACAGACTGCTACATATTGACCCCCAGTTCCTCTGTCTTTAGTAGCACTTTCTCGTTCCGCTGGGCTGCTCAACCGGGGGTCCATCGCTCTCTGGGAGCTGATTCTCACTACAACATCTTATCTCCAACTCACTGATTTCAACTAACTCAACTGTCTGTCGTACCGGGTTATATCATTGTTTGACACCCACCTGCTTCTTGTTGGCGTCACATCTGAACCCAATTCAACCCGTCCACAGTCAAGGTTATACCCTGATATCTTCGACCGGATGCACCTGTTCCTTGATTGACAGCTGGGTCGGAGGTCAATATGTTACATATCCATCAAACTTTTACTCTAAACGTTTCGTTGAAATTCCAAGGTGATGCATCCACACAGCTGTACTGCACGGTTACAACTTAGAAGAATTCCCCGTTTATTCTATCAGAGAGATCAGATTAGATCAATAACGGGTCAATAGCATTTCACACCTTCGCTAGGCGTATGCAAACATCACGTTCAGTAGATGAGATAATGCTGCCCGGGTAAGTAAACTGGTCTACTGATTTTTTTAAGGTGGAAGCGGCCTCTTTATCAGTTAAATTCATCCCGTATTTGTGTAGGACTTCTTACACAGCCGGGAAAATTACGGAGATCTGAATTAGGGCATTGGAGTTAGCATAACATTTATATTTAATACTAACAACAACAAATAAATGAATTAAAACTTTGTTCAATTCTAACATTTTATTAAAAAATAAAGCAGTGACTAACAATATAAAATATTTCCTGTGCATAGAGTCAAGTTTGAGAGACTTACCAGTGTGATGAAGAAGATAGCAGGTATCTTCTCATCAAAGGATTTCTTGGGTGGGGAGAATTTCTGGTTGATGTGTGGCTGGGAGCTGGTCAGGAATCTAGCGGCTTATTAGTGGTATATTGTGCCAGAACCTCTTGGCTATTCACGTGGTTGGTTAATCCAGTCACAGAAAGACTCTCCCGCACTTAATCCCCCACACAGGAATAAACATTTTACTGACCCAAAAAGGGGTTATCCTCCGAGGGCAACCTTGATACTGCCCTTCACAGGTTAGGGAGAGTTTCGATTGCCGATTTCTGAAACGTTCCAAAAATCCTTTATCAAGGACACTGAATAATTACTGTCTCCACTCACTGCGTCCAATATTTTTGGACGTGTTGATAACAAATAAATAGCCCGCCTGAGTGCTACAGGTTTCCTGAACAACACTCCTAAGGTCATTATATGGACCTGGTGTAGTTTAAAACTTTGGAAAATATTTTTTGTTTATTCATGATCCTATTTACCCAACCCCTCCGCTTGGGCAGGATATGACACATGGTCAATTTTTAAGCAGAGTTTAACAGTTTTAAATTCGGAGTTTTCGTTCTCCAAGACTAGTTGCCTCACCAAGGCTGAAAACCCCAGTCTGCCCTACTATTTACCCATAGCTGGAGGGAGAATAATTGGATTCATACCTTTCCCAAGGGTATTAGTGCTATGTGAAATACAATCAGTCTCGTCCAGGATTTGAACTCGTGTCGCGGTGTCCATTTCCTACGACGATAACCATTACACCATGGATAAATATTGTTTATCCATGATGAATTGTTACTATCCAGAAAATTGAGAAGTATTGTCAGTTTGTTCTTTCATCATTTGTTCGTTTGTTTGTTTCTGTTATTTTTTTTTTGTTTTATTTATTTATTTTTTTTGTATGTCCGAGACTAAGTGGTGATCTTTCAAACTTGTTGGGTTTTTTTCTTTCTTTAACAGCATATCAACTTTCGTGGGTTACTTACTGCTGGCGCCATCCTTAAAAAAAGGCAATAGTGGAACTATTTAACCCATAGCTAGGGGAGTAAGGGAGTTTATAACTTTTTCCAAGGGTATTAGTCCGAACGTGAACGTAATAGTGTGAGTGAAGTTCGAACTCACTACGTTGTCGTAGTCTAGTCCATTAGCCACTACCAACTGGGACTCCCACTCCACAAAAAATATTGCGTCTTTACAAAAACCATTGTTCAAAAAGTATCAAGACTGGTTTCATTAGTTTTGAAATAATTTGCACCGACACGTCTAAACTGCTGTCCAGACGTGCAGACATCTTCGCTTTCTTATATATTGTGAACAGCTATGTACAAGTCTCCATTTAAATCTAAAACTTGAAAATTAAGAACTATCAAAGCTTCAGCCTGGATACATTTTATCTCATTGGTTATTATAACTTTTTGTTTTTCTAATGAATACATACGTGTAATAAAGTTTAGATTAAAACTATGAAATAGTTTGCATATATATATATATATAATGAAATAAATCGTTACGGAAAAGTTTTTTTCTTAAATCAAAATATATAATCAAACCCTGACCAATAGAGCAGGATGAAATAAGTTCCATGTATTTGCTTATTCAGGTTTCATCTGAAGACTGTATTTTCCCAGATATTTGTAATCATGGGGCTAACATGATGTCACGAACAATAGATAGATAGATAGATAGATAGAAAGAAAGAAAGATAGATAGATTTGAATAGACTAATCTAAGGGAAATAACTCGTCTTTCACATGGGATTTAAATAGAGTTTTGATATATCAAGAGGTCAGGATATATATATATATATATATATATATATATATATATATATATATATATTATCCAGACTTGGGAACACTTTGAAGCAGGACCAATAAATTATTCAAAAATAGAATATCAAGTTAGCAATGTAAGTATAGAAATAAATATGGACTATTTAAAAAAAATTAGTGAATGAATAAATAAATAAATAAATAATTATGATTTATCAAATTGTTAAATGTTTTAGAATTTATATTCGTGATTTTTACTCATTTATTGTAATTTAGAGGGAATTTTACATTAACATTAGTTTTTACGATAAAAATTGATGTACCAAAATTAGATTTGTCTGAATAATTAATCTCTCTCTCTCTCTCTCTCTCTCTATATATATATATATATATATATATATATATATTGAAATAGGTATGTCCACGAAGAGATTTGCATTTCTTAATTTATTTATTTATTTTATTCTTACATACGTGTATGTTTCCAGCTTATTGCTTTCGTCAGAGAACAAGGCCTTATTAATTGTATACTCAATGAGACTTGAAATCACTCGTATTAAGTCTCATTGAGTACCCTATTAACAAACCCTTGTGCCATATCTGTTCTCGGACGAAACCAACAAGCTGGAAACATACTCGTATATAAGAACAAAATAAACAAATAATAAATTTAAAAAATACAAATCTCTTCGTGGACCTACCTATTTTAAAATATTATTATTCTCCCTTTCGACCAACAACAAAAATTTAGATATACATACATATATATATATATATATATATATATATATCCCTGACCCTCTCTCGCCACTTTTCCCTCTCGTTCATCGCCTCTGGCAGGTCTTCAGGGCAACATCCCGTATCCTCATATAGCTGCTGAATGTATGTTCGTGATGGTCGTCCTGCTTTTGCCAGGCCATATGAGGGGGTCGATAGGAATACATCACTTATGAGCTCGTCCTTGCTTCTCCAGCCGTGTCTTGCATGTCTTGTTCGTCTAACTTGGATAGTTTTCATGATAGGAGGCAGGTGGCAGTAAGGTTTGTGTCTTGTGGGGTGTTGCCGCCAGGACTTATTCAAGATTGCTCGCAGCATTCTTGTGTAATTGCCGTCTAGCTTCTTCTCCAGTCGTTTTGTTAGCGTCCATGTAGTACATCCATCCAGCAGTATCGATATGACAGCTGCCTGGAAGAAACTGCGTTTAATTTTATCGGTTAGGTCTGATTTCCATATGATCGATAGCCTATTGATAGCTGTCCATGCATTCGTTAGCCGCGTGTCGATGTCCTTTTCGGTTGATGAGACGCTGCCTCCTAGGTAGGTGAATTTGTCAACTAGTTTAAGAAGGGTTCCGTCTAGAGTGGAGATGTCCCGTTTGATTATAGCACGTATATTCAGATAGGAAAGGAGAAGAACAGAATAAGATAGATAGATAGATAGATAGATCCGTGTGTGTGTGTGTGTGTGTGTGTGTTGGTTGGTTTTCTGGCTTTTATGGCATATCAACCTTTGCACGTTATTTAATGCCAAATCCTGTTTATACATATATATATATACATATTAGATATATGATTTGTAAACAGTTTTTTGGTAACATTTTGAAATAAACCAAGTTAAATGATTTCAAGTATTCCTATCAAACACGAATAATTCTATTCAATATCAATCATTAATTTATGCGATGTTAAATGGTTTCAAATATTGCAATCCAACATTATTCTTATTTACAATACTTGTGCGTGTGTATTTGTGTGTATATATATTTGTGTGTGTGTGTGTGTGTGTGTGTGTGTGTGTGTGTGTTTTCTCACTTCCTCATGGGTTTTATGACTATAAGTTTTATCTATTTTATGATTGTATCTTTATTGAACTACATGAAACCTATAGTCTTAAGACTGACATGTAAAGGTGAGAAAACGGTCATATATATATATATGTAAGTGTATGCTCACAAATCATGGAGGCTTTCGTAGCGTAAGGGTTACTGTCGTAGAAAATTTGAAGTCGGAGACATATATATATATATATATATATATATATATATATATATATATATATATATATAACAGTGTTGGTTGTCGCTAAGTTACTTAGTGAGTTAGTGGCGAACCAAGTGCAATATTAAATGAAGAGTGCTCAATATCTGGGATAGAGGTATTATATAATAATAATAATAATAATAATAATATATATATATATATATATATATAATGTCCTTTCCTTTTGTTAACTGCCTGGTGATTATTGTTTTATAAAAACATTTCATGAAACCCAGAGGTCGCAGTCTAAATTCCATGGCATTATATATATATATATATATATATGTGTGTGTGTGTGTGTGTGTGTGTGTGTGTGTGTGTTAGGACGGCGAATGGTTGTCACTATCTCACATGGTAGGTTTATGGCAGACTAATTGCAGTATAATTTGGAGAGTGCTTAATTGTGATAGAGTAATTATATTGAAATAATAAATAAATATATATTAGATTTTATATATATTTAATAGCATCGATGCTTATCTGTGACCACTGGTTTCATGTCGTCTTGTTACGATAATCATCAGGCAGAGAAAGAAAGATATTGGAAAAATCGAAAAATTCGAAAAATACAGTTAAAAGAATATTAGGATTGTGTACAACTCATTGTGTGTATGTGTACATGTGTGTTCGCATAGATTTTATATGTGTTTTATTGTTTGTGGTCGTATATCTGATTGTTATTATCTGTGTGTGAATGATAATTCATGCGACTCGCGGCAAATTTGAGATTGTCTCCTGGATATATGAATCGCGATGTGTAGCGGAAGTCGCGACCGACAAGGGTTTGACCGAATATTTTTTTTCTTTTTTTTTTTTTTGTATTTGTGTGTGCGTGTGTGTAGGAATGACTTTAAGTGAGGAACAAATTATCATCATTATAGCATTATTAAAAAAATGAATTTTTTTTAGCATGTAAGCACGATAGACGAAAATATATGCTGGATCTGGAACATAAGGATAATAGGTGAGGAAAGAAAATAGTGGTGTGAAGACGTTATATTATACTATACTATATTATTGAATATTCATATTTACCCAACCCCTCTGCTCGGGCAGGATATGACACAAGGTCAATTTCTAAGGGAAGTTTAACAGGTTTGAATTCGGAGTTTTCCTTCTCCTAAACTAGTTGCCTCATCAAGGCTGAAGAACCTAGTCTGTCCTACTATTTACCCATAGCTGGAGGGAGAATAATTGGATTCATACCTTTCCCAAGGGTATTAGTGTTCCGTGAAACTCGTGTCGCCGTGCCCATTTCCTACGACGATAAACATTACACCACGGGCACCTATATTATTGAATATTATGCAATACTAGTGTTATCTTGTACCAGACATTGGCATGATGGTTAGAGTGTTCCGCAATGGCCCACGAGACCGTGTTCAATCCCAGGTCGAGTCATATCAAAGACTCAAAAAATGGTACTTGATGCCTCCTTGCTTAATGCTCAGCAATATCAGGTAAGGATCAAGTGTAAAGTGGAGCAACCAAGGGAAAGTAGTAGCGCTCTCCCCTACTATTGAAAAAGGAGTCTTCGGATCACCTTCGACTTAGGTCACCAACTTTACTTTTTCGTGTCATCTTGGAATATGCTGTGTTGGATTACAATAATAATTCGTATTAGCTGTCTATGTTGTGTTAATGTTATATTACGTATACGTTATTGTAATATACGATGGTGAGAGCGTAATGGATGTGTTAAATACACTGAGTTAAGACATATTTCTAACAATCATGAAAACATAGCTAACAAAATGTCAACAGGTGGTAGGGGTACTTGGACATGGATATAAAGGTTTAATGGAGGGAAAATGGTACTTACGTTGAGTCGGGTGCGTTGTTTAATAAAAGAAAGATGTACTTTTGGTGCGTCGGGTGTGTTGTGGAGTTATTTGTCATGAGAGGCGTTTTTTTTTTTAGTAATGTGGATCGTATATGTATGGTGTATGGGTTATGTGTATGGATCGAAATGTTAGAATAGATGTTTGTTCTCATATCTGCATTTCTGATTTATTTGTTTAGAAATATATATATATATATATAGATAGATAGATAGAAAATATATATATAGATAATATATATATATATATATATATATATATATATATATATATATATATATGAAGCAGCGTCGAATCAACCGAAAAGGACATCGAAACGAGGTTAACGAAAGCATGGACAGCTATCAATAGGCTATCGATTATATGGAAATCAGACCTAACCGATAAAATGAAACGCAGTTTCTTCCAGGCAGCGGTCACATCGATACTGCTATATAGCTGCACTACATGGACGCTATCAAAACGGCTGGAGAAGAAGTTAGACGACAATTACACAAGAATGCTACGTGCAATCTTGAACAAGTCCTGGCGGCAACACCCCCACAAGACACCAACTGTACGGCCACCTGCCCCCTATCACGAAAACTATTCAAGTTGGACGAACCAGACATACAGGACACTGCTGGAGAAGCGGGGACGAACTCATAAGAGATGTACTCTTGTGGACCCCCACACATGGCCGTGCAAAAGCAGGACGACCAGCACGAACATACATTCACCAGCACGAACATACATACAGCTATGTGAGGATACGGGATGTTGTCCTGAAGACCTACCTAGGGCGATGAACAATAGGGAGGAGTGGCGAGAGAGGGTCAGGGATATCCGTGCTACCAGCACGACATGATGATGATGATGATATATATAGATACA
Organism: Sepioteuthis lessoniana; assembly: GCA_963585895.1. Lineage (NCBI taxonomy): Eukaryota > Metazoa > Mollusca > Cephalopoda > Myopsida > Loliginidae > Sepioteuthis > Sepioteuthis lessoniana. The sequence goes on from OY757917.1 coordinate 68,083,141, forward strand.
CACACACATTCTCTCACAAAACTGCATTCAGCTTTTTTTTAAGTATAGAAACTGATCTAAGGGAAATAACTCGTGGTTTTCAAAATATCCAACGTTCTATCACATCAGACTGAACACAAAGTCAGTTTAATGTAGGGGTCCACATGCATAGACGTCACAAAAAAACAAAACTGCTTGGTTACCGTGGTATTCCTTTTTAGGGGCATCTAATGTGCATAACGATAAACTCAGACCTGCTAAGCAAGAACTGCTTTGAGATCAGCCCCCATTTCCGTTGGAACCAGCCTATCAACTTAATATCACCCAACACTTTATTTATTGAAGACTCTTGTATAATAATACAAGCTTCATTATGATTCCTGCTTATCAGGCTCGTTGTTATTGCTACATTTTGGTTGCCCACTCTACAGCCTTCTTTGGGTGTACAATACGTGAATGGGTGAATCCCTGAGAAGTTGTGGCTAAAGTTCTGGACTGCGACGTTTTAGTAAACGATTGGATGGTTAGTTGGTTGGGTTTAATGGCATATTAATCTTTGAATGTTATTTAATGCCAAATCCACTTTTATACAAATAAACAGTTCTATTTCAAACAATTTAGTTTAGCATAAGTACGCAGTTTAGTTCTTTTTACTCATAGATAGGACCCTACCAGGTGCTACCACTCCAGGCCAGAGTGGACCTGGGAGCCATGACAATGAAGGAGTACTCAGCATTCCCCAAATCTCTAGCATTACCGGAACCTCAGCATCAGATTGTTTCGTGTTATATCCCTGACACTCGCTGGAGGAGTTTTACCCCTTTGCAAAAAAGCAGTCGGTGTATTCTACAGCCCCAGCGAACTGGATAAGTTTTAGTAAACGGTTTCGAACTCCTGTCGTACTACTGCGTTTAATTTTGGATTAATACTCTTAGAAAAGTCATGAACACCCCAATCCTCTCGGGTATGTGTTAGATAGTACCACTGCTGTAATTCTACAAGGATTTGCTTTGGCATTAAATTACACATGGAGATTGATGTCATTAAACAAAGAAACTGAAAATAATGGCAAAATGGATCTATTTGACAATTATTTGTATTGGACAGGAATACTTGAATCCATATAACTGTGAGTAAATTATTTATACTAAGAATATTTGCTTAAAACTATGATTGTTTATTAAGGATTATTATCATTAGATATGTGAAACTATATAATTCCTTCTATCTTAGTCAGGTTTTTGGAAAAAAGATTCCATTGCATATTACTATGCAACATTATGATTATTATTGAATTGGAAGAGTTTATTTCATCATCATCATCATCATTTCGCGCTGGTAGCACGGATATCCCTGACCCTCTCTCACCACTCCTCCCTATCGTTCATCGCCCTGGGCAGGTCTTCAGGACAACATCCCGTATCCTCACATAGTTGCTGAATGTATGTTCGTGCTGGTCGTCCTGCTTTTGCACGGCTATGTGTGGGGGTCCATAAGAGTAAATCTCTTATGAGATCGTCCCTGCTTCTCCAGCAGTGTCCTGTATGTCTGGTTCGTCCAACTTGAATAGTTTTCGTGATAGGAGGCAGATGGCCGTACAGTTGGTGTCTTGTGGGGTGTTGCCGCCAGGACTTGTTCAAGATTGCACGCAGCATTTTTGTGTATAAATCATTGGTATTGGATAGAAATACTTGATACAATATATAATGTGTATAATATATATATATATATTGTGTATAAATCATTAACATTTGATGTGAAACAGTACATTTGTGCGAAAATTATTTGTATTAGAAAGGAATTCTTGATATCATACAACTGTGTACAAACAAATGATTATAGGCAAACAAAATAGAGCCATAAGAATATAGAATACTGGAAATACTAATATGATTACAATAAAATTTCCGTACAAAATAACCCATAAGAGTTGATATGCCGTTAAACATACGAACCATCCAAACCAGAAATAGGAATAAAATTTCTGTACTAAATAACCCATAAAGAGTTGATATGCCATAAAACAAAGGAATTAGACGAAACCTTACGAATTAATATATATTACGGTACTAAATAACCCATAAGGAGTTGATATGTCGTTAAATATATGAACTAGACCAAACCAAAGAAAGGAATAAAATTTCCGTACTCATCATCATCATCATATCGTGCTGGTAGCACGGATATCCGTGACCCTCTCTCGCCACTCCTCCCTATCGTTCATCGCTTCAAGCAGGTCTTCTGGACAACATCCCATATCCTCACATAGTTGCTGAATGTATGTTCCTGCTGGTCGTCCTGCTTTTGCACGGCCATGTGTGGGGGTCCATAAGAGTACATCACTTATGAGTTCGTCCCTGCTTCTCCAGCAGTGTCCTGCATGTCTGGTTCGTCTAACTTGAATAGTTTTCGTGATAGGATGTGTATAATTCATTAGCATTTGATATGAAACAGTACATTTGTGTGAAAATTATTTGTATTAGAAAAGAATTCTTGATATCACACAACTGTGTACAAGCAAATGATTATAGGCAAACAAAATAGAGAATATAGAATACTGGAAATATTAATATGATTACAATAAAATTTCCGTACAAAATAACCCATAAGGAGTTGATATGCCATAAAACAAAGGAATCAGACGAAATCTTACGAATTAATATATATTACGGTACTAAATAACCCATAAGGAGTTGATATGTCGTTAAACATATGAACTAGACCAAACCAAAGAAAGGAATAAAATTTCCGTACTAAATTACCCATAAAGAGTTGATATGCCATAAAACAAAGGAATTATAACGAAACCTTGCGAATTAATATATATTACGGTACTAAATAACCCATCAGGAGTTGATATGTCGTTAAACATATGAACTAGACCAAACCAAAGAAAGGAATAAAATTTCCGTACTAAATTACCCATAAAGTGTTGATATGGCATAAAACAAAGGAATTAGACGAAACCTTGCGAATTAATATATATTACGGTACTAAATAACCCATAAGGAGTTGATATGTCGTTAAACATAAATTAGTGATACTGCTAACTTTTCTTTCTCTTTAAAAGAAAGTACTAAGTTATAGTATCGCTTATTTAAAATAACATTTAAAGCAAGGGAAATAACCCAATGTTCTGATATTTAAGTTACTTCCCTTGGATCTTTTCTCTCGAGGTAAGACACCATACGAAATTTAAAATTGTAGACCATCCCAAAATTAATTTTAAAACAAAATAATATCCCACTTTGATTGAAAAATTGGCGGAATAACCAGAACTCATTCCTGAAATTCATTTGTTTTGATTTATTATTAAATCATAATTAATTACTCGTTTGAATATTTGAAATTTCTCAATAATTCCCATTATTATTTGCTTGATATGCCTTCGTTTTTTTACTATATTCCCACATCAATCTTTAAAAGAACAAAAAGAGAATCTTTACATAGAACAATATTCATACAATATCTATGTGTAGATCAAATTCTTTCAAATAATTTATCCGATAGTACCCGAATAATTCCATTATTTTTTTTATCTGATTTATTTTAGCAAAAAAAAAAAAAAAAAAATTAATATGCAATTTCTTATAAGGCTCAACTTTTGAAATCGGTCTTGACTGTAAATTTTCAGTTTGAGAAGAAATATTGAAAAAATTTCCACAATAATTATAAATGCCATTAATTATTTTTGAAGTTTCAATTAGGTACCTCTCATTATTCTTTCTATTAAAATAGTTATTTCTAATTTTCCCAATCACTCCCTGTAACTGTACTATTTTAGTTTTTATATCACAGCCCATTCTGAAACGGTGGTAGAATACGTTGACTGCATCTTTGTAGAGAGGTGAGAACCTCTTCACAACAACTATTCTGGATATAACATAAAGCCCTCTGATGGTGAGACTCCAGTTCTGGACCTTTGAGGAACCTCTTCATTGCCGTTACTCAAAGGTTCACGCTTATCTGGAGTGGTAATACCTAACAGGTATGACCACTATGTGTCACAGTGTATCTTTTATCGGGAGGTCAATTAGAATATTTGAATCATTATACTAGACCTTTGATCTATAGGTCATTTACTTTAAAAGACTTTTGATCTACGGGTCATACAGAACTTGGTTTGATTTGGTTTTATGGCATATCAACCATCGTATGTCAAATCATATTCATACTTATATATATATATATATATATATATATATATATATATATAATATATATATATATATATATATATATATATATTACAGTTAAATGGAGACTCAAACTCGGTTAAGCCGTCATAATAAATTTATTTCGGCGGAGAATATTGTTGGTATATTCTCCGTCTCGTCAGATGACTCTTTTACATGCTCTGTCTTGTCGCAGAGATGCGATGTGTGTGTGTGTTTGTATGGGGGGTAAACCCATTTTGTAGATAACATTCTTAAAAGAAGCACACAATTAAAGGGTTTCACTTTTTGCTATATAACAGTTACAAGTCAATATCTGCCTTTGGTTTCCGGGGTTTCTTCTATTTGACCCATAGATAGGACCCTATTGCTCCGGGTCATAATAGACCTAGAAGCAATGGCAATGAAGAGGTATTTCACGTTATCCAGATCTCATTGAGTGTCATATCTAGGACACTCGTTGGATGAGGGTTCTTAATCCTCTACAGAGATGCAGTCGGTGTATTCTTCAGCACCAAATAGAACGGTTTAATCATTTATATATTCGAGGCTTTTGTTCAATGGGACATTTACTTAATTCGACCTTTTATCTATGGGTCAAAATAGAACTATTTAATCACTTACTATACTCAAAACCATTTAATAGCATGTAAACAAATGATTAATATTAAACTGAATTATTATTATTGCAATACTTGAAATGATTTAAAAGTGTGCAAATAGTGTGCAAATCGTAGTACGCGAGTTCGTACTCCAGTAGCGCTATTATGTTCACTTTCGGGCAAATACCCTTGGGAAAGGTATGAACCCCCTTATTCTCCCTCCAGCTATGGGTAAATAGTAGGACGGACTAGGTTCTTCAGCCTTGTTGAGGCAACTAGTCTAGGAGAAGGAAAACTCTGAATTCAAACCTGTTAAACTCCGCTTAAAAATTGACCTTGTGTCATATCCTGCCCGAGCGGAGGGGTTGGTAAATAGTAAATAGGACTATTAATGTTAGATAACCCTATCAATAAATATATAATGTTAATTCGTTTAAAAATCATATATATATATATATATATATATATATATATATATATATATATATATATATATATATGATTTGTTATTAAACAACCAACAAGACTTGATAGGCTGCAGAACAGAACCAACCAACTATTTAGATTAGTTTCGTCGCTCTTTTTTGTCCCTCCTATCTCAATATTTTACTCCACTGGCACTGAAGCCAGGCCTAAATGCAGTATTCTGCATAAGGTCTTATTCGGGTTTATATATTCTTAAAACAACATTTGCCTCCTTTGAAATAATATTACTAACTATCCAGCTAATCATTCATTTTGCCCTCTTATACAATAGGAAAATTCGATTGTCAACTTTCGATGTATCATCAAAGTCTATAACTTTTTTTCTTTTCTTTAAAAGAAAGTAAAAAGTTATAGTATCGCTTATTTAAAATAGTATTTATAGCAAGGGAAATAGCCTAATGTTCTGATATATAAGTTACTTCCCTTGGATGTTTTTTTCTAGATGTACAGCACTTTTACCAACCAATACAACATACGATTTAAAATTGTAGTTTATTGTGGATCATCTCAAAATTAATTTTAAAACAAAATGATATCCCACTTTGATTGAAAAGTTTAAATGGGCAGAATAATCAAAACTCATTCCTGAAATTCATTTGTTTTGACTTATTATTTACTCATACTAGTTTGAATATTTGAAATTTCACTATAATTCCTATTATTAGTTTGTTATGCCTCCGCGGAGAATTTGAACTCGAGTCACCGAGTCCATTTCCTACGTCAATAACCATTTCTTGCCCAGTCAGCTGTGGCTATAGAATACACCAACTGCATTTTTCCTGCAGGGTAAGACCCTTCCCGCCAACGAGTGTCCTGGATATGACACTAAACAATCTAATGCTGAGTTTCTAGTAATGCTGGAGTACCCCTTCATTGCCATCGCTCCCAAGTCCACTCTGGCCTGGAGTGGTATCACTTGATAGGGTAATATCTATGGGTCAAATAGAACTAAACTGCGTACTTATGTTAAACTGAATTGCTTGAAATAGAACTGTTTTGGCATTTACACTACGTACTTATTTTAAACTGAATTGTTTGAAGTAGAACTGTTTTTGTATGCTAAACTGGATTGGTTGAAATTGAACTGTTTTTGATATTGAAACTCTACTTTGGCTAAACTAAATTATTTGAAATAGAACTGTTTTGATATCTGTGTGTAAATAAAAACTATACTTATACTAAACTGAATTATTTTAATTAGAACTGTTAGACTAAACTGAATAGCTTGAAATAGAAAAACCGTTGACAATCAAACTGTGTACTTAAGCTAAACTGAATTGTTTGAAATAGAACTGTTTATTTATACAAACATGGATTTGGCATTAAATAAACTACAAAGGTTGATATACCATAAAACACACAAAAACCAAGCGATAACCATTATACCACGGGCACCTCCAACGTAGAATTGTCCAATATGTATTGTTCGTTTGTTTAACACATATTTCATGCTCCGTTGATAAATATATAATAGATGATATATGTATACTATAGAATACACTCTCTTCATTTCTTTTTGATTCAGGGTACCTCGATAGGACATCAAGCATACAAACACAACCCAACAAGTTGAAAAGCTGACGATGGTTTCATAGGAAAAGAAAATTTGGTAAGTAGCAAGAGTGAGTCTCATTAGCCCAGAAGTTTAAGTTCCTAACGCGTCCACAGAGGGTTAATATTTGACAGACTCTTTTAAGAAAATCTCCAAGATGTGACCGTTCCTCGCAACCACTGCAAGCTTTTTAATGGTTGATTTGCTGTCGAGTCACACATGGTCACTTGGTTCACCTCAGCTGAAAGACTGCTATTACAATACATAACTATTTTAAGGCATAATAGGACATCCAAAATTTAGCGGAAGAGATCCTATGGCAAAAGGGATTACGTGCTGGACATGATTAAATTGAGCGAGTAAGCGTACTGTTGTGTTAAGCAGCAACAATAACGATGATTTGTGCATAAACCGGTCGGTTTTGTAATCGTACTGTGGAATATTCGATTCCTGCATCTTGGTGATCTCATTCCTCGAGTTCTGATTGGCTGCAGGTTTCAATGTGGATATGGTGCTGCATTATGCTCCCAGCGACAGTTCTTAGCTATGGCTTGTCCGCTTGTCTGCCAATTGGATGCTCATTCAAATCCCACTGCGGCGGTACGTTGTTGTAGGTTTCTTCTACAAAAGCGAGTTCGAGCTCCGGTCGCGCAACTATCTTCACTTTCGGTCTAATACCCTTGGGAAATGTATGAACCCCCTTCTCTTCAGCTATGATTTAGACAGTATCATTACTGCTCTTTTACAAAGTTGGTTTTGGCATTAAAAAACCCACGAAGTTTGATATGCTATTCAACAATAAAACCGCAAAATTTATGACATGAAGTCATAATTGTATAGGCGTCAGTGGGGAGCGAACTCAGTAATTAAGACAATTTCACTTACCTCTACTTCCGGGTGAGGCATACTGACTGCTACATTTATGCAGCATATTTCCCTGTCTTTGTTCTGGTTGTCAATATCGGCAGTGTAACAGGTTTGAAACCAGATTTACGCGATCTGGTAAACAGACCGTTACATAAAACGCACCGCTGTATAAGGTGGATTAAGTAAAGCAAACCAACCAAGCAAAACAAATATGTTTAAAAGAAGACAAAGCAGTAGTTCATCGGGTTAGTTACCAACTGGATTTTCTGCTCTTTGACAAATGTTATTGTGTGTTAATTCACACCTGCCCCAGCTGAATCCCTTCTGCACAACCTGGAGCTGACACCAAGAAGCACTGGTCTCAACGTGAACGCTAAAGGAGTAGCGCCCTCCCCTACACCTTGGTGTAGTAGCTATTGAAAAGGGAGCTTTCGAGTCACCCTCAACTACGGTCGCCAACTTTACTTTTACTATATATATATGTGTGTGTGTGCGTGTGTGTGTGCGTGTAAACAAGTTTATTTTTAAAGCGTATTTCAAAAATCAGAAAAACGGTCAATTCCGGTTGGTAAAGCGGGATAAAACATAGCCACCCCATTACCATGAAATCGTTTTGCGGAGGGAAGAAAAAAATTGAATGAACCGTTCTCATCTAAATACTGAATTTTTCTTTTACAGATGGAATTACGTTTATTTTAGGTTATGTGTAAGATGATGGCCATATAAAGGTGAGAGAGGTCTGTGACAACTCTAAGATCTAAGAGAGGCTTAGAATACACACTCACACACACACACACACACACACATATATATATATATATATATATATATATATATATATATATTGTCGCATACTTCTCACCTTTATACGGACATCATCTGCACAGAAATTAAGATTGATATCTGAAATAGTTTTTCTATTATTATTGAAGTGGTAGTGTTTTACAAAAAAATGTCAAGGTATAGATCATTTTTCTGGCTTGAACTTTTGGAATCACTCTCTTATATATATATACATATATATATATATATCGAACAAGTCATGGAGGTAGGGCCCCATAAAGCTGCAGCTGTATGGCCACCTACCACCCATCACGAAAACTATCAAAGACGAACCAGGCATGCGGGACACTGCTGGAGAAGTAGGGACGAGCTCATAAGTGATGTGCTCTTGTGGACCCCTTCACATGAACGAGCAGAGGCAGGACGACCAGCTAGAACCTGCATACAGCAGCTGTGTGCCCATACGGGATGTAACCCTGAATACCTGCCGGAAGCAATGGACGATAGGGAGGGGTGGTGAGAGAGGGTCAGGGATATCCGTGCTGATGACACAACTCGATGATATATATATATATATATATATATGGTGCGGCTAGTATTTGAGGCCAGGTTTTATGAATTAGAAAAGCACTTATAGAATAAAAGAAGATAATTATATTTGACAACAAATAATAAGTATAGAAGTTAGCTAATGATAGATTAATTTTATTCAATAAAACCACCACATGCATTAATAACGGTTGAAAGCCCTGATTAACTGCTCTTTATTTATATCAGACATAACTCGAACTATGGCAGTTTTTAAAGAGTCATCGGTGTAATAGGGACCTTCATTAACCTCCTCAACAACGCTCCACACATATTAGTCCAGTGGATAGAGATCTGGAGTGTTAGGAGACCAAGTGGGGGTGGTGATGTAGTCGTACAGATTATAATCCATCCATTGTTGCTTCTGTAGGATTTTTGAGTTTGCTTAAAAGCCTTTAGATCTGTTTAAGCGATTTCTTTTGACTTTTCAGCAATAAATTGAATTCTTTTCATCATGTAGGATTTGAATCAAATGTCTTCGTGAACACTCCTTCTGACTGCATTTTCAGATACATGCAACTTTTTGCATTTTGAGCACACTGATTGACCTCGGTTTTCATCAATTGTCTGGTTAACTCTATGAATAAGTTCGGGTGTTCTCATTGAATTGGAACGTGTGGAATGTTTTTCTTACGTTTTGATATTGACATTTCGTTATCATTTTCTTTACGTATCTTGTGGACAAACGATTTTGCACCTCTGAGAAAATGAGCAATTTCTAAATCCCTTTGATCAGCCTTTAATGCCACAATCACATCATGCCTTTTCATTTCATTTATTAGCATAGGGTCTGTCATTTTTAATTTCTGAAAAATAAAAGCAGTAAAGGTTACTAGAAAATAGCATTAATCTAAAATATGTGTCCTCAAATACCAGCTGCACCCTGTATATATATATATATATATATATATATATATATATAGGTTTTTCCAGTTTTTTTGGTTTTTGTTTGTCCAAAGAGAGAAAAGAGTAAGTATTTTATAATGAATTGGTTCACAAAGAGAATTCTTTTTAATTATTCATTTTATTCTAACACGTGTTTCTAGCGTTTTATTGGTATCGTCTGGGAGCATTTAATGACCTCTGGCTGAGTCGCCTTCGATTTATATAGTGGCAATCGCTTTGATAGGGTTATCGCTTCTTTTCAGCAATGTGAAAAGTTTTCGTTTTTGTCAGTATTGGTTCTCTCTTTCTCTTTTTTTTCTTTTTCATCTTCTTTTTCCTTTTACATGCATTTTCTCTATGTCTGTGTGTTTGTGTGTGTGAGTGTGTTTCGCTTTCCCCTAATCAATCTATGATATTTGATATGCCATGAAGTTTATTAGTCGAAAAGAGAAGGAAAAAACTATATATATATATATATATATATATATATATAGTAAGGCAGCCAAGTTGAGGACTACCCAAAGATTCCCTTGTAAATAACTAATACACCGAGGTGTAGGGGGGGGCTGTACTCATTTTTTCTGGATTGCTCCACTTACTCTTGACACGTTCCTTATAATGCTGAGTGTAAAACAAGGAGGAATCAATTACCATCTTTTGAGTCTTTGGTATGACTCGACCAGGGATTGAAGCCCGGTTACCTCGAGCCATTATGCTAAGGGTCCACTGAATTCAATATTTGAAAAATACAGCAATAATTTTTTTAAATTGTGGAACATGAAAGTAACGGCTCTATTAATCTTAGTTTCAGCCCTTTGAAATTGGAAAAGAGACTTGGTAAACTCAAGATCAGAGAACAAATCCAGACCATCCACTGATAAAACCAACAAGGATATTTTAAAGAGTCTAGATTTCTGATATGACGTTCTGTCATTCAAATTCAAGTGAAAACTACTTGTTAGAGTTGGTAGGAATAACTTACAAGGAGTAAAATAATAATCCAATATAATCAATGATTTTTATTAGATAGTCCATGACAGTTGTTTCATGTTCAGTACAATTATTTGAATTAAAGTTTTATTTCTTTTCGTTCCTGAGAGTTTGGAAATAAGGAAAAATCAACAAAACCTGAAATCATTGTACTTAGCATGAGTTCAATAAATAATTGTTCTCAATTTAGCAGTTTTTACACAAGAATGCTGCGAGCAATATTGAACAAGTCCTGGCGGCAACACCCCACAAGGCACCAACTATACGGCCACCTGCCTCCCATCACGAAAACTATCCAGGCTAGACGAACCAGACACAGCTGGAGAAGCAGGGACGAGCTCATAAGTGATGTACTCCTATGGACCCCCACATATGGCCGAGCAAAAGCAGGACGACTAGCTCGAACATACATTCAGCAGCTATGTGAGGATACGAGATGTAGCCCTGAAGACCGATGAATGATAGGGAGAAGTGGCGAGAGAGGGTCAGGGATATCCGTGCTAGCGACACGACATGATGATGATGATGATTATGATAATTAAAGTTAAGAGGAATTGTTTACATTAGGGCTTCTCATGGTGAATAAAATTTTGGCTAAATGAATAAAAGCAGAGGAGTCCATGATCGGGTGAATTTACGAGGTTTCATTTATGAAATCCTTCATAATAGAACAAAAATTGCTGGATCACGTAGACTAGTTAACAGATATCATACACCTTGCACAGGGTTTCTCAAAAGTCATCCATATAGACCCCAGGGGTTGGGATAAATAAAATTTCGGTAGAGTGAATTTCTGTAGGGGTCCACGGTTTACTAGTTTGCATTTATAGATGCTTTTAGAATAAAAGAGTAAAAATCGCAGAATCATGGAGACTAATTACCAAATATCGTACATCTAGCAGAATGCCTGATTATGTGTCATGTTCAAAACATACGGGTCATTTAAACGCGCAATCCTGATCTGATCAAATATATCTTTTCAGCATAGTTAACGATGCAGATAATATTAAAAACACTTAAGAAGAATTATATCTAAACGAATTTTTTTATCAGGATATAGAATTCTAAAATATCCCTTTTAATAATAGTTTGTTAGTCTCAAAAAAAAGAGCAAAAATATAGATTTTAAAAAGGAAGTAAAATAATGAGAGTAAAATTAAAACAATATCAGAAAATTTAATTCTAATCCTGGTTAAAGAGATTTTTTAAGTAATAAGGAAATTAAATTAGTATTACTGCTCCAACCAATGTTATTTGTTGTAATATTATCAATTACCGTGGTTTATTTAATGGCAAATCCCCCCTTGTAGAAAAAACAGCTGTTGTACAATTTAACCCATAGCTGGGTGAATAATGGGGTTCGTACCTATCCAAAGGGTATTTGTCCGAAAGTGAACATAACAGTTCGACTGGAGTTCGAACTCATCTCCAATGATGTTTCAATCCAGTACATTAGCAACTACGCCATGGGGACTCCCTCAAAAACAAGATTAGGCTACGAGGCTGAATACACTAGGAAAAGATATTTGTTTGAATCCTATTTTTTTATTCAATTTGAGGAGTCGGTATAACTCGCAACAAATGTTGAACATTATGTTTGGGCTTCTTAGCTTTTATCTAAGTCGGACTTTTTTTTTTAAGGAACGAGGGACGACGGGTGGCGAAGAAAATGAAATCAGCGAGACGAGTTCAAATGCAGTTGATGGTTACTTCACATTAATGCATAAATAGGCATAAATAGGCATAAATCTCCCTCCTCTTGTTTCGGATAAAACAATAGAACAGACTTAGCTTTCAAGCCTTAGTGGGAACCAGTGTCCGAGAAAGACTTCGATTTCGTAAACAGGATCTTGAGTCCTTAAAAATGTCCGATATTACTTTTAGCCTTGTTCTGGTTAATTCCAGATTATTGCTAACTGGTATCAATCAAACGAAAATCATTTTCTTAACATAATATAATATTTCCCGTGCATGTGGGGTTATCGTCGTAGGAAATGGACATGGCGATATGAGTTCAAAACCTGGACGAGACTGTTTGCATTTCACATAGTACTAATATCCTTGGGAAAGGTATGAATCCAATTATTCCACCTCCAGCTATGGGTAAATAGTAGGGCAGACTGCGTTTTTCGGCCTTGGTGAAGTAACTAGTCTAGGAGAAGGAAATCGCGGAATTTAAACCTGTTAAACTCCGCTTAAAAAATTGACCTTGTGTCAAATCCTGCCTGAGCAGAGGGGTTGGTAAATATGTATAATATAATCTTTCCTGATAGCTGAATTTAAAATTAGACCGTTGGTGACAGAAGCTCATACGCAGATACCTTATCCTTTTACTGGTGTCATAACATATATTGCTTGTCCGATTGATTGATTGATTGATTTTAACGGCATTTTATGCTGAAGAGTTTAGGGAATCTCATTCATAGTACATTTATATTTAAATATATTTGTGTAATTTTTCAAGAATATTTTGTATACAGGGATATCAAGTATTCCAGCCTGTGATAGAGACAAAACGATCAATCACATAGTAAGCGAGTGCAGCAAATTAGCGCAGAAAGAATATAATACCAGACATAACTGGGTGGGTAAGGTCATTCACTGGGAATTGTGCAAGAAATTGAAATCTGACCATACGAATAATTGGTATATTCACAACCCAAAACCCATCCAGGAGAAAGAGACGCACAAACTGCTCTGGGATTTTGAGATACAAACAGATCACCAAATCTCGGCCGGACGACCAGACCTTGTAATAATCAACAAGAAAAAGAAAACTGGCCGAACTGTGGACTTTGCTGTTCCGGCTGACCACAGAGTAAAATGGAAAGAAAACGAAAAGAGAGATAAGTACCTCGACCTTGCCAGAGAATTAAAAAAAAAAACTGTCGAACAGGAAATTGACGATTATACCAACTGTAATTAGTGCTCTTGGTACAGTCAGCAAAGGATTGGTGCAAGTACTGGAGGACTTGGAAATAAAAAGACGTGCTGGGACCATCTAAACTTCAACATTGATGAGCTCGGCCAGAATACTGAGAAGAATCCAGGAGACTTGAGGAAACTTGCTGTCACTCAAACTCCTGTGAAAGACCATTAGCTAAAGCTGATAAGAAAAACTCTGAAGGAGTAAAATAATAATAATTATAAACAATTTTGTCTTCAACTAAGTATTAATACAAATAATTTGCATATATATGATATGAAGTATTCCTATCTAATAACAACAAGTTGCACACAGTTGTATAGTTTAAATATTCATATGTAGTGCTAATAATTACATGGTTTCAAGTGATTATTTCTATCAAATAATAGTTATTTATTTCCCACAGTTATATGGTTTCAAGTCACTGATAATATTCATAAACTTTACTAAACAATTATGGCTTCAAGTAACTATTCTTCATACTAACAATTTACAGTTATAAGGTTTTGCTTAATCTTATCTTATATTAATAGTCTATTTGACTTACAGACGGAACCCTTATTATTATTAATAGTCTATTTGACTTACAGACGGAACCCTTACCAAACGGGGTTAAAGTGGACCTAGGGCTAAAGGCAATGAAAGATTATCCACATTCCCCAAAGTAGCCTCACCATCAGATGTATTGACCAGTCGGCTGGGGCAGTAGAATAAACCGACTGCTTCTCTCCTCCAACGAATGTCCAGGATATGACACTAAACAATCTGATGGTGATGCTCCAGTAATGCTGTAGTTTTGGGGAATGCGGACTACCCCTACATTGTCATCGCTCCAAAATACTCTGGCCCGGAGTGGTAGCACCTGATAGGGTCCTATCTATGGGTCAAATAGAATTCTAATGTGGTTTCGAGAGTTTACTGTTTTTGCTTTTAAACTACATATTTATGCTAATTTGAATTATCTGAAATAAAACTGTTTTTAGTGTAATGTCCAGCGGCTGGGACTGTAGAATACACCGACTGCACCTCAGCAGAGGGGTAAGACGTCCCCCCAAAATGGTGTCCTGGATTTGACACTAAACAATCGGATGGTGAGGTTCCAGTAATGCTAGAGCTTTGGGGAATGCAGAGTTCCTCTTCATTGCCATCGCTCCTATATTCACTGTGACTCGGAGGGTGCTATCTATGGGTCAAATAAAACTAAACTATGTACTTATGCTAAATCAAATTGTTTGAAACAGAATTGGTTATATGTATAAAAATGGATTTGGCATTAAATAACCTAGAATGGTTGATATGCCATAAAATCAAACCAAACCATCAGATATAGTTTAATTTCATAGGACACTTGTTGTGTGGGGGTCTTAGGCCCCTGTAGATATTCAGATCTCCTCATCAGATACAATTTAGTGTCAAACCAATGAGACCCCCGTTTTTTGGAGGGAGTGGGTCCTTACCCTTTCGCAGGGGGTATAGTCATCGTATTCTAAGCACCACCGACAAAGCTAACTGGTTTTTCAAGTCTCTCGGAATGTGTTTTCACCAGGGTTTCAATTGGGACGCTATTTTTCTTTCTTTAAGGAAGATAGTTAAAGGCTACATGTAAAGTGACCTGTTTGGACAAACTTAAAACTGCGGATAAAACGAACAATCAAACAAAAGCGAGTATTTCTTAATTACTATTTCTTAAGTCTTCACGGGACTTATTTACTTTTGGTTTTCTTTGCACGTCTCTCAGTCACTAATCTTACAAATACCCACCACAGCTCACTTGCCCCACCCCGAGTAGATCAGCATGTCCCAACGGTTTGCTGGCAGGTTCCCAAAAGCCAACTCGATTTGTAAACAAATATTAAGCTATTTAGAAAGTACTATTTCATTTTGAGAAATACAATGAAAGCCCATTCAGATTCAACAAAAACAAGTCCATTTGCCAAGTACGTAAACAGGACAATAAATTAACGTCAATTAGCTTGATGCAAATATAATTGATTTTATCAAATTTAAAGCGATATATATCAGATTAGAATAATCGAAATAAAAACCATTAGAATTTACGTAAGGTTGTTCATTGGAGGCGCTCGTGGCGTTACAGTTATTGTCAAAAAAAGTGGATTCGGCTACCCGAGTTCAAATCTTGTTTGCATTTCACATAGCACTACATTCAACATACCCTTGGGAGTGGTACGAATCCAATAAGTCTCCCGCCAGTTATGGGTAAACAATTTGGTTTGGTTCGGGTTCTTTGTTTAATAGTATATCAGACTTTTCGGCTTTATGGTTTGGTTATATGGTTTGGTTTAATGGGATATCAACCATTGCTAGTTATTTAATGCCTAATCCTGTTTTTACATATATATCAAATATATGATTTGTAAGCACTTTTAGTAGATACACATAGTAAAATATTCAAACAGTTCTATTTCAAACAATTCAATTTATCATAAGTCATCAAAGTTAAATGGTTTCAATTATTCTTATATATCACAAACAATTTATTTAAACATCAGTCATTTGTTTACATGAAGTTAAATGATCAATTCAATTTAGAATAAGTCGTTTGTTTGCACTCAGTTTAAATGTCAAACAGTTTTATTTGATCCATAGATGGGACCTTATCAGGTGTTACCACTCGGGGAGCGATGGTAATGAAGGGGCACTCCGCATTCCTCAAAGCTCCAGCATTACTGAAGCCTCACCATGAGATTGTTTAATATCATATCCAGGACACTCGTTGGCAGAAGGGGTCTTACTCCAATGCAGAAAAGCAGTCGGTGTATTCTACTGTCCCAGCCGACTAGGCTGAACCTTTCTGGGTTATTTAATGCAAACGCTATCCTTGTAGAAAAACTGTAGTGGTTCTATTTAACCAATAACTGGGGTGATAAAGGGTTTATAACTTTCCCAATGATATTAGTTCGAAAATAAACGTATTATCGAGCTTGGAGTTTGAACTCGCTTACTATGATGTTGTATTCCAGTCTTTTGCACTACGACAACTCCTCATTGCTTTCGGGTTCTGCTCATAAACGCGAGAGAATGTATTTCTCTTAAGTATTTGAACAAGTAGCTAAGCTGTTTTTAATGCATAAGATTGCAGAGACATTAAAGATTTTGATCAAGAGAATCCAAACTAACCATATATTCCATTTGAAATCGATCTAATGAGGTTGAATAAGTGAAAAAAATCATAATGGAATACAATTTCTAATTTTCCTGTTTTTAACCAATATATATAATTGGCCCATTAGCACAATAGAATGTTCATCAATGGACGGAATCTGAGGTTCAATCCCAGGTCGAGTCATACCAAAGACTCAAAAAATGGTACTTGATGTCGCTTTGCTTAACACTCAGCATTATAAAGTACAGTTCAAGGGTAAGTAAAGCAATCCAGGGATAGAAGAAGCGCTTTCCCCTATACCTCACTTTATATATATATATATATATACACACAAGGGCGGACTGAAACATTAATCGGCTGAAAAGCTGATATGATGACGTCATATCTGTTGTTGATGACTTTTTAATAATGGGATCCAAGCGCTGCAACAAGTTTGTGGACCAGAATGGAACTATGTTGAAGGATGAACCTCATTTGATCACTTTCCATCAGAGTATCTGGGTCAGTGTGAACCCTTCAGCTGACCCTTATATATATATATATATACATGGATGAAATTTAACTACATCGTATAGGTAGTAGTATGGGGTGCATGGCAAGTTTAAGGGGGTGGGCAGAACATGTACGTACGCATCGACAAAACCAGCAAATAACTACGAAGTTCAAGATCAGCTTATTACCTGTTTTTCTTGTTTTCTTCTTCTTTCTTTTTCTTTTTCTTTGTTTATTTTCCCCCATTTCATTGCTAACTTTTCAAAGACAAGAATTTGTCGCTACATCACATTCAAAAACGGAAATATAGCTGTGAAAGATAAACACTTTATAATTATGTCCGAAGACCTAATTTGTGGATGCATGTGGATGCATGTGTGTGTGTGTTGATTGATTATGGCTTATTGCTTATTAACCCTTATTACTGCTGCTCCTCTATAAGAGTGGCTTCTATAGAAGAGAATAAAACAGCCATCGAAAGATAACCATGACCCACACTCAAACCACATACACAAACCGCATCGCTCTTCGCGCGGGTAAAAAAGGGGCGCGTCCTGCTGAGGTTGGAGCCCTGGCCTCAGTGTTCGAAAAATCAGCTACAGAGCTCAAACAATCAAAACTACTAAAATGCAAGCAAACACTACAAATAGCCACATTTAACGTAAGAACCTTAAATAGAATAGGACAACTACCAGAGCTAATCGCATCGGCCGAAGAACATAAGATAGACATAATATGCATACAAGAACACAGATACACGCACACAGAAGATATCAAATATCACGAAACTGGCAATGGGTGGTCGCTCGTCACTGTATCCGCATGGAAAAACTCTGTCAACGCCGCAGTAGGAGGGGTAGGATTACTTATAGGACCTAGAGCAGGCAGCTACTTTTAACGGCAACCCCAGAGCAACAATCATCTCATGCTACAGCACCACCAATGTTAGTGAAGAAACTGAACTAGTCACCTTCTACGATGAGTTATCCTCATTAGTGCGTAGCATCCCGAAACACAACATGTTAGTCATTGGCGGAGACATGAATGCCCAAATCGGGAAAAACGGAAACAACAAATACAGCCTCCACAACACGTCAAATAGGAATGGGCAACATCTAACAGATTTCATGATAGAAAATAGATTAGCATGCCTCAATACAAACTACCAAAAAAGGGAAGGCAAACTATGGACATACACATACGCAAACAATACTAAAGCTCATATAGACTACGTCCTTATAAACAAGAAATGGAAAAATAGTGCATTGAATTGCGAGGCATACTCCTCTTTTGAGGGTGTGTTCACCGATCACCGAATAGTCACGGCGAAAATACGGTTAAGCCTACGAAAAAACGCCAAACGAACAGCGACCACCAAACACTATGACTGGCCCTATTAAACAACAAAGATATAAGAGATAAATACGTATTAGAATTAAGAAACAGATTCGAAAGACGGAAAAAAGTACACCAAACGACAAATATGAAAATTTCGTCAATGCACATCTCGAGGCAGCAGCAAAATACATTCCAACAAAACTTAAAACTAAATATAGTCCCATGGGAAACTTTAGCGGTGAGAGAAAAACGTGCACTAGTGAAAACAGCCTCCAAAAACTATCGAAAAAACCCAACAAACACAAATGCCTTAAAACTAAAAACGGCACAATATCAATTAGCAGGCATATATATAAAGGAACAGACAGAATACATTCAAAATCAGATAGATAAGATTAGAGACTCGGTGGAAGATAGACGATCAAGAATAGCCTGGCAAACAATAAACGAAGTGAGCAGAAGGAAGAACACAGCCAAAGCAAAACTGAAAGCAGCAAACCAGCAAGAAAGAATAAAACTGTGGAAACAGCACTTCGAAAACCTACTAGGAAACCCACCGAAAATAACACAGGAACCAATCACCAGAATAACTAGCAAACAATTAGACATTAAACTAGGACCGTTCACACAAGAAGAACTCGACTCGGTTCTCAGAAAAATTAAAAATAGGAAAGCTGCAGGGCTGGACGAAATTCCCCCGGAAGTATGGAAGACCAGACAATTCGACGACATACTGCTCCGACACTGCAACGCAGTATACAATCAAAATCCGATAGATAGATGGATGAAGGGATGCATACTCCCCTTCCCTAAAAAGGGGGACCTCGGATTAGCCAAAAACTACCGAGGCATAACACTTACATCCATAGCAGCCAAAATCTACAATTCCCTACTACGAAACCGCATAGAACCCAAAATCGACAACATACTTAGAAAAAACCAAAATGGCTTCCGAAGAAATAGATCCACGACCTCACAAATATTAACCATCCGTAGAATCCTTGAAGGTGTACGGGCAAAGAACCTACAAGCGACATTAATATTTGTCGACTTTACCAAGGCTTTCGATTCCATTCACAGAGGAAAGATGGAACAAATCCTACTAGCGTACGGCATACCTAAAGAAACCGTAGCGGCAATAACGATTCTCTATAGAAACACTAAAGTAAAAGTACGATCACCGGATGGAGACACAGAATACTTTGACATTGTAGCAGGAGTACTACAAGGGGACACGCTGGCTCCGTACCTCTTTATCATTTGTCTAGACTACGTACTTAGAACATCGATTGACAAAATCAAAGAGAATGGCTTCGAACTGACGAAGAAAAGAAGCAGAAGGTACCCCGCAAAAACAATTACCGACGCCGACTACGCCGATGACATAGCGATACTGGCAAATACACCTGACCAAGCCGAAACACTTCTGCATAGTTTGGAACGAGCAGCAGCAAGCATAGGCCTCCATGTTAATGCACACAAAACGGAATATATGTGCTATAACCAAACGGGGGACATCTCCACTCTAGAAGGAACCCCTCTTAAACTAGTAGACAAATTCACTTACCTAGGAAGCAGCGTCGAATCAACCGAAAAGGACATCGAAACGAGGCTAACGAAAGCATGGACAGCTATCAATAGGCTATCGATTATATGGAAATCAGACCTAACCTATAAAATGAAATGCAGTTTCTTCCAGGCAGCGGTCACATCGATACTGCTATATGGATGCACTACATGGACGCTAACAAAACGGCTGGAGAAGAAGCTAGATGGCAATTACACAAGAATGCTGCGTGCAATCCTGAACAAGTCCTGGCAGCAACACCCCACAAGACACCAACTGTACGGCCACCTGCCCCCTATCACGAAAACTATTCAAGTTAGACGAACCAGACATGCAGGACACTGCTGGAGAAGCAGAGATTAACTCATAAGAGATGTACTCTTATGGATCCCCACACATGGCCGCGCAAAAGCAGGACGACCAGCACGAACGTACATTCAGCAGCTATGTGAGGATACGGGATGTTGTCCTGAAGACCTACCTAGGGCGATGAACGATAGGGAGGAGTGGCGAGAGAGGGTCAGGGATATCCGTGCTACCAGCGCGATATGATGATGATGATGATACATATATATATATATGTGTGTGTGTGTGTGTGTGTGTGTGTGTGTGTGTGTGTTATTTGTTAACTAATAATTAGTAGGCAGCATTAATTTTTAATTGAGTCAGAGTTCATTTTTTTGTATACATGGTTTTAAGTATTTCTTTTTAATACAAATAATTCTCTTTAATTATGATAATACTGCAAACTTGTTGGGTGGGATGTCTTACTCCACTGTAGTTGGCGTATTATACAACCTTCGTCGATTGCACTTTCTGTGTGTGTATGTGCTTGTGTGTGTATGTGTATGTGTGCACACACTGTATTTTGTATCAGTCCATGAAAAGACAGAAGTAAAGAAAGATATAGATCAAGAAAGATAAAAGAGAGAGAGAGAGAGAGAGAGAGAGAGAGAGAGAAAGAGAGAAAGAGAAAGAGAGAGGAGAGAGAGAAAGATAAATACGAACGAAGAAAATAATGAAATTATCTTAGTTTGCAATTGAAAGATATGGAAGAGGTCAGTACGACCAGTAAGACAAGAAGCAGAAAAAAGAAGAAAGAAAAAAAATACAACAGACGTGTGTAGATTAGAAAGACTGCAATAAACATTCAATCTCTATCTCGGTCGACAAGTACAAACACACATTGACGAAGTGGCTTTGCTAGTGGCAAGGGAATTATTCCCAGGACTCATGTGAAATCCTTGAATTGTCATAATCCATAATCCATAAAAATTTGTCATCTTTATTTCAAATTAAATTCTATCATATTCGTTTTAATTGTTATACAACTTGATTATATTGACAAATCCTGTAACTATCACAGTTTTAATTATAGGAGGTGTGTTAAAAAAGTATCGACTCTTTATACCAAGACAGAACTGAACAAAGAATGAAACGTTAATTCTGTTCAAAATAGCATCATTGACATTCAATTGATGTTTAAATAAACGTTGTATAACCATGATGAGGGGAGAAGTACAACACTTCTTTATAAAACATAAATGTCTTTTTATTTTTTCGTAAGGGGTTGAGGCTACTGTGGTATGTGAGAGAGAGAGAGATAAATGGAGACATGGACAGACTAAGACAGATTAAGATAGCCATAACTTCTCATGACCATAGCACGCTGTGTTATCTTCAAGACATCACTTAGCACTTCTTCTGCTTCTCGGCCGGAGTTTCTCAACCGGAAACGTGGTGTGGGCCATAGGCCTCAACGGGGCGCTTTCAGTGACTGCAAGCTGGCTCTGACTCCGTCTTCACTGATTTCAACTGCCCAGCAGGCATCTGCATATATTATTTCATAACGCCCACGACTTCCAATTAGATCATGTGATCTTCTGCTAATTTACGCAAGTACGTCTCTGATTGACAGTTCGGTCAAGGGTCAATACACAGCATAAAGGGCTACAGTTATCTTTTAATCAATTAACCCGTGGTTCTGAAATTTTCAACCCATTGCAGTATTGATTTTCTATCTGGAACAGTTGTTATATAATTAAGGAATGATTTTTTTATATTAATCATTTGTCGATAATTATATTTCATCATTCATTTTGGTCGGACTTTGAACTATTCAAGTTAAGAGTTCGGGTACATAGTCATTTGGTACAGTTTTACGCTTGCGCGCCAAAGATATGACAATCACCATTGTCATGATAAACCCCAGACAGGAAATGGGGCTGAAGTGTGGATTACGTCATGGCCTTGAGAAATTGAGGATTTTGAAAAAGAGTCAGTTGAAAGTTGACATTGGACCATGTAAGCAGAGAGTTGAGTTCTCTGCCGTTGCAGCGGTGGTTAAGATTTTCGGATCTCTAACTACAGAAATCTTCAACACCACAAGATGCGCCAGGCGTTGGGGATGTTCAGCATAGTAAGAATTGTGTCTCTCTCCTCGTGTCGAAGAACCGAAGTCAGAAATTAATTAACCATTCGTATCCGAAACAACAGAGTCCGCCTGTATTTGCATTTGTATACAACACAGCATCATTCTGACGTAATAGGAAATGAGCACGAATAACAGTGTGGCAATTATAGATTCATCTGTCGTAAAAAGAAAAAATGTTTCAGAAGTAAACGTATGGCATTCACCGGCCAAAATTTCTGAATCTGAAAATAAATAAGACAAACTGAATTCATGATAAATTGAATTGCCATGACCAGAAAATCCGGCAAGCAATGCGTGTGACATACGGAACCACTGGACAGTTTTTCGTCCTTATTAGGTTTTCATCAGCAATGTATACCATGATCTACCCAACAGGAAATCGACCCAGCGACCATAGAGCTGAAACTCAATCACTGACTACTGGTCCTCATCGTACACAACTTATAATATAATTCCATAATTTTAGAATTAAAAAATTTATGTTTATTTTTTTGCCCTTGAAGTTATGATCATGCAGATGCGTATCTCCAATCCTCTTGGGATGACGTAGCCCCGGAGGTGACCGTGTCTTCTGTAAGAGTACGGATGTAACTACAAGACACATCAGGTTAAAAATCTATAATTCCTCTATCAAAAAATTCTAAAAATTGAATCCAGATGTCTAATGCAAAAAACATATGTGTCTATGTTCTCAAATGAAATACGTACTTTTCAGAGAGCTTTGAGTGTTCCAGTGGTCGCAGAACCACTGAACATTCTCTTTTGATATGATCTAAATCTCCACTGTCAACCATTTTTTTTACTGTTTTTCACATCCTTAGATCTTACCATTGAGATAAATCTTCAGTTTAGGAGGAAAAAAAGAAATTTTCCACAGAGTTTGGTCAAAATGTGTTAAAAATGAACTAAGAAAATAAAACAATTTCAAATCCTTTTTTTTCTTCAAATAATTGTGTGAAGACTGTGTACGCACTCATTCGATTATTATAATTATTCAAGGAAGATGACTATTAAATGATAACTATAAAGTACTTCCGTTTATTTATTTATTTACTTCATTTAGAAATAATACATTTGTATGAGTACTCATGGGAAACGATGAAATCGAGAAGATAAAAGACGGATAAAAAAAAATATATGTTGAGACATGGATGAGGAAATCTCGCAGAGAATAAGATGCGAGAGGAAGGCATTTACCACGGTAAAAGATGTACTTGCCTGGGTTCGGCTGGGCCACCTTCGGGTGGGCGAGCTGCATCATTGACACTTTTGTCTCCTGTGTATAGCACTGGACCTTGATGTCTAGTTTAAGCTATAATCAGACATCCATGCCTGGACCCATACGCTCATCATGTCCATATTGCACTAAGTCGGTCGATTACCAGCATAGTCAAGCAGGGCTCGAGCCATGGCTCGTACCTGAACTCCCCCCCCAATCCCGACTATAATCCGACCTACGGGTCATTTAACCTTGTGTCAAGTCCTGTCTGGCTGGAGGCTTAGACAAATAACTGTACTTGACTAATCATCTGGGGCTGTAGAATACACTGATTGCTTTTCTTCAGACGAATAAGACCCTTTCTCAACAAGTCTGTTTATGACACTAAACAATCTGATGGTGATGTTCCCGTGTAATGCTGGAGATTTGGGGGATGCAGAGTACCCCTTTATTGCCATCGCTACCAGGTCCACTCTAGTACGGTCTTATCTATGGGTAAAAAAGAACTTAACTGCGCTCTTAAACTAAACTGAATTGCTTTGAATAGAACTGCTTTGACATTTAAACTGTATACTTATGTTAAACTGAATTGTCGGAAATGAAACTATTTTTGTATCCTAAACTGAATTATCTGAAATAGAACTGTTTTTAACATTGAAACTGTACTTACGCTGAGCTTAATTGTTCGAAATAGAACTGTTCTGACATTTAACAGAGTGTAAACAAAAAACTTATACTAAACTGAATTGTTTGAATTAGAACTGTTAGATTAAACTGAGTGGCTTGAAATAGAAATGTTTTTGACAATTAAACTGTGTATTGAATTAAACTGAATTATTTGAAATAGAACTGTTTGTATAAAAATGGACTTGGCATAAAATAACCAACAAATGTTGATATGCCATAAAGCCAAAAGAAAAAAAGCAAATGAACAAATAAAAGATGTACCCAATGCAAAGCTAGACACGACCCTATATACCAATATCTTCAATAGTAGAATTTTGCCTGTGTAACGCGGCCTTTCACGCGAAGGAAACACAACATATGGTTACGACGGATTGGGAAATGTGTAAATCTATGCTGGGAATATCGTGGCGTGTGCATATCGGAAGCGGAATAGAAAGAAGTGTGTGACCATGGAGTGCGTAAAACAGATGTTCCGCATAGTCGGACACGTTGCAAAGCTCACAGACAAAAAAGTGGATCCATGCTGTTGTAGAGTCATGTCCGACGTAATCTAAACGGCCAATCGGAAGATCTTCACAACGTTCGGAAAATGAAGTTCTAAAGCGATTCGGGTGAACTACCTAAACTCGGAAAAGCTAAAAAAAAACAAACGGTCTATGTGTTCTTTGTCATCTTTTTATTGAATAGTAATTTGAGAGAAATCGTAGATGGAATGACAAACAATGAAAGTAATTGTCCTGAAACAGCTGATGAGATATACTGCGAAGAAATTCTTTGTCCTTGTACTTTTTGCAATGGTGGAGAATCGAATAGTCATCCAAGACAAGTCGGAGATATGACTGAGGGAATTAAAAGCACTGATTATTCTGCTGCAGCTGACGAGGTGTGATATTATATCAGCATAGAGGAAGAAAAAGTCCCTATTTTTTAAAGTTTCTTGTCTGGAGATAAAAACAAAAAATATTCCAGATCCAATTGTTTTATTTCTTTTAAGTGCATGAATTGCTTTTATGATCCGTGAAAGCTTTAAGCAATACAGTGTTTTAATGCAAAATTTAGTTTTCACTTTAATGCCAAATTTAAAGTTCATTTGCCCATGCAAGCTATTAAAAACTATTTGTCATTCACCGTCGGAAAATTCCCGCCATAAAACTCTAGTAACTCTCCGGGTAGTTGGAACATTAGAGTTTTGTTTCAGGGTTGTTTACATACAGCCATCTGGATTTATACATCACCTCTAATTTTCCCGCCAAAGTAAGTGCTCGTTTGTGCTGTTCGCAGCCACAAACATTGCTAACGATTAAATCATTGGTATTCCTGAACTTTCCGCTCACAGGAAAAAATAATGGGCAACATGCCATCCGATAAAATCTAGGTTAACCTAGATGTTTGTGTTTCATTTACATGATTTTATAGGGTTATTTTACTGGTATTTTTTCCCTTGATAAAAGATTATATATATATATATATATATATAGTGTATGTGTGTGTGTCTACGCTACTCTAATTTATATTGCCCAGTCGGCTGCGGCTGTAGAATACACCGACTGCCACTTTGCAGGGGTTAGCCCAACCCCGACGAGTGTCCTGAATAAAACACTAAACAATCTGACGGTGAGGTTCCAGTAATGCTGGAGCTTTGGAGAATGTGGAGTACCCCCTTCATTGTCATTTCTCCCAGGTCTACTCTGTCCAGAGTGGTAGCCCTGTCCATGGGTCAAATAGAACTAAACTGTGTACTTATGCAAAACTGAATTGTCTGAATAGAAACGCTTTTAACATTGAAACTTTACTACGCTAAACTGAATTGTTTGAAATGTTTTGACATTTAACTGTTTGTAAACAAAAACTATACTTATACTAAACTAAATTGTTTGACTTGGAACTGTTTGACTAAACTGAATAGCTTGAAATAGAAATGTTTTTTAATTAAACTGTGTACTTATGCTAAACTGAATTGTTTGAATACTGTTTGTTTGTATAAAAAACGGATTAGGAATTAAATAACGTACAAAGGTTGACATGGCATAAAGCCCAACCTATTAACCAACCAATCTTAATTTATATATACATGTGTGTGTATGTTTATGCTTGTGTATATGCTATCTTAATATATATATATATATATATATATATATATATATATATATATATATATACGTATATATATATACATATAAGTTAAAAAGCATACACTCACACACACACACACACACACACACGCATATATATATATATGCATATATGTATGTGTGAGAGCATTTAAGTGTGTCTACGCTATCTTTACATATATATATATATATATATATATGTATATATATAATATATATATATATATATATGTATATATATATATATATATATATATATATATATATATATATATATATATCTGGTTTTGGGTAAACAGTATGACCACTGGTTTAGGCAAAGAAAAACTACGAATTCAAATTTGTTGAATGCCGTTTATGAATTATTGACCTCGTGTAGCATCCTGCTTGTGCATTGGCGTTTTGGGGTTGGGTATATATATATATATATATATATATATATATATATATATATATATATATATAGGATAGACAGTGAGATAGCGTAGACTTGGGCTGGTAAAGACAAGAAACTGAGATTCACCAAATGCCGTTGACTCTATGTCTTTACTAACTTAATTTAGCTCTCTCACCGATATAGAGTTCTCTTTATATATAAATATAGCAAACTCAGTTATATATATATATATATATATATATATATTTAAGGATCGTTGTTGTAGGTCCACAGAAAGAATCAGGATATATTTTAAAATAGGAAGGTCCACGAAGAGATTTGCGTATTTTGAATTTATTTATTTTGTTCTTACATCTTGGGGAGTTTTGTGGTTTTAAATTTACCGGTAGTTCTTTCTCCTTTTTTTCTATATGTATACATATGTCTGTGTATGTGTGAGTGTGTTCCGAGTTCTTATCTTTCGTCGGAGAACATGTTTGGCATAAGGTCATAAGTTAATGGGTATTAAATGAGATTTTAACTTACTAGTGTTTGTAGTTTGAATGGTTTTTAATTACTTATGCTTTTTCCGTATATATATATATATATATACATATATATATATATATATATATATGGGGGGTGTTTATTTCCGTTTGTGTGTGTGTATGATTCATGTTTTATTTAACCTAGGTTTGAATTTATCTATAAAGTTTCCTTCCTTTATTTGAAATATATATATATATATATATATATATATATATATATATATATATAAGTGTGTGTGTGTGTGTGTGTGTAACAGGCAAAAATTTTGAAGCTACCCTGTATTTCTTTAAAAAAAACATCTTATAATAAGATATTTTTGCATTTTTATTGTATAAGATAGAATTTTAGCAAATACAGTGTATTTGCTTTCATTCTTACATACACTTTCCTCGTATTACCTCGTATGGTCTCTCTCTTCATTAATATACTCTGCTAAATTTTGAAAATTTTGTCTTAAAAACATCATATTTTGTATTCACTACTTTTTGAGATTACCAAAATTTTCAACAGGTTCTAAATGTTAAATACTGACTAACATTATAATACTGGTTACTCTTTACAAGGAAAACTCATTTTGGTCAAAACATAGCAGTCCCTGAAGAGAAAAGAAAGATTGAACCATTACAACAGTATTTCAAGAGTTTTTGAATTAAATTTTTTCTTTTTTTACTTCTTGAGTAATTAGAACAAAATGACAAAATCGAAGCAGGTAAGTATTATGGGTGCAAAAATTGAAATTTTGTTCCTAGAAAACTAACCTCAAAGACAAAGTGACACGGAGTTGAACATTTCTAGACGTTGGGTGCAATATTCATTACAAAGGACTTTTGAAACTTGCCCAAATTTTGACAGAAAAAAAAAAATAATGCATCAAAAGTGACAAATGCTCGTGAAGATAGGAACTTGATTATTAAGAGCAGAAGACTTAGAAGTAAAACTGCTCCAGAGTTGATAGCACAACTTAATTAATTCCTCTCGCCAGCAAAGAGAGTCGTTTTAAACTGTCAAAAATTGACTGAGATCAGCGGGGCTCAAGGGGGCGTAGCCAAGTAGAAACTCCTGTTACAGAAAGTGAATTAACAGAAAAGACGAAAAGATTGTTGTTTGTAAAAAGCATTAGAACTAAACATTGAAACAGTGGAAAATATATTGTAGACAGGTAAGGCCCATTTTGAAGGTGTGTAAAAATAAAAGCGGGGAGAAAGAACTACCGTATAGACGCACCTCAAGGATGCAAACGAAATGTCTGGATAAAAAGCAAGGTGGTTACTACAGAGGAATGTTATGCGCTGTTTTGGACAAATCCTGGAAGCAACACCCCAAAACACAGCAGCTGTACGACCACTTTTACCTCCCATCTCACGAACCATTCAAGTAAGACAAAAAATAAACGCTGGATGCTGCAAGAGAAGTAAAGATTACGCATAAGCGACGTTCTCTTATGGAATTCTATATTTGGGCGCACCAGTGTTGGTCGACTAGCAAGGACTTACATACATTGGCTCTGCGCAGACGCTAGATGTAGTCTAGAAAACAAACCAGGAGCGGTGGACAATAGGGACGGATGTCACGAGAAAGAGTCAGGGAACTCTGTACTATCTGTAAAACTGTAATGAAAATAATAAATTATTGGACATACTCTTTGTAGACAATTTTTTGTCTAAAAAGATACTCCGAGGTGTAGATAAGAAATCCAAGTGTTCTGATCTGAATCTTTTAAACCGTTTCCTTCTCGAAGACTCAAAACCAGCAGCATTTTGTAACCATTAAGAACATACAAGTTTTTGAGGAATCAGCTGAAGGCAATGACAGTTGACGACTTCAAGCAGTCTTTACAGAAGTGGGAACAACAGGTGTGCGTGTTTAGCTTCTCGAGTGAAATACTTAGAAAATGATAAATTTGATACGTATATATTTACTCAACCTCTTCGCTACACAAGGTCAACTTTTAAGAAGGTTTCAATTCAGAGTTTTTCTTCTTCTAGATTGGTTGCCACAACAAATTTAAAAAAGAGCCCAGTTTACCCGACTATTTTACCCATAACTGGAGTTTGGGAGTGGGGAAAATAGTTGGATGCATACTTTTCCAAACTTATTAGCGCTATGTGAAATGCAAACAGCCTTGTTTCGGATTTGAACTTCCTTTTCCAGATCCATTTCCATCGACAATAACCGTTACACTACAAGCACATCTCCATAGATAAGAGCGATGTGTAATTAAGTAACAAATATATTTACACAATCAGATCTATTTTTTTAATAGCCTCACCTTATACATACGCACGTGCACACACACACACACACACATAGGCATATATATACAGAGAGAGAGAGAGAGAGAGAGAGAGAGAGAGAGAGAGAGAGAGAGTGAAAGTGTGTGTGTGTGAAAGTGATTGAGAGGGAAAGAGGGAGTGTGAAAGAAAGACAGAGATAGAGAAAAGGGGTAATTCTTTCGGTAAAATTACAAGTCCGTTTATGATACTGCAGCCTTCTATTGCTAAATCTGGCATATTGCCACATGATGAAGAACCCAATGACTATTAAAATTGCATGACTAACTTTGTAGTAGGCATCCATTTTTAAACGTTTTTTGAAACCGAACGTAGTTCTAGCTTGAACAGGAAATTACATTACACTTATCAGAAAAATACCTATATTTACATTCAACAATATATATATATATATATATATATATATAGGGGTGTTGATATTTCTCAAGGTACTCCCTGAGGCGCAGGGGCTAACACTGTGAGTTGCCACATCGTAGCCAGTGAATTTGAACTCCAGTCGTACAATTTCGTTCACTTTCAAACTATTACCCTTTATCCTACCAGCTATGGGTTAAGTAAAACCACTACAGGTCGTCTACAAGGATGGTTTTGGAATTAAATAACCCACGAAGGTTGATATGCTATTAAACAAACATTAGTTTGGGTGATTTTTTTAAATTGCTTATCCACCTTTGGGGATTATTTAATGCCAGATCCTGTTTTCATATATATATCATCATCATCAGTTCAAGCTACTAGCACGGATTTCCTTGAATTTCTCTCTCTATCCGTCCCTATCATCCATTACTTCCGGCAGGTCTTCCAGACTACATCCTCTATCTGCACAGTGCTGTTGTTGATTGGCATACAGTGGCACGCCCATGTGAAGGAGAACGTCACTTGCTTCTCCAGCAGTGTCCTGCATATTTCGTTCGTCTTATTTGGTTGGTTTTAGAGATGGGAGGTAAGCGGCCGTACAGTGTTTATTGCCATCATTCTTGTGCAGTTCCGATCTAACTTTTTCTCAGTATGTTGAATCAGCGTCCATGCGGTGCAACCATCGTGTAATATTGATAGAACCGCTGCATGTTAAAAATTCCGTTTCATTTTATCGGATAGATTAGATTTTCATATGATTGATTGCCTATCTTTAGCAGTTCATGCCTTCGCTAGTTGTTCACTTTCATTAGATAAGACGCTGTAGCCGAAGTACGTAAACTTGTCCACTGATTTCCGAGAACCGGCATTAAGAATGGAAATGGTTCCTTCTTGATTAAAACACATGTACTTCGTTTTGTCCATATTCACGTGGAGACCAATGCCTCCTGCTGTCTGCTCCAGGCTATGCTAAAAAAATTCAACTTCGATAGGTGGATTTGGAAGAAGTGCAGTCATCTGCATAATCTACGTCTGTAATAGTTTTAGCGTGATATCGTCTGCTTCTTGCCTATTTTAGAGTAAGGCCATTTTCTTTTTATTGATCTATCAACGTTCTAAGTACTTTTGATTCGTAAGTGAATAGTTAGCTGCTAATTTTATTTTTAAACGAATGTTATATTTTGACCTTCAACCCGGCCCAAAATGCCATTCCAAGGTGATGCACCGGAAGGAAGTGACACATTCTAAATGCAGTTAGGAGAGGAAATCGCGTGGGCGGAAATTGGCTAACAAAATGGGACAAGCTAAAAAATCCCATGTTACTCTCGTAGACTGACGCACCGGAAGAGAGTGAACTGTGAACTGCATGACAGTTATTTCCGCTTGATGACGATTAAACATACGATTTCAAAGATCGAGTGGGCGTTGAACTATTATATAGCTCGGTCAAGACAGAAGTCAGACAGTTGAGTTTGAGTTCCAGTTGGAGTGAAGATGTGGTAGGGAAAGCCACACCAGGCCGAAGGGGCTTAGGGCCCTGATGAATTGGGGTTCAGAGAAGATGCTGATAAGATGCAGTAAAGAAAGCCAACACCCAGCAGAGTGGACCCCAGGGACTCCGGTTGAGCATCAGGAGAACGAGAAAGACACAACGTTGCCGGCCATAAGAGTGGGGGTCAAAATATTGAAGTTTCTGTTCGGTCTCCAGCTCCCTCTCACAGTAGAACCCCACACAACCCTTTTCGAACCCTTACAATAAAGTGAGAGATACATATATTTTGTTAAAGAAGCCTTCCTGCGTGCGTCTTTATTATTGTGTCGTTATGATGCTGTAGATGAGCATATAACACGAATCAGATCTCATTTGTTTTCACTCCGTAAATTGGTTTCAAATATTGTTGTTAAACTTAAGTCATTCTATTAATCAAGTATTTCCATCTAGTTTAATATCGACCATTTGTTTCCTCACCGATGATTAATTGTTTCAATTATTGTGATTTAACACTTATAATTCTATCTGATATTATTGATTTGTTTACTCTGACTTTAAATGGTTTCAAGTATTGTCATATCAGCACAATTGAATCTCAGTCATTGGCTCCCGGCACTTTTAAGATAAAAAAAAAAGTTAGGAGTTTGCCACCAGAGAATTTGAAGAATTAGGTCGGAGCAATCTTATAGATTCAAGTATTGATAGGACCGGGCCTCTGCGACCAAACGTCTAGCCCAGTAAGAGTCGAATTGGAATATTGCAGGTCACGTAACGACTTCGGTTGTCAGGTCACGCGCGGCTCAGCTACCCAGATCCCATCATCAAGTGCTACGGATTGCCACGCACGGGCAACAGTA
This sequence comes from Sepioteuthis lessoniana, assembly GCA_963585895.1. Classification (NCBI taxonomy): domain Eukaryota; kingdom Metazoa; phylum Mollusca; class Cephalopoda; order Myopsida; family Loliginidae; genus Sepioteuthis; species Sepioteuthis lessoniana. Next base: position 68,115,868 of record OY757917.1, read on the forward strand.
GCTTCGTTGAGGGATGTCTTATCCCTCGACTGAGGTGCACCTGACATATACAACAGCCCCAACTGACAGGGCGTCATTAAACAAAAATACTGAAACCGATATTTCTCGCTGTAAAACAGTTTATTGGTTGGTTGGTTGGTTGGTTGGTTTTTAAAGCACATCAACTCTTGCAGGTTATTCAATGCCAAATCCTGCTTATATATATATATATATATATATAAATTTTAAATTATGTTGTTTGTAAGTAATATTATTTTTAAACGAGTCAGAGTTTATTCATCTGAAAACAGTTAAATGATTTCGAGTACTGTTATCTCGAATAATTCAATTCAACACTATTTGTTTGCACACAGTTAAATGCTTTCAAGTATTGCTACCAAATACTAAGAATTCAGTTTAAGATCAGTCATTTGTTTGCTAACAGTTAAATAGTTTCAAGTATAGAAAATGATTAAATCTTTCTATTTTACCCGTAGCTAGGATTCTATCAGATACTACAACTCCGAGTCAGAATGGACATAGACAGTAGTGGCAGTAAAGGGGTACTTCACATTCCCCAAAGCTCCAGAATTGAAGTCTCACCCTCCGATGGTTTTGAGTCATATCCACGGCACATGTTGGGAGGAGTCTTGCCCTTTTGCAGAGAAGCAGTTTGTGTATTCTTCAACCCAACCTACGGAAGGCTGAAGGACGCATCGACCGAAGCGTTGTGAAAATAACATTGAAGATGAAGACAATAGTCCGAATACTCTCGGTGATAAAAATTATCAAGCTTCATCTCAGAAATTTTGATAAATAATTCACAAAAAAATGTAGATATGAATATGTAAGGAACACTATTCCTTGACTTCTAAACACAAAATAAACCTAGGCGGGTTGATATACAGTTAAAATCAATCTGCCATCTTTATATAATGATAGCTATCGTTTTTGTTATTATTATCCTGTTATTAGTAAAATGTTTCTCTTTTTTCTCATCTTTCTCATTCACTTAACTTTTAGTTCTTTCCTATGAATGTCTGGGTCAAATTTTTATAGGCATTCATTTGTACCGAAAATATCCTCAAAAGTTTACACTTTCCAGACGCATCAGAAAGTTTGTATTCTCGGCAAAATGTTGCCTTATGAGAAAACTTTTAAGGAACCATCTGTTCAAATGATAACATCATAAATCAACTGTCTCAGCGTCTTCACTTTTTGGGTTTTTTTTTTTTCGTTACTTCCATTATGTAAACAAAGTTGAACCCCACTGAGCTAATGTTACTCCGATCAGTTTTAAACTAACAAAGGAAAATACTAGATCCCATAATTCCTTTCATTTTGTTTTCATTTGTTCAATCAAAATGTTTGACCTTTTCCTTTTCACTCTTTTAGAGATTTGGGTACTTCTTTACTTTCTACATGTGTTCAGCTAGTTTAGTTTGGTTGGGTTGGGTTTTTTTTTTGGCAAATCAACCATTGTAGGTTACTTAACACCAAAGCCATCCTTGTAGAAAAACAGTAGTGGTACTATTTAACCCAAAGCTTGGGGATGAGGGGTTCATATTTTTCTCAAGTATACATACAGGTGAAGTGTATATAAGTGTCATATGCATGGGGATGCAAGCATATCTATTTGGGCGTTTGGTTTGGTTGGGTTGGGTTGGCTTTTATCGTATATCAACCATTGTAGGTTATATAATACCAAATCTTGTTTGTACATATATTATAAATATATAAATTGTTTGAAAACGCATTTCGTACATAACATTCTTCAACAAGCTAGAGCTGTTTTTTGCTCCCGGTTAAATGTTTCAAGTATTACTATATAAAAGTCACAAATAAACATCAGTCATTTATTTGGACACAGTTTTTTTCTTTTTGACCTATAGATAGGACCCTATCAGGTGCAACCAATCCAGGTTAGAGTCGACCTGGGAGCAATGGCAAGAAAGAGGTACGCCATATTTCCAAAATCTCCATGGCTGGAGCCTTGTCATTAGATTTGCTTAATGTCATATCTAGGACACTCATTAGAGAGGGAGACTTACCGACTGGGCTGGTGTTCAGCTAGGAAAAGCACACAAATACAACTTACATGATAAAAAGTAACTCCGAAAATTATGCTTGGAAAAGAGAACTATAAACTTAAACTAGAACAATAAAAATAGAATTGAATCTGCATTCATGATCTTTCCGATAATGAACGGATTTCAATACGTGTAAGTTTGTTTGGTTCCTGTGTTTAATGGCATATCAACCTTCGCGGGTTATTCAAGGTCAAAGCAAGCCCTTCTTGAAGGATAGTAGTGATACAAATTAACCCATTGCTGGAGATAAGGGGTTGTTACTTTTCCCAATCGAGTTCGTCCAAAAGTGAACGTAATACCACGAATGGAGTTTGAACTTACCTACTACGATATCGTAGCTACAACGACACGAGGACTTCAACGAGTATCTGTACACCTGAAGGCAAATAACTATAGGAGTAGAATTTTGTTTATTTATCTAGTATTTCATTTTGCACAGTCGGTTGGGGCTGTAGAATACACTGACTGCACCTCTGCAATGGGCTAAACCTCCCCAACGAGTTTCCTGGTCTGACACAAAGCAATCTGATGGTGATGGTAATGCTGGAGCTTTGGGAAATGTAGAGTACCCCTTCATTGCCATCGCTCCTCGGTTCACTCTGGCCTGGAGCGGAAACACCATATAGCGCCTTATCTATGGGTTAAATAGAACTAATCTGCGTACTTATGCTAAGCTAAATTACTTGAAATAGAACTGTTTTGATATTTAAACTGCGTACCTATAACAAATTGAATTGTTTGATATAGAATTTTTTTTGATATTGAAACTGTACTCACGAGAACTGTTTTTGACAGTGAAACTGTACTTACGCTAAACTGAATTGGTTAAATTAGAACTGTTTGACTAAACTGAGTAGCTTGAAATCGAAATGTTTTTGACAATTAAACTTTGTAATCATGCTAGACTGAATAGTTTGAAATAGAACTGATTATTTGTATGAAAATGGATTTGGCATAAAATAACCTATAAAGGTTGATATGTCAAAAACCCAAACAACCAACCCATACCAACTATTTTATTCTTTGTATGGTATTTAGAAACTTCGAAATTCTAATAAAATCGAACATGGTTTTTTTGTAACATTGCAAGTCGGTCTTGTTGGTGCTTGCTCTTTAACTCAACCCAAAAGCCAGAGATCGTTATTCCTGTACAGTTAACGTAGTGTGTGTGTGTGTGTGTATAAAGGGATGTTTATATGAGTATATTATCAAGTATCCTATGTGAGTCCGGCAAAAATAAATATCCTCAGTTCTCGAACTCAAGGTTCTGTAATTTAAGGGAATTAACTGAAAAAAGGAGGATCATTATCCCTCTTAACTCCTCTCAACAATCTAAACAGAAGTGTTCACCACGACATACTCCGCTTATATAGCAAAGATAGACGGAAATTCAGCTAAGCACACACTTCCGAGATGAACTGCCCGACCAATCTGAAACTGAGCAAGGCGACTCTGAGAAAAACTAATCGGAGCCGCTCGTTGTCTATATAAGGAGTTGTTGATTTGATTCAGCGGGCTGAAACGATCAAGGCAGCAGAGATATAGCATAGCTAGCAAACGACTCAATCATCCTTGACGGTCGGCGTGACAAACCGCCAGTCGGCTCATCTTACACAAGATATTTTCCACGTGATCCTTTCTAACTACAATTCTAGTACCGACATATTCCTGATCGACCAAACGAACGACATCCATAGCAACCATAAATGACAATAAGTTTATTTTTCTTTCTTTTCAAAGATGTCTCGTCTCTATTGTGGTGCTACTTCTCACTCTTATCCAATAAGTGTGATTTATGATGCCCGAAGATGATTGTATTCTTTCAAGGCTTATCCTCAGTCGTTAGTACGATTGCTTGCGATTCAAAACAGAGAGAGATGGGGGACTTATGTATGATAGTACGTAAGAAGGGAAAAAGAAAGTAAAAAGCAAAGAATGAAATAAAAACAAATCAAATGAAAGTGGAAAAGGATACAAAAGAGAACGCAAAAGAAAAAAAAAAAAAAAAGAAAACGAAAAGAAATTAAATGTGATTGAAAGAAAGATAAGAATAAAGGAAAAATAAAACACAAAGAAAGTAAAAGGAAATGGAAGGAAATAAAATAAATCAAAAGACAAAAACAGTCAATAAAAAGAAATAAAAAGCAACGAAATGTTAAAAAAAATGGAAAGAAATAAACGCAAATAAAAGAAAGGGAGAAAGAGGTAGAAAAGAAAATAAAGAAGAAAGGAAAGAAAAAGAATGAAAAGAGAAAAATAAAAGATGAATTTAAAAAACAAAAGAAAGAAAAAAAAACAGAATGAAAAGGAAGGAAAGAAGGAAAGAAGAAATTTAAAAAAGTTAACGAATAAAGATGAGACGTATAAGGAAAAAATGGAGAAAAATAGGATTTGAAATTAATTTTAAAAAAAGGGTAAAAATTAGCAATAAATAAAGGACTGAAATAAAGGAAAATTGATTTTCGAAAAAGATGTAAGGGATAAAAAAAAAAAACGAAAAAGAAAGATAAGATTAAAGAATTACCCGGAAAACAAGTTCATAATTTTGCGCATGCGTATAATGAAAACGGAATGATCTTTCAAAGTGAGAAGTTCTTTGTTGTTTATACATAGTTACGTCCAACTCATTCTCCAGCTTTCTTCCGGTGTATTTTGCCCTTCCATGAAAAAAGAAAAAAAAACTGTTTTGATAGGTTTTTCCTTCGCCTATGATTGATTAATTAACGGCATGTCAACTCGTCTAGGGTAATTTTATGCCAAGAGGTTAAAAATTGCGTTTATAGTACATTTGTGTTTACATTTTTGTGTTGTTTTTTTTTTTTAGTTTTTCTTTTTTTCACACGCTTCAACCTAATATGGATGATTTTGAAAGATCTATTTTATCCACAAATGTAATCTTAATAGATACTACCACTCTTGTTCAAGGTGGATCTGGGAGTCATGTCAATAAAAAAAAGTGATCCATACTCCTAAGATCCCTAGAACTGCAACTTCACCATCAGATGCCATTATGTGTCATACACAAGACACCCCTTCGGAGGGAAACTCTTACCCCTCGTCAGGTGCTATGATAACGTTGTGAGATGTAGCTATGAGCGTAACGTTAAAAATTAGGGAATTATTGCCCTAATTGTGTCCTTGTGTGTATTTGCGTGTAAGTGTGCACGTTTGTATGTGTGTGTAACTCTAAATTTGTATATATATATATATATATATATATATATGTGTGTGTGTGTGTGTGTGTGAGAGAGAGAGAGAGAGAGAGAGTGTGTGTGTGCACGTGCTTGAGTGAAAAAGAGTTTGACAAAGACTGTATGTATTTGTAAATTTGTGTTTGAAGAGAGAAAGATTAGGAAGAGTATGTTACAGTGACTATATTCATCTGTATGTGCATGTGTGTGTGCGTGTGTGTGTGTGCAGACCCGGAAAAAAAGGCTAGGCCATTAAGGTCATCACGTGCTAAGTTTACTGTCGGCACCACCAATACCAACAACAACATGAAACAAGCCGAGAAAAAAAATGTCTGCCAAAATAAAACGAAATAAAACACAAAACATAAAATAAATAAAAAGCCCGACCAATGGAGCCTTCCACCCGTGAAAACATCCCGCCTGTTCCTGGCTTTCTGACTTTTAGACAGTGTCTAGCTGTTTGGACCCTTCTCTCATCTTTCCCTTCTCCCCAGCCATTTTGGCGCGAAAACTTCTATCATAACACCCCGTCTATTGATGGTGAATAGTACAGATATCTGCAGCTGAAAATATAAACACACTGAATCGCTAAATTGTGTAGACGGAAGGGTGGGAGAGTTGGCGAGGTTTTTATCTGTTGTGCTTGCCAACATTAAAAATTACTGAAGATTATCAAAACTTATAAAGTGGGGGGTGTCCTCGTAGTGTAATAGTTTAAGCACTGGACTGTGGAATCTTAGTAAGCGAGTTCGAACTCTAGTCGCGCTATTATGTTCACTTTTGGACAAATACCCTCGGTAAAGTTATGACCCCACCTATAGGTTAAATAGTACCACTACTGTCCTTATAGAAGGATGGTTTTGGCATTAAACAATAACCTTCCGGGTACTATGTTAAAAAGTACTATCACTCCAGCTCACAGTCGACCTGGGAGTAATGGCAGTGAACGCTAACTACACAATTCCTTGGTCTCTGTAACTAGAAACTTGCCATCATATGCAGTTTTTATTACTTATACTTTAATGATCATCTTTCAATAGGGCATATACTACCAACGAAAGAGGGTAAGCCTTGTATGAATGTTGTCGTTTTAGGGTGGCATAACTCACGCTGACCTAAAAAATAATGAGAAGAGACGCAACAATGGAGACGAGACATGTTTAAAGAACGGGAAAAGTCATTTGGGATGTTCGTTTCGTTTTTCAGTCGAGTTGTAGTTGAGAAGGACCACGTAGGATGTTCACGTGAGTCTGGTTACGCCGACCATCATCGATAGTTGAGCTGCTGGCTGGATATGATTTTTCTCTGGTGCTGGCATCTTTTTTGCCTGCTGTGTCAAATAAGCCATTTTAAATTTAATGATATAAGCAATTTTTTTTTTCAGTGTTGAAAATGATCAACTGTTAATATCACTGGTCTCTTGCAAATTTTGTCAGTGGATCTTTGGCGATGAAAGTAATGGATAAACATACATGACCAGGTGAAGTTCTTTTACTGCTCGCTACCGGTCCTATTTCTCAGTCTTTTTCTCTCAATCTTACTTGCAACGTCAATACACTGGTTTGCGCAATTCTGCAGTGAAGTAAAAAAACACACAATGCCCCTACCCACAGTGCTTCTTTTATACCGGTTCTTGGCGGACCAAAATTTACCTGAGACGAGACGCAGGCCTACCAATTGCACTCTCAACGATGCTCACGCTTCCGTTTTTTCTGTACTTCCGGTACTCTACACACAAGATACATTCGCGCCATTTTTTTTAAACTTAAAAGGTAGGCCATTTTGCTCGTCACTTCTTGTTTCTTTCTTTCGGTGTTGCGATGAAAGAAATTCAATTCACACAGCTTCGTTGTCACATTTCATCTCTCGTTCACTCGGTTCACCACCTGTTTTATTTTATCCTGTCGTGTACGATTGCTGAATTCACGTAAACGACAGCACGTCACTCGTGGTGTCTTTGAACGATGAATCCTGGTTGGCTCATCGGAGACAGCAGTCTGAGGGTTTTGCATTTCAGTTTCACTAGACCAGGACACCTCCTTTTTTTGGGGAGGGGGGGATGTTCTGTCAGGAATATTTTTTTTCTCAGGTTATTCTTCTCTTCTTTTTTCGACATCTTTTTATACATGTTTTTCTATACATATATATATATATATATATATATATATTCAAACTCATGCCACTGCCGATCACGTTATTCAGTCCCTATGGTGTAATGGTTTGCATGAAATTGTAGTAAATCAGGTTCAAACCCTAGTAGCGTCATTACGATCAATTTCGAACAAACATCATTGGGAAAGGTGTGATCCTCCTTATCTCACTAGCTATGGGTTGAATAGCGCTATCAGTGTCTTTCTACAAGAAAGTTTCTGACATTAAATAACCCACAAAGATTGATATGCCATTAAGCTTAAAAACCAACCATATCTCTCATTGCTATTTTTGTTATTACAATTGTTTCTTCGAATACTATTCATAGCTTATTTTATTTATTCATTTATATCAAAAATTTTCAATCGTTAATCGTTAGGACTAAATATTAATCCGAATTAACGATAGAAAACTTTTGATATCGTCTTTTTACTGTCACTTTTAGTTGCCTTACGCTAGACACCCGATAAATATTTGTACCACCAAGGTCCTCAGCAGACCCTTGTAGCACTATAGAACGACATAGACACGTGTAACACCACCGTACTAAATAGGCTATGAGTGAAGCTCAACACCCTAAGTTTTTGTTTGACCCCCGTTGTAACATCGCCTGAAGAAAAAGTGAAGAAGTGACGAACACATAAATACCGTCTGTTGGTTCGCTGATAAAAAACTTTATTCGCTACTACCCTTCTTAGTTGTTGCTGAAGAGAAATGAAACAGAGTATAAACTGGGTCGACTGCTTTAAATAGATAGAGAAAAATAAACTGAATTGAGAAGAGAGAGGCCAGACACATACCTAGATATTATCCTTCTCGTTTTCTGTTGTAGTTGCCGCACGTGTTATTCGATGTTTCGTCTTCACTGCAGTAGATGAGATGTGCTACCGAAATAAGTGAACTTGTTTACAAATTTCAGAGAACAGCCACTTAGCCTGAAGATAGCTCCTTCTTGATTAAAACGCATGTTCTTCGTTTTGTCCACATTCACGTGGTGGCCAATGCTATGTTGCAAGGATTCGACTTGGATAGGTGTATTTGCAAGAAGCGCTATGGCATCCGCATAGTCTGCGTCCGTGTTTTAGCATGATATCATCTGCTTCTTACCTCTTTTAGAGTAAAGCCATCCAAAATGGGTAACGTAATTTTCGGCACATCTTTACATCTCCACGTCTGGTCCCCAACTAACTTTATTTTCCTCTTTTCTAGCCTGCATCCCCTTTCACGGCTTTTAGGTTTGAGTTTCCTCTAGCCAATCAGAGCCCGTCGGCCGACTGCTCCTGATACATTTCAATTTTTAACCCAGGTGACTGCTGTTGTCATGATCTGGATTTTAGGAACACTTTTCTATTCGTTTTTCCCTTATCATCATGCCTCTCCCTCTCTCTCTCTCACTCACTGGCTCGAATCTCCATCTCATTTACGTCCCTCCTTTTCCACCATCTTCTGGTTGAACCTAAATCTAGCTAGGAAACAACTTACTACTAAAGCAATCAACCAGAATCCCTAATCATATTACAACTAGAGCAATTGATATATGATAATGATGATCGTAAATTACAAAATGTAATCTCTCGATGAAAAAACTACTGATCAAAATTCCCATGATAATAATTTGGCGCTCATATGGTTTCGTCTGAAAAATGGCAAGCCTTTGAAAATTATAGACCCATACACATAACTCGGTAGCAATGTCTCATCTACAGAAAGCTATGTCAATATACGCATAAGTAAGGAATGGACTGCTACTGCAAGTTGTTGATCATATAGAAGTGTTGTATCGTGGTAAGGAAAAGATACGCAGTGAAATAAAGTTGATTGTTTATTAACTCAAGGGTTACAGTCTGACTAGTATTATAAGTCTCGCACTGTTGGTGTTATGTCCGAAGCTGGTCTTACAACTGTCAGACGTCCTTCAGAGCTATCTCTCTGCTTCAGCTTCCGTCTGTCTAGCTTAAGAGACACGGCGACTTTTATACTTCCGCGATACCGGAAGTCACGTGGTACGAGCCACTATACAACAAAAAGTTTGATCTCGCTGTAAAATGAAGCGTGAATTCTTCGAAGCTGTAGCCATGTCAGTAATACTGTATAGTTGCACCATTTGGACACGGACGAAATGTCCAGAGAAAAAGCTAGATGGGAACTCCACAAGAATGCTACATACTGTATTGAACAAATCCAGGAAGCAGCATCATATAATACAACAGATGTACGGCCACATAATTCTCATCTTACAAATCATCCAAAAAAGTGTACGAGACATCCAAGATACAGCTGGAGGTGGGGGGGGACGAACTCTTGCGATGTTCTCCAATGGACTCCTGCGCATGGATGCACCAGTATTGGCCGACCAGTAAAAATTTACATCAACCAGCTGTGTGCGAACGCTGGATGTCGTCCTGAAGACTAGCCAGGAGTTGATGGCCGACAGGGACGAATAGTGAGAATGTCTTGATGAAGATAAAGATATTTAGTACTTTCATTTGCCAATGTAACCTGGTTTCATTTTGACTATCGGTTAAACTGCTGGATCATTGAAGTTAAGCAATGATAAGCCAAGTCCTACACAGATGAATCACTTGGTTAATTTGTTTAATGATATATCAACCTTCAGGGGTTATTTAATGCCAAAGTCATTCATCTCGAAGAACAGAAGTGGTGCTATATAAACCATAGTTTGGGGAATCAGGATATTCATAAATTTCACAAGAGAAAGTGAATTTAATAATGTGACTGAAGTTCGAACTCGCTTACAACGATGTCGCAGTCCAGCACGTAAACCATTACATCACTAAGAATAGCAGATAGTAAAGAGAACAAAAGGTTTGGCTTGGTTTTATGGCCCTTCAACCATTGTTGGTTATTTAATGATAAATTCTGTTTTTACATATATATCAAATATATGATTTGTAAACACATTTTTTGGATATTCACAGTTAGATAACTGAACAATTCTATTTCAAACAATTCAATTTAGCACAAGTCAACAAAGTTAAATGGTCCCAACCATGTATCACCAACAGTTCAATTAAACATCAGTCATTTGTTTGAACACAGTTAAATGATGAAACAGTTCTATTTCTAACAATTCAATTTATCATCAGTCATTAGTTTGCTCTCAGTTTAAATGCTAAACAGTTCTATTTGACCTATAGACAGGACCGTATCAGGTGCTACCATTACGAGCCGGAATGGATCCGGAAGCGATGGTAAGGAAGGGTTCTCCACATTCCCCAAAGCTCAAGCATCATCAGATTATTTAATGCTATATGCAAGACACTCGTTGAGGAGTGATCTTACCTCTTTGCAGAGATGTGGTCGTTGTATTCTATGGCTCCAGCAGACCGGGCCAAGAGGGTGAAAGGGACTATATAATCGATGAAAAGAACCTTAGAAAATAACGATTCAGGAATTTTTACAAGGGTGAGTAGAAATCTATTCAATATTTTGATAACATAGGTCACAATTCGGCAGCTCCAGATACTTTTGCAGAAATTGTGAAGTGAACGAACCACTCAAAACAATGAGATGTTGAGCTCGCCTGATACTCTCCGAGTTCTACTGGCCAGATTTGCGTCGATAGCTTGGGTCATGGCCTCGGAATCTATGCTTTTAGGCCAAGCAGAGATTGCCTGATTATCGAGACTCTTGCAACCCGAGCGAAATTTTTTCCACAATCTGCCTACTGTACTGTTATCAACTCCGCCTTAATCTTCCACACAACAAATGTTATTTGCTTGCTTCCACTGTGACTGAGTTCGAACCCGTAACTCGTTCCCGATTTCGACTACGTTGCATGTTCAAATCACACACAAAGTGAAACAATCCATAATGTGTCAGCGCACACACTACCACGATACTACCAACCACAGCAGGTGCCTACCACAGTTTGAATTGCTTTTAAAAGAGTAATTGCGAACTCACATTCCAGCGTTGGTAAAATGTGACGATGATGCTTGAGTCCAAACGTCCCCTTATTTCTGTTCATGTGTAAGTTGTGTGCTTCTCTGTAACGGATGCTTTGTTTTCGTCTGTATTTACCCACCCCCTCTGCACGGGCAGGATGTAATACAGGGTCATTTTTTTAAGTGGAGTTTAACAGGTTTGAATTCAGTTTTCCTTCTTCTAGACTGGTTGCCTAAACAAGGCTAAAGAAACCAGTCTGCCACACTGTTTACCCATAGCTAGAGGGAGAATAATTGGATTCGTATCTTTCCCAAGGATATTAGAGCTATGTGAAATATAATCAGCCTCGTCCAGAATTTGAACTCATGTCACCGTGTCCATTTCCTACGAGGATAGCCATTACACCACGGGGACTTTGTTTTTGGTGTCTTTCGTATAACGTGGAGCAAAGAAGAAAAGATTAAAAGAAACTAGATACCTTGGCACAGACAAAACATAGGTTTCCTTTCGCCAGCATTGAGTCAGCAGACAACAAATTTGCAGAATATTTTTTTTGGTTGGAACTTTGAGACGACTCAAAGACTTTCTACATTCCGAAAGAAAAGACAGCTTAATTATTTCTGGTTTGGTTGGATTTCTTTATATAATGGCATATCAAGCTTCTTGTTTTATTTAATGCCAAATTCCAGGTCGTCAACCTCTACGAAAACTGGGACATCCTCACATTAACGAATTTCTTACTTAAAGTAACCAGTATTAAGTTTGAATCGAGTTAAAACTCGCTTACAACAATGACACAGTCCACTTAGGTGAATACAACGCTGCAGGGACTCCCCCACATTTTTAAAGTGAATGAATGACTTTCTTAAATAAAGTAATCAGTATTAATTTTGATTCTTGCTGGAACTCGCTTACTGAGATGTCAGCACATTAACCCCTTCGCAACGGGGAGTCCTACAGCATTCTTAAGGTTAATATATATATATATATATATATATATATATATATGTGTGTGTGTGTGTGTGTGTGTGTGTGTGTTTCATTAAATAGTAATGACAAATTTACGGACCCTTCATCGGCCATCATCAGAGGTTGGTTGCTTGTATAAGGAGTGTTGTTTTCTTAAAATGAGTTGTGAAAGTTTTTTGAAAATTTTTATAACCTAATAAGAATATGCGAACGCAGAGTTGGATCAAAACTGAGTTGCTGATGAATTTAAAAGAGAACGTTATCTGCGGAAATAGAATACTATCAAGGAATACGGAATATTAAAAGAAAAACCCTGATGTTGGCCTATGAAGGGTCCGAAAGCGCTCAGGACAATTTTAGTAAATTCATCCACCAATTCCAACCTGAAACCAAAACACTTATCAGAAAACTCGAAAGGATCTTAAATAAATTAGATAGACAAAATTTGTCTTTACTATTTAATCAAGCATGCTTAAATGAACGACTGCTGCCTAACTACTCACACACACACATACACATACACACACGCACACACACATCCACACGCACACGCACACACACACACGCACAGGTATATATATATATATATATCCCCTCTGCACAAGCAGGATGTGACAAGAGGTGAATTTTTTAAATAGAGTTTCACAAGTTTAATCTCCGGGTTTCCTTTCTTCGAAATCGTTGGCCGGATGAAAGTTAAAGAAGCCAGTTGCCCCCTACTTACCCTAAGCTGGAGAGAGAATTGTTGGATGCATACCTCTCCAAGCTAATGAGCGCTATAGGAAATGCAAACAACCTTATATATATAAATATATATATATATATATATAGTCATCCACAGACAGACTGTTTCATTGTATCACAACTCATCAGTGTGGCTAGTCACGGGAGTTAGCTTAAACTGAGTTCGAAACCCGACTGATAACATTCGAAATGTCTGCCTGATAACGCAACATCCCAGCCACCAGCAATCCCATACACTACCAGACAAAAGTATTTGGTAATCATCAAAACAATTTATTTCTCATCCTAAAAGGGTTATTTTAAATGAAACAAGTTAAGCGCCACAATGTTTCATATGGTTGTTTGAGCGGGTTTAATGGCATATCAACCTCTATAGGGTTTTTAATGCCAAAGCCTGTTTATACAAATTATATGTATGGTTTGTTAACACATAAGTTGATGATACCATACTAAAACCAAACAACTAATTTACTCACATATGAGTAAATATTTTCAAGTATTTCTATATGACATTAATTTATTTAGCGATGATAGTTTTTTTTATTATTTCTCACTACTATTTCTACTAACATAAAAATAATAGTATTTCTATTCAGCAATAATTTGCTTTCAGCTGATTAGTTTGTTGTGTTTTCAGGATTGTAACCAAGCTTATATTTTCTGGTACAACCCGGTCTCTTTCAAGAACAACAAAACATCATCCATGTGAATGTTCTCAAATAAGTCCTTCATGATATTTGTGTGGAAATAGTGCTTTCTGGTGTTATTAAAAACTTTACACTCAAGGAGAACGTGTTTAATTGTGCCGCGCGTTTGGCATGTCGCGTTATTGTTGGAAAGGACCGGGAATGCGCACAGACGAAGAAAGTCAACGACGGACGATGGCTTGAGGGCCAATGATTTATACTCATACAAGATAATGACCGAAAGTATACTTGTAAACTCACCCAGATGTACATTAAAAAACAAAGTGGAACAACACATCCTTTAACTGATGTCTGGGCTGGCACAGTTAGCGGACTTAAATCCCATTAAAATTGTCCGAGCTAAACAACCTACAAGTGCAGCTCATTTCCAGCAACTCTGAAGGAAAACTGGTCAGAACTATCTTCAGTC